>CM035843.1:305948761-306593330 GCA_020510985.1 Pholidichthys leucotaenia
TGCCTGTCTCCAATCTGCGGTGTGTGCCCCATCAGTCAAGGTGCCTCCACCCTCGACGTCACCCCTGGATCTGTCCAAGGTACCGGAGGTTTACCATGACCTGGGGTTAGTATTTAGCAAGTCTCGGGCGTTGTCTCTACCCCCCCATCGACCGTACGACTGTGCTATAAATCTGAAGGCTGGGGCCCCTCTTCCTGCTAGCCGCCTGTACAGCCTATCAGCCCCGGAGCGCAAGGCCATGGACACCTACATCAAGGAATCCCTGGCCTCTGGTATCATCCGCCCGTCGTCCTCGGCCGTGGGTGCCGGTTTTTTATTCGTTGGGAAGAAGGATGGCTCATTACGCCCCTGCATCGACTTCCGGGGTCTTAACGAGATTACGGTAAAGGACAAGTACACTCTGCCTTTGATGAACACAGCCTTTGACTCTCTCCAGGGGGCGTCGTGGTTTACCAAGCTGGATCTCAGGAATGCCTATCACCTGGTGCGCATCAGAGAAGGTGACGAGTGGAAGACGGCTTTCCGGACCCCAAGCGGTCATTTTGAGTACCTGGTAATGCCGTTTGGGTTAACCAACGCTCCGGCAGTCTTCCAGCGGCTAATAAATGATGTTCTTCGTGACTTCCTTAACTCGTTTGTGTTTGTGTATCTTGATGATATACTAATCTTCTCTCGCACATTGGAAGAGCACCAGGTGCACGTTTGTAAAGCGTTACAGCGCCTCCTGGAGAACCAACTGTTCGTCAAGGCAGAAAAATGTGAGTTTCACACTGACCAGACCTCCTTCCTTGGATTCATCATTGTTCGGAACCAGGTGCTCCCCGACCCGGCCAAGGTCAAGGCAGTAGTGGATTGGCCCGCACCGACCTCTAGGAAGCAGCTTCAGGGATTCTTGGGCTTTGCTAACTTCTATCGTCGATTTGTGCCCAATTTCGGAAATATTGCTCGCCCTCTAACTGTGCTCACCTCCCCAAAGACCCCGTTTTGCTGGAGTGAGGAGGCAGCCAGGGCGTTTGGAAAACTCAAGGAGGAGTTTGCTTCTGCCCATGTTCTAACCCAGGTGGACCCGAATCTACAGTGCTTGGTGGAGGTGGATGCCTCTGATTCGGGGGTGGGAGCGGTGCTCTCCCAACGTTCTCCTGAGGACGGTAAGATCCGCCCATGCGCCTACTTCTCTCATCGCCTGTCACCGGCGGAGAGGAATTATAGCATAGGAGACAGGGAGCTGCTGGCGGTGAAACTCGCCCTGGAGGAATGGAGACACTGGCTGGAGGGGGCTGCTCAGCCGTTCGTTGTATGGACTGACCACCGCAATCTGGAGTACCTCAGGACGGCGAAGCGTCTGAATGTACGCCAGGCTCGTAGGTCCCTTTTCTTTGGCCGATTCAATTTTACCATCACTTATCGGCCGGGGAGCAAGAACAGTAAGCCGGACGCCCTCTCACGGCAGTTCGATGTACCATCCACTGAAGATCAGGAAGCACCCATCCTACCGCCCTCCTGTGTTGTGGGTGCTCTGTCCTGGGGTATTTGTAGGACAGTCCGAAGAGCGCTGAAGACGGAGCCAGATCCGGCGGGGGAAGGGGGGGGTCCCCCTGGCCGCCTGTTTGTTCCACGCTCTATTCGGGGTCAAGTGATTGAGTGGGGTCACGCCTCCAAGCTGGCTTGTCATCCGGGAGTGGGTCGGACTGTGGACCTTCTCCAGAGGACCTTCTGGTGGCCTGGGCTGCGGAAGGACGTTGTAAGTTACATCCGGGCTTGCGCTCAATGCGCCACTGGGAAAACGACATCTTCCCTCCCGGCGGGTCTGTTACATGCTCTGCCGGTCCCTTCCCGCCCTTGGTCCCATGTTGCCATGGATTTTGTGACTGGTTTGCCCCCCTCAGATAATTTTATCACAGTTTTGACTATTGTGGACCGTTTCTCGAAGGTGGCCCATTTTGTGCCCCTTCGGGGTTTGCCTTCGGCCCAGAGAACGGCGGACCTCCTTGTCCAGCGTGTGGTCCGTCTCCACGGCATCCCGGCTGACATAGTGCCGGACCGGGGACCACAGTTCATCTCTCAGGTCTGGAAAGCGTTCTGCGCAGCGCTGGGAGCCACAGCTAGCCTTTCTTCAGGGTATCATCCACAGAGTAATGGCCAGTGTGAACGGGCTAACCAGGAGCTTGAGGCCGCGCTGCGTTGTGTCACAAACAGCACCTTTCTAGCTATTTCCCTCAATACTTTTGCTGCACGTTTCCAGTCCCTGGTCCTTCCTTAGCACCCATAACTTGTTTCAATTCCTGAACTCTGTGCAATATTCATTCATTCATTAACTTCCACTATTTAATCCTTGGCTCTGCCTTCATTTGCATCCTATTCTTGCTTTCCAAAGTCACCCCTACAGACTATCATTGGATGCTACCTAGCTGACACCAACTTGCAGTCTCATGTCTCTTTTAGATTTCTCCTTCTGTATAAGATATAGGAAGTGGCTATTGATATGTAAGCCGTAGCCCAATACACCTTGTCTATTGCTATGGAAGACTTGATCAATCCAACAAAACCTTTTCAGATCAACTCCATCCTGCAGCACCTGGACTCCCCGGGAACCTACGCCAGGATTCTGTTTGTGGACTTCAGCTCCGCATTCAACACCATCCGCCCCGATCTGCTCCAGGACAAGCTGTCCCTGCTCAACGTGCCTGACTCCCTCTGCAGGTGGATCACCGACTTCCTGACGGACCGGAGGCAGCATGTGCGGCTGGGGAAGTCTGTCTCGGACCCTGTTAGCATCAGCATAGGATCACCCCAGGGCTGTGTACCTTCCCCCCTACTCTTCTCCCTTTATACCAACTCCTGCACCTCCTCCCACCAGTCTGTTAAGCTGATTAAGTTTGCGGACGACACCACCCTCATCGGGCTCATCTCCAACGGTGACGAGTCCGTCCACAGGAAAGAGGTGGCCCAGCTGGTGTCCTGGTGCAGCCATAACAACCTGCAGCTGAACGCTCTGAAGACAGCGGAGATGATTGTGGACTTCAGGAAAGTCACAACCCCCCTGCCCCCCCTCACCATCACAGGCTCTCCCATCACCATTGCAGATTCCTTCCGCTTCTTGGGCACCACCATCACCCGGGACCTCAAATGGGAGCCAACCATCAGCTCCCTCATCAAAAAGGCCCAGCAGAGGATATTCTTTCTGCGGCAGCTGAGGAAGCTCAAGCTACCCACCAAGATGTTAGTGCAGTTCTACACGACCATCATCGAGTCCATCCTCACCTCCTCCATAACTGTGTGGTATGCAGGAGCCACTGCCAGGGACAGACTAAGGCTGCAGCGCGTCGTGCGTACTGCTGAGAAGGTGATCGGCTGCAAGCTCCCATCTCTCCAGGACCTGTACATCTCCAGGACCCGGAGGCGTGCTGGCCGGATCATAGCCGATCCTTCACACCCTGGTCACGTACTGTTTGCCCCCCTCCCCTCAGGTAGAAGACTTCGGTCCATTCGGACTAAAACCTCCCGGCACATGAACAGCTTTTTCCCCTCTGCCATCAGACTGCTGAACATTAAGTGACTTATTGACTCTCGTGCACTATGTACAGCAGCTCAACCAGACTCATGTCATTCATCACTGTTTTTTCTGTTGCATTATCAACTGCACTGTGGTACCCCATATTATCTTACTTGCTAATTTTTTTAAAACTGCCTTGACTAGTACTACTCATTATTACTTTTATAATTATTATTATTATTACTTATTTTTCTACACTTATTGCACGTTTTTAGTCCTTTAGTTTTTTAGTTTCTCTCTTTATCTCATCATGTTTTTAATGTTGCAGCATGGCACCGAGACAAACTCCTAGTTTGTGTACTACATGAACAATGGCAATAAATCCGATTCTGATTCTGATTCCAAGCCAGTTGCCACTGTGGCTTAGGTAAATAATACGGTGGACCTGCAACAGGGAGGTTGCTGGTTTGCGTCCTGCTTTCGGTGCCTTGCCCACACCATTTTACTTGATATGAGATGGAATTCAGAATTAAAATTAAGAGGTTAGTCTCACGATTTTGGAGTGGGTAAGGTTAAAAATATGAAAATTTAAGCAGTTACTCTTAGGATTTGGGAGTGGATAAGGTTTAAAAGGTAGTAAATAGATATTAATCAAAATTTTGAAACAAGTAAATGCCTCAGATTTCCATACCTGTAGACTGCTGCCTTTAAGCTGGATTCATGCTGCACCTCTGCTGTCCGCGTACGTGTAACCGGAAATCTCATGTGAAGAAATTTACGTCATCGTCTCCACTCCACTAGTGTCCGCAGTGCTCGACCGTGTGCAGCCAAAATTTTACCTCGCCACGTGCCCATGACCTGAACGCGTTGAAAAGCGCATGCACAAGACTGAACGTCCCATTCACGAGGTGGCGATATCGGCACAGCATACCAAGACAAAGTAGACAAAGAAGACAACGAGGAAGTGGAAGACGAGAATAAACATACATGAATCATACATAAATACTTCAGCAGCAGCAGCATCTTTGTGGAAAAGGAGTGAAAACCAGGAAGTCAAGCAAGAAAAAGCAAACAGCATTTCTTCATTTGTGAAAATCCTAGTGCGTCAGCACATTGGCGCTACCTATCGGGTGGGAGTGAAACTACAAATGATGGTTGTGTGCATGCGTCAACTGCTTGGCCTGGGTAGATGAAAAAAGTGAGCATGAACAGCGCCGCATGAGTGCCGGGCTCGTCCAAAGCGCACACGGACCAAAGCGGACTAGAGAGGAAATGCAGCATAAATAAGGTACGGTTCTGTATCTATAGCCACTGCCTAAGCTATACCAAGATGGCTTAATAACCATTTTTATTCCAATAAAGTGTGTTCACTAAGCTAACTGCTAGCACTTACTGTTAATAACCATCTTGCAGCTTGTCCTTGAACAAAAGCAGGACAACAGCATTTCCAACAACAAAAAATTAAACGGCCACTTTATCATAGATAGAAAAGCATACATGTCTCCCCCTGTTTCAACAGTACTAGTACATTGCCTGTAGAATGCAAGCATTACTGTCTGAAACAGGTATTCCAATTAGGCTTTACATGCCCAAACGTAGGCTGTGTTTGAAAGTGGAAAAAAGAGGTGTAGCCTGTATGTAGGCAATCACACGTTAGACTTTGACAAATATAAAAGGGACTAAATGGCACTAAGATTTATTTGAGTGTGTGAATATTAATTACAGAATACCTAATTATTGAAAATGAATGGGACAGTCAATGTTAGCGACTGTTTCAGATCCCTTCTTAATTTGATTGTCAGATCACTTATTTGTGTGATCTTTTATCACTTATATTCATAATAGTGTATCTTGCACTTTGGGGAGTTTGGGAGTTCTTCAGTCACCATTATAATTATTTTAGTTGAAATCACTGTTCAGTGATGGAGTTAAGTGTAATATTGAATTTCTTCTGTGTATCGTCAATAAACATGCAGTACTCTAACAGGATACGTTTAGAAATATTTGAGACCCACTGTAGTGCATCAGTTTATATTTTAGCAATATTTTGTTATTAAAAGGTTTTTAAAACTGTAATCAAATGAATTAACTACAAAATACCCAACATTATTATACACAGCAGAAGGACCCATTTGACTGCAGCCGTTGCATCAGTGCTGGCCATTTGTCAGTAACTATTTACCTAAAAATGATTTATTTCATTATTTGGGCATTTTTGTGTCCTGTGTTTGGTCGTTAAGTCATTCCGGCCATTCCGCTCCACAGTCATGGTGGTATTATTATTAAGGGGGTTTTTTTGTGACTATACTTTTTATTATTATTATTTCAACATTTTCATTAAACAAAAACATATAGGATGCAAAACATATTACAATTTCAGTATATATATCGCATCCAGAGGGTAGGGGTAGTGAATAGAGGGAGAAAGAAAAGAAAAGGGGGGAGAATGGGGGGGGGGTAACTGAAATTAGCACACATATGCATAAGAGCGTTTAACAATACTCATATGTGATTTATGTATATATAATAGCAGCGAAACAGCAACATCTTATGTACAAAATATAGTTTCTAGATATATGAGTTAAAGCCTCCATCACCATCATACCTCTATAATAAATAGTATAATTTGCATCATTGAGATAAAAGTTATTAATGACAGCTCAAATACGATTGTACAAGCATTATGTTCCACTGATATGTTGTAATAAATTTCCCCCATTTAGTATGATAGAGATTTGGCCAATTTATCATCCTGTATGTCAATTCTTCATAGGCAGCCACTGTACTGTCTTTTGGACACCTCGGTGGAACAGTGGTTAGCACTGTGGCAGCACAGTAAGAAGGTCACAGGATCGATCCCACCCCCTGACCATCAGTGACCCTTCTGGGTGGGGTTTGCATATTCTCCCCGTGTCTGTGTGGGTTTACCCCAGGTACTCTGGTTTCCTCCCAAAGGCCAAAAAGAAAGCATGCAAGTTAGGGTAACTGGAGACTCTAAAGTGGCCCTAGGTGTGAATGTGTGTGTGAATGGTGAAGGGATTGGCACCGCACTGTGGCTGCCTCATCCATCCAGGTGGATGCCCTGAATTTCTCTCTAGAGATTAATAAAGTATACAAAACACAAAAATACAAATACTCAACTGGGCGAACCATATGCAGGATGGGGGCAGTTTCTGTGATTTCCATTCCCTAACAAGAATCTTACATCCCAGCATTACAGCTGTGACGATCCAATTAATATAGTTTTCAGAAGTCTCTTTAAGATTAGTGGAATCCCCAAGTACATAGAAATTTGATGAAAATGGAATATCCTGGCCCACAATCATCTTAATGTTTTCATGAACTGCTATCCACCATTTCTGAGCTTTAGGACAGGACCATAGCATATGAACCAAAGTACCTAGGTTCTCTCCACATCTCCAACATATGGCAGCTTTTGTCAACCCTGCTTTATACATTTTTGTAGGAGTCCAATATATTCTGTTTAAAATGTTAAATTGTATAAGCCTAGTTTTAATCTCTCGAGAAGATTTTTTCCAAGTTATTTGAAAAATAACCAATCTGACCAGTGATGACATGTTTAACCGCTCGTCATCCTTGAACCGCTGGCTGTCTGTGTGGTGTCCTAAAAATGACGTGGGCTACATTGACAATTGGAGCTCTTTTTGGGGAAAACCTGGTCTTATGAGACGAGACAGCATTCATCCCACTTTGGATGGTGCTTCTCATTTATCTAACAATCTGGCATCTTTTTTATCCAAATTTCCAAAACCCTGACTACTCAGAGTTGGGACCAGGAAGCAGAGTCGCAGTCTTACACGCCTCTCTGCAGCTCCTCTTCATCCGCCACCCCTCAACTTAGCCCCTGACTTCCCCATCAGAGAATCGTTGTCTGCTCCCTCCAAAGTGAATAAAAATATAATGTATAAGCATCCCAAAGTGATAAAGCAAAATATTGGTAAAACTCAAATTAAACATAAAGCCTCTAAATTGAATGATTTGGCCTCTGTTCCTCCTCATAATTTAAAAATTAAATGTGGTTTATTAAATATTAGGTCTCTAACTCCCAAGTCTCTGTTAGTCCATGATCTGTTAATTGATCATCAGATTGATTTAATATCCCTTACAGAGACTTGGTTAGGACAAGAGGATTATGTTGGTTTAAATGAATCAACTCCCTCTGGTTATTTAAACTGTCAAAATCCCAGAAGTTCTGGTCATGGAGGAGGAGTAGCAACAATTTACCATTCCAAATTACTAGTTAATGTAAAGCAAAAAACATGTTATAATTCCTTTGAGGGCCTGGTCCTCAGTATTGGGCACTTTAGCAATTTTAGGTTAAACCCAATTTTATTTGCCATAGTTTATCGTCCCCCATCAACCTACTCAGAATTTTTATCCGAATTTGCTGATTTCTTAGCTGATTTAGTGCTGAAATCTGATAGAATAATTATAGTAGGGGACTTTAATATACATGTGGATGTAGATAGTGACTGCCTTAATGTGGCTTTTAATTCAATATTAGACTCAATTGGGTTTTCTCAGAAAGTAGGAAATTCTACTCATTACCTCCACCATACATTGGACCTTGTTCTGACATATGGCATAGAAATAGAAAATCTTGTAGTGTCTCCTCATAACCCTGTACTGTCAGACCATTGTCTGTTAACCTTTGATTTTACTATTTCTGACTATTTGGCTCCTAAAGAAAAATATTATTACAGTAGATGCCTCTCAGATGATGCTGTTTCCAAATTTATGCAGATTGTTTCCTCTATGCCATGTGTCAACACAACGGAAATAAGCTATAGACAGCTTGCTCCTTCTGTAACTGATAACATGGTGGATAGTGTTTCAGCTTCTCTGCATCAGGCTCTAGACTTGGTGGCCCCCTTAAAAAAGAAAAAGTCTAATCAGAGATTTCTAACTCCTTGGTTCAACACAGAAACTCATAGCTTAAAACAGAAGACTCGTCAATTAGAAAGAAAATGGCGCTCTACTAATTTAGATGAAATCTATTTAGCTTGGAGAAATCATCTTTTAATTTATAAAAAATCTCTTAGAAAAGCTAGAACAAGTGATTACTCTGCATTAACAGAAGAGAACAAGAATAATCCCAAGTTTCTTTTCAGTACTGTAGCCAGGTTGACAAAGAGTCAGGACTCTGTCAATCCTAGCATTCCCTTAGAGCTTACTAGTCAGGACTTTATGAACTTTTTCAATAATAAAATTTCATCCATCAGAGATAAAATCAATCAGATTCTTCCCACAGTTAACTTAAATACTGTAACTACTACAACTCCTTCTTTTGATGTCTGTCTTGATGAGTTTACTCCAATCGACCTTTGTGAGTTAGACAAAATAGTTTCCTCATCCAAACCTTCAACTTGTCTTTTAGGCCCTATTCCTACCAGGTTATTTAAAGAAGTCTTCCCACTTATTGGTAGCTTTATTCTTCATATAATCAATTCTTCATTAACTTTAGGCCATGTACCACAGGCTTTTAAAACGGCTGTAATTAAACCCTTACTCAAAAAGCCAACGCTAGATCCAGGAGCTTTAGCTAACTATAGACCAATCTCTAATCTCCCTTTCATTTCAAAAATCTTAGAAAGAGTTGTTGCTACGCAATTATTTGACCACCTGCAGGGAAATGGTTTACTTGAAGAGTTTCAATCTGGGTTTAGAATCCATCATAGTACTGAAACAGCCTTAGCGAAGGTCACTAACGACCTCCTCATTGCATCTGATAATGGACTAGTTTCTGTACTTGTCCTTTTAGACCTTAGTGCAGCTTTTGATACTATCGATCATAATATTCTACTTGATAGATTAGAACACTATGTTGGACTTAATGGAACTTCGTTGCAGTGGTTTAGATCTTATTTATCTGATAGGTTCCAGTTTGTTCATGTAAATAATGAGTTTTCTTTCAACTCAAAGCTTAGTCATGGAGTTCCACAGGGATCTGTGCTAGGCCCTACTCTTTTTAGTTTATATATGCTTCCGTTAGGCAACATTATTAGAAAGCACTGTATACATTTTCATTGTTATGCAGATGACACACAATTATACCTGTCAATGAAGCCAGATGATAGTAATCAATTAGCCAAGTTAGAAGCCTGTCTTAAGGAAATCAAAGCTTGGATGACTTGTAATTTCCTGCTATTAAATTCAGATAAGACTGAAGTCATTCTTGTTGGTCCAAAAAACCTTAGAAATTCGTTTCCAAATCAAACTTTCAGTTTGGATGCAGTTACTCTTTCTCTTAATAGCTCTGTGAGGAACCTTGGAGTTATTTTTGGTCAGGATTTGTCCTTCAATTCACATATTAAATTTGTTTCTAAGACTGCCTTCTATCATTTGCGTAATATTGCCAAGATTAGGAGCATCTTGTCTCAGAGTGACGCTGAGAAGCTGATCCACGCTTTTGTTAGCTCGAGATTAGATTACTGTAATTCTTTATTATCAGGCTGTCCTAAAACATCTTTAAAAAGTCTTCAGCTGATCCAAAATGCTGCAGCAAGAGTTTTAACAGGTACTAGAAAGAGAGATCATATCTCTCCGGTTCTGGCCTCCCTTCATTGGCTTCCCATAGAGTTTAGAATTAAGTTTAAAATCCTTCTTCTTACTTACAAAGCTCTAAACAATCAGGCTCCTTTTTATTTAAAAGATCTGATACTACCGTATTATCCTAACAGAGCACTACACTCCCAAAATGCAGGATTACTTGTAATACCTAGAATCTCCAAAAGTGCAATGGGAGGCAGAGCCTTCAGTTATCAAGCTCCTCTCCTGTGGAATCAGCTGCCAATCTGGATTCGGGAGTCAGACTCGATCTCTGTTTTTAAGAATAGGGCTAAAACCTACCTTTTTGATATAGCCTACAATTAGGGAGGGATTATGTGTTTCTGAACCCTCCCTTAGTTATGCTGCTAATAGGTTTAGTCAGCCGGGGGACCTCCAGTAATGCACTGGGCCTCACTCCTTTCCTCACTCTCTATGAAATATTTTTTTTTGCTGGTCATTAACATTTGTTTGTTCTCTCCCATAGATTGAGTCCCCATCGTGCTGTTTGCTCTCTACATGTCTGTTCTTTTCTTCTTCTCTATCCCCTCACCTCCCAGCCAGTCGCAGCAAATGACTGCCCCTCCCTGAGCCTGGTTCTGCTGGAGGTTTCTTCCTGTTAAAAGGGAGTTTTTCCTCTCCACCGTCGCCAAGTGCTTGCTCACAGGGGATCGCCTGATTGCTGGGGTCTTTCTGCAACTGTGGGGGTTCCCCCCTACAGTTGATAGTGCTATGAGATGACTGTTGTTGTGAATCAGAATCAGAATCAGAATCAGAATCAGGTTTATTGCCATTGTTCATGTAGTACACAAACTAGGAATTTGTCTCGGTACAATGCTGCAACATTAAACATGATAAGATAAGAGAAATAAACTATACATGTAATAAAGTGTAGGATAAGATTAAGTGATACTGGTCAACAGTTAAAATATATATTAGCCAGCAGCAGATACTGTGGAGAACTATATAGTGCAGTCGGTAATGCAGGAAGAAAACAGTGATGATTGACATGAGTCTGGTTGAGCTGCTGTACATGGTGCACGAGAGTCACTTAGTGTTCAGCAGTCTAATGGCAGAGGGGAAGAAGCTGTTCATGTGACGGGAGGTTTTAGTCTGGATGGACCGAAGTCTTCTACCAGAGGGGAGGGGGGCAAACAGTACATGACCAGGGTGTGAGGGATCGGCTATGATCCGGCCAGCACGCCTCCGGGTCCTGGAGATGTACAGATCCTGGAGAGATGGGAGCTTGCAGCCGATCACCTTCTCAGCAGTGCGCACGACGCGCTGCAGCCTTAGTCTGTCCCTGGCAGTGGCTCCTGCGTACCACACGGTTATGGAGGTGGTGAGGATGGACTCGATGATGGCTGTGTAGAACTGCACTAACATCTTGGTGGGTAGCTTGAGCTTCCTCAGCTGCCGCAGGAAGAACATCCTCTGCTGGGCTTTTTTGATGAGTGAGCTGATGGTCAGCTCCCATTTGAGGTCCCTGGTGATGGTAGTGCCTAGGAAGCGGAAGGAATCAGCAGTGGTGATGGGAGAGCCTGAGAGGGTGAGGGGGGGCAGAGGAGTAGTGACTTTCCTGAAGTCTACAATCATCTCCACTGTCTTCAGAGCGTTCAGCTGCAGGTTGTTATTGCTGCACCAGGACGCCAGCTGGGCCACCTCTCTCCTGTAGGCGGACTCGTCGCCGTTGGAGATGAGCCCGATGAGGGTGGTGTCGTCCGCAAACTTGATCAACTTGACAGACTGGTGGCTGGAGGTGCAGGAGTTGGTGTAAAGGGAGAAGAGTAGGGGGGAAAGTACACAGCCCTGGGGTGATCCGGTGCTGATGCTAGTATAGTCTGAGACAGTCTTTCCCAGCCGCACATGCTGTGAAATGGCGCTATATAAATAAAGTTGAATTGAATTGAATTGAATTTAGAATAGTACTCCATTCTTCATCAGTAATTGAGGTCTACTCCCCATATCTGCTTGAGAGCAACTGTTCGTTCCCCTAGATGATCCAGTAGGGCATAGTAATATCTTGAGGCCTCCCTAACTTTCCCAAAAACAGTTAGCAATTCATTTAATGTATCTGGATTACAGAATGTCTCTCGGAGGATTTGATACAGTTTTACTCAGGTATCTGATCTGGAGATATCTTCAAAAGTTATTTTGAGGTATCCCATACTGTTCTTTTAATGTACTAAAAGATTTCAAAACTAACCCAGCGTATAGGTTTCTAAAAGTATTAATACCTTTTCTGATCCATACTTTCCAGTATATCATTTTTTTTAATCAATAGTAAGCTTTGGATTCAGCCACAGCCATGTTGAGGAAATAGGTATGGGTCGGTCTTATATGGTACTGACACTTTTTTCCATATCTCCTGCATGTGAAGGATAATAGGATGAGTTTTAGCTTTTCCTGACAGTTTAGCAAAAATTAAGTTTAGAAGAGGTAAATCATCTACGAGGGAAGTCTCAACTGAGAACCAAGGTGGTGCTATTTCAGGCAGAAGGAACCAGTGGTGCTGCATATTATCCAATCAGTACGGAGTCAGTGCAAAACCCTGCCCACACCTCTAGAAGCCAGAGCATGAAGAGAGAGTGATGACTAAATTTTTATTGATAAAAATTACATATTTTGACTGAACAACTCCATACTCAGGGATACACACCCTCATAACCTCAGCAAAGCACCTATAAAATCTTAGGTCAGTCTGACAAACAGTTCAAGAGCTATGAGTGGAACACACACACACAGATTCCATGCATTTATAGATAGATATTGTTTGGCTAATAGTTTCAGCAGCAACAACCTCTGGTTATTCAGCCTCACCAAAATAATAGTGAAATAATTTGCTTAGGGGTTGTGTATCTGAAGCAACTGGTGTGAAGACAACAGCATCCCTAAGAAGGAGCTTTACAGTGAAACAAACATTCTGTTTTAGTCAAGCAAATAGCTGATATTAACTCTGGTGCTAATCAGGCCATGCTTGGATCCCTGGGTCTGTGTGGAAGTTCTCAGGCTAACGTGGCTCATGCTGCATGGAGGGGGTGCTAATGAATGTGTGGTAGAATGAGAACCTCTCTCGTGTTTGTCAAGCAATAACCGACAACTTGTCCAGGACTGCTGTTTATCAATAAATACCTCCACATCGATGGGTTGATAACAATTTTTATCTCCATAAAACATGTTCAGTTTTTGTAATTTAGTCAGCGTTGTTATTGTCAGGTCTGAAGTTAACGGGCCTTGGGGTCAGAAACTCTGGACTGGATCGATATTACAGCCAATGGCATGTTACTGGGTTGTAATGAAAGGTAGGATTACCTGTGATCGACATAAGGAAATGTAACCTGGAAGAGCTATTGAGGACCATGGCATGACGTCACACACATATAGCAACACAGTGGCCATATTGGAGACAACGAAAACAAACATTCAGCAGCAATGAAGAAACACTGTGTGAGAGAGGCGCCCCACTAAAATTAATGTTTTTGCAGCGAAATATGCCATGGAACTGCATCCCTGTAGGCTGTCATAACCACAGTTTGAAGAAAGAAATCCAGTGTAATTTTTTTGGCAGCCCTGGGGTGGGGGGTGGGGTTACTGATGTGGTTGAATATTCGTTGGCTAATTCAGCTAGCCACGCTAGACAAGCTGGTTAGCTTTGTTTACATCAAGAGCATGCCTGGGATTTGTTAACTGATTCTGACCAAACGCAACCGTACTCTTAACATTGGTCAATTATGTCATGGGCAGCGAGAGCGCGCCCCTCCCGTCCCGTCTCACCTTCATTAATTCATCACTGCACCTGAGGCAGAAGACGCACCTGCTCCCGCTCATCAGCCAGCATACTTAAGGAGGCTCTCTCCACACATTCAACACTGGCTCATCTGGGTATACTGCCCATCAAAGGACAAGCAAGTATTATTTGGCAAGTATTGACACGTCGTCTCATCTTCTTTTCCTCTCCTCCTCAGGTTGCTGCCACCATGCAGGTGTGTCTCCAGGGCTGTGTGCGCTCTCCTGCCACATCTCCACTATTCCTCAGCTTTCAACCTCCACCTGGTCAGGCACCATCAGGTCATTCCCCTCACCCTACTGGTTCATCTGTTTCCCGCTGGGGTCCTGCCGGTTCTTCCTCGGAACCCAAGTAAGTGGCAAATTGGCTCACCCATTGCCCCTTACTTCGTTCCTCCTCTCACAGCTCTCATCTTCTCTCCACAGGTGGATTCCTCTGGCGAGTGACTGTTTCTGTAGCTGTGCATTTATTTTGGAAATTAATAAACTTTCAAACGTGCCCCTTCGTGTGGTTGATTTCCTGTGCTGTTGCATCGTGCATGTGAGCTGTCAGCTTATTAAACCATGACAGAACAAGCCAGCCAGGACCTCAGCTCAGCCGATGCTGCGGAACAAGAGCTATCCACTTTGGATCGCTTAGCTGCGATCGAGGACCAGCTCGCCGTACTGACTCAACAAATTCAGAATATGATGCAGCTTTGGCCCAATGCGCCTCCTCAGGCTCCTCCTCCTCAGCCTGCTCCCTGTACTATGGTTTATCATATCACCTCTGTTCCCACACCTACCCCGTACGCCGGGGAGGTGGGGAGATGCAAAGGATTCCTTATTCAAGTCTGTATGTACAGTATTTGGAGCAGGTCAGGGAGGAGTACCCAGGGGATGTTGCAAAAATTCAGTTTTTCACCCTGTTACTCAAAGACTGAGCCCTTGATTGGGCATGGTCCATGATTGATAACCCCGAAGGGCAGCAGTACACGTTTGAACAATTTGTGGATGCTTTCTCCTGCACGTTTGGCTGTACTGAGAGTCAGGGCAACGTAATGACCCGCCTGATGACGCTCCACCAGGGCACTTGGTCAGCAGCCGAGTACTCGGTGGAGTTCCGGGTTGAAGCGGCTGACGCGGGGTGGAACGAGGTTGCTTTGCGCAGCGCGTTCTTCCACGGGTTAAACACTCATCTCCATGACGATCTGGCGGTTCACCCTGTACCTGAGATTCTCGACGGTCTTATAGATCAGGCTGTAGGATTAGACAACCGGTACCGTGAGCGCGCGAAGGAGCACGAGTTCTCCTCTTGCCCACTCGCCGCACGCGCGCCCACTGTGGTTACAAACACTGGCAGCGCCGGCTTCCCACCCAAGCCAATGAAGCTCTCTCGGCATTTGACCGATGATGAGCGAAGGCGAAGGGCTGGCGCGTGTGCATACTGCAGTTTGGTGAACCACAGTCAGGACGAATGCCGCCAGCAGCCAAAAGACTCAGCCCATCAGTAGCCATGGGGGGTCTGACAGGAGGGACCAAATCTACTCCCCCTGGTAATTTTTCTATCTCGGCCCTTGTGCAATTGCTGGGGGTCGAGAGGAGGACGATGGCGTTGGTGGACTCGGGGTCTGAGGGTAATTTCGTTTCTGCCCAGTTCATTCGGCAGGTGGGTATTCCCACTACTAAATTGCCCCACTGTGGCTCATGTATTCATGCCTACATATGTATAAGCACAAGGGGATGTTTAAGATTGCATATGTGGACTGACCTCACGTCTTAGAGGAGGACAATAGGTCTGGACCGCCTGTGGAGAGCAGCAGGGAGATGGAGACACGGCGGTAAGGACCTGAAAGGACTTCCTGACCCCCTGGGGCCAGGTGGAGGACTGAAGGAGGACTGAAGGACATTGAGGGGGAGTTATGATCAATCAATCAATCAATGATCAATCTCATTGTCCCTTCTGCACATATGACCACCATGGGCCTTCGATCATTCAGCTGCACCGCCCCCCGCCTCTGGAACTCCCTCCCACCGGACCTCAGGAATTTAAATTCACTCTCCACCTTCAAATCCCATCTCAAGACTTTTTTGTTTACTAAGGCTTATTCTGTGTGATTTTCTGTACTTGTGATGTGTTTTTAAATATGTTTTATTCTTTGTTTTTATTGTACGGCGTCCTTGAGTGTCTTGAAAGGCGCCTCAAATAAATAGTATTATTATTATTATTATTATTATGATCAATAAGGTGATTCGACAAGGATGTGTGATTTGGCTTTTGATGTTGTATGTATAAATAAGGGGGTCCTGACTGAGTTCAGCCTCTTCTGTTTCTGAGAGATATGTTGGGGATGTGACTACAACATTAAAACCTGAATTATGAAACAATTCAGCTTCTTCATTTCACGCTCCCCACACCCACAATCAAAGAATCACCACCATTTCTGGCCGGTAGGTCGCGGTAGTCACCGAGAGCACGGTGCCGATCTCCATCCTCCTTTCTGGGAACCATCGGCAGGAACTCTTGTTCCTGGTTCTCCCACCTTCATCTTCCCCGATGGTTCTTGGCTATCCTTGGCTCCGGAGGCATAACCCGATTATTAACTGGGGACAAAATGCTATCACCTCCTGGAGCCCATTTTGTATGGCTAATTGTATGCGTTCAGCGGAGAATTCCCCATCTCTGTCTGTCTCCCCCCCCTCCGGTCGAGCCGCCGGACCTCAGCCTCATTCCCCAGGCTTACCACGATTTGGGGGAGGTCTTTAGCAAATTGAGAGTGTTGTTGCTACTGTCTTATCATTCTTACAATTGCGCTATAAACCTCATCCCAGGGGCGAAGGTGCCGTCCAGCCAGCTTTATAGCATTTCTGTCCCGGAGAGGGAGGCGATGGAGATGTACATTAAAGAGTCGCTGAACGCCGACCTTATTCAGCCATCTTCAGCTCCACTTGGAGCCGGGTTCTTCTTCGTCGGAAAGAAGGATGGCTCGTTGCGCCTGTGCATCGACTACCAGGAGCTCAACGCAATTACCACCAAAGACAAGTACCCTCTGCCTTTGAATAATTCCGCGTTTGAGTTCCTTCAGCGCTCATGGGTTTTCACCAAGTTAGACTTAAGGAATGCGTACCATCTGATCCACATTTGCGAAGGGGACGAATGGAAGACGGCGTTCAAAACCCACAAGGGGCAATTTGAGTATTTAGTGATGCCATTTGGGCTCACCAACACCCCCGCCGTCTTCCAGCGGCTAATCAATGACGTCCTCCGCGATATGCTTTATCAATTTGTCCTTGTCTACTTGGATGATATTTTGATTTTCTCCCGCTCGCCAGAGGAACATGACATCCATGTCAGGGCCGTCTTACAATGGCCCTTGGAGAACCAGCTCTACGTCAAGGCCGAGTAGTGTGAGTTCTCCACAAGCACGACCACCTTCTTGGGCTTCATAGTGGCTGAAGGGAGACTGATCGCCGACCCGGCCAAGGTGAGGGCAGTGCTCGATTGGTCAACTCTCCACTC
The DNA here is from genome assembly GCA_020510985.1 of Pholidichthys leucotaenia. Classification (NCBI taxonomy): domain Eukaryota; kingdom Metazoa; phylum Chordata; class Actinopteri; order Cichliformes; family Pholidichthyidae; genus Pholidichthys; species Pholidichthys leucotaenia. The sequence continues at coordinate 305,966,107 of CM035843.1, forward strand.
CCATAGGGAGCTTCAACGTTTCCTCGGGTTTGTGAACTTTTATTGCCGGTTCATCAGGAACTACAGTGGGGTGGCACTGCCCTTGATGCAGCTGACCTCCATTAAGGTCCCCTTTTGCTGGACCAAGGCAGCTGAACAGGCGTTTGCGAAATTAAAGCGCCTGTTCACGGAAACACTAATCTTGGCTCAGGTCGACACGCAGCTCCAGTTTGTCCTTGAGGTGGATGTATCTGATTCGGGGGTAGGTGCTGTGCTGTCACAGCGCACACCCTCCGATCAGATGCTCCGCCTGTGCGCGTATTTCTCTCATCGGCTCACGCTGGTCGAGAGGGATTATGACATAGAGGACAGAGAGCTGCTGGCCATTAAGTTGGCATTGGTTAGAGGGGGCTATTCACCCCATCGTCGTGTGGACCAATCACAAAATCCTTGAGTATCTGCAATTGGCCCGCTGACTTAACGCCACGCAGTCTCGTTGGGCTCTGTTTTTTCAGAGGTTCAACTTTTCCATCACGTACCGGCCTGGCGCTCAGAACACCAAACCGGACATGCTATCGCACCAGTTTGATTCCAAGGAGTGAGTCCCCCCTCCCCAAACCATCATACCGCCTTCTTGCTCCTCGGAGCCCTTACTTGGGATATTGAGCGGAGGGTCCGCCAGGCCCAGTCCCAGGAGCCTGTTCCAGTAGGGTGCCCCCAGAATCGTCAGTATGTCCTGGCCGCCCTCCGCAGCAATGTCATCCAGTGGGGCCACACCAGTCGCTTCGGGTGCCATCCCGAGATCACTCGGACTGTGGACTTCGTCCGGCGAGTGTTCTTGTGGCCCACACTGTGGAGGGACGTACAGGAATATGTGAAGGCCTGTCAGACCTGCGTCCATGGAAAATCGGACTCCTCTCCCCCATCGGGTCTCCTCCATCCCCTCCCCACCCCTGGCCATCCATGGTCCCACATTGCTGTGGACTTCGTTACCAGACTTCCCCCCTCCCGTGGCAAGACGGTACTCCTGACCATAGTAGATCGCTTCTACAAGGCTGTGCATCTGGTTGCTCTCCCGAAGCTCCCCTCGGCCTTGGAGACAGCGGTCCTCCTCACCGAGCATGTAATCAGGATCCACGGCATCCCCATGGACATTGTGTCTGGCCGGGGCCCGCAATTTACGTCCCAAATCTGGAGGGCCTTCTGCCGGACTCTTGGCACGACTGTGAGTCTCTTGTCGGATAATCATCCTCAGAACAATGGGCCGGCGGAACATGCCAACCAGTCCTTGGGGACCACCCTACGGTGCGTAGCAGCCGACAACCCGTCCTCCTGGAGCTCATACCTGACTTCGGTGGAGTACTCAATGAACTCGGCTGTCTCCACTGCCACCGGACTCACCCCGTTTGAGGCATCCCTGGGGTACATGCCGTCACTTCTTCCCATGGCCAAGAGGGAGGTCACGGTTCCATCCATGGGGGTCTATGTCCGTCACTGCCGGCGCATCTGGAGAGCCACCCAGGCTGCCCTTACCCGTTCCACTGAACGCACTCGGGCTGCAGCTGACAGGAGGTGGATGCCCGCCCCCAAGTGCATCGTGGGTAAGCAGGTCTGGCTAGCGGCCAGCCACATCCCTCTCAAGGAGAAGTCAAAGAAGCTGTCCCTCTGCTTCCTGGGCCCCTATGTTATCTCTCGGATGATCAACAATGTGTTGGTTCAGCTCAAATTACCACCGACCCTGCAGGTGAATCTGACTTTCCACGTCTCACACATCAAGCCCCTCTCGGCCAGCCCTTTCTGCCTGACCCCCCCCCCCCCCCCGAAGCCGCCTCTTCCTCCCCGGATCATCGACGGTCACCCCGCCTACACGGTCTGCCGGATCCTGGATGTTCGCCGTCGTAGCCGGGGTCGACAGTACCTGGTGGATTGGGAGGGCTACAGTCCGGAGGAACGCTCCTGGGTCTCTTCTGCTTGGGTCCTGAACAAGGAAATGCTCCGGGCCTTCCACCAAGCTCACCCGGAGAAGCTCTCTGGACCGCCAGGAGGTGCTCCTAGAAGGGGGGGAGCCCTGTCATGGGCAGCGAGAGCACACCCCTCCCGTCCCGTCTCACCTTCATTAATTCATCACCTCACCTGAGACAGAAGACCCACTCATCAGCCAGCATACGTAAGGAGGCTGTCTCCGCGCATTCGATGCTGGCTTGTCTGGGTATACTGCCTGTCAAAGGACAAGCAAGTATTATCTGACAAGTGTTGACATGTCGTCTCATCTTGTTTTCCTCTCCTCCTCAGGTTGCTGCCACCATACAGGTGTGTCTCCAGGACTGCGCACGCTCTCCTGCCACATCTCCACTATTTCTCGGCTTTCAATTTCCACCCGGTCAGGCACCATCAGCTCATTCCCCTCACCCTACTGGTTCATCTATTTCCCGCTGGAGTCCTGTCGGTTCTTCCTCGGAACGCAAGTAAGTGGCAATTTGGCTCACCCATTTCCCCTTACTCCATTCCTCTTCTCACAGCTCTCGTCTTCTCTCCACAGGTGGATTCCTCTGGCGAGTGACTGTTTCTATAGCTGTGCATTTATTTTGGAAATTAATAAACTTTCAAACGTGCCCCTTTGTGTGGTTGATTTCCTGTGCTGTTGCATTATGCATGTGAGCTGTCAGCTTATTAAACCATGACAAATTACTTAATGTAATACAGAAGAGACTGCACTGAATGGTAGATGGGCTCTATGGCTTTCATCAACCCGCTCTTGTGTAAAACGTTCAGCTATGTCAATGCTGACAACGTCTGAGGAAATTAGAACTGCCCACCCTGCACTTCCGGAGGCTGTGGGGAGATATGATTGATGTATACAAGCTTCTCCACAAGTATGATGATAAAATAGATCACCTCCCGAGTGTATCAGTGGGAACCTCTATCCGGGGCCACTGTTTCAACCTAGAAAATAAGTGTAGAAGTAGCTTGTTTACATTCATAACATACAGAGTAGTAAATCCATGGAACAGACACCTGGAGGAGGTGGTAACAGCCCCCAGCTTGAACACCTTCAAAACAGACTGGACAAACTCAGGAAGGACCATCCCATGCACTGTGATTGGGAAGCAGAAGAGTGAGGGATGACCTTCGCTAAGAAGATCTGTGCACAGAGGCTGGACCTGCACCCAAAAATCATCGTAATGTGATGGGCTAATGTTAGCTATACAGCGCTAACCATTTGATCATGGGTTGTTCAGTTATTTGAACACTAACCATTCAGCTGTCTTATTATTACACTGGGTTTGTTTGGTGTGAATTCCGATAATCCCTTATTGTTGTGATCTACATGAGCATGTGGGTGAGACATAGGTACTAGGGTTGCCACCTTCAATGCAGAAAAATAAAGGACCCCCCCCCCCCCCACCCCATCCTGGAGAAGACTGACAATAACTGAGTCATCAGCATACTTTATAATGTGTCTGTTGTCATGTCTGCTCTGACACATGTTTGTGTACAGGATGAAGAGTAGTGGTGACAACACACACCCCTGAGGAAAGCCAGTAGAAGAGTACTTTAGGTCAGACACTGTACCATTGACCCTTACTCTTTGCGTCCTGTTGGTTAAGAAATCCAGAATCCAACCCACCAGATTATTGCTCAAATCAAATTGTTGCAGGAGCCTTTCAACTAAAATATGAGGTTGGATTGTATTAAAGGCGGAGGAAAAGTCCACAAATAAAAGCCTGGCGTGTATCCCATTAAAATCCAGATGTTTAAAAAGCATGTTAAGCAGAGTGACAGTGGCGTCCTCCACTCCTCTGTGAGGCCTATAGGCAAACTGCAGAGGATCCAGTGCATGTTCAGTCTGCTTTAGGACCTCACGTCTGACCAGTTTTTCAAAAATTTTCATTAAAACTGAAGTCAAGGCAACTGGTCTAAAGTCGTTTACCGTTTTAGGACAGCTGGATTTGGGAACGGGAACAACCACGGCATCTTTCCAGATCTTGGGCACATGTTGTGTCTGTAAGGACTTACTGAAAATGTAATGAAATACTGGACTCAGTTCATGTGCACAGGACTTTACCAAGCGCCCACATCAGGGCCCTGACTTTTGTTCACTTTTACAGCGCAGAACTCTCTTTTAATATCCTGCACCTCAATATTAAAGTGCTGATTGTCTTTGAGTTTCTGTTTCAAATCTTGGGTTTCTGTGCTAAAATCAAAGGAATCAAAACGATCATAAAAACAATTAAGAGCATTAGCCAGCTCTGTGTCTGAATTAAAACCATCTAAAAACACACGATTACTGCGTTCTGTGCTCTGAAGGCCTGCAATAGTTTTCATACTGGCTCAGGCTGAACCAAGTTTCTTTGCTGCCATCTTACTTTCCAATTCTGATTTATAATTCTGTTTTGCTCTTAAAATTTCGGACTTCAGCTCTTTTGTGGCAACCTGTAGCTCAGAAACAGACCCCTGTTTAAAGGCAAGTGCTTTCCTCTGTAAGCAGGATTTAACTGATTTTGTAACCCATGGCTTGTTGTTGGGATATATTTTGACACGTTTACGTGGAACGATCATATTTTTACAGAAAGCCATGTATGAGCATGTGACGTCTACCAAAGAGTCCAAATCATCCCCGCAGGACAATGTGAAAACCTCCCAATCCGTACAGTTAAAGCATTCCTGAAGGCAGTGCACTGAATCCTCTGTCCACACGTCTATGTCTCTGGTCTCCACCTTGCCTCTTCTGAGAGCAGTTTTATACGTGGGCAGCAAATGTACACAGTTGTGATCTGAGGATCCTAAAGGGGGAAGGGGAAGTGATTTATAGGCCCTCTCAATGGATCCATAGCACAGGTCCAATGTCTTTTTTTCACCTGGTTGGGCAGGAGACATACTGATAAAAGTTTTTAAGTGTCTTCTTTAAAGAAACATGGTTAAAATCCCCAAGAATAAAGTTTGGCGCCTCTGGAGAAATTGACTGCAGCCGTTGTACCACATCAAAGACGGTGCTGGAGGCAGAGTCAGCGTCTGCCCTCGGGTGGATGTACACAGTCGTGATGAAAAGTTGGGGGAACTCGCGAGGCAGATAAAAGGGGCATAGCGATACGGACAGAAGCTCCACATCGCGTGTACAGATGCGCTCTCTGACCGTGACAGATGTGCAGTACTGCTTATTAACCCCTTGCACTCCGGTCAGTTTCCCTAAAAACGCCAAAAAATAATGTGCCCAAAGTAAATCGAAAGCTGTTCTTCAACCCTTTGCAGCATCTTCATGGGGTTGGTCTCATTTAAAAGAAAACACTTTTTTTTGGCAAAACAGTCATAATCTCTCTAAGTGCTCCGGCCACTGAGTTACAGTCATATAAACATAGTGAACTTGAAGAAAATAAATTTGGCCTGGGTGTTTTTTTGGATACAAATGCTTGCAAATAACACACATCTGTCAAATCCAGGCTGGAAAATGCAACAGAAATGTAGAACCAAGTGTTATCCAGTTGAGGTCCAAATTTTGTAACAATACCACAAAAAATGAATATATTACACAGCTTTTTCCTCAGGCTGTTCCCAGGCGTTTTGGAACTGTGCCAAATTGTGCCAAATGGCACAGTTTGGAAAAACATCTGTAATTTTTGAATGCTTCAATGTAGAAGCTTCATTTTGGGCTCTAATGAAAGGTCACACTCAGGGCTGTGTCTGTGTGTGTGGGGGGGGGTTACCCCCCCTCGCTACAGAGGATGGACATCGGCCATCGCTACATGACGGATTAGCCTCAATTGGGATGTGGGACAGCAGCTCAGTCACCGCGGCTTCCCACCCCCCCTCGCTACAGAAAAATAGCGGGGGGGCGGCGTTCACGGTCTGGACGCGACGAACGAACCGTGTACCGCGGCCACTTCGTGCGCCGCACAGTTGTAATTCACCGATCAGTCAAAAGTCATTTTGGATTACAATTTTCAGGAATAAAGAATAATTTAGCTTATAACACCTTACCTCTTCACAGCAGTGTCCTGGCAAACTTCTCTTCCCCATTGTCAGACGAACGCGATGCTGGTCCGCTCGTGGTTCTGGTCTCGCGACCCGATCAAAACATAATTCCATTATTGCGGTTTTGTGCTTCCATGATTGCGATTTTTCAAAACAAATAACAGTAGTAATTAAAAAAAGACTGGCGAAGACGTGTGTGTCACTCAGCCTTCGTCGTCAGCCTCCGTCGGTCTATGACTATGGAAGAAATCATAACGTCTACTCTGCTGGAACCAAAACAAAATAAGCACCGCCTGTGGCCGAACATGCCGATGCGCGAATGGCACTCCCTGTCACACAGGTTGCATTTGTGGATGGTCTCCGTGCTGCTGGATCTGTGGGGTTCTTCCTGCGGGTCTTTTTTGATCCGCTGCAGCAGTCTTCACCCAGCCTTAAAAAAAACAGCTCTCAAACTTCCCTGCTTCAATTGGCTCACTGCATTCACAGCGTTGGTAGGTGGGTCCTTCTTGCTAGGTTTTCAGTCATTGGTTCTTCAAGGTTTCAGAAACCCAATTCAAGGCTCTTATTGGTCGAATGAGAGGTCAATCAGATGAACTAATCTGTTCGCGGCTGTGTCTGCAGCTTTTATTTTCAGTGCGCGCTTGGACGCCATACACCACCTACATCACCATCTCCATCATGCAGAGACTTGCCTGTCCGCGGTACAACGGAGTGCAAGAGGTTAATATATAAACACACGCAACCCCCCTGACGTTTCCCCGTTACCTCTTCCTGCCGATCCGAGCAGAGTGGGGCACCAAAGCCTTCAGTCCACAGGTCCGCGTCCCGGTCATGCGCAGTAAGCCAAGTCTCGGTGTAAGCCATGACACAGCAGTTCTTGAAGTCCTTCTGGTAGCATACATTCCCTTGAATTTCATCCACCTTGTTCCTCAGAGACTGTACGTTCCCCAAGATCATGGAAGGAAGAGGAATGTTGCCAAACTGATGTCTCCTCAGGCGTAATTTCACGCCTCCACGCTTTCCACGCCTCCTTCTCTTGTCTCTCTTTTCATCGCTGTGTCCATGAACGTCTCTCAAAATAAAGTCCGACAGTTGCGGCATAGACTCAATCACAGACGCTGCATCATCCGTGTTTAAATGCAGCAACATGTCCCTGGAATATTGTATTCTTCCCAGCATGATCACGATAGTGCTTACCTCATAGACACAGAGCCGTTGTGAAAGAAGCAGCAGTGCAAAAATGGGGAGTAAATCCATATTGATGGAACCAGGGAGCTCTTCACCATACAGTCCACAAACATTCCAGGACAAAAACGACACAGAGAATTTCGTTAAAAACACATTAGAGAGCGTAAAAACAGACACACAGACGACGGACTTTTTTCACCAGCTGCCGGTCGCTGCGTGCGCATACGCCCTTTTCAGTTTGCCTTTTGCAAACGTTTACGTTGGACTGATGCATGGAGCGGCCTATCGGGACACGGTCATGACATGTTGGTCTGTGTGAAGCCGGCAAGCCACTGCAGCTACTGCTGAGCCCACCCAGCTATCTCTCACTTAATTACTGTCAAGCGATGACTTCATATATGGTGTGTAAAAGTAAACAAATCAACCAACAGCTACTGAGTAGGAGGGCAACATGCAGAATGCGGATGAGATGATGCTGCATTAAAGGCACCTAGTAAATACAGGACAAACCATGGCCTGTATTGATTCAATACAGGATGTGTTATTTTAGGGTTAAAAAAAGGACGATGCTGTATTTTACAGGACAGGTGGCAACCCTAATAGGGACACACACACTAATAGGGACAGATGCTAATTTAACTTAGCCACCTGCCGAGCTCACTATCATTTTCAAGGTTGCTACCTATAATACAATTCAATTCAATTCAACTTTATTTATATAGCGCCATTTCACAACAACAGTCATCTCATAGCACTATCAACTGTAGGGGGGAACCCCCACAGTTGCAGAAAGACCCCAGCAATCAGGCGATCCCCTGTGAGCAAGCACTTGGCGACGGTGGAGAGGAAAAACTCCCTTTTAACAGGAAGAAACCTCCAGCAAAACCAGGCTCAGGGAGGGGCAGTCATCTGCTGCGACTGGCTGGGGGGTGAGGGGATAGAGAAGAAGAAAAGAACAGACATGTAGAGAGCAAACAGCACGATGGGGACTCAATCTATGGGAGAGAACAAACAGATGTTAATGACCAGCAAAAAAAAAAAAAATAAATATTTCATTGAGCGTGAGGAAAGGAGTGAGGCCCAGTGCATTACTGGAGGTCCCCCGGCTGACTAAACCTATTAGCAGCATAACTAAGGGAGGGTTCAGAAACACATGATCCCTCCCTAATTGTAGGCTAGATCAAAAAGGTAGGTTTTAGCCCTATTCTTAAAAACAGAGATCGAGTCTGACTCCCGAATCCAGATTGGCAGCTGATTCCACAGGAGAGGAGCTTGATAGCTGAAGGCTCTACCTCCCATTGTACTTTTGGAGATTCTAGGTATTACAAGTAATCCTGCATTTTGGGAGCGTAGTGCTCTGTTAGGATAATACGGTAGTATCAGATCTTTTAAATAAAAAGGAGCCTGATTGTTTAGAGCTTTGTAAGTAAGAAGAAGGATTTTAAACTTAATTCTAAACTCTATGGGAAGCCAATGAAGGGAGGCCAGAACCGGAGAGATATGATCTCTCTTTCTAGTACCTGTTAAAACTCTTGCTGCAGCATTTTGGATCAGCTGAAGACTTTTTAAAGATGTTTTAGGACAACCTGATAATAAAGAATTACAATAATCTAATCTCGAGCTAACAAAAGCGTGGATCAGTTTCTCAGCGTCACTCTGAGACAAGATGCTCCTAATCTTGGCAATATTACGCAAATGATAGAAGGCAGTCTTAGAAACAAATTTAATATGTGAATTGAAGGACAAATCCTGATCAAAAATAACTCCAAGGTTCCTCACAGAGCTATTAAGAGAAAGAGTAACCGCATCCAAACTCAAAGTTTGATTTGGAAAGGAATTTCTAAGGTTTTTTGGACCAACAAGAATGACTTCAGTCTTATCTGAATTTAATAGCAGGAAATTACAAGTCATCCAAGCTTTGATTTCCTTAAGACAGGCTTCTAACTTGGCTAATTGATTACTATCATCTGGCTTCATTGACAGGTATAATTGTGTGTCATCTGCATAACAATGAAAATGTATACAGTGCTTTCTAATAATGTTGCCTAACGGAAGCATATATAAACTAAAAAGAGTAGGGCCTAGCACAGATCCCTGTGGAACTCCATGACTAAGCTTTGAGTTGAAAGAAAACTCATTATTTACATGAACAAACTGGAACCTATCAGATAAATAAGATCTAAACCATTGCAACGAAGTTCCATTAAGTCCAACATAGTGTTCTAATCTATCAAGTAGAATATTATGATCGATAGTATCAAAAGCTGCACTAAGGTCTAAAAGGACAAGTACAGAAACTAGTCCATTATCAGATGCAATGAGGAGGTCGTTAGTGACCTTCGCTAAGGCTGTTTCAGTACTATGATGGATTCTAAACCCAGATTGAAACTCTTCAAGTAAACCATTTCCCTGCAGGTGGTCAAATAATTGCGCAGCAACAACTCTTTCTAAGATTTTTGAAATGAAAGGGAGATTAGAGATTGGTCTATAGTTAGCTAAAGCTCCTGGATCTAGCGTTGGCTTTTTGAGTAAGGGTTTAATTACAGCCGTTTTAAAAGCCTGCGGTACATGGCCTAAAGTTAATGAAGAATTGATTATATGAAGAATAAAGCTACCAATAAGTGGGAAGACTTCTTTAAATAACCTGGTAGGAATAGGGTCTAAAAGACAAGTTGAAGGTTTGGATGAGGAAACTATTTTGTCTAACTCACAAAGGTCGATTGGAGTAAACTCATCAAGACAGACATCAATAGAAGGAGTTGTAGTAGTTACAGTATTTAAGTTAACTGTGGGAAGAATCTGATTGATTTTATCTCTGATGGATGAAATTTTATGATTGAAAAAGTTCATAAAGTCCTGACTAGTAAGCTCTAAGGGAATGCTAGGATTGACAGAGTCCTGACTCTTTGTCAACCTGGCTACAGTACTGAAAAGAAACCTGGGATTATTCTTGTTCTCTTCTATTAATGCAGAGTAATAACTCGTTCTAGCTTTTCTAAGAGATTTTTTATAAATTAAAAGATGATTTCTCCAAGCTAAATAGATTTCATCTAAATTAGTAGAGCGCCATTTTCTTTCTAATTGACGAGTCTTCTGTTTTAAGGTACGAGTTTCTGTGTTGAACCAAGGAGTTAGAAATCTCTGATTAGACTTTTTCTTTTTTAAGGGGGCCACCAAGTCTAGAGTCTGATGCAGAGAAGCTGAAACACTATCCACCATGTTATCAATTACAGAAGGAGCAAGCTGTCTATAGCTTATTTCCGTTGTGTTGACACATGGCATAGAGGAAACAATCTGCATAAATTTGGAAACAGCATCATCTGAGAGGCATCTACTGTAATAATATTTTTCTTTAGGAGCCAAATAGTCAGAAATAGTAAAATCAAAGGTTAACAGACAATGGTCTGACAGTACAGGGTTATGAGGAGACACTACAAGATTTTCTATTTCTATGCCATATGTCAAAACAAGGTCCAATGTATGGTGGAGGTAATGAGTAGAATTTCCTACTTTCTGAGAAAACCCAATCGAATCTAATATTGAATTGAATGCCACATTAAGGCAGTCACTATCTACATCCACATGTATATTAAAGTCCCCTACTATAATTATTCTATCAGATTTCAGCACTAAATCAGCTAAGAAATCAGCAAATTTGGATAAAAATTCTGAGTAGGTTGATGGGGGACAATAAACTATGGCAAATAAAATTGGGTTTAACCTAAAATTGCTAAAGTGCCCAATACTGAGGACCAGGCCCTCAAAGGAATTATAACATGTTTTTTGCTTTACATTAACTAGTAATTTGGAATGGTAAATTGTTGCTACTCCTCCTCCATGACCAGAACTTCTGGGATTTTGACAGTTTAAATAACCAGAGGGAGTTGATTCATTTAAACCAACATAATCCTCTTGTCCTAACCAAGTCTCTGTAAGGGAAATTAAATCAATCTGATGATCAATTAACAAATCATGGACTAACAGAGACTTGGGAGTTAGAGACCTAATATTTAATAAACCACATTTAATTTTTAAATTATGAGGAGGAACAGAGGCCAAATCATTCAATTTAGAGGCTTTATGTTTAATTTGAGTTTTATCAATATTTTGCTTTATCACTTTGGGATGCTTATACATTATATTTTTATTCACTTTGGAGGGAGCAGACAACGATTCTCTGATGGGGAAGATAGGGGCTAAGCTGAGGGGTGGCGGATGAAGAGGAGCTGCAGAGAGGCGTGTAAGACTGCGACTCTGCTTCCTGGTCCCAACTCTGAGTAGTCATGGTTTTGGCAATTTGGTTTTGGAATAATTTTATTATAAGCATACAGTTCCACAGACCACATCAAATCAAAATCAAATCAAATCAACCTTTACTGTCATGTTGCTGTACATACAACTGTAGAGCAGGCAAGATAAAATTATGTTTCTCTAGGCATCCATATAAGTAAAAAGAACATAAATTAAGACACACTCACACACACCCTAACCCTCCACCCCAACACAGCCATTCACAAAATCCCTGAGACATACTTGAAACTAACTAGAACTATATACATATAATATACATAATGTCCATAAGGTGCAGTAGTATGTATGAAAGATTCCAGATCAACTGTTCAGCATCCTAACAGCTTGTGGAAGGAAGCTGTTAATCAGTCTGGTGGTTCTGCCTCTGATGCTCCGGAATCGTTTGCCAGATGGCAGCAGTTCAAAGTGTTTATGCAGAGGGTGAGAGTGATCCTTGACAATGTTCAGTGACCTGCTCCTACAACGGTTCTGAAAAAGTTCTTGGACAGAGGGGAGGGAAACCCCAATTACCCTCTCAGCTCCCTTAACTATCCTCTGCAGGGCTTTTTTGTCTGACATACTGCAGCTGGAGTACCATGTTGCAATGCAGTACGTCAGAACACTCTCCACCACACCTCTGTAGAAGGTCCTGAGGATGCAGATGGGGAGAGAGGCCTGTTTGAGTTTCCTCAAGAAGTGCAGTCTCTGCTGGGCCCGCTTCCTGATCCCCAAGGAATTCTTGCTCCAGGTCAGGTCCTGCGAGATCTGCACTCCGAGGAACTTGATGTTCTCCACTCTCGCCACCAAACGGCTGCTGTGTCACGAACGGCTCTTGCGAGCCATTAATAAGAGCCAAGGGCCATCCAGTGAGTTTGCGTAGTTTATTAATAAAGGTTACGAACAAAGGAAAAGAGCCTTGTGGGGCAAAACACAAATAATACAAAAAGTACACTTACAGATCACGATGAGGGAAGAGAGGAGGGCTGGAGCCAGACGTAGGGACTCCAGCCTAATCCACAGCGAGAGGTACGTGTGGATAGAGTGACGTCACAGCCCTGAGCAAACAGGGCCGCTCCCTTATATAGTGGTTGACAGCGCCTCAGCTGATGAGAGGTAATTGGCCTCCAGCCGTCCCGTGGAACTTGACAACCGGAAGCCTGCTGAGATGCTGTCATAACAAAAGCCGGGCTGAGAAGATGTATGGCCTGAGCGTGGACAACATTGGCGCACAGACCATGACAGTACCTCCCCCTCGAGGCCGGGCTCAGGACGGCCAGTAACACCCAAGCCCCCCCACCCCCCCTAGGGTGGGCGGATGGGGCGCAGGCCAGGAGGGAGTGAGTCAGAAAAAGAGAAGGAAAAAAAAACAACATGACACTAACAGGGAACAAACGAAGCAATTACAGAGCACGGAAGAGGGAGAGAAAAAAACCACAATACTTCATAAATGCGGACCATATATAGACCAAACCCTAAAAAAAAGGATGCAACAACAGGAGGAGGCCTAGAAAGAAATCAAGGGCACACTAACAGTGATAAGGTGCATGAAACACAAAAACACGCTAACAGCGATGAGATTACATGAAATCATAGTATCATACCCGTACATCCACAGGATTACAAAAGAACAAAAGGCACAGGAATGACAGGCAAGATAACACAGTTCCGGGGGGCTCCCCGCACCCAGCGTCCAAACTGCCAACAGGGGTAACGGGAAGAGTTCAGGCGGCCTACCCGAATCCCAGGCCAGGAAAAACCATGCTTCGGGTGTCCGGACCAGGCAGCCGAATAGAGAGTCCAGTGGGTCGGGTGGCCGGCCCAGAGAGCCAAATGGGCGCGGCAGTCCTCCTGGCGGCCGACCCGCATCGCTCAGCCACCAGGACCGCAAGGGAGAGAAAGGCAATGGCTTCCCTGTAGAGAGGAATAGCGAGGGTGAGCCGAGTCGAAAGTGAGGGGTCCAAGCGGCACCTGGTGGAGAAGGCTTGGGGGGAAAATGAGGGTGAAGCTGAAGAGGATGGTGATGAAGATGGGGAAGAAGATGAGCCGGTCCAGTGTCCGGTGGCAGGGGATCTGCAGCTCCCTCACCGAACTTGGACCCTGCTGGTGCTGCACCCTTGTCGGACCCCGATTGGGTCACGGTTGCACCCGCGATGGACCCCGATTGGGTCACGGCTGCACCCGCGTCGAACCCCGACTGGGTCGGCGTCGCACCAGTACCGACCTCCAACCCCGAACCCGGAACCTCTGGCACAGCGGGCGAAATCAGCTCCTCGCCAGCGACCCTGGGAGAAGGCTCGGGAGAGAGAAAAGAACCGGGATCAGGATCACCGGCAGCGCCAGAACCCGGCGAGACAAGCTCAGACGCAGCGGGCGGCTGCACCCGGCTCGCCTCCCCAAGAGACAGGCAAAAGTGCTCTAGAATGGAAAGGAGAAAGACAACACAGAGCACTTGCCTGATCTCGGGTTCTGACGCCGTCCAGGACTCCGAAGATCCGAGTTCAGACGGCAGGAGATCGTCATCAGGCTCCCACTCAGCTACGTCGTGCTCCGCAGCTGGCATGATGGTGTCCGCAGCCTCAGGATCCTCCGGCACCGATGCCCATGCCGATGATCCGCACAGCGTGGTAGCAGGGGACCCTCGACCCGCTGGACCGGACCGCTCGTCCGTAGAGACCCGGGGACGCTTCCTCATCGGCGCAGGTTCCACGCTGCAGTCCGCTCTCCTCCTCCGTCCACGATGTGGCTGCGGGACCGGAACCAGGCTCTCCAGAACCGCAGGCCCCCTCCTCATCCGGCGATGTTGGCCTGGCATTGAGGACCGCTCAGCGGAGGGAGACACAGAGGATGCGGGATTAACAATTAAAGCCACAGCAGGTGGTGGGAGCTCGGGGGACTGCGAACCCCGAACTCCACCCCCAGGAGTCTGACAAGGCAAATCACAATAAAGAGAATATGAATGAACTGGGACTTGCCTGTCTCCTGGAGGCAGGATGGTGGCTGCTGCAGCGGACGTTGCTCCTCCTTTTACCCACCGGACGGTGACAGAGGGCCCCCTGGGAGGACGAAGGGGAGCCGCTCGAGAAGGTTCCGGGGCGGGGCTTGCCGAAACAGGACTCCAGAGACACACAGCAGCCGGGACAGGCGACGAGGAGGAGGGGGCGACAGCCGAGACGAGCCGGGCACGGAGCGCTGACAGGACAGCAGAAGATGGCCCGGAGGGAGAGGCTGCGGGGATTCCCCTCTGACGAAGTGCGGGAGTGACAGCTGTGTGGGAGATTGAGCCCTTGCGGCAACCTGGAACTGGATCCGGACGGGATTCACGCTGAGGTTGATTGTGTGAGTGACGACGGTTTCTGGCAGAGGGCAAGGCGAAGGTGAGGTCCGGGAATCGCCGCTCCTGTGCGGAAACAGAGGCGAGGAGATCGGCGAATTCAGGAAAGTCACTTAACCCAGGATTCCTCTCCACCAGTCTGACTGCCGCCGTCACATGCTTAATGATCTCTGTAGGATGAACAGCGGAGCGAGCAGCAGCCACTCGGTCCCAGATGTTGATTGCTGTCAGCTGCAACTTCTCTGGGGGAATACCGACTGACGTCATGCTCAATGGGGAAAGACCTCTGAATGGTGCGAACTCCCGGGCCGGAATGGAGGCAGGAGCGGGATCCCGAAGCGAGGGGCAACGATTCCTCCTCTTCGGCTTCCTGCCGGGATTTCCCCCCAGCCCACGGAGTATCTCGCGCTGTGTGGCGATGTCATCTCTCCGCACGCTGACTTCAGGGTGGTTAGCGAAGCTGGGAAGATGATTAAGAATATCCTCAGCTTGGTCCAGGTACCGGTGCACGTCGCTGCTGAAGTCGAGGAGGGAGGCGGTGATGAGGATTTCATCGACGCACTCGAGGGCGTCTGCCAGATTGTTGCTCTGACTCTGAGTGTGGGCCCTCTGCGACGGCATGTCTCCAGCACGGTACCCAGACAGGTAGGAACAACAGTCCAATTAATACAAAACTCACGGCGGCCGGCAACTCACTGGCTGCGACCTACTGTCACGAACGGCTCTTGCGAGCCATTAATAAGAGCCAAGGGCCATCCAGTGAGTCTGCGTAGTTTATTAATAAAGGTTAGGAACAAAGGAAAAGAGCCTTGTGGGGCAAAACACAAATAATACAAAAGGTACACTTACAGATCACGATGAGGGAAGAGAGGAGGGCTGGAGCCGGATGTAGGGACTCCAGCCTAATCCACAGCTAGAGGTACGTGTGGATAGAGTGACGTCGCAGCCCTGAGCAAACAGGGCCGCTTCCTTATATAGTGGTTGACAGCGCCTCAGCTGATGAGAGATAATTGGCCTCCAGCCGTCCCGTGGAGCTTGACAGCCGGAAGCCCGCTGAGACGCTGTCATAACAAAAGCCAGGCTGAGAAGATGTATGGCCTGAGCGCGGACGACATCGGCACGCAGACCATGACATGCTGATGCTGAGAGGGACATGTTCAGGCCGTGACCGTCGGAAGTCAATAATCATCTCCTTCGTTTTGTCCACATTGAGCACCAGATTGTTCTCCCTGCACCAGCCCTCCAGGTCTCTAACTTCTTCCCTGTATATTGATTCCTCATACCTCTGAACAAGTCCCACCACTGTGGTGTTGTCCGCAAACTTAATAATCTGGTTCCCCTCGTGTCTGGATACACAGTCATGTGTTAGAAGTGTAAACAACAGTGGACTGAGTACACAGCCTTGAGTGGATCTGGTGCTCAGCATGATAGAGTTGGAGATGTTGTTTCCAACATGGACAGACTGGGGTCTCTCGGTCAGGAAGTCCAGGATCCAGAGACATGTGACGGTGTTCAGACCGAGAAGGAGTAATTTCTCCGTCAGTCTCTAGGGAATAATGTTGTTGAATGCTGAACTGAAATCAATGTACAGGAGTCTGGCATAGATGTTTTTCTGATCCAGGTGGGTGCTGACAGAGTGCAGGGTGGTGACTATAGCATCCTCCGTGGAGCGATTTGAATGATACGCAAACTGGAGTGGGTCATGTGATGCAGGGAGGCAGGCTGTGATGTGTGGTTTGACAAGCCGTTCAAAACACTTCATCCCAATTGGTGTCAGTGCAACAGGACGATAGTCCTTCAGACAGGACACAACTGGTTTCTTTGCCACCGATACTATGGTAGAGGTCTTAAAACATCTGGGAATGATGGCCTGACTCAGGGAGATGTTATAAATGTCAGTCAGGACATCCGCCAACTCGCTCGTGCAAACTCGGAGCACACGTCTCGGGATGTTGTCCGGACCTGAGGCTTTACGTGGGTTGACCCTAATTAGGGTCCTCTGTGTGTCCGCTGCATTGATGATGATAGCTGGTCCAACAGATGGTGGAGATGGGCCAGCCCTCCCTCTTACTGTCGGGTTTGATGCTTCAAAACGTGCAAAGAATTCGTTGAGCCTGTCTGGAAGTGAAGCGTCATCATCATTGACCCCCTGCCTAGACTTATAATCCATCAGCGCCCAAACTCCCTGCCACATCCATTTGGTGTTCCTTGTGTCACAGAGGTGTCCCTGGATTTTCTCTGCATAGGCGCGTTTCGCCGTCTTAATTCCCTTTGAGAGCGCAGACCTGGCTGAGCGGAGGGCGATCCTGTCCTTCGTTCTGAAAGCTGCATCTCTGGCTGTGAGCAGCGAGCGCACCTCTACAGTCATCCAGGGTTTATAGTTGCGCCGTGCAGTGAAAGTCTTCACTACAGTGACATCCTCTGTGCACTTCTCAATGTAGCTGGTGACCGTTTCAGCGTACTCCTCCACATCTGTCCTGTCTCCCTGGGAGGCTGCTATTTTGAAAACCTCCCAGTCTGTGTGCAGAAAACAGTCCTGAAATGCCGAGGCTGCACCCTCTGGCCGAATCCTGATTTGTTTCTCTACTGGCCTGCTGCACTTCAGTAAAGGTTTGTAGGCAGGCACCAGCATCACGGATAGGTGGTCAGAATGACTGAGGTGGAGGCGAGATGTTGCCTTATATGCATCTGGGAAGTTTGTATACACCAAGTCCAACATATTCTCTCCTCTGGTCTTAAAGTCCACACATTGTTTGAACTTGGGGAGCACAGTCTTTAAACTGGTGTGATTAAAATCCCCTGCAACCACCACAAAACTGTCCGGGTGTAATGTTTGAAATTCACTGATAGCGTTGTGCAGCTCTCCGAGTGCCTCGTTAGCATGAGCTTTAGCATTAGCGCTAGGAGCTATGTAAACAGCAGCTACAAACACATTGGTGAATTCCCTCGGCAGATAGAAAGGCCTGCAATTCATGATAAGGAACTCCGCCAACGGAGAGCAGTTTTTAGTTGCTAACATGGCGTTAACACACCAGTTCTTGTTAATATAGATACATAGGTGCCCCCCCCTCGGCTCTTACAGGAGCTAGCAGCCTCCCTGTCCGCCCGGAACGATGTCATCCCTTCCAGCTGAATGGCCGTGTCAGGGATGTTGTTGTGGAGCCATGTCTCCGTAAATGCAAACACACAGCAGTCCCTCCACTCTCTCCGGGTTTCTGCTCAGCAGACGCAGCTCGTCCAGCTTGTTGTTGAGGGAGCGGACATTGGAAAGTAGGAGCAACGGTACTGCTGGTCTGGAGGGGTTAGCCTTTAGCCTAGCATGAATCCCGGCTCTCTTACCTCTGCTTTTGTTTGCGTTCGCGCCGCTTACGCTTCCTCCTCTCCCGGGTAGCTGCCAGCAAAACCTCCAATAGTATTCCATGCTGGCGTAGAATGTCCAAGTCACACCCGAGCGCCACAGTTCTTGCAGCGTGCATTACCTTGATGTTTAATAAGGTCTCACGGTTGTAAATTTTACAGAATGTACATCTGGGATGATTAAAACACTCAAACCTCTCACACTCACTGATGCCTAGAGGGGCCACAGTGTCCATGCACGCCGCCATCACCAATCTTTGAAAGTGTAATTTATCTTGTCTCAAAGACACCCTGTCTGAAGCTTCACAAATGCCGTCAATAAAGATGAAAAACTATCCTGATAAGTAGTCCTCCCTATACAATACAATAATGGTGGTTGTGTTCATCGACCCCTTGTTGCTAAGCAACCAGAACAGTGAAAGTCCCGGATGTCCATGCCTCAATACAAGCTTTTGCCCATTCTAATTCAATTCAATTCAATTCAACTTTATTTATATAGCGCCATTTCACAACAACAGTCATCTCATAGCACTATCAACTGTAGGGGGGACCCCCACAGTTGCAGAAAGACCCCAGCAATCAGGCGATCCCCTGTGAGCAAGCACTTGGCGACGGTGGAGAGGAAAAACTCCCTTTTAACAGGAAGAAACCTCCAGCAGAACCAGGCTCAGGGAGGGGCAGTCATCTGCTGCGACTGGCTGGGGGGTGAGGGGATAGAGAAGAAGAAAAGAACAGACATGTAGAGAGCAAACAGCACGATGGGGACTCAATCTATGGGAGAGAACAAACAAATGTTAATGACCAGCAAAAAAAAAATATTTCATAGAGAGTGAGGAAAGGAGTGAGGCCCAGTGCATTACTGGAGGTCCCCCGGCTGACTAAACCTATTAGCAGCATAACTAAGGGAGGGTTCAGAAACACATGATCCCTCCCTAATTGTAGGCTAGATCAAAAAGGTAGGTTTTAGCCCTATTCTTAAAAACAGAGATCGAGTCTGACTCCCGAATCCAGATTGGCAGCTGATTCCACAGGAGAGGAGCTTGATAACTGAAGGCTCTGCCTCCCATTGTACTTTTGGAGATTCTAGGTATTACAAGTAATCCTGCATTTTGAGAGCGTAGTGCTCTGTTAGGATAATACGGTAGTATCAGATCTTTTAAATAAAAAGGAGCCTGATTGTTTAGAGCTTTGTAAGTGAGAAGAAGGATTTTAAACTTAATTCTAAACTCTATGGGAAGCCAATGAAGGGAGGCCAGAACCGGAGAGATATGATCTCTCTTTCTAGTACCTGTTAAAACTCTTGCTGCAGCATTTTGGATCAGCTGAAGACTTTTTAAAGATGTTTTAGGACAGCCTGATAATAAAGAATTACAATAATCTAATCTCGAGCTAACAAAAGCGTGGATCAGCTTCTCAGCATCACTCTGAGACAAGATGCTCCTAATCTTGGCAATATTACGCAAATGATAGAAGGCAGTCTTAGAAACAAATTTAATATGTGAATTGAAGGACAAATCCTGATCAAAAATAACTCCAAGGTTCCTCACAGAGCTATTAAGAGAAAGAGTAACTGCGTCCAAACTGAAAGTTTGATTTGGAAAGGAATTGTTACTCATTCTGCCAAAGAGTAACAATATAACTATCTAAGTGAAGACAGATTTTATTTTTACTGTAATCATATAAGGTTTAAACCCACAAACACACCATTTTTTAGTGGAATGTTTAAATTCATATAACAGAAGACAACACTCTGCTTGTCACCATCAAAATATCTGACAAAAGTACTGCATTCATTTCCCTATTAGGAATCTTTTCAAAAAATCCTTGAGGGTCATTTAGATCACCCCTAAAAACTGATTGGTTCTTGTTCCATGCCCATCCACCAATGAAAATTTCATCACAATCTGTGAATAACTTTCTGAGGTATAAGATAAGATAAGATAAGATAAGATAAGCCTTTATTAGTCCCATGATGGGGAAATTCTAGGATTGCAACAGCACAGGGACAGCAACACTCGAGCAACAATCAAGAAGACAAGAAAAACAAGAGCAGCGAATATACATATGTACACATAAATATATATACACACAGTGCGGAGCATTGTAGCTAGATGGAATAAACAGCATAACCGTCTACTTAGTTATCCTACATAGTATGAATATGTACCCATACATATTGTCACCCTCCGTAGCGACTGATATTGTCCTAGTTGTATACTGGAGGGGACCATTGTGTAAATCTATTGCGTCTTTTGCATTCAATACTATTAGGTCGTCATGGTTTTTTTGCTATCTCTGCGAGCAGCCCTGCTTAGGTTATACAGTCTGACAGCCATAGGTAGGAAGGACCTGTGAAACCTCTCGGTTGCGCACCTAGGATGATGTAGTCTGCTGCTAAATGAGCTCCTCAGTGCGTTCAGTATATCCTGCATAGGGTGGGACTTGGACTCCAGCAGAGATAACAGTTTAGCCACCATTCTTCTCTCTCCTATCTCATCCACTGGGTCAAGGCGTTGCCCCAGGACAGAGCTAGCTTTCTTGATCAGTTTGTTCAGTCTCTATGCAGGTATCCCGATGATAGTTCAGGCAAATAATCAAACACCGGCAAAATGTAACCCCCTTAGCAGAGGTAATACAAGACCTGTTAAAAGAAGGTATTCTTGTTGCATTTCTTTTATTACATTTTTTTTTTAAACTGGGTGAATATTACTTCCTCCATCGCCTAAGCTGCATTTCATCCATGTAACTTTGCTGTACGAGAAGGAACATTAAAAAACAACTGGCATGTCTAACTCTAGCCATTAAATAAAAAGCACCCTGTGACTGACTATTGAGACTTGGGCTGTAAAATGTGCCAATTGCAGTATTTTCAGTGTTCCTACCAGGAATGGGGAAGTAAAGTGCTGCTTTAATATACACCCATCCCTGCATTTCACCTGAAACATTTCACAGCTTGGTATCAGAGATGTTCACAAGTCATCTTTTGCAAGTCCAGGTTAAGTCTAGAGTCTTTGAGTGGCAAGTCCCAATCAAGCCTTAAGTCACTTTAAAGTTGTAATGATCGATTTATTATCTGCTGCATGTCTTCTGGTCTGCGTAGAACACTGCTTTGTAACATCTAAGGAATTCAAAGTATGTTTAAGCAATATATTATTGCCTTTATACAACAGTTCCACAAGCACAGTTTAATAAATGACAGCAATACACAACAAAAATATTACGATTTTTGTTTGCTTAACCAGTTATTTTGCTCCGCAGAGAAAAATTGTTCTTTCTGAACAAACTGTTGCTAAGCACCTCAATCAGCATAATATAGAAAAGAATAGGAATAGTGTCATGTAACCAAATTAATTACTGTCCAGTGCATAAGTCAGTGTTTATAATATATATCGGTCCACCTGTTGAGTAGGGTTTGTGGGTCGCCGTGACTGTCCGTGAATTGTCGTAAGGTAGAACTGTCATGGATAGCCTTCGCGGGCCATTAATGAGATGCAATAGGCCAGCCGATGAGTTTGCAAGTTTATTAACAAAGGATACAAAATGACAAAAGAACAGCCACGTGGCGCAAAAATACAAACAATGACTATGACTAAGACTAAAGACACAAGATACAGACTTAGAGGGAATACACTTACTGAAAGACGATGAAGCAAAGGGTGACTGGAGCCGGGGTTAGGGACTCCAGCCGAACGTTGTGAGGATCAACGTTAGACGAGGTCGCAGTGAGGAGTAAGCCTCAGCTGTTCCCTTAAATAATGATAAGGACTAATCAGGAAAGGAGAAAGTAATCAATGGAATGTGATTCAGCTGTCACAGCGCAGCTCGGCTCTGACAGCCGGAAGTCTCACCGTGACGCTGTCACAATAAAAGCCCTGGAAGGCCAAATGACAACAGAACGGGGAAAATACCAGACAGCCCGAGCGCGGACAGAATCAGCGCTCAGACCATGACAGTACTCCCCGCTCAAAAGGCGCATTCCAGGCGCAAACATAACATCCAAGCCCCCCAACCAGACGGATACCAGGCCCGACCCAGGGAGGGCGGAGTGGGAACCAGGCCAGGAGGGCGAGAACCACAAAAAGAAAAGGGGAACACTATATCAAGGGGAAAAAAAACACACAACAGAGGGCAACAAAGATAACCAAAATGATGAGGCTAAACACGCCACAAACAAACCTAGAGCACAGTAAATACAAGAATATACACGACCTTCCGACTGAATAAGGAGACAAGAAAACCAGAATACAGGTACATACAACAATACACCGTACCCAAAAATCACCAGGACAAAAAAAAAAAACTCAAACAGCTACAAGCAGAGCAGCACACTACAAATACTGTTCAACAATATAAACAGGCAAAGAAAAAAACAAAAACAAAAAGAGCATCTCTCAAACTACCGAGGAAACAAGAAAACTAAAATACAGGTACATAACAAAAATATACAGTGCCCTATAAATGCCAGGAAAAAAACTCAACAAGCTACACAGTAGAGCAGCACACTACAAATACAGTCCAATATTACCCACAGGAAAGGACAAAAAACAAAAGAGCATCTCTCAAACTACAGAGGAAGAAGGAGAAAGAAAAACACTACGTACAGGGATGCCGGCAGGCAGAGCACAGAGAGAGGAGAAAAAAAAAAAAAAAACAGTTCAGGAGGTCTGCCCACATCCATACTCCAGACAACTGGAAGGGAAAAAAGCAGTTTGGGCGGTCTATCCCAGTCCCAGGCCCGGAGAAACAGTACCTCAGGTGGCCGGACCAGGTCGCCGAACAAACAGGGCAGTTCGTCGGGTGGCCAACCCAGAACACCGAACCGGCGAAGCAGTCTCCCGGGCAGCTGACCCGCGTCCTTGGGCCACCAGAACCGGAGGGGAGAACTCAGTGGCAGCCTTCCTACCAAGCGGGATAGCGAGGGAAAGCCGAGCCGAATACGGGGAACCCCAACGGCACCCGGTGGAGGAAGAAAGGGATTGGGGGAAGGATGAGGGGCCAGTCCGGCATCAGACAGCAGAGGATCTGCAGCTCCTTCTCTGAACTTGAACCAAACCGGTGCTGCGCCCTTGCTGGACCCCAACCGGGCCAGCACTGCACCCACGACGGACCCCGACTGGGCCAGAACAGCACCCACGACGGGCCCCGACTGAGCCAGCACAGCACCAGGGATGACCTCCGAGCACAAACCTGGAACCTCCAAGACAATGACCAGAACAGGCTCAACACCGGTGACACTGGGAGAAGGCTCAGAGGAAGAGAAAGAACCAGGATCAGGATCACCAGCAGCGGCAGAGCCCGGCGAGACAAGCTCGGATGCAGCGATCGGCTGCACCCGGCTCGTTTCCCTGAGAGACAGGCAATAATACACCAGAATAGAGAAGAAAAAGACAAAATGGAGCACTTGCCTGATCTTGGGCCCCACCGCTGTCCAGGACTCCGACGATCCAGGCTCAATTAACTGGAGGTCCATTCCTGGTTCCCACTCAACTGTGGTGGGCTTCGCAGCCGGCATGATGGTCTTCACAGTCTGGGGACTCCCTGGCACTGAAGTCCACGCCGAAGGCCTGCACAGCATGGTGGCAGGGGATCCGTGGCCTGCTGGGTCGAACCGCTCCTCCACGAAGACCCGGAGATGCTTAATCATCGGCACAGGCTCCAATCGGCAGTCCGCCCTCCTCCTCTGCCTGTGACGTGGCTGCGGGGCTGGTACCAGGCTCTCCAGGGCCGCAGGCTCCTTCTTCGTCTGGCGGTGTATTCCTGGCGCCGGGGGACGCTCAGGGGAAGGAGACACAGAGGATGTAGGAGCATAATTAATAGCTACAGCAGGAGGAAGTTCGGGGGACTGTGAACCCCAAACTCCACCCCCAGGAGTCAGACAAGGCAATTCATAACATGAAGGAAGAGAATGAAATAGCACTTGCCTGCTCAGCTGAGGGCCGATGGAAACTGCTGCAGCGGGCTTGGTTCTCCCATTTCTCCTTTGGATGGCGATGGAGAACCCCCCGGGAAGACGAAGAGGAGCCGCTCGCACAGGATCGGAAACGGGCACAGCCGAAGCAGGACTCATAGAGCTCACAGCAGCTGGAGAGAGTGCCGAGGAGGAGAGAGGAGCAGCCGAGGCAGTCCGGGGACAGGGAGCTGATGGAACAGCGGGAATAGAAGACCCAGAGGCAGAGGCTGCTGTCTTTCCCTTCCATTGAGACGCAGGGGAAACAGCTGGCTGGGAGGCAGAGTTCTGATGGCGACCCGGAACCGGATCCAGACGGGGATCTCGCTGAGTGTGACTGCAGGCAGGGGGGCAATGTTTTCCGGCAGAGGGTGAGGCTAGGTTCTGGTCAGGAGAGCGCCGCTGCTGTGCAGAAACGGAGGCTAGCAGCTCGGTGTACTCAGGATAAAAAGTTGAAGCTCAGGATTGATCTTCACCAGTCTTGCTGCCGCCACCACATGCTTTTGGATGTCACTGGGATGGGAGGAAGAGCGAGCTTCAGCCAAGCGGCCCCTGATGAGCTCAGCTACCCACTGAGTCTCCTCACGGGGGATCCCGGCTGTCCTCCTACGCTGCGGA
This sequence comes from Pholidichthys leucotaenia, assembly GCA_020510985.1. Taxonomy (NCBI): domain Eukaryota; kingdom Metazoa; phylum Chordata; class Actinopteri; order Cichliformes; family Pholidichthyidae; genus Pholidichthys; species Pholidichthys leucotaenia. Next base: position 305,990,787 of record CM035843.1, read on the forward strand.
TGGGAACCTCATGGAAGAGCAGCCCGCACAGGAGACTTCCCCCTCGTCGGAACAACTGTGTCCCGGAGAGGAAGTGGAGTCTTCTCGGCCGCCCTCTGTATTTGTTCCCGTAGTGCCACTATCACCATCACTCTCTCCTTCCCCTCCAGAAAGGAGGTCAGATGATAGCTTATAACATCCTCTGTGCGAGATCCAGGTGCCAATATGCAGTGTGGGTGGGCATAAGCAGACGGGCGTTGGACAGGTGATCATCAAAACCCACGCTCGAATGCTGACATAGTTCCCAAAAAAATACTGGTACCCAGAGAAGTGAAAAAACTCAAGCCAAAAACAAACTCATGGTGACCGGCATCTCGTTTTGGCTGCGACCTACTGTCATGGATGGCTCTCGCTTGCCATTAATGAGATGCTATAGGCCAGCCGATGAGTTTGCAAGTTTATTAACAAAGGATACAAAATGACAAAAGAACAGCCACGTGGGACAAAAACACAAACAATGACTATGACTAAGACTAAAGACACAAGATACAGACTCAGCGAGAATACACTTACTGAAAGACGATGAAGCAAAGGGTGACTGGAGCCGGGGTTAGGGACTCCAGTCGAACGTTGTGAGGATCAACGTTAGACGAGGTCGCAGCGAGGAGTAAGCTTCAGCTGTTCCCTTAAATAATGATAAGGACTAATCAGGAAAGGAGAAAGTAATCAATGGAATGTGATTCAGCTGTCACGGTGCAGCTCCGCTCTGACAGCCAGAAGTCCCGCCATGACGCTGTCACAATAAAAGCCCTGGAAGGCCATATGACAACAGAACGGGGAAAATACCAGACAGCCCGAGCGTGGACAGAATCAGCGCTCAGACCATGACAAGAACGCTTATGGAAATCCACCCAATTGGAGGTTCATAGACTCCATTTAAGGGAGCTTAGAGCCTCTTTTAATGACATGTTGAGGGATGCTAGGAATCAGTATTTTTCAAAAATAAGTTTAGGTTAATTGGCATCAAACTGGGGATTCTAAATTGTCCTTAGGTATGACTGTGAGAGTGAATGGTTGTCTGTCTCTCTGTGTTGGCCCTGCAATGGACTGGTGATCTGTCCAGGGTGTACCCTGCCTCTTGCCCAAAGATGCTGGGATAGGCTCCAGCCCCCCCCCACGACCCAAAAAGGATTAAGCGGAAGAAGATGAATGAATGAATGAATGAATGAATGAATTTTCACAAATAAGAAAAATCTACTTTCCTACTCTCACCTATGGTCACGAGCTTTGGGTAATGACCGAAAGAACGAGATACAAACGGCTGAAATGAGCTTTCTCCCTAGGATTGCTGGACTCACCCTCAGAGATAGGTTGAGGAGCTCAGTCATCCGGGAGAGGCTCAGAGTAGAACCACTGCTCCTCCACATTGAAAGGAGTCAGTTGAGGTGGTATGGGCATCTGATTAGGATGTCTCCTAGACGCCTCCCACTTGAGGTGTTTCAGGCACGTCTCCCAGCTGGTCTGGGAACGCCTTGGTATCCTCCCTGAAGAGGTGGAGCAGGTGGTTGGGGGAGGGAGGTCTGGGCTTCTCTGCTTGAGCTACTGTCTCCACGACCCGGACCTCCGGAAAAGTGGTAGAAGATAGATGGATGGATGGATGGAAGAAAAATCCTAGAGTCTTATTTGACACAATAAACACTCTTGTCTCACCTGCTGCCCCTCTAATCTCTGTGTTCTGTAAAGCAGACAGTAACAAATTTCTTAATTTCTTTATTGATAAGATCAGAGATATCAGGGAAAATATTTTGCCATCTTCTTCTCTTAACTGTACCAGTGTTATGCCCTCACCTTGTACTTGGTCCACTTTTAATCCTGTGACCATTCAGGACATCACGGCTCTGCTGCAGAAGATGAAACCCTCCTTGTCCCCTGCTGATGTTCTCCCTACTAAGCTGTTCTTAGCTGTTTTTGAGTCAATTGGTCCTTCAGTTGTTGAACTGATAAACATTTCACTTTCAGCTACTGTGGTTCCCAGCTCCTTCAAACATGCAGTGGTTGAACCAACTCTTAAGAAGCCGAGTTTGGATCCATCACAGCCAAATAATTATAGGCCAATCTCTAAACTCCCTTTCATATCAAAAATTCTGGAAAAGGTAGTAGCTGAGCAGCTTGTGTCATTTTTGGCAAATTGTAATATCATGGATAAATTTCAGTCGAGCATTCGGAAAAATCATTCTACCGAAACAGCTTTAGTCAGAGTCTCCAGTGACATTATGGTGGCAGCTGACACTGGTAAATACACAGTTCTGATTTTATTGTCTCTTTCTTCTGCCTTTGATATTGTTGATCACTGTATAATGATCAACGGACTCAAAGAGCTAGGGCTGTCTGGCTCTGTTTTAAAATGATTCTCATCGTACCTCACCGGAAGAACCTTTAACGTGTCCGTGAATCAGATCTTTTCTGAAATAGCACAGCATTCATGTGGAGTACCACAAGGCTCAGTTTTAGGACCCATTTAATTTCTAATATACATTTTGCCACTGGGACGGATAATTAGCCAGTTCAAAGATATTTCTTATCATCTTTACACTGATGATATTCAGTTGTATTGCTCTTTTAAAGAGTCTGAGTTTCACATGCTGTAATCTTTAACTAACTGCTTGTCTAACATCAAACAGTGGTTAAGTGCAAACTTTTTACAGCTTAACTCAGACAAGACAGAGACTTTAATTATCACTCCTGAAAACAAGATTCCACTTATTAAGCACCACATGGGTACCCTAGGTTCCTCTGTCCAGGCGAGTCTTCGGAATCTTGGTGTTAGTTTTGACTCGGCTATGTCTCTTGAGCACCACATTAATCAATTAATTAGAAATTGTTTCTTCTATCTGAAGAATATTTCTAAGTTGAGAACCCTGGTGTTGAAGGCGGAACTTGAGATGATTATACATGCTTTTATTTCTTCTTGCTTAGACTATTGTAATAGTCTTTTTACCTGTCTGAGCCAAAAACACCTTCAACGCCTCCAGGTTGTTCAAAATTTGGCTGGTAGACTTTTAACTCACACTAAGAAAAGGGCTCACATTACACTGGTTTTAGTAGCACTTCACTGGCTCCCAGTTGGTTTTAGGATTCAGTTTAAAATTTTAGTTCTTGTTTTTAGAGCTATTCATGACCAGGTCTCTAAATACATCACCGAGCTGTTTAAAGTGTACAACTCCTCACGGTCTCTGAGATCCTCGGATCAACTTTTACTGGCTGTCCATCAAACCCGTTTTAAAACTCGAGGTGATAGAGCCTTTCAGGCAGTGGCACCAAAATTGTGGAATGCTCTACCATTGTCTTTGCACTCAGTAGACTCTGTTGACGCTTTTAAAAAGCAGCTGAAGACACTCCTGTTTAAACAGGCTTTTTAGTTTGATTATGGATTATGGTTTTTATGTTTTTAATGTCTTTATACTTGTTTTTAATACTTTTATTGTTGTATTTGTGATTGTGTGTTTTATTTTATTGTGAAGCACTTTGTCATTCTTTCTGTGAGAAGTGCTATGTAAATAAATTTTACTTACTTACTTACTTATGTTGCCACAAGGAGTGGCCAAAACCAATTTGAACTTATACTTGAACAAATAATTACACAAGGGGAAACAGCTGGGGACACAGGAGTGGAGGATCAACTAACTGGGTTATAACACCAAAAGTAAAGTAGTAAATCATGATACAGGATAAACAGATAGACCCTACCAAAATTAAATTAAACAGAACCAAAACAAGAAGTACTTTCACAATAAACCCAATATCAAAATGAGACTAAATAAAAACAGAAATGACCCAGGAAATAATTACAACTACGCTAAGAGCAAGGGTGACGAAACTTGACAAGGATTATTACAGCACAACTAGAAACTAGAAGAAAATAAACCAACATAACCATGAGTCCAAAATCTCAGATCATGCGCACATAACAAGCTGCTGAAATCATTACGTTTAAAAGGCTGATGAAATGCAGTAAAAACACAGTGGAAACTTCCCTTATAGATTTAACATATGTATTTTTTCCAAAAATTAACAGCTCTTTTCTTTTTCTTGAGAAACAGTCATGTTTTGTGTATACAATTTTTTGTGTTGTTTCAACCGTATACATCAGTTAACTTTTCTAAAGGACAATGAGTGTTTTGGATGTTTTTAATGAAACATTAAAAAAAAGATCGTTCACAAGTTCTAAATCACAATTCTGAGTCAAATCTCAAGTCTTCTGAGTTTTAGTCCAAGCAGAGTCTGTAGCCGAGTCTGAAGTCACTGATACTGTATATCCGACATAAGTACAACTTGAGTCCAAGTCACAGACTCGAGTCCCCATCACTGCTTGATATCCTTAATATTAAAATGTCCCAACTTTTTTTGATTTGTGGTTGTATTTTCAGCAGAATAAAAGAGTTTCTGCAGATGTAACAGGCAATGAAGCCCAAATGGTGACATCCCAATGGGGGTTCTAACTCACAATCTCCCATACTGTCATGAATTGTCAAGAATTGCCCCTTGGGGCAGAGAGAAGACCCACACGCTGAACTGTGAGTTTGTGAGATTTATTGAAAACAGCAAAACATAAAGTCCAAACGGTGCACAAACAGAAAGTCCAAACAGAAATCCAAAACAACTTACAGTAATACAGCACACCAGAACAAGGTCTGGGTTCTGGTGGAGACGAGAGGGAAGAACTTAAGACTGTGGCAACCAGAAATGAAAATAACTGCCCTTAAATAGGATCAGAAACAAATCATACAAGTAATGACAGGTGTGAGTCACATGAGCAGGCAGAAGGAAACAATAATCAATAATTTGGTCTAGCTGGGAGCAATGAGAGGGGAGCGACCAAAGCTGACAGCTGACAGGGGTGATGCCCACACAGAGCACAAACCCAGAAATGCCACTGACAGCTGTTAACTAAGAGGGAGAACATAACAGTACGGGATATAAAGAAGAAAATATCAACAAATGCAGACTGAGGTATAAATACAAATTAATACAAAATAAAAGCGTAACAAAACTAAGACATAAACAGGAAAATAGAAAACAGTACGAGAATTACAGAAGCTAAAAAGCACAAAATACAACAAATATATAAATATAGAGAAAAATCCATGAGACTGAGCATGGCGGAAACCTCCAGTGCTCAGCTCATGACACATACTAGAGTCAAGCACTCTACTTGCGTCACCAAGTGGGTCGAACCACTTGACAAGCCAAACAGGAATGCCTTTAATTGACTCACATATTTCTCCTACAAATTTTGACATTGTCCCAATATCAGAGGTGCATTTAAGCTTTAAGCGTGTCCACCTTCTATGTCACCACCACTGAGTCCTTCCAGCCTACCAGTAACACCTCTTGTGGAGGGGACTAGCACCACTTTTGGGGCCAACACACTGGTGCTATCTGGGCAATATGATCAAAACATCACCACTAAGTCCTGCCAACAATGCCAATTGTGACCAAGGGGACAGGCAATGAAGCCCAACTGGTCACATCCCAATGAGGGTTTGGAGTCTGGCATTGTACCTGTGTCACCAAGAGGGTCGACCCACTTGGCAAGCCAAGTAGGTCTGGGGCAAAGAATTATTTCATAACCAAATTTGCCAGTCATGATGTATCAATAATCTGAAACCTTAAGGAAAACAACTAAATCTGAAACCAAGAAAAATTATTCAGGGGAGATATATATGGAAGTGAAGGCCTGTAAGGTACATGACATGAAAACATAAAGTTAACATTTAGATTTCAAAGGAAATATGCTATCTTAAAAGTGTCATTTTTTTCTGACTGAAAGACACACAGAGTGGTTGTCATGAGGAGCTACAGCATATCAGCCAGTCAAGAATAGTGTCCCAAAAATAGCTACATTTCCATCAGTGAAATTAGACCTGTAGTTGCCCTAACTGGCTTATTTTTGCTCAATATTCACAACTATTAGTCCAGCAATCAACAAAGTGCTTCATCCAGGACCCTGAATAACAACATGGATCACAGGTCACAACTATAGAAAGATTTACACATCAACAAAGCGACCTTTCAGTGAGTACCAAAATCAAACGAGAAAAAAAATGATAAAAAAGCTAAGCTGGTACCAGTCTTGACCCCTGTGTTTATAACTGTCATGCTCCAGTTTCCAACTTCAACGTTTCCATGGCTGTTTATCATATGAATGATGAGATAAAAGGAGTTTAGAAAGGACTGATGAATATGTGTGGCTTTGAAGCGGTTGTTGTGTGATCGTGTGCAGATGAAAGTGTGGGAGGTGTTGTGTGTGTCTAAAAGTGTTTGCTGATGAGAGTGGCATTTGTGAGCGCAGCGAGAGGTTTAACCACCAGTATCTGGGACATCTTTCCCTTAAACCCTAAAACACCCAGCAGCATAGGCTGGACCCATGCTCGGCCCGACAGTTCAGTCACGTTTCCCGCACTTGTGTGTGTGTGTTTGTGTGTGTCAAAGTGAGGACACTGCTCTCCACACACTTCACAGGATTTCAGCACTCTGCACATACTCTGCGGATCCATCACCTTAGCAACCAGCCGATTGAAAGATGATGAATCATGCCAAAGACTGCTAATTTCTTTGCAGTTGTCAAACATGAACAATGGGTGGTAAAAAAGAGTCATGGCAACATCACCGCAGACAGAATAGTGTGCGTGTGTTTGTGTGATGAACTTGAAGGACAACCATAAAGAGACGAAGAGAAAGAAAGAAAATTATGGACTGAGGGAAATTTGAGAGACCTATAGTTTTCTGAAAAATACTGCTCTCGTTGGCAGCTTGCTGAAGAGTCACTCTCATTGTTTCTCCTGCAGCAAAGAAGAGGTTGTTAGCAGGTCACTCACATGCAGATTCCAGATGGTGTACATTTGCTGGCAGGTTCAATAGCTGTACACAGACTTAAATATGAACCCAGCAGTGACAGATAGTCCATCGCCTGATAATTTCAGGGAGAGGATGCTTTTGAGGCTGTGTGATTTGATTTCCGGCTGGGCTCCAGTGAATGAACAACATGGCACCTTTGACCTCCTCCTCTCTGCGCTTCAAGATGACTGAATAGGTTTGGAAAAACAGCAGCCTGTGTGGACAAGAGGGTGGGTTTGACAGACATTAGCACCAGGCAGTAATGACAATGACGGCATAAAATACACTGATTTATATTTATGGAAACATGCCATGCATCATCTCCAAGCATTACGATTCATGGGAAGAGCTGCTCTTACAAACACTGTGAATAATGCATCAAAGAGCAGCAGCAGCCTGACAGCTTCAGATGCTGCAAGCATGAAATGCTGCTACTAATTCGGTAATAAGGTTCAAATATGGCTTCTGTCGATTCCTGTACAATTAATAGGAATGTACAGTACAGCATGGACAATCATGCAGTGCATAATAGGCAAACAGCTCCCACTGCTGGTAAACGTTGAAGGTGTGCAGCAACATTGACTCAGCTGCATAAAAAAAAAAACCCAAAAAAACAAACACTGATTTAAAGTTCTGTGTGCTGGACATGATTTGCAAGATCTATCTGGTGTTCTCTGGTGGGGAGGGGATACTGTATATAACTATGCACTGGTCTGCTGCTTGGTGTGTGATTATGCATAAGCAAAGCAGGATGTCATTACTGTACTTGCAGCAAATTATTACTAAAACTATAAGGCATCAGCTACAATTAATCAGTCATTTATCTGCTCTTGATAGTGTATGAATACTTAAGCACAAGATGGGTTATTTCATCCCAACACATGCACATGTGTTGCACCCCTTGAATGACAGGACTCAGTCTTCTGTTGAACAACTTTATTATTCCCGGTTCTGGGGGGGGGGGGGGGGGTTAATAATCATTTGTCTGAGCAGCCAGGTCTGAAAGACTGAGTTCCTATCCCTTCTAAGGCAAGTATAGACAAACCATTCTAAAGATGTCACTAGAACGGAGAACCAATCAGGACTCAGCACTGTGTATAGCGTCAAAGGAAGAGGGTGGAACTGAGGAGTCTGTAATGTAGTTATTTATTGTTCATATATTGTATTATGTTTGGAGCTCTTATTTGGGTGGCACGGGGTGGTGGCTCCATGTTCCGGTTCCGCCAACCCCATGCATATAAGAAGGGCTGCAGGTAGGGGGGCAGTCTCTTCCGCCTTTACCTCTACCAGTGGCTGTATGTGTGGCTAGGTGCACAGCGCCCTGTATTATAACAAAAGTGTGTTCAGCTCCACCATTGCTCTCCCCCTTGACTCCAACTTCAGACATAACATTTGGCGATGAGAAGAAAAGCCATGGAAGCGTGTGGAGCACCAATTCGTCTGTTTTTGGAGCTCCCAGGTGGGACACCTGTGCCGTGGCCTCGGTGGTAAGAAGCCTTTAAAACGTATATGGTGGCGTTGGACCTGGGGAGGATGGAGAAGCTGAGGGCACGTGCGTTGCTTGTGCACAACCTGGGAATGGAGGGTCAGAGGATTTTGGGCACGCTCGGTGACGCAGATAATTATGAAGAAGTGGCCGAGCTAATGGCGCGCCATTTCAGGGTGCCGGACAACATCATCGTCCGGAGGATTAAATTCCAACAGCGCCGCCAACAGATTGGCGAACCCATCCAGCAGTTTGTATCGGACTTGAGGCAACTAGCCGCTGATTGTCGGTTTGGACTGTTGGAGGAAGAAATGGTTCGCGACCACGGCAATTGTGGCCGTCTACATCATTTCACGAGGGTGTGCCAGTCAGTGGAACATGATAGCCCGCACAAGAGCTTGACTCCTTCCACCCCGGCAGTGATTCATGCTGTGTCCCCAAGTACCAGTGGGTACACACATTGCACGGTAGAGTTGGGTGGAGTACCGGTACCGATCCTGATCAACATGGGGGCGGAGAGTTCACTGCTGAATTGGGCTACAGTTAGACATTGTTTTCCCCACTACAGAATTGGAGGTGACTCAGTGCCACTTTGTGGCTATGGATGAGGACAGTTGGCCACGGTGGGTACCGTCAGACTGATGGCTTGGTACAAGTCGGCGGTGATGGCCGATGTGGACTTCGTCGTGATGGCCTGCGGCATGAACATTATGGGCTGCAACCTGTTCTGTGCCCTCAGGTTTTCTATCAGAAGCAGCGCTGGGGAAGAGTGGTCAGGCTGTAGACTGTGGGACCGACCGGTTCTGAGAGTTCAGGATGACACTGTGTGAGATGAACAAATGCTGGGCACTCCGGAGAGTGGACAGGCCTTGCCACACTCAGGGTAGCCGCGGCAGGGCCCCAGTGCCAGTGTCCGAGTCACCCTGGACGAGTGTACCAGGCGGCATGGGGGAGAGCCTGTGGCGGCGAGTGATACCCAAAAGATGGTCTCAGGTGTTCCCAGAGCATAGCCGTGGCGGGCCGGTGAACACAGGGCCATATCGACAGGGTTCGCAGTGGATTTACAAGCAGTAGGGGCAGGACCGAGTGGCACTGGGAGTGCCAGGCGGAGGCACCGCAAGCCATGCAGGACACTTGGAGTCACGGACTGTTTTCGGGCTCAGGCGGAGGCAAGGTACAAGCAGGTGAGAGAAAAGTGGAAGATGGAGCAGTACCAGGGTCAGCTGCAGGTGATGGGTGAGCGGCACGATGGTTATCTTCTGCTGTCAGATGCTCGTGGCATCATCCTAACGAGTTACGGTGTGCCCCGAAGAAGGCAGTTGGGCATGGCTCCAGACTATCGGAGCATCCGGAGATGTGGAGGAGAAGGCACATCGGGATTGAGGCAACCAGTTGTCGCCCAGGAAGTGAGCTACCTCCAGGGGTGGACTGAATGGTGAAGGGTCTGGGAAGGGGGGGCACGGGTCATCCTCACCGAGCTATGGATGTGTCTCTGTTGATGGTTATTCGTTCTGAATTTGTATTTATAGTTCTGGGATTATTTTTTGTGTTATGTTTTAGGGGGAGACACAGCAGCAATTTCCTTTTAGATTATAACTGAAATTTTATATATCATAGGCGGCAGAATAGCCCGCCTCGCCGTGTGTGGGGTAGGACGGCAGTCTCCCCGTCCACCCTAATTTTACTTATTTTGTGTGACTGCCATATGCCCCTTTTGTGATTTTTAGTGCAGTTATGTTTAGCGGATGATTCGGGTTCCACATTGGGGTGGGTTTTAATGGTATGTGTTTGTTTTGGTCATTTTCTACAGAGGGGGGGAAATGTAATGTAGCTATTTATTGTTCATATATTGTATTATGTTTGGAGCTCTTACTTGGGTGGCATGGGGTGGTGGCTCCATGTTCCGGTTCCGTCAACCCTGTGCGTATAAGAAGGGCTGCAGGTAGGGGGGCGGTCTCTTCCGCCTTTACCTCTGCAAGCGGCTGTATGTGTGGCTAGGTGCACTGCGCCCTGTATTATAATAAACGTGTGTTCAGCTCCACCATTGCTCTCCTCCTTGACTCCAACTTCAGACATAACAGAGTCAGCTTAGCTTCCAGTGCCAGTTAGCATTTTCGGACAGCTGCTTTGAAAACTTTATCCAAATTAAAATGGGTTTTACCACTGAACTGCTTTTAAGGACCAGTGCAGTTCCAACCATTATCCTGAGCCACCATGTATACAAGTGGGCATGTCATTTAGCTGGTAGGTCTGTATTTTATCATGGGATTTATTCTGTTTGGGATTTATTCTCCCAAGCATGCAAAGACTTTGGGCTCACCATCAGCCTGAAAAAGACCAACGTGTTTGGCCAAGATGTGGAAACACCACCTGTCATCACCATCAACAGTTATGAACTAGTTGTTGTCCACCAGTTCCCATATCTCGGGTCTACCATCAGTGACAACTTGTCCCTTGATGTGGAAATCAACCAGCGCACCGGAAAGGCCACAACGATAGGCCGACTCACGACCCATGTGTAAGAGAATCCCAAATTGACAGTATCAACCAAGATGGAAGTGTACATTGCCTGCATCATCAGCACACTGCTGTATGGCAGCGAGGCATGGACAACATATGCCAAGCAAGAGAAGAAGCTGAACAGCTTCCACCTGCGCTGCTTAGGTCACAATCCTTGGTATCCCATGGAGCGACAAAGTGCCAAATGCCCAGGTCCTCGCACGTGCTGGTATATACTATACTATACTATACACTATGTATACGAGGCCTATTCAATTAGCGGCCCGCAGGCCACATGCAGCCCAGAACCAACCTCCGAGTGGCCCAGGCCACGCCAAGGAGATATACACTACCGTTCAAAAGTTTGGGGTCACCCAGACAATTATTTTGTGTTTTCCATTAAAAGTCACACTTATTTACCACCATGAGTTGTAAAATGAATAGAAAATATAGTCAAGACATTGACAAGGTTAGAAATAATGATTTGTATTTGAAATAATATTTTTTTCTAGATACTCAACCTGCTCAAAGGAAGGTCAGTTTTATAGCTTCTCTAACCAGCTAAACTGTTTTCAGCTGTGCTAACATGATTGCACAAGGGTTTTCTAATCATCCATTAGCCTTCTGACACAATGAACAAACACATTGTACCATTAGAACACTGGAGTGATAGTTGCTGGAAATGGGCCTCTATACACATATGTAGATATTGCACCAAAAACCAGACATTTGCAGCTAGAATAGTCATTTACCACATTAGCAATGTATATTAGATATTAGAGTGTATTTCTGATTAGTTTAAAGTTATCTTCATTGAAAAAAACAGTGCTTTTCTTTCAAAAATAAGGAAATTTCTAAGTGACCCCAAACTTTTGAACGGTAGTGTAAATTTAAGAAAAAAATATGAAGGAATGACGGTCCACAAGTGCACACACAAACAACGTGCGTGACCGTCATCCACGTAGAGTTCAGAAGCGCCCGGCCCACATGAGTGTTCCAGTCGGCAGGCAGAGGTTTTCTAGCATTGTTGTTTGAGAGAAACATGAGCTTATTAAAGTACTTTAAACATGGAAAAAAGCAGAAGAGTTATGTAAGCAGTGGAGGCATTTATGGTGGTTTGAACCCGCTGGAAACAGGAGCAATAATAAAGAGTCGCTTGGCAAACGTGTGGTGAGCAGTGTTGGAAGTAACGCGTTAAAAAGTAACGCATTGTGGAGCCCATAGTTATAACCTATGTAACTCACATGTGGCTGGCTGAATTCAGCCAAGAGAGACTTTGAGCTAGCCATGTGTATTGGCTTCACACCTCAAGAGGAAGACATGTCTGCACCCCCTGGGGACTCAGGAGAGAGGAGAAGATTACCCGGCCTGACCTTTGGGGGTCGGAAAGGAGAACAGAAGGACTCTGGGTGTTCTATTAGAGATGAAAGGATGTAGCTGAGTATTGTGACTTTTGTGTGTGATGTATTGTTAGAAGATGAATGTATAAATGTATGTGTGTGACTGCGTCCTGTCTCTTTTCACTCCGATCGAGAGAGGACGTAGGATGAATGGGGAATTAAAGCAGTTACTGGAAAAATCATCCAGTCTCCTCAGTTCTTGACTCCTACAATTGGTGACCTACGCATGAATCTGAGCATGCCGAGGCTGGAGGACAGCCTCGTGATCGATATGGAAGAGCTGGGAGACAGCCGCTCAGACCCGGATTCACCGGGGAATGCCAGCAGGGGCACAAGACTGATTAAGCTCCCCGAGTTCTGGCAAAGCGACCCGCACTTGTGGTTCCAGCATGTGGAGTCGTGGTTCCTGCTCGGGGGAGTTTCAGCGGATGACATTAAATTCCATAATGTCATCACGACGCTCGACAGCCGCACGGCTCGGTGTGTGCGGAGCCTGGTGCAGCAACCACCCGCTGCCGGCAAATACGACGCGCTGAAAGCCACCCTCATCAGGAGCTTCGTGCCGTCGTCTGGGGCAAGAGCCAGGCAGCTACTGGACCTGCGCGACAGAGGGGGACGCAGGCCGACTGTCCTCATGGAGGACATGCTGCAAATGATCGGGACGGACAACGACGCGTTCCTCTTCAAACATATTTTCCTGAGAACCCTCCCAGTGCACACGAGAGGTTCCCTGTCCAGCAGGAGATGTTTGACCCAGCAGGACTTCCACGACCTGGCCCAAGAGGCGGAGCGGCTCCTCAACGCCTGCGAGGAACCAGAGGCTTCCGTGGCAGCGGCAGACCTTGGCGCGGCGGCCGGGGGTAGTGTGGAGCCAGAGATGGCAGTGACCACCCCAGCGGCGACAGCAGCGGCGAGATTCCGTGGCAGGGGAGATGACGGCCTCTGTTTTTACCATCGACGTTTCGTTGGGAAGGCGCACAAATGCATCCCGCCCTGCAAGTTCAAAAAAGCACGGAAACGATCGGGCCGTGAGTCATTAGCAGCTTCCACTCTCAGCGAACGGAACAAGCTGCTTTACCTTACGGACGCGGGCTCCGGGCGGCAATTCCTAGTGGACACCGGAGCCCAGAGGAGCTTCATCACTGCCACCTATGCTGATCGGGTCGCGGGACCCCGCGGAGACGGAGCGACAGCGGCCAGCGGCTCCAGCATCAAGACGTACGGAGAGAGAACCTTGTCTCTGTCCTTCCACGGCCGCGCCTATGAGTGGAATTTCATCGTGGCGGCAGTGAGCTTCAATATTTTAGGTGCTGATTTTCTGTGTTCACATGGTTTGTTAGTTGATCTGGCCAACAAACGACTAGTAAATGCACTCTCTTTCTGTTCTATCCCTTGTGCAGCTCGGGTGTGCCCGCCGCCAGTTCAGACCAACGTCGCCACAGCAGGTGGTAAGTTTCACAGCCTTCTACACCAGTTCCCAGCACTCACAGTTCCTACTTTTTCAGCTAAGGTGGCGAAGCACGGGGTGGAGCACTTTATTACCACGAGTGGCCCACCCGTTTTTGCGAAGGCTCGGCGCTTGGATGCAACTAAACTCTCCATTGCGCGCAAGGAGTTCGCCAACCTGGAAAGGTTGGGCTTAATTCGCCGCTCGAAGTCCGCTTGGGCTTCCCCCCTCCACATGGTACCTAAAGCTGACGGCTCATGGAGACCTTATGGCGATTACCGCAGGTTGAACAATGCCACGGCGCAGGACCGGTACCCAATTCCGCATATCCAGGACTTTTCAGTGCATTTGGCGAAGGCGCAAATTTTTTCTAAAATAGACCTGGTCCGCAGTTATCACCAAGTCCTGGTCCGACCAGAGGACGTCCCCAAAACAGCCGTAATAACCCCGTTCGGGCTTTTTGAGTTTTTACGAATGCCTTTTGGCCTTAAAGGCGCCGCACAAACCTTCCAACGGATGATGGATGCAGTGTTGCGCGACCTTTCTTTCGTTTTTGTCTATTTAGACGACATTTTGGTAGCCAGCACCTCCGAGGAGGAGCACGCAAAACACCTCACGACAGTTTTTCAGAGGTTAGGAGAGCATGGGTTGATAATCAACCCGGCCAAGTGCCATTTTGGCGTGGCACAAATTGACTTTTTAGGGCACCGCGTTTCCTCGGAGGGAGCAGTTCCTCTGCCGGCCAAAGTACGCGTGGTGGCAGATTTTCCCCAGCCTCGAACGGTAAAAGCGTTGCAAGAATTTTTGGGGATGGTGAATTTTTATAACCGTTTCATACCCCATGCAGCGCAGCTTATGCAGCCCTTGTACACTGCGCTCAAAAAGCGGAAGCCCTCCCATGTGATTGAATGGTCCCCGGAGCTGGAGCGCGCATTCACAGAGGTTAAACGAGCACTGGCAAACGCGGCACTGTTGGCCCACCCAGACCCAGCAGCCCGCATAGCGCTAACCACGGACGCGTCAGATGTGGCCATAGGGGCCGTAGTGGAACAGCAGGTTGCCGGGGTTTGGCAACCACTCGCATTCTTCAGCAGGTCCCTACGCGAGGCTGAGCGAAAATACAGCGCGTTTGACAGGGAGCTGCTGGCGCTCCACTTGGCTATTCGCCATTTCCAGTTCTGGTTGGAAGGGCGGCGTTTCACCGCGTTTGTCGACCACAAACCGCTCACTTTTGCGATGTCCAAAACTTCAGAACCGTGGTCAGGGTGGCAACAGAGACAGCTGGCCGCAATTTCTGAATTTACCACCGATATTCAGCACGTAGCCGGTAAAATCAATGTGGTGGCAGACTGTTCGTCACGCGCGGTAACAGCACCCGTCCGCGCGGAAACGGATTGCGCGGCCGCTTACCCAGAGCGCGGTAACAGCGCAGACACGGGCGCGGCTCCGGTCCACGTGGGAATAGATTATGCAGCCATGGCGGCGGAGCAGAGCAAGGACGCGGACGTGCGCGCGCTCCTGTCTGGGCCAACAGGGTTAAGGCTGGAACGCAGAAATCTACAAACCGGTTTCCCCCCGCTTATTTGCGATGTTGTCACCATGGGGTGAGACGCCGGCTCGGCGCTCAGCCCATGCTCCTTTTATCCCTGCCTCTCATTGGGCAGTGCCTCAGCTGGTTCCCAGCTGTCAGTGTCACGGGACAGCTGGGGCCAATTAATCCTCATCAGCTGGGGCGCTGTTAATGAGTATAAAGAGGAGCAGCTTCGATCATTCGGGGCTGCGACATAAGCACTGCTAGGCTGAAGCCCCTTCGTCTGGTGTCAGCCTCAACTCCCCTTGCAGCATTCCGGTGTTTGTATCCCGCTGTGAGTATGCACGTCTTGTTACCCCCATGTCCGGTACGAGCTACCTACCCCTGCGCTGTGCAGCCTGAGAATGTACGTCTGTATGAGTGTCTGTGCTCTCCTCATCCCTTATCCCTTACCCAGAATAAAACATCTCGACTCACTGGCTTGTCCCTGGCTCTGATTGCCCGGCTCCCTAGAGCCGGATATGACAGTATGTCGCAGCCAGAAGAGTTGCCGGCGGCCGTGAGTCGCTGTGGAAATGTACCTTTCTGTCCGGGTGTCAGCGCTGCTAGCATGCCGTTTCCCAGGAGTCACTTCCGGCGCCAGGGCGACGAGCTGAGGTCCATCTCGGAGGCTGTCGACGGGACGTTCTTCACCCTGTACGACGCCTCCAACGCGAGACGCTGGCATCCGGGCCGTGCTGAGGAACTCCTGGACTGTCACCCTCACTCTCTGTACCATCTGGAGGACAGTGCCAGGATAGACGCTGCAGGTACACAGCGAGAGAAGCTCCACGGGGTGGATGGAAATCCCGGCAGGGAGTCGAAGTGGGCGACGTCTTTCCCCGCTTCGGAGTCCCGTTCCTGCCGCTATTCCAGTCCGGGAGTTCGCGCCAACCAGAGGACTTCCCCCGACCTGCGCCACGTCACTCGGGATTCCCTTCAAGGAGCCGCAGCTGACAGCAGTTGTGTCCGGGGTCGAGTGGCTGTCGCGAGCTCTACTGTGTTCCCTGTCACCACCTTCAGGCATGTGGCGGCGGCAGTGAGATTGATGGTGAGGACTTCAGGGCTACGAAGCTTTCCCGTGCTCGACGCCTTCCTCGTCTCGATCTCCGATCTGGAGCGGCGAATCCTGGGTTTCCCCCTCGCTTCGTCCCCTGGGAGTAGTCGTCATCACATCGCCGAGTCACCTCTGCACGAACCTCGTCCGGATCCAGTTCTGGGTCATCGTCAGGACCGTTCCTCCCACGCAGCTGTCATCCCTTCGCCTCGTCAGTGTGGAGATTCTACAGCCTCGTCCCCTGAGCCTCGTTCCCCCGCTGTCATTCCTGGACATTCGGGCTGGCTCACCCCGGCTGTTTCCCCCTCCTCCTCGACGCGCTTCCTGACCGCTGTGTGTGCCTGGAATCCCGGCCTGGTGAGCTCTCTGCTGGAGACAACGCGAGCGATCCTCAGACGAATTCCCGGGGGGTCCTCCGTTATCGCCGGGCGGGGAGAGGAAGAAGCAGATTCCACTACAGCAGGCGATACTCAACCTCCAGGGGGCAGGCAAGTCATTGTTTTTTCACACCTGCTTAATGATTTGCTCTGTCACATCCCTGGAGGAGAAGTTCAGGGTTCGCAGCTCCCTGAACTCTCCCCACCTGCTGTAACCTGTATGCCTAATCCCGCATCCTCTGTGTCTCTCTCCGCCGAGCGGTCCCCGGCTCCGGGTCAACGTGGTGGGATATGGAGAGGGCCTGTGGTTCCGCAGCTACATTGTGGACGGAGGAGGGGGACTGACTGCTGCGTGGAGTCTACGCCGACGACTGAGCGTCCCTGGGTCTCCACGGAGGAGCGGTTCGGTCCAGCGGGATGAGATTCTTCTGGCTTCACGCCGAGTGGGTCGTCGGCGGGGTTACCTGAGCTGGAGGGATCTCAAGCTGCGCTGACCATCGTGCTGTCTGCGGGGCCCGACGCGGCTAGATGGGAGCCTGACAACGACCTCCTGACGACGGATCCTGGATCTTCGCAGTCCTGGACGGCGTCAGAACCCGAGATCAGGCGAGTGCTCTCCTTTCTTTTCTCTCTTTTTATCCTTGAGCACTTCAGCCTATCTCCAGGGGAGACGAGCAGGGTGCAGCCGCCCGCTGCGTCTGAGCTCGTCTCGCCGGGTTCTGGCGCTGCCGGTGATCCTGATCCCGGTTCTGTTTTCTCTTCTGAGCCTTCTTCCAGGGTCACCGGCGAGGAGTTGCTGTTCCTCGTGGTGCTGGAGGGTCCGGGTTCAACGTTGGAGGTCTGTTCTGGTGCAGTGTCCAACGTGGGTTCGCCCGAGACCCAATCGGGGTCCAACGTGGGTTCGCCTGAGGCCCGATCGGGGTCCGACGTGGGTGCTGCCCCAGTGTTGTCCAGGTCCGGTGAGGAGGTGGCCGTTTCCCTGAGGCCCGCCGCCCTCGTCATCGGCTCTCCCCTGAGCCTCTTCCACCGGGATCCGCTCTGACCCTTCGTCCGTCTCAACGGTCCTGGTGGTTGAGTGATGCGGGTCGACGACCCGACCCGCAAAACTTTCGGTTCGGCGATCTGGTTTCCCCCCACTGGTCTGTGTTTGCCTTTGGGCGGCCTGGTTCGGCAGCCGTTGGACTGGATTCCTGGGATCTGGGCCCAGAGTTCGCCGTCCGAACATTTCTCTTCCCCGGGTTGCCAACTGGACAATGGGCGGGGAGATTACCAGAACAATTCCGGCCGTTTTGGACTCTGCCTGCCGTCTCCTCGGGTGTCCTTTACTTCTTTTATTATTATTGAAGTCACTCGGGTGTAGTTTCTTTGTCCATTAGGGGATATATGCTTTTGTGCTGTGTGTTGTTTTTTTTAACCATACTCAGCATTTTTATCGTATTGTTATCCTGTTACCCTGTCACCTTTTTTTCCTCTTGGTGACTCACCTTATGTATCGCGCTGTGTATTGCATTTTCTTATCTTTACTCAGCGTTTTCATTCATCCTTACCTGAGCCTTGGCCTCGTCGGTGCATCATGGAGTATGCGTGTGGTTTCCTGTTCAACCATACTCTGTGATCACCCCATTCTGTCTTATTATCCTCGTGGGGGGCCTTCCCTAGCCCCGACTTTAACATTGACTGTGTTTGTTATTGTTTGAAGTAATGTGTTTCATTCCCACTTAACCGTACTTCATTATTACCCATTTGTCCTTGTCACCTCTGTTTCTTTAGGTGATCTTTTATATATTCAGTGCTGTGTGTTTTGTTTTCTTTAGTATCCATGCACAGCGTTTTTCATTTTTTGTCCTGACCTTTGTCTTGTTGGTGCATTATGGAGTAGTGTGTTTTGTTCCCCTTAACTATACTCTGATTGCTTTATTCATTCCTGCCACCTTTTTGGTGGGTTTTTGGTTTTCTTTTTTTTGCCCCGATCTATACGTTATTTGTATGCTGTCTGTAGTCATATTTGGTATTTTCCCTACCTGTGTCCTAACTCAGTTTTCTCCCTAACTGTGCTCTGGGTTAATCCTTTTCCCTGTGTTGTAGGGTATTGTATTTGGGTTTTTTTTTTTCTCTGCCCTGCTGCCCTACATTGGTCTATTGTTTTTTTTGTCCTTCCCTTTGCATCTTCCCCTCCGGTCCTGCCTCCCTTCCGCCCACCCTAGGTGGGGAGGGGGGGGGGGGGGGCTGGGATGTTCCTGGTCGTTCGGGAGCCCGACCGTGAGGGGGAGGCTCTGTCACCATGGGGTGAGACGCCGGCTCGGCGCTCAGCCCATGCTCCTTTTATCCCTGCCTCTCATTGGGCAGTGCCTCAGCTGGTTCCCAGCTGTCAGTGTCACGGGACAGCTGGGGCCAATTAATCCTCATCAGCTGGGGCGCTGTTAATGAGTATAAAGAGGAGCAGCTTCGATCATTCGGGGCTGCGACATAAGCACTGCTAGGCTGAAGCCCCTTCGTCTGGTGTCAGCCTCAACTCCCCTTGCAGCATTCCGGTGTTTGTATCCCGCTGTGAGTATGCACGTCTTGTTACCCCCATGTCCGGTACGAGCTGCCTACCCCTGCGCTGTGCAGCCTGAGAATGTACGTCTGTATGAGTGTCTGTGCTCTCCTCATCCCTTATCCCTTACCCAGAATAAAACATCTCGACTCACTGGCTTGTCCCTGGCTCTGATTGCCCGGCTCCCTAGAGCCGGATATGACAGATGTATCCACGGGGCGACCGCGCCCGGTGGTGCCAGCCGCGTGGCGCCATCGCGTTTTTGACGCCGTGCACTCCCTAGCGCACCCAGGGGTGCGCGCTTCGGTGAAAATGGTGGCGGAGAAGTTTGTTTGGCCGGGCCTGCGCAAGCACGTGAAGGAGTGGGCTAAAACCTGCATGGCTTGCCAGCGCGCTAAGATTCACAGGCACACTAAGGCGCCCTTAGAACCGTTCCACATTCAAGCTAAAAGGTTCGATCATGTGCAAGTGGACCTCGTGGGCCCCCTGCCCACTTCACAAGGGTTCACGCATCTCTTGACAATGGTAGACAGAACCACTCGTTGGCCGGAAGTGGTCCCGTTAACATCGACCACAGCGGCAGAGGTGGCACGCGCTTTTTTAACAGCCTGGGTAGCGCGGTTCGGGGTCCCGTCAGATATTACGTCTGATAGGGGACCTCAATTTGCGTCAGAACTGTGGTCAGCAGTGGCCAGCGGCTTAGGAGCGGCGGTACATCACACGACCGCTTATCATCCCCAGGCCAACGGTTTATGCGAGCGTTTTCACAGGTCTTTGAAGGCAGCCCTCAGAGCGTCACTGACGGACACAGATTGGGTAAACAAACTACCATGGGTTTTATTGGGGTTGTGTTCGGCACCCAAAGAGGATCTAGATGCCTCACCAGCAGAATTGGTCTTCGCACAACCGCTCAGGCTGCCAGGCGAGTTTTTACCCGACCACACGGCACCAGGGACCCCCCCCCCCGATCCGGGGGTCTCTGAGTAACACGGGAGCAGAAATGCTCCCGGGCCCCGCTCATCACTCTTTCCCGCGTGTGTTCGTGCCCCAGGCTTTACGAGACGCAGAGTTTGTTTTTGTCAGGCACGATGCTCAGCGGCATAGTCTCCGCCCACCTTACGACGGTCCATTTCGAGTGCTGGAAACCGGGGAGAAATATTTTGTGCTAGATTTGGGGGTCAGGAGGGAGACGATCAGTATCGATAGATTAAAGCCTGCTTTTGTGTTGCATAACGAGTCTGTACGGCCGGCGGGCGTGCCTCGACGCGGCAGGCCTCCAAAGGGGCGGCCCCGGGACCCCCCACGGGGGGCAAATAACCCTTCTCCCCCTCACTCCACAGATGCACAGCAGGACGGCCCAACACAGAGCAGGAGACCTGCATACAGCAGATTCGGGAGAAGATTGAAACCTAAGCTGCATGCAGAATGATGTGTTTTGGGGTTTTTTTGTTTTTTTGGTCAGGTTGTTTGGGTTGCTGTGAGATTCTGTTGGAGGGGGTGACGTGCTGTATGACTGTTGTATGACTGTATGTGGGTGCCCAGACTTTCGCGTGGAAGGGGGGAGTGATGTGGAGCCCATAGTTATAACCTATGTAACTCACATGTGGCTGGCTGAATTCAGCCAAGAGAGACTTTGAGCTAGCCATGTGTATTGGCTTCACACCTCAAGAGGAAGACATGTCTGCACCCCCTGGGGACTCAGGAGAGAGGAGAAGATTACCCGGCCTGACCTTTGGGGGTCGGAAAGGAGAACAGAAGGACTCTGGGTGTTCTATTAGAGATGAAAGGATGTAGCTGAGTATTGTGACTTTTGTGTGTGATGTATTGTTAGAAGATGAATGTATAAATGTATGTGTGTGACTGCGTCCTGTCTCTTTTCACTCCGATCGAGAGAGGACGTAGGATGAATGGGGAATTAAAGCAGTTACTGGAAAAATCATCCAGTCTCCTCAATTCTTGACTCCTACAGCATTATTGTAATGCCACTACTTTTGCAGTAAAGCGTTGTGTAATGAAATTACTGTTTAAAAATTCAGTAATGTGTTACAGTTGCTGAAATTTGATCAGATGCATTACTCACGTTACTTGTTTTATTAATATGTATGGATATTTTTAGCGCAAATAAATATAAACTGATCCTACGTAGCTGGTGCAGCCATCACTCTCCTTCACGTGTCGGTTTCCTGTCCTATCCCAGTTCACACTGCAACCCGGTGGGAAGAAATGCCGTGGCAGTGCAACTTCTCATATGGAGCCCTAATCACCTGTTGTCTGAGTGGTAAGTAGCCCCCAACAGCTCCTACCTCTGTGGTTAAACATGAGTATTTTTAGAGCAAAAAGCTCGCATTTAATGTTCGCAATTGTGTAAATGTGTAAGTTGTGTAAATAATTGTGTAAGTATTCTTACCGCACAGAGAAAAAGTGACTGTGATTTGCTGCAGTAAAGAACAGCTTTTTCTAAGATGAACTTTCATTTATCTGTGCTGTCTGTTTTATTTTATCTTATTCATTTATATGCTGTTGTGATATGCAACTATTTCATGGAAGTAAATCCTCTAAATATGCATCTTTAATGGGGTAGTCCAGGGGTGTCAAACATATAGCTCGTGGGCCAAAAACGGCCCACCAGGGGGTCCAAAATTTTCCCTGTGAATTTACAGCTTTAGTTCTAGTAAATTTCTTACTTTCTACTGATTAGAATAGTTAGTGTAAATCTGAGACTTTTTTCTCTATAAGATGAGACTTTTTTCTCATCAGTTTTCTTTCACTTCTTTTTTCTGATGAGAACAAGGTGCCCTTGATCTTGCTATGTGTGCAAGATGATTTAAGCATGCATTTAAAAGTAATGTGAAAGTTACTTTTCCAAGGGACTAGTTACTTTAATTATGCAGTAACTGGTAAGTAACTCAGTTACTTTTGAAAAGAAGTAATTAATAACTGTAACTAGTTACTATTTTTTAGTAAATTGCCCAACACTGGTGGTGAGTAGGGCTGTTGCGATAACTACAATTATGTAATACCATGCTATGGACAAGCCTACCACGGAGGATAACAAGCAACTGCAACAACCGCGGTGTTCACTTTTTTGTGTGTGTGGCTAAAGCTCGTTGTTCACTTATGTGCCCCTATTGATTAATAAATACATTAAGTGTAATTTTATTGCCAACAGCATGTTTGCACCTGGTAATGATGGCAGCAGCACCCAGTGCTGTAGAAGCTTCCATGTAGGACACTCTCTCTCTCCAGACGGACTCCAGCAGGCAGTTAGTGATGGAAGCGTTTGGCCTCCTTGTTAAATACAGCCATGACAGTGAGCACTGAAAGGACACAAAGCGTGTTATTTCCTTCTGAGTGGATTGTTCATGAACCTGACAATTGAGCTCAGACAGTGAAACAACTACTGCATAGTGCATTGCTTGTTTGAACATGATTTTTCGGACAGTGGCAAAAATCCCAAAATCACGGAGACAAGGGCCACACAGGGTCTGGTACAGAGACTGTCCTGTTTAAATAAGCTGAATGTCACTGCAGTCTCCAGTCCATACAAACCGTAGTTGAAATACTGGAGTTCCTGCCACTGCTCTATGAAAATGATCTTTTTTTTTTTCTTTTTTTTTTTTTTTTTTTTTAACAGAATCAGCAGTTCATGCCTAGTAAGACCGGAGCGCCACACAATTGTCACACACGCACATAAAGTTGAGACAGAGCTGCAGCGAGTTTCTCACAGCTTCCATCGTTTTCCACATAAGTTATGAACCCTGTTTAAATTACGAGACCACATGGTCCTAAAAACATTTCCAATAATACCGCATATGGTGGTGTTGAGCTGTCCACCATCTCCGCAGGGAAAATTCCTCTACCGCAAAACCCCTATTGGTGAGGCTTCATATTGTATGCAGGGAAAGGCAAGAGTGACTGAATTGCCTAGGATTGACTTCACCAGCTACTACAATATCTATCCATCCATCCAGGGATATTGTGTACCTGGCAAGTTAAGATGACCAAAATTCACGAAGTCAATGACTTTAATCCATCAACAGCCTTCAGACAAATTAAACGTGCCAACATTTGGATTTCAAAATAAGGAAGGTTTTTCCTGCTGTCTGGGTGGTGAGGAGAGTTCTAGAAAACTATAAATATATAGAAATATTTTAACAGAAATAACTGCATCTTTGGTTATTTAAGTTAATTTATTTCATTATGTATAATTTTATTTTTTTTCTTTGAAATGAGAGTTAAATTATTGTTCTGTTCTGTCTCTGCAAACTTATGGTCAAAAGTGTAAGTTGTATAAGGAAAAAAGTCAAAATTTTACCACAATCTGTTTCAAATTTATTAAAAAAAACAGTCATTTTATTAAAAAAATAAACAAAAATTGGCCATAAAAAATCCACAAATTTATAATAAAATCTCAAATGTAAAAGAAAAGTCAATTTTACAAGCGGAAATTACAAATTTGAGGAAAATGCTTTCAAATTACATAAATTAGATAGATAGATAGATACATAATTTATTTCGAACAAAAAAGTAAAAAAAAACCAAAACAAATGACAAGTGCGATAAAAGTGACAGTATACAGTGCTCGAAAGGGAGAAGGAAGAAGTGAACACTTATTTACTCCAAGTCCTCTTTTCCCTAAATACAACCCATGTGAAATATATACAAATTACCTCATTTAAGACCCCAAGTAGACAATTAACTATATTTTGTACATATCAACAATGATGCCCATCTATCCCAACATACATACAGTCCATACCCCAAACATAGCCCCAAACAACACAGATATACACAGTACTGTCCCACCTACTATTCCATAGTGTCCCAGAGTGAGCATAGTGAATCGTACATATAAATACTACCCCTCTAACATATATTCTTTCAGCAAATAATGTTTATACCTATTTTTGAATTGATTTCTGTTTGTACATAGTTTCAGTTCCAGC
The DNA here is from genome assembly GCA_020510985.1 of Pholidichthys leucotaenia. Lineage (NCBI taxonomy): Eukaryota > Metazoa > Chordata > Actinopteri > Cichliformes > Pholidichthyidae > Pholidichthys > Pholidichthys leucotaenia. The sequence continues at coordinate 306,014,981 of CM035843.1, forward strand.
TCCAGACTGTTCCATAAATCCACCCCACAGATAGATATGCACAGACTTTTCTTAGTTGTTCGTACCTTAGGTTTTGTAAAGTTTAAGTCTCCTCTCAAATTATAATCATTGTCTCTTTTTTTGAATATTTTTTGTATATTAGTTGGGAGTTGATTATTAATTGCCCTGTACATTACTTGTGCTGTCTTAAATTTAACTAAATCCATGACATGTGACTTTAAAAACAACGAGTTGGTATGGTCTCTATATCCAACATTATTTATTATCCTTATAGCTTTTTTTGTAATGTGCATATTGGCTGTAGGTTGGTCCTGTAGGTGTTTCCCCAGACATCTACACAGTAGTTAAGATATGGTAGAAACAGTGAATTGTACAGTAAGACCAATGATTTATAGTCCAAGATGTGTCTTGTTTTCCCCAGTATCCCTATACATTTTGCCAACTTGGCCCGGATGTGAATGATGTGAGGTTTCCAGCAGATTTTATTGTCTAGCGTCACCCCCAGAAACTTATTTTCCTGTACTGTTTCTATTCTGGTATCATCTATCATTACCATTATTTCACGATTTATTTGATAATTTCCAAGCAACATAATCTTTGGGTTTTTTTCAGATTTAGAGATAATTTATTTTTGTTGAACCACTGCGTTAGCCTTTTCATTTCAGTTGTGACCACCTCTAAAACCTGCTGCAAATTCTCACCAGTGCAAAGGATATTTGTGTCATCCGCAAAAAAAAATAAATTTCAGAATTTTTGATACTTGGCGTATGTCATTTATATACAAGATAAAGAGCTTGGATCCCAAAACTGACCCCTGGGGCATACCACAAGAGATGTTCATGAAGGGTGATTTGTGCTCACCAATTTGTACAAATTGTTGTCTGTTACTTAAATAACTTTCCACCCAACTCAGTCCGACCCCTCTTATCCCAAACCTTTCCAATTTCCTCAGTAAAATTCTGTGGTTGATAGTGTCAAAAGCTTTCTTTAAATCTATAAATACTCCTACAGCAAACTTTTTTTTTAATCTATACAACTAGTAATTTCTTCTATAAGTTCGATCAGTGCCAAAGATGTAGATTTATCTGCTCTAAAACCATACTGGCTGTCTGTAAGGAGGTTGTGTTTTTCAGTGAAATCATCCAGTCTCTTAGTGAAGATTTTTTCAAGTATTTTGGAGAATTGTGAGAGTAAAGAGACCGGCCTGTAATTTGTGAAATAATGACTGTCTCCTGTTTTGTATAGAGGTATTACTTTTGCTATTTTCATTTTGTTTGGAAATGTACCAGTTTGAAATGACAGGTTACAAATGTGGGTGAGTGGTTTAACAATTCCTTCAATTACTTTTTTCACTATTGTCATGTCAATTTCATTCCACTCAGTTGATTTTTTTGTTCATAAATTTACTCACAGTCTCGACAATTTCCTTTTCAGTAACTGCACCCAAAAAGATTGTGTTTGGATTTCTATCTTCTATTTCATTTACAGAACCACTATTGTTTGTTTCTGGTGTCACTATTGATTTTGGTAATTCAGGACCAACGTTTACAAAAAATTTATTGAAACCACTGACCACATCCTCCATATTATTTATCAAATTGTCATTTTCAATAAAATATTCTGGATAATTAGCATTCTTTGATCGGTTACTAATAATCCCATTGAGTACTTGCCATATTCCTCTTAAGTTATTTTTATTATCCTCTAATATTCTGTTGTAATATTCTTTCTTACAAGTCCTCATTATATTAGTAAGCTTGTTTTTATATCTTTTATATTTGATCTCAGCCTCTACTGTTCTGCACTTAATGAATTGTTTATATAATGTATTCTTCTTTTTACATGCATTTAATAACCCCTTGGTGACCCAAAGAATATTTTTGTTTTGTTGTCTGTCACTGTATTGTTTTATAGGACAGTCTTTATTGTACAATGATTGAAATATTTGTAAAAATTTATCATATGCTTTATTTAAATAATTTTCATCACAAATTATCTTCCAGTCTTGCATTAATAATTCCTTTGCCAGTAAATACATAGATTCTTCAGTTCTTATTCTTTTATATTTAATATTTTTGGTATACTTTTTCTTCCTATAATCACATTGATAGACAACAAAAATCGGCAGGTGGTCACTGATATCATTCAATAAAAGCCCACTCATGATATTATTTTCCATAATGTTTGTGAATATGCTATCTATTAGTGTGGCACTGTGTGACGTGATTCTGTTAGGTCTGGTGATTGTTGGATGTAAGTCCATACTGTACATTGTGTTGGTAAATTCTTGTGTCAAACTATGTTGTTTTGAATTCATAAGATCTATATTGAAATCCCCACAGATGAACATAACTTTATGAGTTAGTTTTGCATACATTTTTTCCATCCAGTCCTTAAATATGTCAGTGTTTGATCCAGGTGTTCTATATACACAGCTCACGACCATATTCTTCACATTGTCCAGACAGATTTCTATTGTAATACAGTGATCCCTCGCTACTTTGCGCTTCACCTTTCGCACCCTCAGTGCATCGCAGATTTTTCAAAAATATTCATCAAAAATTCAAAATTGAGAAAAAATACTTTAGAAAAGGGGTGTCAAACTCATTCCATGGAGGGCCAAGACCCTGCAGGTTTTACTTCCACCCAGTCTGTTCAGCAGGTGTTTTCACTGATCAGCAATCAGTGGGAAGAAATTCAGAGAAATAACCTGTTGAAGACACTGGGTGGAGGTAAAACCTGCAGGGTCTTGGCCCTCCATGGAATGAGTTTGACACCTGTGCTTTAGAACATCACGTATCAACACGGAGAGCCCGCACAACTCAAAATCCACCTCTCTGATTCGCTGGCCAGCATCTCCCCCCTAAGAGATCGCTCCCGACTCTAGATTTTGTTCTCGTGTTGACTCGGCTCGGGAATCTCGCGAGAGATGCACTCTCGCAAGATTCTTTTCATTCTCTCACTCTCTCTCTCTCCCGAGAGAGAGAGAGTGAGAGAATGAACGTACGTATTATTTGTATTATTTATACATTATTTTATGTATCAAAAAACTAACGAGATCAGCCTGGAATTCCACAAAGGGGGGTGACGCTACTTCGCGGTTTTTCACTTTTCGCGGTCGGTTCTGGAGCCCATTAACCGCGATAAGTGAGGGATCACTGTACATTCAAATAAATCATCCACAGTTACTGACAAATTTTCAACAACCTTGTATTGCAAGCTCTTGTCAACATAAATTGCAACTCCTCCTCCTTTTTTCACTTTTCTATTTATATAATTTAATTCATAGCCATCCATAGTAAAATCCACTCCTTTCTCTTCACTGAGCCACGTTTCTGATATTGTCACAATACTGAATGGCTCTTTAAACTGATGTAAATAATCGTTAATGTTATTAAAGTGTCATGGCGGCCGCTGGGCCGTCATCATCATCATCAGCTGCGCACACACCGGCAGGTGGTAATCAGCGGGCTTTAAAAGCCAGAACCTCGGACTGCTCTGCATGGAGTCGTCTGTCGCCTTTGCCCAGCAATGCGCCGAGGATACGACCTCGAGCCAAAGCCAAGGACAAGACATCACGTCAAGCCAAGCCAAGTAAGCAACCTCTGCACTCATCCTCTCCTAGCCTTTTCCCCTGTGCACAGGTGGACCTCCCTGGCGGCGGACTAACCTCCCCAGCTGACGGGACGCCATCTCCTCCACCTCGGAGTTCCTCCTCACCTCCGCTACATCGAGCACTACGAGCACCACGCCGCACGGGCACTCGGAGCCAGCAGGACTTTCTCTGTGGCACCTGCAAGTAAGCATCACAAGCTTCAGGTCTCTCTTCCCAGCGAACATAAGTAATTGTTTGTGCTTGTGTGTTCCAGGGTTGCCAGGTCACCGCAGGATACGCTCAGCTCCAGTGACCAGACAGCCACGCACTCACTCACTCACTCACAAAATGCACATTACTTTAATAAAGAATAATTGTCTTATATCTACTCGTGTCAGCGTCTGTCTCCTGGGTCCCTAACCATGTCATAAAGGTGGCATAGAGACTTCTGCTGTTGAAGTGGATCATAGAAATATTGAAATCAGATGTGACCATTGTATTAAACTGTTCATCCGTGTAGTAACTACAGTTATTGATGGAGCTAAATAAATTATTATCAGGGTCTATGTTATATTCTACGTCCTGTGGGTTGTAATCCGTATATTTAAAAACTTTCAGTTCCTGTTGTTCCTGTTTGTTGATCTTTTGTTTCATGTTGTTAAATGTCCTGATGCAGATGAGTGTGATCCTTCAGTGTCTTACAGTTATCATTTGTTGCTGTTGACTCCAGTTCATAATGTTCATTGGTATTTGTCCAGTTCATAATATTTCGGATGTTAATGACCTTGGCTTCTTCAGGTGATCCATTTAATTTGACGTATATTTTACAGTTTGATGTCCGGGTGTTTTGAATCTTTTTCTGCTTTCTCATGTATCTTGCTTTTCTGGCTATTTCTGCATTTTCTTTTGTGAGGTGCTCGTTCATGTAAATGTTCGTTCCTTTCAGTTTTCTACCTTGTTTTAGCAGCGCAGTCTTGTGTTTTCTATTGACAAACCTCATGATGACAGCTGGTTTGTCGCTGTTTTTCCTGGGCAGAGAGTGGCAGGCCTCAACGGTGTTACAGTCCAGCTGGATTCCTGAGGACTGCAAGAAGGCCGCCACTTGTTGCTCCGTGGATTTGGCTTCCAGCGCATCGAGCCTTCCTCCGCTGTCCGCGGCCACCGCTCGAGCATATGATCGGGGTTTAATGTAGAGCCCTGTGATGATCACGTCGTTCACCCGGGTGTACTGCTCAAGGTCCGACACTCTGCTCTCCAGATACGCCAGCCTCTTGCCCTTCTCGGCATTCTGGATCCGCAGCACTTTCACCCCCTCGATCAGGCCCAGAATGTGTTTTTGCTGCAGCTTAACATCAGAAATTTCTTCAGCCAAGAAGTCGAGCGATCTTTTAATATCGTCCACCTCCTCAGTCTGCTGAGCTTTCTTAGGACCCATGATCCCGAACAATTTATGTTGACTAAACAACTAATGAACAGCTTAGGTTAAAAAAAAAAAGTAGTCAAAAACAGAGTACCAAAACACAGAAATCCACCAAAATCCACCAACTGACAGGCTCTGACAGCAGGTTGACAGGAACCGGAATTTACTGAGAAAAGTAGAAAACTATATGAAAATTGTTATAAATTTTGGAGAAAAACCTCAAACCTTCAAGACTGAAGTCATTACTCAAGTTTTTAAGTGGGTGCTTTTAGCATCCTTAACTCTACTTGAAATTTTTAGTTGACTGATATGTGTGTGTAATGGAATGTGTAGTTACAAAAAGAGGTTCCTACTCACACATGTGGTGATTTAAAACAAAACAAACCACAATGGTGGATGTGCAATGTTTGTTAATGTTATCAATCTTTTCTTGGGGGGTTTGTGCACTGAAGTGTTTGACAGTTCATTTTTTATTCAGCTAAATGCACTTTGTGATATGCCAAGGTCAGTTATGACAAGGATGTAGTATATTTTATTTCCAAAGGGAAACAAATGTTAATACTACTAACAGTGCACATTGAGTTTTTATGTACTTTGAGAAATGCCTGAGTAAGATGTGACCAAAATGGTTATTTACAGAATTTTTTTATTCTATTTATTTAATTGTTGTTCAACATGAAAAATATTTCTACTACTTCAAGTTCTGCTCAACCCCAGCACTTTTATGGCGTTTTTATGCACTTTTGATGTGCCTTTGTCATGTGCCAAGTGCACATTTAAAACCAAGACAATGAATAAAAAGTGCATATTTTTCATCATATTGATTGATTGTTGGCTTGAAATTTGTCATTCAACAGATCGCTGAACATGTGCGGCCCAGTTACATGTCTTGATTTCAAATTGTGGCCCAAATGATTTTGTAATTGAATAGCCCTGATGTATACGCTGCTCAGACAACATAGGCTGTGCTGGCTCGGCCATATGCGCCGAATTGAAGATGGGCGCATACCTAAGTACGTTCTGTACGGCGAGCTTGCCTCTGGCAAGAGATCTGTTGGCCATCCCCAGTTGCACTACAAGGATGTCTGTAAGCGCGACACTAAAGCCCTGGGCATTAACTCTGAGAGTTGGAATGATATAGCAGCTGACCGCAGTAGATGGCACAGCACTCTCTAGAAACAACTCAAGACAGGACAGGAAAATCTCCAGACCTTGGCCGAAGAAAAGAGAGCCAGACGGAAGGCGCGTGCCTGCGAGGTAAATACTGTGACCAGGCACACCTGCACCAGATATAGTAGAGACTGCAATTCCCACATTGGACCGATCAGCCACAGCCGACACTGTACCAGCTGAGGCAGCGCCACGATGGCAAGCCAAGAGGGTGCATCTGTTTGTTGAGGGGCCATTTGTTTGTTGTTCTGTTTGTGCAATGTAGTGCTAGCTGTTATTAGCCTTTTAATGTGCCTGATACTGTACTCTACTAATGGTACAATATTACATATGGTAAATGTCAAAGCCTTGAGTCAAATAGGTAATGTGCTAGAGACAAATATCCAGATAAGGCTGGATTTATGCATTCACATCAGGTCGACGCCATTGCCAACATACATCACTGACACAGTGATTGGCAATTTTTTCTTGTGTGCTGGCTTGAATGCATTGTTTCTGTTGCCAAAACGGATGTCTGCCAATGTATAGAGAGATTTGTGTTCATTGTGCATTTTTGTTCATTAAATAACAACAGACAAGAACAGACTGTGATGGTGTTGGAGCTAATAAATGTTTTAAAAAATCAATTTTTAATACAGTGGGTGCAACAGAGAAAAAAAGACGGTAGCACGTCTGACCACCGCCGCTGCATCATTTGATAATCTATGTAATCGGGTTAGGTCGAGTCATACAAACACCCTCTCCGCTTAACTTCCTCCATATTATTTTGAATTCAGCTCATTGTTTATCCGGCTCGCTCTGGAAGTGGCGCCATGGTGAACGAGTAGAGTGGAGCAGAGACAAAAACCAGGAAATGTGAAGGAGACAAAGCAGATCGATTACAGCTCCTATGGCCTGCATCGCCAACATACAGTTCTCCTTCTCTGGAGAGATGCACATCAGGCAATGCAGGGGGGTATTGCATCGCTACTGTGTCAACACCAGTGCAGCTGCATTACATTGACTCAGGTGCATAAATACATCTTAAGCCTGGATATATTTAGATACTACACCTTGTTGATTTGCTTGTTCAGACTTTTTGGAGAGACACTGTTGCACCTGTCAACAGGAGGAGAAAAGAGGTGTAAATCTGCTGTAATCATCTGACAGTTTTGGCCTGATGCAGCACTGCAAAGTAAAATACTTTTGGAGTGTGCACGAAAGGAATGTGTAGTGCTGTTTGGTGATTGCTGAGAGGACTGGAGCTGCTCTGTCCCCAGCTGTGTGTGTCCACTCTCCGACTGCAGGCCAGAGCTGGATCTTCACTGTGTTTCGTGCTGCCCCAGTGCATGTGTGATTGCATGTGATGTACAATTGAGCTGGTTGTTCCTCTAAACAGTCATGGTGGTGTTAACTTTTTTAAGTTTTGGTTATCAAAGGTGCATGAGCACCAGCGGGGACTCACTGCCTGCTTTTGGGCGGCTCTACGTAGCTTGTGTCTCGGCAAAGGACAGTGGTGACCTGGCGGCCAGTGTGTACACCGTGCCACATTGCTGTGGTGCTCATGTGCACCACAAGTGCTGAGTGGTTGTTTGGACCGTCTGCTGTCACGGCAGCATTATATTGTAATTTTTTTTTAAACATTAAATCTTCAGTATGATAGTTTTATGGTCAAATTTGCCAGCATTAAGACTTCCGTATGATGTGATCCTAGAGGAGAGGTGGTGTGTCATCGTCTTTGTAGATGGGATGTGGGTGGGTATTCTGCCCTCCCTGAACGTTAATATCCAGTTTGGCAGATAGCTAAACACTTATCCAAAGAGAGGCAAAAGGCATGCACTTCATTGTGGAGTGTTTATTTACCCTCTTGTGAAGGCACTGTAAAACTATTTTTAAAAAAACACAACAGAAAGGCATTTTTAAAATATGAAGTTGGTCACATGATACTTTTGTAACATCACATGACATGTTCAAAGGTGTTATTAAATCAAAGTGCAGCTTATATATCCACTAGAACAGCAAAAAAAAAACAACAACTAGCATTTATCCATATAAATATATAAATATAAATATAAATATATAAATATAAATATATAAATATAAAATATAAATAAATATAATATATATATATATTTTATATATTATATACAGTATATATTATATATTATATATACAGTATATATATAATATATTTATATATTATATATATATTATAAATTATATATATTATATATATACAGTATATTATAAATATATAAAATATAAATTTATATATATATATATTCATATATTATATATTAATAATATAAATTTATATATTTATATAAAATATAAATATATAAATATATAAATATCCTAGCGGCTGCCCCGGCCTTGGATGCGCTCTGCAGAGCGTGCACAAATGCCAAGTCACGTTTCGTTACCTTGTATTCATACATGTGTAATGACAATAAAGTTGAATCTCATCTCATCTCATCTCATATTCATTTATTCATATTTATATTTAGCTCAGTGCTAACCTAGAATAGAAATCTCCATAGACAGGCTAACATATTAGCGTTGGCTTCAGAAACTCAACAAACAGGCTTATGGGTGCGGTCGGGGCTATGTCACTTCCGGTTAGTAACACATCGCCGCCATCTTAACTCGGTGAAAACAAACCCGTTACCAAGCCTTGTCGAGTGCAGTGTTTTGACTTTTTGTCATGGCCTTTGACTACATAGAAAAGCTTGATGAGTCAGCCAGGCTACATTATCAGGAGAAACTGACAGCAAGTGGACTGACAGATTGCCCATACAAGCTACCAGCCGGAAAATGGGTTAATGACCCGACCAGGTGGCCAGCTGTGCAGTGGCCGGACGTGTACAGCTACTTGATCGACACCCCTGGTAAGCATATTTGCTTCGACCCATATTAACATGATTAACCCTCTCACATGTTTTGAATGTTTTTAAGGAAAGGCCCCTATGGGTAACATGACCAATCCATTAAATATCAGGGCAGCACAGGAGTAATTCTTAAAAGAAATAATTAAATGATCCAGGGATCTTGAAAATCATGAAAATATGGTATATTCTCAAGACCCTGAGTTTCAAGTATTCAACTATTGTTGTCAAATGCAAAGTTGGCCCAACAGGTCTTGTTAAGTAATTGAACAATTAAGGCCACGTGGTTGCCTTTGTCACCTCTTTCATTAATGGCCTGCCCCTTTGTTACACTATTTACTACAGTCTACAGTTAAATTAGTCAGGCTGACTGCACATAGAGAGGTCTATATTGTTGGATGAAAACGGAATCAGTCATGCATTTCCACAGACGAAATGTCCGTCTCTGTTTACAATACGATACGGTCGAGTGCAAGCATGATGTTTGTTTCTGTGAACATTCCGTCTTTTGGCGAACTGATACGTAAGAATGTTTACAGTTTTATGAGAAGGTTGCTGGCATGTAACAATCATCTTATATCAGCAATTGTCAACTCGTCACTCACACTTCACTCCAGCATTTGGAAGTGGTGGCGCTCCATATTATACTGAGCCCCCATGTTATTGTTGTTACAAGATCGCCGAGTGTCTGCTGATATGTATATACTTTTATTTTATCTGTTTATCTTTTTTCTACTTGTTTTGGTTTTGCTCTTGCTATGAACCCTGAGTCTGAAATAAACGTTTGAATTTTGAATTTGAATTTACAATACAGAGAGGCTTGTGTCGGCGGCTAGCATTTTCAAAACGTGACCCATCAAGTGGCAACTAATTAAACTAACACAATATCATTCAATTACCTGATATAGGACGTGATGAGCTGAATATAATGCACTACGACGGGCTGGACAAGCTTGACTGGGTCACAGCAGCTGCCTGGGACTAGGTCGCCACTGAATTGTTTTCACCTAGTACGGCGTTGCCATGTGGGTTGCTAACCGGAAGTAGGCCAAATGCCCGGATGCCCGACTGCGCCCATAGCAAGCAATTTAACTTCTCTCATGCAATATAAATTTACACTGTGATGGTACTTACAGGGATATGTTCTCTGTGCTCTATAACCACAACTTTACAACAGTTTATTTTCCCCACTGCTGGATTAACACATTGAGCCGAAACCGGAAGTTGCACCCATAATCGTTTCTACAGCAGTGCCCTCAGGAATAAGGTGAATACAGATCAGTGGTTTAAATCAGTCAGCAAGAGTGGAGTAGTGGGACATTTAAAATAGCATTTTTAAAAGTTTTTCAAATTCGTTTTAATGTATCCACCTTATTCCTAGGCCCCACAATGCCTTGTGTGAATTATGGTAGCATCTTCCGGTACTAGTTTAGAATGTATTGTTGTCACTAAAATGGGACACTTTTCCTTGTTAAAAAAACAATGACTTCGGCATCAAAAATGCCGTAACACAGCCTTTTGTACCTCAAAAACAGTAATATAGTCATACCACATCCCACGACTATGAAGGGATGAGAAGATGACCTTAAAAAGTGGCCAGTAGCTCCATGGCCAGTAGCTCCGTTAGTTAGCTCTGCTGCTAACATGCTAACACTGTAAACAAATAAAAGCTCTGAAATATATCAATGTTTCCACCGCAATAAAGTCAGCTGCATTTTGTTAAAATATGTTGGCCATAATCAAATTTACCTCAGAGCAGACATAGAGTCTCGTCAGAGCCACAAAGAACCATAACACCATGCTTGGACATTTTAAATTCGCGGAAAACTTCAGATCTGTGATATTCATACAAGTGAAAACATACCTGGTGCTGCTGTATCTGTACCACCGATCACACAAACAATCCTTTAGTTTTCAGTGCATGATCTACTCATTGCTGCTGAAGCCACAGATTTAGCTGTGCTTATCTGTGAGGAGTCTCACACCACAAACAGCAGCAAGTACCAGAACTACCCAAAAACATTCAAAAATACAAAAACTACAAATGCTGAAATTAGCTGTCACTTGAGTGCAAAACACGTATGTGGACTATACATTAAAATGAATTTGAAAAACATTTTAAAACGCTATTTTAAATGCCCCTGCTACTCCACTCTTACTGACTGATTTAACACTAAGCCATCCGAAACTGGAAGCTCCACCCATAGTTATTCCTACAGCAGCACCACCAGGAATAAGGTGGATAGTCCACATACGTGTTTTGCAAGTAAAGTGACAGCTAATATCAACACTTCTAGTTTTTGTATTTTTAATGTTTTGGTGTAGTTCTGGTACTTGTTGTTGGCGTTCGTGGTTGTGCCATAAACTGCATAAATGGAGTGTGACCAAATTTTACAGCCCATTATTAGTGTCCTGAAGTGAAATAAAGAGAGACAATTCTGCCAGCTGGATAACCTTTATTTCTCTGTATGCAGGAGAAGAGTGGAGAAGAGACAAAATCTGCTCTCACTGTTTTGCTCTTGTCAGCAGCTTTGCTTCCTTTATAGTATTCCTCTCTGCTCCATGTATGGTAGCAGCCTTGAAGACAAGACCCAAAGACACACTGTCGGAGCACGTGACTCACAAGAATGTGATTTGACCTTACTTGACAATCTTAACAGTTATTTCCCACAAGGCTCACCCACTCCCCTGCTCACTGAGAATATTCCATACAGAGGAGAGATAAAACATGCATGCTGAGCATAAATTCATCATGATTCACCTCTCACACTATGCACTGAATATGTAGACACTACATTATTGAGTATGTCGTCTAAATCAATCATTACACAACAGGTTAATATATGAGCAACAATTTCCCACTACAATAAAAGATGTGAATAATAAATGGTGAATTTCTACCACAGGAGGCTTCTCACAAATAAACACAGCTAAATCTGTGGCATCAACAGCAATGTGTAGATCATGCACCGAAAACTAAAAAGGACTGTTGGTGTGATCGGTGGTACAGACACGGGACAGACACGAGCACCAGGTATGTTTTCACTTGTATGAATGTCACAGAGCTGACATTTATGCATCATCTATGTCACCAGATGCAAGACTGCATGAAGTAAAATAATAAATAAAAAATAGTAACGGTTTGCTTCCTAAGGCTTAACAATTTAAGAAAGATATCAAATTTTTTTGGGGGGGGAGTTGGGTTGCATTTGTTGCACTGCATTGGAACAATATGCACTTGATATTAGCAGCTTCAGCATGCCTTAATTTTAAAATTATCACAAAATGTAGATCAATAAAATTTTGAACAATTGTTGGCCCTGCGATGGACTGGCGATCTGTCCAGGGTGCACCCTGCCTCTCACCCAAAGATGCTGGGATAGGCTCCAGCCCCCCTGCGACAGCAACACCCAAGCACGGTGTTGTGGTTCTTTGTGGCTCTGACTAGATTCTACATCTGCTCTGAGGTGAATTTGATTATGTCCAACATCTTTTAACAAAATGCAGCCAACTTTATTGTGGTGGAAACATTGATATATTTCAGAGTTTTTGTTTACAGCTTTAGCATCTTAGCAGCGGAGCTAACTAACGAAGCTGCTATCTGCGAGGCCACTTTTAAAGGCCATCTTCCCATCCCCCGATAGGCGTGGGAAGTGGCATGATTATATTGTAGAGAAAAAAGATTGAGCGAGAGGCAACGAGCTGGAATGAGACAAGGCTTTATTTTCTCCAACATACTGAAAACATGCTTCATAGCTCGTGTGAGCTACTGCGCTAACCGGGTTTCTGTACATAGGTCTTTTATACTGTTGCACAGACAAAGAAAATGTGTGGCACATTAGCACAGTGATTGTCAGTCAATACACATCATAGGCATAACATCAGCTGGTGCCGTTTTGACCGCTGCTTCTGGTCTCTGTGGCTCCCGGGTATTCTTTCCATTCTCGGGGGTGCATAACTTAGCAGTCCAGTCTGATTGCCCCCCGGGGCTCTTTGTCTGTATATCTATTGTCCTGCCCTTCCTCCTGCCCTGATGGGTGTGAGAGGATGTCTACCCACTGAGTCAGGTGTCCACACAGGTCCCCCCCCCCCCGAACACCCAGAAGGGGCTGTGACCCCCCGATCCTTTGGGCACAAGACAGTGTCCCTGGCGGCTGCAGTGGGGGTGTTCCGCTCCGGTCGAACTGTTCTGCTGGTGAGGAGTGTCAGAGGGCATGTACCGTAAGTCCATGGGGGGAAAGGGGGAGGGGGGAAAAACACTTCTGCTCCGCTCCAAGTTCCAACACATGACCGCCGTGGTTCGTGGGCGCACGGGGTCCAGTGCGCGTCGTGTGTAATGGAACAAAGCTGGCAATCGGCAGGCTTTTGGGATGGAAGTGTGGGCGTAGCGATGTGGAGGATGATTGGGAGGTGGGTGGGAAGTAATGGAGTGCCGTCAAAGTGTCTGGGCCGTGCAAAAATTGCGTGCAGATCAGCCTCGGGTGAGGGACTTTCCCAGTAAACCTTACGATAATCTGCAGTGGCTGTGAAAAAAAAAATTGAAGTCTCTGAGTCCTCCTTGTGCGGGCCCGGTCCAGCAAGGATCTGGGGAAGGCGATCGGCCCAATTTCCCGAGGCTGCATAGTGGCTGTGAAAAAAACTGAAGCTGTGTCAGGGAATGTGACAATCTTGCTTTAGGTGTAGGAGCAGCCCTAAAGGCATCGGGGAAAGCAATCGGCTAAATTCCCGTTGTGCGCAGCAGCTGAGAAGCAAACACATGTCCTGTGTGTGAGGCTGCACGTCTGCTTTAGGTGTGAGAGCAGCCCTAAAGGTTCCAAGGATGGCAACCGGCCGTGTTCCCTGGGCATGTGCAGCAGCGGAGGACGATGTATAAGTCTGTGGAGCCGGTTTGTCCCTGGTGCGTGGCGCGCACTCTGGCGCAGTGACCACATAGCTGGAAGTTGTGCTGTCCTCGTAATCCTGCGGTGTGCACACGGGGCTTCTGTGCACCGAAGCTCCGTTGTCGGGAGGTGAGTCAGGGTCAGGGAGCTTGATTCAATCGGGCAGACGGCGCCAATCTTCCCCTTCCAGGCTGTTCTGTCAGTTTGCTTGTCTCGCCGATCATGGTGCATCTCGGTCCCAGTGCCACCGCTGTCCTGGGCCCTTCAGGTAGCCAGTGTGGAGAGAGGAACAGGCGAGCGTGCTCCAGTGTGGATGAAGAGGGAGTCCACAGTGCGGCGAAAGGGAGAGATAGTCCATTTCACGTCAGGTCACCACTGTGGAGAAAAGGAATGCAGGTGAAGCATGGCGATCTTGATTCCACAGCGTGGTGAAAGGGCGGGACGCTCCATAGCACGTCAAGGGTCACCAATGTGGGGAAAAAGGATTGGGCAAGAGGCAACAAGCTGGAATGAGACAAGGCTTTATTTTCTCCAACATACTGAAAACACCCTTCATAGCTTGTGTGAGCTACTGCGCTAACCGGGTTTCTGTACATACATAGGTCTTTTATACTGTTGTACAGACAAAGAGAATTTGTGGCATATTAGCATAGTGATTGTCAGTCAATACACATCATTAGCATAACATCAGCTGGTGCCGCTTTGATCGCTGCTTCTGGTCTCCGTGGCTCCTGGTTATTCTTTCCGTCCTTGGGGGCACATAACTTAGCAGTCCAGTCTGATTGCCCCGCTGGGGCTCTTTGTCCGTATGTCTGTTGTCCTGCCCTTCCTCCTGCCCTGATGGGTGTGAGAGGATGTCCACCCGTTGAGTCAGGTGTCCATCACAATATTACTCTTTTTGAGGTGCAAAAGGCCATGTTCCCACATTTTTGATGCCGAAGTCATTGTTTTTTTTAACAAGGAAAAGTGTCCCGCTTCAGTGGCAACTCCACATTCTAAACTAGTACCGGAAGATGCGCACATAATTTACACAAGGCATCATGGGGGCTAGGAGTAAGGTGGATAGAGAACACTGGATCGCGCACTGGCCGGCAGAAGTGAAGCCACTGGAAACTCTGTGGCCGCCATATTAGTACACTCAAAACACTCATCGAGTCACTGGAGAATGAATGGGTTTAGTAGTAAACTGTGCCAATTTTTTCTTAATAATTTCCAAAAAAATCTGCAGATTTTGAACTTCTTAGTATGGAGAAACAATTTAGAGTCTTGCACAACTGGTGAACTATAGAAATCGAGTTGACATTATGTTTAGTTTCCGTGGAAAGGCTCGATAATCAGAAAAGTCAAGCCAAGGTGAGTAGTTCTGTGAGTGACATAGTAGTCCTAATGATAGTTCTATATGAGTAAATTAAACTATCATTCAGTGCTTTAATCTTGCTATACAGTGCCTAGGCCTAATCTAATTTGTAAAATATGACAAGCATGCTGAATAAATTAATTTAATCAGGATCAGTAATCAGAATCAATGGCACCCTTTACTACTGAACCTGTTCATTCTCCATTGACTGGCTGAGTGTTTTGGGTGTTCCAATATGCCGGCCCGGTGGCTTCGGCTCTGTACTCGCTAATGGGGCATGCTCGATCCAGTGTTTTCTATTAAGAATGGGTATGTGACGTCACCTGAGAGAAAAACCGCAAGAAATTGTGGGAAAAGTGTTCTGCCTGTCTGTGCTTAGCAGTGAGCACCAAATGTGGTTAAGTTAGAGTTTTTGAGAGGGTTGCTTCAGTCTATTATTTATTTTTTGATTTATTTATTCAGATAAAAATGACACTGAATATGGTATTCAAACATAGGAAATGTAAATATACATGTAAAACATCATACAAAATCCAGGATGACACATGAAAGTGAAAACATTTATTTCTAATGTGGTCCTTTCAGTCACATTATTATTTATCCGAATACCACGCAATGTTAGAATGGGGAAGTTTTGCTGCATTGTCAAATGCAACAACTGCTCTCACGATTGGCGTGGAAAAAGATGGATAACGGCGTATGCTTTTTTAAAACTTCCTGACTTGGAGGAAAAGTGGAGAGAATCGGGTCTCCGAGCTAACAAAGAAGCGTCGGATAGAATGGATTGCAGTGGTCAGAAGGAAAGACATCAGCTTCAACAATATTCCTGCACACATAGTCATGTGTTCACAGCATTTTCACAAAGGTAAGTTGTGATTTAAAAAATATTTAGAAGTGTAGAAGGACATCCCCTCTCCAGAGCAGCTGTCTTGTGCGCCGTGCGCATTGGCTGCACCTCAGCTACAACTCTCTGTCATCTCTCAATAATGCGTAAAAACGCACAGGCCAAAATCAAATAATTTCCCCATATCATCTCTGCTATTCCAAATTTCTCTTGCTAATCTGGAGCAGTGTTTTGTTTTGTTTTTTTGTTTTGTTTTTTTTGTAATGGGAGCTTTTTTGTGTTGCGATTACTTGTTGCCTTCATTACGTATGGATTTATTATCAGTTGAGGACTGAAATACAGAATGTTTGGTATTGCTAAATTAAGCAGATTCTCCTCTTTCAGGTGACTATAAAAACATCACTGTCCTGGTTTAGTATGTCTTTATAGCTGCTAATTATACCAGTAATCTTTTTTGGTATGCAAACATTGGGCTTATCACATCACTGGATTAGTATTTAATGTCCTGTTGATAATAATGTGCATATACTTATCAAGCATCATATGACAAATTTGAACATAAATCCAACATTTCACCACTGGGACTTAGAAATGTCTGTAGTTGCAGGCACATGCTAGTGCAGAAAACTGTGTAGAAGCAATGATTGCTTACCTTTCTGTTAAACAACGGTTTTCTGGTCCTTCACCCGGAATATTTGAGGTGTTTGGACCCATCCATTGGTTAATTGAACATGAGCCTCTGATGATTTATAGTTTTTAAAATTGCTCATGGGTTTATGCGTTCACTCCACAAATCAGGTACGTAAACACATCTGACAGTGTCACTTGAGGCAATTGGTCAAGATCCGGGGTCCATTTCTTGTGGTCGTATGGATCAATCCCATTTATTTCTTAAATTTTTTAGAGGTAGTGCTCCTTTGATTCCTTATCCAGCTTCTCTGAATGAGGAATTTGAATTTTCTGTTTGCTCCATTCCATTGCACATATGTCTGTTCACGTTAGCAGTTGCCTAGACTACAGATAAACAATGAAGCCAGACCATGACGATGGTGACAACGGCCCAGAATGCAGTGCAGCATGATGTCAATGCCCATTCGCTATACAGGTCAGTGGATAAAACAGACTCCATTAACTACAGGACTTCTTCCATTACACAAAACACAGGTGTTCAAACTCACTCACTGTCCCTAGTGGAGTGATGGAAACACTGCACCCCAACAAAGGCAACACACTCCCCTCCTGGTATAATGCGTTATACCACTACTCATTTTTTGCATGAAATAGGAAAATTACCTCTGACACAGGCCGTAAATACACTTTAGGAGTGCCAAGTTTGATTACTTTTACTTCAACCTTACGTACTCTATTGTCTTTACTAGAAAAAGTCTTAATCACAAGCCCGGCAGGCCACTCGGTTGTTCTGAATTGGGAATCCTTCAACAACACAACATTCCCCACCTGAAGATCTGGCCTTTCAGAATTCCACTTTTTTCTTCTTTGAAGTGTTGTCAAGTACTCCTGCTTCCTGTCATGAACCAAGGGCTGGAGATTTCCAGACTCGGTTTCATGGCATTTTCTGTCTGTTCACTTATACGTTGCACTTATGTCCTTTTTGTATTATTTTCCAGTTGTCATTTTCCTGCTTGTGTTTATGTTTTATTTTATTTTCTGTACTGATTTATAATTACACTTTGACTTGTCATTGTTATTCTTTATATCCAGTTTAGTCCTTTTTACTGTTGACAGCTTTCAAGTTTTGGAGCCTTGCAGGGGCATGCCCTGTCAGCTGCCAGTATGCTTACCTCCCTCTCACGGCTTCAGCTGATCCCAATCAGTTATCCTCACCCTCTCCTGCCCGTACAGGTGCTCACACCTGTTGTCTATTGTGTAATAGTCTAGTTCACTATTTAAGGGGCTGCACATGTTTGTTCAGCGCAGCACCCTACTATCAGCTATCACTTCCTTCTCGCTATTCCACGTAAGTCATTTGTTGTTGCGCTACGTGTTCATTATCTCTTCTCCAGGTTGGTTGGTGACGCTCTCACCGTAGCTGGGCTGTTTCTGCTCACCTGTAATTGAGACTGTCTCCAGGTTTAGCTGGCGCTTTCCCCGCCATAGCCTCAGTTATTTTGATTGACCTGTGTTTTCTTTTACCCACTAGTTTTTGTCATCTAGTTGTTTTGTGGTAAATAAATCTGCTAACTCACAGCCTGTGTTTGGTGCCTTTATCCACATTGGGAGGTGTTTATGACACTTCTATCTCTTCCAAAAGGCATCAGCAAGCACTTGGACCCTTTTCCAATGTTTGTTGGAAAGATCATTAACATCAAAGTCCCCAGGAGGTGCAGCTAATGTATCCTGCTTATGTGTCAACAACATGGAAGGTGTGAGGACTGCTGGTGTTTCTGGGTCAGACAATATTGGAATCAAGGGTTTTAAGTTCATTATGGCGGTAACTTCTGCCATCAGAATGACTAATGTCTCATGTGTCAGATATGATGGGTTTATCTTTAAAAGAAGAGCATCCAAAATCCACCGAGCGATGCCAATCATCCTTTCCCACATTCCACCTACAGCGAAGAAAATAAGTATTGAACATGTCAACATTTTTCTCATTAAACATTTTTCTGATGGAGCCACTGAACTGAGATTTTCACCAGATATCAGTAACAACCCAAGTAATCCATTGATACTGTCATGGTCTGAGCGCTGATTCTGTCGGCGCTCGGATCATCCAGTATTTTCCCGGTTAATCTGTGTTTTCCTTATGGCCGTTCAGGGCCTATATTTTGACAGCGTTACAACAGGGCTTCCGGCTGTCAAAGCCGAGTCACGTTGTAACAGCTGATTGCCATTTCCTCTAATTGCATTCTCCATTATTGATTGTGTCCTATTTAAGGGAGCAGCTGAGGTTACTCCTGGCTGCGACCTCGCATAACGTTGGTTCCTCACAACGTTCGGCTGGAGTCCCTAACCCCGGCTCCAGTCACCCTTTGATTCCTCAGCCTCAGTAAGTGTTTGCTCAGAGTCTGTTATCTTGTGTCTTTAGTCTAAACCTTAGTCATAGTCTGTGTTTTTTGCCCCACGTGACTGATTATTTTGTCATGTAAATCTTCTGTTAATAAATATGCATACTCATCGGCTGGCTTTCGGCATCTTATTGATGGCTCGTGAGGGCCATTGTTGACAGTAGGTCGCAGCCAAAATGAGGCGCCGGTCACTGGGAGTTTGTTTTTGGGCTTGAGTTTTTCCCCTTCTCCGGGTGCCAGTTTTTTTTTGATAAACAATGTCAGCGTTCGAGCGTGGGTTTTGCCCCGAGTGGTTGTGGGAGGTGGATGGTTACCTGGCCAACGCCCGTCTCCTTATGCCCACCTACGCTGCATATGAACACCTGGATCTCGCACAGAGGACGTTATTAAGATATCATCTTTCAGGAAGGAAAGGAGAGAGTAACTTTGATAGTGGCGCTACGGGGACAAATAGAGAAGGTGGCCAAGGAGCCTCCACCTCCTCTCCGGGACACGGTTGTCCCAACGAGGGAGAAGATCTGCGGACTGGAGGGAAACTCTGGCAGGAAGCCGACGGTGAGGCATCCCCGCTCCTCGCCTTGGGATCCAGTTCCTGTCATCCGTCCAGCCCAGGAGTCTACATCACCCAAGGGCCGTTCCCATCCACAGCGGAGGAGGACGTCAGCCGGGATTCCCCCGGAAGAGACGCAGTGGACAGCTGAGCTCATCTGGGGCTGTGTGGCTGAGGCTTGCCCTTCCTCTCATCCAACTCAAATTATGAAGCATGTGACGGCTGCAGTCAGACTGGTGTAGATGAGTCCCGAACTCTATGACTACCCCGAGTACGCTGACCTGCTCGCCTCTGTCACCGCGCAGGAGCGGCGTTTCCCTGACCTCACCTTTGCCTCACCCTCTGCTGGTAAACGTCATCAACATGCTCATAATAACCCTGAGCGAGATCCCCGTCCAGATCCAGTTCCGGGGAGCCATAAGAACTCTGCCTCCCAGCCAGCTGTTCCCCCTGCGTTTCGACAAAAGGGAAACACAGCAGCCTCCGCCTCCGGGTCTTCCGTTCCTGCTGTTCCGTCTGCTCCTCGTCCCCGGACTGCTTCGGCTGCCCACCCCCCGACACTCCCCAGCTGCTGTGAGCTCCACGAGTCCGACTCCGGCTGTCCCCGTTCTTGATCCGGTGGGAGCGGCTCCTCTTCATCCTTCCGGGGGGGCCCTCCATCACCATCCAAAGGGGAGAGGAGAAAACCAAGCCCACTGCAGCAGTTTTCATCGACCCTCAGCGGAGCAGGCAAGTGCTATTTCATTCTTTTCTTTCACTGTGTGAATTTCCTTGTCTGACTCCTGGGGGTGGAGTTCAGGGCTCACAGTCCTCCGAGCTCCCTCCACCTGCTGCAGTTACTAATTGTGAACCTGCATCCTCTGTGTCTCCTTCTCCTGAGCGTCCCCCGGTGCCAATACTACACCGCCGGACGAGGAAGGAGCCTGCGGCCCTGGGTAGCCTGGTACCAGCCCCGCAACCACGTCAAGGGGAGAGGAGGAGGGCGGACTGCCGGTTGGAGCCTGCGCCAATGATCAAGCATCCCTGGGTCTCCATGGAGGAGCGGTTCGACCCAGCAGGCCACGGATCCCCTGCCACCACGTCGTGCAGGCCTTCAGCGTGGACTTCAGTGCCAGGGATTCCCCAGACTGTGACGACCATCATGCCGGCTGCAGAGCCCACCGCAGTCCAGTGGGAACCAGGAGTGGACCTCCAGCTCGGTGAACCTGGATCATCGAAGTCCTGGACGGCGGTAGAACCTAAGATCAGGCAAGTGCTCTATTTTGTCTTCCTCTTTTCTGTTCTGGAGCATTATTGCCTGTCTCTCAGGGAGACGAGCCGGGTGCTGCCAATCACGGCATCTGAGCTTGTTGTACCATGTCTTTATTTTTTTCTCATATTTGAGCCTTGTCATTTCTGGTTCTTTGTTGCCCTCCTTGGTGGTTTTTTTTTTTTTTTTAGTGTTTCAAATTTTCTTTCTGTGGTTCTCGCCCTCCTGACCTGTTCCCCCTCCACCCTCCCTGGGTCGGCCTGGGTAGCCTCCTGGGTGGGGGGGAGGCTTGGATATTATGTTGCGCCTGGAATGCGCCTTTTGAGGGGGGAGTACTGTCATGGTCTGAGCGTTGCTTCTGTCCGCGCTCAGATCCTCCAGTATTTTCCCTGTTCATCTGTGTTTTCCTTATGGCTGTTCAGGGCTTTTATTTTGACAGCATTACAATGGAGCTTCCGGCTGTCAAAGCCGAGTCACGTTGTGACAACTGATTGCCATTTCCTCTGATTACATTCTCCATTATTGATTGTGCCCTATTTAAGGGAGCAGTTGAGGTTACTCCTGGCTGCGACCTCGCATAACGTTGGTTCCCCACAACGTTCAGCTGGAGTCCATAACCCCGACTCCAGTCACCCTTTGATTCCTCAGCCTCAGTAAGTGTTTGCTCAGAGTCTGTTATCTTGTGTCTTTAGTCTAAGCTTTAGTCATAGTCCATGTTTTTTGCCCCACGTGACTGATTATTTTGTCATGTAAATCTTCTGTTAATAAATATGCATACTCATCGGCTGGCTTTCGGCGTCTTATTGATGACTTGTGAGGGCCATCGTTGACACATACAAAGAAATCAAAGCAACTGTGTTCACAAAACAAGCTATATTTAATAAAGTAGAATGATACAGGGAATAAGTATTGAACACACTTGGTGAAAATTATTTAATATTTAGTAGAAAAGCCTTTGTTGGTAATAACAGCTTGCATTGTTCTGGTACTTAAACAGGTAAGCATGATGGCTCACCTTTTACTTCCAGCCTTGCCCCCCGCTTGTCCTCCGGGTGTGCCATATCGTGTTGTTCACAATAGTTCCAGTATAAATTTTGATCCCGGTGTAAAAATGAATATCCCGATATTTGGGGTCTGCTGCGTGACGACTTCACACTGCATAGAAACAGCAAAACAAACATGGTGCGGGAAGCTGCAGCTCCGAAGTCAGACCCTCTCCAGCTGAGTGGAAAAATTTAAGTTTCACTTTGTTTTTCTGACTGCTGTCATGTTTTAAAAAAACAATGACACAGCAGTGTGGAGAATCTGCCTGCATTTTTTCCGCACGTCAACAACGCCACTGGAGCAATATTAACGTTGGACAATATGCCACTCGAAGTGGCTGTAGATTTTTACTTCCATTTTAGCCGCTTCATCTTGATTTTATTCATCCACCCAAAGTGCGAGAGAGAGAAAAAAAAAAAACATCTGTTCAATGCAACGAGAGCCAAAAGCCCCAGGACAGGTCCATGCAACGGGAGTAATGCAGGTAAAGTTATTCAGCATAAAACCCAACCTCTGTGTGCAGTTAAGATGTAACAGTTTATATTATGTTCTTGTAATATTTGATACAGAACAAAAAAATATTTTAAACTAAATCTGAGCTGCTGTTTATAAAATGGAGAAATGAGTTTTTGTTTTGTTTTTCCTGAATATGTTGAAGGTGAATAATGTTGCCCTGTGAAACTGTCCTTTTTGCATAAATTTAAAAGAAAAAAATGTATTCTTTATTATCGTGAAAAATATCATTATCTTGAAAATTCACAGAAATACTGTGATATCATTTTTAGGCCATATTGCCCACCCCTACTGTCCAAGGTCCAAATATATCCAAACCAAAATGAGTGAACGGTGGACTCTAGAGATAGTCTGTCAGGTGACAAATCTGACATCTTCTGTTCCTCCAGTTTCCCTCTCAGTCTCTTACAAGTTATGCAGGTATGTCTCACTTGACACAAGTCGCTTTCCTTCAATTAGCCAAAGTCCTGCTGATCTGATTGCCCCTTCTGTAAAGTGGCGCCCTTGGTGTGCAGACTGTTCATATTTTCTGACTAGCAAGTGTTGAGTCTAAAATACCTTAAACCCCAGTTCTTTGATACAACGGCCAAATGATCAGACTGAGAGATGAAGTATACTTTCACTTAATTTACTGAAAGTGAGATATGGAATTACAAACAACGCTGGAACAAAGCTCTTTAGGCAATTCCCCAAGAGTGTGCTACCCCAAAATTGAGCCCTATAATTTTTATAAGCTTAACCACTCCCTCATGCAAGAGGGAGGAGTTTTACCTCATTGTATCAATAATACATTTTCCGCTTATGTGGCAGCTCGGCTCTGTGCAGAGCTGATTCTAACTGATTTCAACAAATGAATTATAGGGTGTAAACTAAACTCTGCAGTGTAGCGTGTGACGCAAGCAGATAAAGAAGTGTGAGAAAGACAGAGCAATCATGTCATTTTACCGACACAAGGTAGCAATGTGCATCTTGGGAATGGTCAGAACATGGGTGGCGTTAGGTCTTTTTTAGGGGTGCTGTAGCACCCTTAAATTTAGACTAAGCACCCCTATAAATTGGAGTGAGAAAAGTTGTGATTATAACATTTTAATTAGTCTTTGACAAGCTGAAATAACATCCAAAACATATTCAGTTGTTTGTTGTTTAAACTTTTTAAAAATGAAAATGTAATCACCACCTCCACCCACCACACAAGTGGTATGGTCTCTCCTCTCACGCGTCGCAGCCGTGGCGCACACACACACACACAGAGGTCACTCCCTCCTTATCCCTACAGCAAAAAGTGAGGGGACAGGAGGCTCAAGCTGCTGTTGCTCTACAGGTAACACACTCATAATGATGTATGACACCAGTCTCAGCTGGAATATTCTGCAACGTTATGAATAGTTTTTGGTTCTGTCTGAATTTATTCGGTAAAAGTATAGCATTTAGGTTTCAAAGTACATGAGATTTTTACGTGGGGTGGGGGTTAGAAAATAGGCTATTAATAGGCTATAAAAAGCCTATAATATAATGGAAAATATTGCATCTTTGCTTATTTTATTTTTTATTTTTAATTTATGAAGAAAAACCTCAAATATTTATGAGAGTAAAATCTCAACTGTACAAGAAAAAGCCCTAAATTAGTATTAAACACAAATTATAGGAAAAAGTTGATTTAAGTGGGGAAAAAAAATCTTTCAAATTTACAAGGAAAAAGTAGCAATTTGAATAAAACTACCATAAATTTAGGACAAAAACCTCAAACTGTCCAGACTAAAGTCACATGATCCAGTAACTTCTTAACTATTTGGGGGTAACTACTCTTATGTATATTTGAGTGATAATATACAAAGGTAACCTACGTTTACTTGTGTACAGTTTCAAGCTACTCTACCACCTAAATTTGAGATTTTTAATTGAAAATGTGGAAACTGTGAATTTAGAGACTTCTCATAAATTACTTACTTTTTCTCATGATTATTTTTATTCTCTTTTCAGCTGCTTGTATCCGCGATCTCATTCTTTCGGTCATTACCAAAGCTCATGACCATAGGTGAGGGTAGGAATGTAGATTGACTGGTAAATCGACAGCTTTGCCTTAGAGCTCAGTTCCCTCTTCACAACAGACCAGTAAAACATCCGCATCACTGCAGATGCTGCTCCGATCCATCTGTCAGTCTCTCGTTCCATTCTCCCCTCACTCGTGAATAAGACCCCAAGATACTTAAAGTGGTCATGACACGATTTTGACATTTTTTAGCATGTTGTGTAAACCCAAAAGTCATTGTCGATGATCAATATAACATTTACAAGCACGCCTGCATAACATAGTTATCATCAGAAAACCATCAAATTTAACTAGACTGTGGCGCCGCTCACCGAATGAGGAAGGAGGCAGAAATGACGTCATCGCAAGAGCGAATGCCGGTTTTGTTGACAGGAATGCCAGCAGCTTTGTAGCAGACAGTTTCTCTGGTTTCTTGTTTTAGTTTTACAGCTATGCCTTCGCGTTGTGTTGCAGGCTTAGATAAATAGCAGGCCGTGAAAGACCACATCAAACACTTCAGCTCCAACTGTCATAAGCCTCCTCATGCACTTTTACACAGCGCATGGAGGAGGGGAAGGATGAATGGATTTACGCGCAGGATTCACCACAGCACATGTATTGAACATAAGACTGATGACAACAGTTCCCAAAAAGGTGAAGACTTACAAAAATAAACAGAAACACTTACAGTGGGCGTTCGGGGCCGACATCGCCCAGCGAATGCATGGAGAGGAGACGTGTTAACTACGGTTGCACCCCAGGGCTGACATTGCTTCAAGGGGTGCAACAGAACCACGGCTGCGTGGAGTGGCTAACACGTTATGATAGTGTTGGCAATATTGGCTGGCTGACAACACGGCAGATGATGCACACAAAACATGAACAGCTGACTGTCAAAGAGAGAGGGGGCATGGTCGGACCGGCGAATCTCGGACAGCGCCCACCTGAAGGTGGGTCAAAACGGCTGCCCAACAACTGCCGACCAGAGCGGCGGCTACAGGCATGGAAAAGAAAAGGAACACAGACATAACAACAAGAACTCAAAAGATAATACACAATAAACCTGATGCCTGAGCCACAGAGAATGGTCAGAACCGAGCCTACAGGATAACACGGACTCGGTTCCTGACACTAACTCACTATATTGTATTCATTGCCACTAATTTGGACTTTTTCCTGTTTTAATAATTAATTTAATATTTTTGATAGTTATAGTACATGTGGGCCGTCGGTGACTCAACCGGCAACCCCACCGGCAACCCCACCCTTCCGAGGGTGTGGAGGGTGAAACTGGGCATCCTGGCAGAACTAAAAACAATATCTGTCACAGGTCTGTGATGGACCACTCCCAGTTACACGGGGTGAGACTGGGCATCCTGGCAGATAAGCACATCTGTTGCAAGGTCTGTGGTGGACTTTTGCCAGTCGGCGCATCGTGACATGCACTACACAAAGAGCAGAGATAAACAAACCTATCATCTGGTCAGTCACTGCAACAGATACTGAAGTCAATTTGTCTTGGCCTGTCCTTGCCACTGATAATACCTCTATCTGCCAAGAAAGTGCCGCTAGACTAGCAAAAGCTAGCGGTACTCAAATACTTTGCAAGCAGTTTCATGAAATGGTCAGTCAGAAAGCAACTCATACTGGCTCGGACGTCACCTGGGTTAACAAGGCCAGGAGTTCCTAGCAGCGGAGGGCGAAGGACAGAGCTGCATGGAGGAATCTGGTCAGACCTAAATGACGCAGTCATTGTCGCCCCCAACAGACTGCTATGGTGGTGGTGGTGGTGGTGGTGGTGATGCTCTAATTTACTAAAAAAAAATATTATACTATATTTGCAAAATAAAAAAAAATTCTATCTCTTGTTCAAATATCCAGGATTGATACAGGATTGCATGCAACATCCAAATGATGACAGCAGTTATGAGATTTTCCAAGTATCACACTATAAATATTTTGTAATTTTTAATTTCTTGTAAAAATTGACAACAGTTGTGGTCAGATAAACATGTATCGAATGAAAAACAATAACATGAAAACATAAAGGTAGTTAGTCAGCATAAGTAAAACCAACATATTGTCCCTTTTGTATTGGAAAGGTCTCTTTGATCTTGTGAACTACACAGGCAGGTATTGGCACTCTGACTTTCTCACCAAGGTAGTGGTAGCACCATCTGATGAACTGTCTGTAAGCTGTATATTGCTTCCAATTGTTTCCATAATCCACATTCACATAATGTTTATAGGTGAAGTAGGCCACTTCCAACACATCTTCATTCAGACACACCGCGGGGAAGTTGTGATGACCAGTGATACACTTTATAGCACTGTCCGGAATTTTCTGCTTCACCTTGTCCTGCTCCTGACAGAAAATACTCTCCTCCTCTGTTGTCATGCTCACACACAGACCACACTGGCACCTGCAAAAATAAAAAATAGTATCTTTTGATTTGTTTATTTGGGGGGGGGGGGTTGACAGTATCAGATAGATGTTTCAATTTTATTATAAATACACTGCTATGATTTTATTGAAAAATCAGGTTTAAATGAATTATATTTATGAACAAATAATTTGTTGCAATATCTGTAACAAAAGCATACCACTCGGTGTTCCCCTGCCATATGTTTGCCTTGTCATACCAAAGATCATATAAAAATAGTACTTTTTTTGTGGGCAGCGCAGTGGCGGAGTGGTTAGCGCTGTGGCAGCACAGCGATTCACTCTTGGCCCGGGGAACCTGGGTTCAATCCCAGCCCCTGACCAACAGTGATCTGTGTGGAGTTTGCATGTTCTCCCCGTGTCTGCGTGGGTTTACTCCAGGATTTCTCCGGTTTCTTCCAACATGCCAAAAAACATGCAAGTTAGGTTAATTGGAGACTCTAAAGTGGCCCCAGGTGTGAATGTGTGTGTGAATGGTGAAAGGGTTGGGTGCCGCACCAGTGGCTGCCTCATCAACTCATGTGGATGCCCTGTAATTTCCCCAATGTGGGACTAATAAAGGATTCAAAAAAAAGGGTGGGTGTGAGGTGGAGCTCATTGGGTGCTCAGCACCCCTAAAGCTCTGATCCTAGAACCGCCCCTGGATCAGAGGATGTTTTTCATCCTCATGACATGTCACTGACATGTTTTTCAAAGGACATGTCAGTCAATTCTCACCAGCCCTTATTTGTCCAAGAATGGATTCAGCTGTCTTAGTGGGCTTTGTTTTGGGATTTGGTCTCCCTTAGAAAGAGACTGGAACTCTTTTTTTAAGATGTCTTGCTGTGTGGCTTTAAATCAAATCAAATCAAATCAAACTTTATTGTCATATTGCTGTACATACAACTGTAGTGCAGGCAAGATGAAATTGCGTTTCTCTCGGCATCCATATAAAATCAAATCAAATCAAATCAAATCAAACTTTATTGTCATATTGCTGTACATACAACTGTAGTGCAGGCAAGATGAAATTGCGTTTCTCTCGGCATCCATATAAGAAGCAGCATGATTAAGACACACTCCCACATAGCTCCCACCCCCCCCATCCATTCACACATCCCTGAGACATACTTGGGGAAAAAGAATAACTAACTATAATATACAAAATGTCCATAGGTGCAGTAGTGTGTATGTGAGATTCCGGGTCAGCTGTTCAGCATCCTGACAGCTTGTGGGAGGAAGCTGTTGATCAGTCTGGTGGTTCTGCCTCTGATGCTCCGGAATCGTTTACCAGATGGAAGAAGTTCAAAGTGTTTATGCAGAGGGTGAGAACAGTCCTTGACAATGTTCAGTGCCCTGCTCCTACAACGGTTCTGAAAAAGTTCTTGGACAGAGGGGAGGAAGACTCCAATTACCCTCTCCGCCCCCTTGACTATCCTCTGCAGGGCTTTTTTGTCTGACATACTGCAGCTGGAGTACCATGTACCAATGCAGTACGTCAGAACACTCTCCACCACACCTCTGTAGAAGGTCCTGAGGATGCAGATGGGGAGAGAGGCCTGTTTGAGTTTTCTCAAGAAGTGTAGTCTCTGCTGAGCTCGCTTCCTGATCTCCAAGGAATTCTTGCTCCAGGTCAGGTCCTGCGAGATCTGCACTCCGAGGAACTTGATGTTCTTCACTCTCTCCACTAAACGGCCGCCGATGCTGAGGGGGACGTGCTCAGGCTGTGACCGCCGGAAGTCGATAATCATCTCCTTTGTTTTGTCCACGTTGAGCACCAGATTGTTCTCCCTGCACCAGCCCTCCAGGTCTCTCACTTCTTCCCTGTACATTGATTCCTCATCCCTCTGAATAAGTCCCACCACCGTGGTGTCATCTGCAAACTTAATAATCTGGTTCCCCTCGTGTTTGGATACACAGTCATGTGTTAGAAGTGTAAACAACAGTGGACTGAGTACACAGCCTTGAGGGATTCCGGTACTCAGCGTGACAGAGTTGGAGATGTTGTTTCCAACCCGGACAGACTGAGGTCTCTCAGTCAGGAAATCCAGGATCCAGAGACATGTGGCGGTGTTCAGACCGAGAAGGAGTAATTTCTCTATCAGTCTCTGGGGAATAATGGTGTTGAATGCTGAACTGAAATCAATGTACAGGAGTCTGGCGTAGGTGTCTTTCTGGTCCAGGTGGGTGATGACAGAGTGTAGGGTGGTGACTATAGCATCCTCCGTGAAGCGGTTTGAACGATATGCAAACTGGAGCGGGTCGTGTGATGCAGGGAGGCAGGCTGTGATGTGTGGTTTGACAAGCCGTTCAAAACACTTCATCACAATTGGTGTAAGTGCAACAGGACGATAGTCATTCAAACAGGACACCACTGGTTTCTTTGCCACCGGTACAATGATAGAGGTCTTGAAGCATCTGGGAACGATGGCCTGACTCAGGGAGATGTTATAAATGTCAGTCAGGACATCCGCCAACTCGCTCGCGCAGTCTCGGAGCACACGTCCCGGAATGTTGTCTGGACCTGCAGCTTTGCGTGGGTTGATTCTGGATAGGGTCCTCCGTGTGTCTGCTGTGTTAATGGTAAAAGCTGGTCCGACCGATGGTGGGAGTGGGCCGGCCCTCCCTCTGATTGTCGAGTTTGATGCTTCAAAACGTGCAAAGAAGTCGTTAAGCCTGTCTGGAAGCGAAGCGTCATCATCATCGACCCCCTGCCCAGACTTAAAGCCCGTCAGTGTCCAAACTCCCTGCCACATCTGCTTGGTGTTCCTAGTGTCACAGAGGTGTCCCTGGATTTTCTCCGCATAGGCGCGCTTTGCTGCCTTAATTCCCTTTGAAAGCGCAGACCTGGCTGAGCGGAGGGCAATCCTGTCCTTCGTTCTGAACGCTGCATCTCTGGCTTTAAGCAGCGAGCGCACCTCTGCAGTCATCCAGGGCTTATGATTACTGATAAATAGAAGCAGCATGATTTAAGACACACTCCCACATAGCTCCACCCCCCACCCCCACCCCCCATCCATTCACACATCCCTGAGACATACTTGGGAAAAAAAAAACAACTAACTAACTATAATATACAAATAATATACAAAATTAATGATTACTTTTACTGCTGTTCATCTTCCTTTCTTGTATTGCTATTATCTGTTTTTTTGTGACACTTCTAGCTTTCTTTATTAGCATGGAAACTGCACAAGTCAAAGATTTCCAAGTTGAAAACCTCTGGAACCTTTAAAATCCAAGCACACTTTCTCTGACCTTTGTGTTGAAGGTTGTTACCTCAGGACAAACTTCTGGATCTTTATCTGGATGCACTATAGCTCAAAGCTGTTAGATTCAAAAATGTGTTCTTGAAGTTGTTTTGCTATGCAATGGTCCAGTAAGCTAGTTGGTGTTTTTGAGGGTTGCAGCTGCTGTTGGTCGGGTTCCATGGTCTCTGGGGTTTTCTTCAGTGTTAGTGTGATGCTGCTGGTCTGGACAAGATGACTTTCTGATTCATGTGATTCTGTTTGACACATAGACATAAAATCTGTGTGAGATGTTATAAATATAACCAAGCACTGTTTTGCTGTCTGTGTAAAATGTCACTGCATGAATGTCAATGTCCATTTCATCTTGGATGAAGTTAGCCATCTCCATTGTCAAGACAGCTACGCAGAGCTCAGGACGAGGCACAGTGTGAGTTGGGTGTGGAGCAAGTTTTGCCTTTGCCATGACAAAGCCAACTTTGATCACTCCTGTTGTAGAAACCGTCTTCAAATACGTCACAGCTACTACAGCTATGATTGACTTGAAAAAACTCACAACTCTCTGTGGCATGTCTACGTGGACAGAGAAGCTGGAATATAAAGTTTTGGTTCCCAGAGCTGTTCTAAATCTTTCAGAGTCTCTCCAGAGCTTCCAATGTTCCTGTTTTGATGCTTGTAGTGGTGTATCCCAGTCATACTGTTCAACAGAGAGTTCTCTCCCAATGTTTTTTCCCCCTATGGTGACTGGCACTACAAAACCTAAGGGGTCAAACAAACTGTTCACCGTCAAAAAGATGCCTCTTTTGGTTAAAGGTTTCTCTTCCTTTGAAATGCAGAAAGTGAATTTGTCTGTCTCAAGGTTCCAAATGAGACCTAAACTCCTCTGAGAAGGTGGTTGTAGCGTTAACCGCTGAGTTCCAATTTATAAAATCATTCTTTGCTGAGGAGAAATTGTTTCACCCAAAAGTCTGGTCATGAATTGCTCTTCTTCACCCAAGACCTGGAGTCATTTCCCCTCACATCCATTTGCCAAAGGAATGCGAAAATGATAAGCTTACGATGACGTTCCAGAGACCCTGATAGTAAGACTAACAGAAACTCAAAAGTGCAACATTGCCCTCCAATGGATAACACAGGAATATTTCTCTCTCTGAAGTTAAGCTATGAATTGTGAACAGTGAATTAACTCATCCTTCTCTGCAGACAGTATCCACTATTGAAGATATGGCAGGACCCTGTGAATGACAATTATGGTGTGAAATGCTTTTATTGATATGATTTGATATGTGTTGCTTTTTTTCAGGAAGAATTCATTTTTGCATGCCTACCATAAAGAAATGATCACATTTACAATGTAGACACATTGTTTGTTCTTTTATTATTAAGTACAATATCTTAGTCACTAAAGTTTTAAAGAATTTATGCTTTAACCTCTTGCACTCCGTTGTACCGCGGGCGGGCAAGTCTCTGCGTCCTAGAGCGCACGAGGGCGCTCGAGAGACGCATGATGGAGATGCTGATGATGGTGATTTAGATGGTGATGTAGATGGTGATGGCGTCCAAGTGCGCACTGAAAATAAAAGCTGCAGACACAGCCGCGAACAGATTAGTTCATCTGATTGATCTCTCATTCGACTAATAAGAGCCTTGAATTGGGTTTCTGAAACCTTGAAGAACCAATGACTGAAAACCTAGCAAGCAGGACCTGCCTACCAACGGCTGCAAATACGAACCAATTGAAGCAGAGAAGTTTGACAGCTGACGTGCGTCTCCCTGCATAAAATCTCTTTTGCCTAAGCCACTGGGTGACTGACATTGAGACCTGTGCGGAACGGTAGCATCAGTCAGTCTTGTTTGGAAAAATGGTTCGCCAAAACCGCAAGCGTGGAAGCGGAGATGTTTGGACCGGGCCGGGTGACCAGAAGCACGAGTCCGTTACAACCAGACCAGCTTCATGTTCGTCTGACAATGAGGAACTTACTGCTGTTGTGGACAGGTAAGTGTTATAAGCTAAATTATTCTTTCTTGATGAAAATAGTAATAAAAATCACTTTTGACCGATCGGTAATTCCAACGGTGCGTCATGGCCACAAGTTTTTTGGTGTGCAGAGTTCCTCTGTAGTGGGGCGGGGGGGGGGGGTGTTATCCTCTGCATTGCAGATAGATATTTTAGCATAATTTTTATTGCACTATAGGCTATTTTTTCTTGTAAAAAAGGCCACACATTTTTTACGTGGCATGTTTTTTGTGTGTGTGTGTGGGGGGGGTTGTTTGTTATCCATCCATCCATCCATCTTCTACCGCTTTTCCGGAGGTCCGGGTCGCTGAGGCAGCAGTTCAAGCAGAGAAGCCCAGACTTCCCTCTCCCCAGCCACCTGCTCCAGCTCTCCAGAGAGGATACCAAGGCGTTCCCAGACCAGCTGGGAGACATAGTCTGTCCACCGAGTCCTGGGTCTGCCCCGGGGTCTCCTCCCAGTGGGTTGTTTGTTACCCTCTAGAAATGTAATAATGTTTTAGTATAATTTTTATTGCACTTGAGGCTATTTTTTCTTGTAAAAAAAACAAAAAAACAAAAACAGGAACTGTGCTGTGTATGTGAACTCTGGGAAAATAAGAGAATAGTGAAAAATAAAAACTGAACTTTGTAAATGACTTTATTTTCACATAATAGACAAACTTCAGATGAAGACTCTGGTGAGGAGTGGGTGCCAGACGAGCACTCTGCCAGCAAGCACAGAAGAAGGGAGCTGCAGGTGAGCTCGTCAGAAGAGGAAACCCCTACCCCAAAAAGAGGGACACCACTGGGGAGAGGAAGAGGAAGGAGAGGAAGAGGAAGGAGAGGGAGAGGAAGAGGAAGAGGAGGTAGCAGGAGAGGAAGAGGAGGCGAGAGTGGTGATGGCATCCCTCAGCCTGGGACATTGGCCGGCCCTTCATCAGCTGAGGAGAGGTGGCGTGATTCCGACACCCCTGACATCATTCTACCACAGCCCATTTTTCGTCCCAAAAATCCACCTGGACCTCAGCTAATTACAACAGCTTCATACACCCCCGTTCAGTTGTTTGAGTTATTTTTCACTCCATCTGTGCTAGACCACATTGTTGAGAACACCAACCTACATGGCTCTGCACACTACAACATACCCACCAGCCCCTGGATTGACCTCACATGCTCCGACCTGCTCTCATTTTTTGGCCTGATTATTTACATGGGTATAGTCAAGAAAAAATCCTTCAGTGATTACTGGCGAGGGGGACACCTGTACAGCCTTCCTTTCCCCAAGAGTGTAATGACCAGGACAAAGTTTCTCCTGATCAGCTGGGCCCTTCACCTCAGCAGCCCAGCAGCAGAAGAGGCCAATGAGCAGAAGAGAGGCATGGATATGCATGACCGCCTCAGCAAAATCTTGACACATTTTCTAGGAATCAGTATGATGATGAGTAGGATTAGAAAATTATATTTGATTGAGAGGGTATTGCTGTCAACATGTAAAATATCCCGTCGCCAAGTGCTTGCTCACAGGGGATCGCCTGATTGCTGGGGTCTTTCTGCAACTGTGGGGGTTCCCCCTACAGTTGATAGTGCTATGAGATGACTGTTGTTGTGAAATGGTGCTATATAAATAAAGTTGAATTGAATTGAATTGAATTTGTTGTTTGTAAATAGTATGTTTTGAATATTGACATTTTTGTTCAGTAAAGCGTGTTTAGAATTGAAACTTCATTTTCTCTGTGTCATTACTACTGACAGTGTTTCTGGATACCTAACAAGATAGCCCTGGGTGTCACCTTTCATTAGAGCCCAAGATGAAGCTTCTATGTTGAAGCATTCAAAAGTTCTAGACGTTTTTCCAAACTGTGGCACAGTTTGGCACAGTTTGGGCTATCTGAGTGTCACCTTTCATTAGAGCCCAAGATGAAGCTTCTATGTTGAAGTATTCAAAAGTTCTAGAAGTTTTTCCAAACTGTGCCAAACTGTGCCATTTGGCACAAAAACGCCTGGGAACAACCTGAGAAAAAAGCTGTGTAATATATTCATTTTTTGTGGTATTGTTACCAAATTTGGATCTCAGCTTGATAACACTTGGTTCTACATTTCTGTTGCATTTTCCAGCCGGATCGGACAGCTGTGTGTTATTTGCAAGCATTTGTATCCAAAAAAACACCCAGGCCAAATTTATTTTCTTCAAGTTCAGTATGTTTAGATGACTATAACTCAGTGGCCGGAGCACGTAGAGAGATTATGACTGTTTTGCCAAAAAATTCAAAGTGTTTTCTTTTAAATGAGACTAACCCCATGAAGATGCTGCAAAGGGTTGAAGAACAGCTTTTGATTTACTTTGGGCACGTTATTTTTTGGCGTTTTTAGGGAAATTGACCGGAGTGCAAGGGGTTAATAGGCAGCATATACATGTTTTAGGAGGATTGCACTTTTTATCTCAAATTCTCTCTCCCCTTTCTGTGGGAGACAATCAGCTTTCAAGTCTCTCCTCTCCTTTTTAGTCAGGTTACGACATCTACAACAAACAAACTCAGCACAACTGTTCAAAAGTTTACGCTAATGGGCAGATCCAACCCTGATCTTTGAATGTAATTGGTCAAGCTCAGTTGTCATAAAATTTATTGTGCTATCCTGCCACACCTTGGAAAAATTTTCCTTTGTTCATCAGTTGGTCAGTTACAGTCTGGCAGGCAAGGATTGGCTCCTGAAGGAGCAGTTTCTGCTCTCCTTTTGTCCCCACCTTTTTTTTAGTAAGTAGGCCCAGAGCATCAATGCTCTGTGTAAACTTTTTTCTTTTCTTTAAAATTTCACTTTTTCCTAATTTACTCCTTTCCTTAAATTACAGTGTTAAGAAGATTTTGTTTGATTTTTATTAAGCTTAAATTAACTTTCATTTAGGTCTGATCAGATTCCTCCACGCAGCTCTGTCCTTCACCCTCCGCTGCCCCCGACAGCCCGACAAACTGCTATGGTTGTGGTGGTGGTGGTGGTAAATTAATTTTGTTCTGATCACAACACATCGGAAGAAACAGATTTGGGTTTTGTTTTTTATTTTAGTTTGATTTTGTGATTGTACTTTGAATGATAAACAAATATTATCTGGAATTTGGCAGCCTGGCAAAATTCCTTTTTCTCTGCATAAGTAGACATCGCTCAGCATGCTGAACGCCCAGCTCCTATAGTTGTGATCCCCGAAGTAGGTCCGAGCTGTGGGGCAGAACCTGCCTGCCATTCTCTCTCAACAGAATCCATGGACATCCATCCAGATCAAGATGATCCCAGAGACCTGCTACCACCAGGCGGCGCAGTCTGACTCTGCTGTGCTGAAAGTCTGTTGTCCAAATTAGATTTAATTCTTCAGAATATTCCTGGTAATTCCATAAACCTAATATCTTCAAACTCCTTTCAGAACTTCAAATGCATCTGTCTTTTCATTAATCTGTTCCTCTTTAGAGGAACACAAATTTTCCTTTTTATGAAATAGTTTAATCCTCATTTTCTTCATAAAATTGCATCCATTTTCTTAACCAGTGCTTTTTTATGTTTTTTCATTTTCCATTACATTGCCAATTTAAAGGCCAAATGTCACGTAACAGGGTACTTTAAATGTCTTGAAACTAGATATAAAAGGGAACCGATCCATTCGGGTCTTGGTGCATATGCTTCAGTAACGCCGGAATATTCGTTAATTTAAAACTGCCGCGCTTGGCCTGACGTTCCTACTCACGGCCCCTGGAATCGCCTGGGGAAGAAGGCGGAAGTGACGAAATAGATTGTACCCTAGTTTGATGCTTGGGGTATTTCGATTGATTGTTTATATGGAGACTGGAAGATTGAAGTGAGCAACAAGAAGAAAAAATTGGATATTTCACCCATACCTTAAAACGGGACTATCAGGGACAGCTGGGTAATAAGGGACATTTCTCTGGGAAATGTTTTCATACCTGTCAAGTGAGACGTTTTCGCCGTATTTTAATACCGTAAAACGCGGCTATAAGGGACGGCGGAGTAATAAGGGACACTTTTCTGGGAAATGTTTTAAATGTAATTCGTGTTGTTATTGTCAAATATTTTAAGGATTCATGGATATTTGACAATAACAACACAACTCAGCGTCCGGCGCAAAATAAAAAAAAAGCAGAATTCTGTATTTGTAAGGCGATTCCTCTCTGTTCCGCAGCCGCAGCACAGCTGAAAGTGTTAAACCATTATCCTAATGACTTCTCAATGTAGTGAGAATAGCTCCCGCTGAGCGATCTGCCCGCCCTGACAATCAGACTAATGATTGAGTCCACACTTCTCAATGTAGTGATAATAGCTCCCGCTGAGCGATCTGCCCACCGCGGCCATCAGACTAATGATTGAGTCCACACTTCTCAATGTAGTGCGAATAGCTCAGGCTGAGCCATCTGCCAGCACCCTAGTTGTGGGGGATCACACACACGACGTGCTCCTCAACACACTCAATTTTTTTTCCCGTATATTTTTCTTTTGGGCGTACAGAAATGGCAATACGCCCGTTTTTGCTAAAATTGCATTTTCCCCGTATTTTCCTTAAAATATTTGACAATAACAACACGAATTACATTTAAAACATTTCCCAGAAAAGTGTCCCTTATTACTCCGCCGTCCCTTATAGCCGCGTTTTACGGTATTAAAATACGGCGAAAACGTCTCACTTGACGGGTATGAAAACATTTCCCAGAGAAATGTCCATTATTACTCCGCCGTCCCATATAGCCGCGTTTTACGGTATTAAAATACGGCGAAAACGTCTCACTTGACAGGTATGCGCCTCCATTTTCATATTGATCTGGTCAATTTCTTGACAGCAGCGGCTCTCCTCCACTGTAATAATAATGGCTTCCGAAAAATCAATATTTATGGGGCGCCCTCGACAGACCCCCTTCGGCTTCCCAATTCTGGAGGCGATTAATGTCCAGTTCAATGACATTTTCCACTGGTTCTGCTCTCTGGTCATCGTCGGAACTGTTGTCATCAGACAAAGCATCTGATTCCGTCTCGGACGGCTCGAACCTGTAAGGTTCTATGCCTCTGTCACTGTCTGAACCACTGACAAAAAAAAAGACAAAAAAAAAAGACAAAACTAAACTAATTTGTTCACAATCGCTGTCACTTTCCGTCATGATTGTCCAATGTTGATAAGTGTGAATGTGGATAGGCAGGGCAGCCAGGGTACAACTTGTGACGTCAAAAACATGGGCGTGGTCTGGACTGGCTGTCACAAGCCAGCGAGCAAGGTGGGGCCTTCACCTGGTGTATTTTGTGCAATTATGTAAATACAGGTGGGTGATATGGTCTCCGGTATGAATATTTGGTTTAAGCTATGTGTATTTCATCTAAATTTGTTGTCATTTAGAAAAAAAAATTACGTGACATTTGGCCTTTAAGCTATGATTTTGTTTGGTTCCACAAATATTTGATAATACACGTTGTGCTCAGTAGTCCATTACCAGTCTAATGTGCTCATGATACATGTTGAATTCCCTGTCTTAACTGCTTGAGTGTGACTGTCGTTGAACTGCAACATAACCCCTAGTGGTCAAGAGTGGTAATGATTTTTTTCAATAAAATATTGAAAGAGAGATTTCCAAAGCTATCACTTTAAAGTGGTAAGAGATAATGGCTTACTGTCAATTAGAAAGACGTAGAATATGATCCAAAGTTTCAGATAGGAGTGAATTTACGCATCTAATTTGCATACAAACAAAGACATTCGTCACTTACCTCTGGAAAAGCAGCGTCCTTTAGTGGCATTCTAGTAGTTATTTTGTCCTCTCCCGGTCATTTTAGCTTTCTGTCCTACATCCAGAAACTGTTATTGATTATTCCACTGTAATTTTGCTTTTATTCGGCTGCAATTTATCTTATATTGATGACATACAACCAGCGATTGTCCTCCAGTCACAGTCACATCCAGGTACCGGCAGGTGAATTCAACGAGCCTCACGCTCCCTGTGTTATAAGAACATGTACACATCTACCTTCATAAGCTAAATAATCTCTTTTTAGAATCATAGTTGGCAAATTCGGAATCAAATCCTCCAAATTTCCTCGTCCATGGGCAATTGCGAATGTCCACAGTGATCGGTGCCTCCATTGTGTGATGTAATCTCAAAAACAAGGAAGAAGGAGGACTTCTTACTCTTTGGTGTATTACGTGTCATACATGAGTCCTCCAACACGTGCCTGCCACCTTGTGAACTGGCATGATCAGTACAAATCGTCAGTAAAGGTGAACAGTGTTGAGGAAACTAAAATCATTTGACAGGCGTAGCGCCGCTCTCTGCCACTAGGGCACGCAAAATCTCGCACTCAGAGGGTTAAAATCATTTGAATGTATTTATCAATTCTGAAATTTCTTATTAAACTATCAAAAAGACATATGGGAGTTGTTTGATTTCATGTCCATCTTCTTGATTAAAGCAGACAAGCACTCACAGAGTTGTTTTTTGTTTTGTTTTTTTAGACTGATTCATTATTGGTACAAATACAGAGTTATTAATTAAATTGTTCATTCTTTTAGACTGGTGCCCCACGAGCTTATGTGTGTTAGTAATGAAAAGAAATCTTCAAGCCTACTCACATGCATATTTACATTAATACTTGTACCATCAATAAACTACAATTCAAAACCCTACAGTAGTGATTCCTCTCCTAAACCTAGGTCTTTCAGATCTTTGGCTAGGTCTTCTGGAGTGAATACCTGCATTACACTGCTGCTGTTGGATGCTATTTTGTGCAGCTTGATGTTTGATTCAGCTAGCACCATTTGAGAGGTCTGCAGGATGGTAATGGCTTCTGCTTCGCTGGGAAAAGATGCAAGACTATTGTCCACATAAAAATTGTGCATGATGAACTCTTTCACATCAGCAGTGGAGCCAGCTGCTTCCAGGGTGGCTTGTTTTAGGCAGTAAATGGCAGCTGCTGGAGATGGGCTGTTGCTGAATACATGAACTATCTTTTGGAACTTTCAGTGGTTTTTCCAGATCATTGTTTTCTCACCACAAAAATCTCAGAAAGTTTCAATGCTCCTCACAGACTTTGAAACAATAAAACATCTGTTGCACGTCTGCTGTAACTGCTACTGGTTCTCTGCGGAAGCAAATCAAGACACCAACGAGAGTCTTATTCATATCAGGTCCACTCAGAAGTACATCAATGAGGGATACTCCTTGATGTTTGGCACTCGAGTCAAACACCACCCTTATCTGGTCAGGTTTTTGTGGATGGTAAACCCCAAATATGAGTAGATACCATATCTCCTCACCTTCCTTTAATTGTGGAGTGGGCTCTGCTTGTTTTCCATTGAACATTCTCTGCAAGAACTCAATGAACTGTTTTCTCGTTTGTGTTTTTTTGTCTAGAGTTCGTCATAGGGATGAGAGACGTTTTAAGACTTCAGAACGATTATTAGATAGGCGGTTTCCTGGTGACCTAAAATGTAATGGAGCAACCCAAGTGTTGGATTTGTCTTTATACACTTGTTGTTCTAGTGTCATCAGGAAACTTTCATCGTCAATTGACAAGGTAGGTTTGTCATCATATTGTGTTCTTTAAAATGCTTGGCTGCCAAGACCACCTGTATTTCTTGCCAGGTACTGTATGTAGTTTTAACGACTCAGGTTTGGTGACTAACAGCAGAGGTTCTCTCTTACATGAATGTTGTTCAGGCATGGATTTAAGACTGAGGGTCATCCATTTTGTAGAATGCTGGTCCTGTATACGCTAATGCTGACTGACCTATGTATCTCTATGTAACCACAACTTTACAACGGTTTATTTTCTCCACTGCTGGATTAAACAGACTCCATTAACTACAGAACTACTTCCGTTACACAAAACACAGGTGTTCAAACTCACTCATTCCCCCTAGTGGATTGATGCAAACACTGCACCATAACAAAGGCAACACGGTGG
Source organism: Pholidichthys leucotaenia (assembly GCA_020510985.1). NCBI lineage: Eukaryota > Metazoa > Chordata > Actinopteri > Cichliformes > Pholidichthyidae > Pholidichthys > Pholidichthys leucotaenia. The sequence continues at coordinate 306,055,135 of CM035843.1, forward strand.
GCCAAATTAGAATAATCATAGATCCTGGCTTTTTTTTTGGGGGGGGGGGGCAAGATTTTCACAAGCAATTGGAAATCAATTAAAGTGTTTTTCAGTGGAAAAAAAGGCATAAGGTACCATTTTAGACAATGTAGATTTGTTTTTAGTGGGATTCATGTCCACTTGAAAGAATAATTTTTTTGAGACCCTGATCAGCCTATATTACTTCATACAGTGGCAAAAGAACATTTTCACCGAGGCAAGAAAACATTTAAAGAGTGTTGTCTCAAAACATCTGCTTGAAAATTGCATATCTAACTTATATTTATTTTTTTCATTTGAGAGAGTGATCACAGTCTAAAGTTTTTCTGAATTTATTTTATCATTACTAGCAATAAATTTGATAATTTTTGCATCAGAAATTTTATTTTGCATCAGACTGTTTTATGGAGAGTGGAGCTTCAGCCACTAAGAAAAAGTGAAATTTATAATTACATTCTAACAGGTGGATATAAAAACCACCTTTCAAATAAAGGTTTGGAAATCAGTACTTTAAATGTACAGTGGAGATCAAAATTAGAGAACAATGTATTAACACTTGTAATTTTAATACTAGCTTCTCACACTGCTCTGGTTTGGGGGACAGGATTATGCAAACACTTTCAGTGGGGAATCGGTTCAATGCTGCAGCTGGAATTACTCACCAATTCACTGCTGAACAGGGCAAGGATCTGTCTCGACACACATTGTCTTGTCATTGTCACTCTGCAGTGACCGAACCTCTCATCAGCAGAAAGAATAAAAAGGCTAGACTTGCCTTTGCTGAGGAGCATGTTGTGTGGAGAAAGGAGAACTGGTCCAGAGTGCACTTCAGTGATGAGAGTAAGTTCACTTTATTTGGGTTAGGTTAATTGGCATCAAACTGGGGATTCTAAATTGTCCTTAGGTATAACTGTGAGAGTGAATGGTTGTCTGTCTCTCTGTGTTGGCCCTGCGATGGACTGGTGATCTGTCCAGGGTGTACCCTGCCTCTCGCCCAAAGATACTGGGATAGGCTCCAGCCTCCTCCCCCCACCCCCCGCGACCTGGATTAAGGATTAAGGATTAAGGAAGAAGATGGATGGGAAACAGTTTGTTCAGCATCAAACTGGGGGAAAACTGAACCCAACGTGTGTGAAGAAGTCAGTTAAATTTGGAGGAGGAAGTGTCATAGTTTGGGGGATGTTTTCTGCAGCAGGAGTTGGGCCTCTTGTACATCTACATGGAAGGGTAAATACAAATGTTCATGTGAACATCCTTCAGCAACATGCAGTTCCTTCACTGCAGTTGTCTCCCAATCAGCCCACAATTTTCATGCAAGACAATGCCCCATGTCGCACTGCAAAATGGGTTAAACAGTTCCTTGAATCTAACAATATTGAAACAATGAAATGGCCAGCCCAGATTTCAGATCTAAACTCCATAGAGAATTTCTGGAAAATCCTTGAGGACAAAGTAATGGCTAAGAAACCCACTACAGTAACTGAACTGTGGAAGAGACTGCAAGGAGAATGGACCAAGATCAAACCAGAGGAGTGTGAGAAACTAGTGATGTCCTGTGGGCACAGATGTGCTGAAGACATTGAAAGCAAGGGCCTCTATGCTACCTATTAATCTTTGAATCCTATAGCTCTAAAATACATTGTGTAAATCTACTCTTCTGACACAGTGGTCACTATTCTCTGATTTTGCTCAGGTTTTTTTTTCATCAAAATAAATGTTTAAGTTCCTTGGTTATTTAAAAAAAAAACATGCTAGTACAGCAGTGGCATAGCTGATATTCTGTCAAATTCGGAACAATGAAGAATTTCAATATTTCAGAATAAATCAAGGATTAATACGTTGTTCTCTAATTTTTATTTCTACTGTATATAACACTGTTCTTTTAAGATGGGTAAGTTAAGGATGCAGTTGGACAAGTTGGTATGTCTGCTGCTTAGGATTGTCAACTGCAAATTTATGTCATGAATCCGGGTTTGGAAGCCAAACTCGATTCTGACTCATGGTTATGCCTTGACCTAATTTCCTCCTGACAGCTCGGGCATGCCCCCTCCTCCTGTCAAACTCCGTCAGCTGCACTGTCACGGGTGTTCACCCATACACACACACACACACACACACACACAAACACATGCTCCATTCACTCTCATTCACACACACTCTCACACACCGGATGCCAATCAGTTCTGCCCACGTATTTTCACACCGGTAATCTTTTTCCTCATTTGCTTCTGGAGTATATGTTTGCCACACCGGGGGAAAGAGATTGTCAGGGCATTCACCCTCGTTTATGGCAGCAACCTCTCCATGTATGACGTTCCACTCCCTTCACCTACTCAGCCTGACATCTGCAGACGATCTATTCCTGGGTGTTTGTGGCTGCCTCAGCTCCTACCCCTTTCCTACCAGACTGCTTGGTTTCGCCCTGGATTAGCTCCAGCTCAATAAGTGTCTTTCTTCGCCTTTTCTCCTGTGCTCTGCAGCCCTGCGGCACAAGGCCGTGCACCTTTCCTTTGTGCTTTACGCAGCCCTGCAGCACAAGGCTCCATTAGACCAGGCTGTTGAGCATTCAGTGCCCTGCTTGTTTGGTGGCCAAACCTTGCCATTACACCTCTCTGTATTTCTGTCATTGAACTGAACTGTATTTGGTTATAACTGGACTTGTTATTTCCTTGTGTTGTTAATAAAGTGCACAATCTACTCTCGCAATTGGGTTATTCATTCTCTCTCTCGTGCACCAAGCCATGGCGCACAGAGGTTTATGACAGAATGCCCCGACCAGTGTAAAATCCCAGCGGAGAGGTGGTGCACGAGTGAGTGTTTTTGCTTCATCTCCTTAGTGCTTTTCCCCTAGCCGTCCGCATGGATTTTTCTGTTTTTGGACTGAGCCCCAAGGAGTGTGGAGTGGCTGACCGAGCAGTTATGTTCGTCTCCCAGGCTCGAGCCACCAGCTCCCCAGAGGAGAATTTCCTATTGTTCGACATCGCTGTCAAGGTGCTCCAGACATGCCCTAGTCTTTGGAAATATCCGGGGTTGACGGCATTTCTCCCCGCAGTCCACGAGTCACGCCGACAGCTGGAAGCAGTGACAGGAGGGGCCATCGGAGCTCAACCATGGCTTCCCATGACGTGCTCCCGGAGGACCGGAGCCCACCACTCGCCGCCAGAGCCAGAGTGCTCCTCCCCCCGCCGGATTTCTCATCCTACTCCTGGGAGGGCGAAGCAGGACACCGAGGCAGCAGCAGACATTATCACCAGTCACGAGTTCAGGCAAGTTCACCTCCATTCTCTTGCTATGTCTCCTGAAGTGATTAATCAGATTTCTGTGGAGAAGCTTCAGACATTGTTACCCGCTGAAGCTCCCCAAACAGCTGCTGTCACGGCTTCTGATTCCCTGTCCTCTGTCTCCCTTGACTCCCCGCCAGCCCCGGGAGAGGACCGTCGGACGCAGGAGGAGCAGGAGGAGTCAACCACACGGCGTGAGGGTCATCCTAGGTCTAAGCGACGGAGGAGGCCTGTGACCTCATCGGCGGATCCTAATCGGCTGTCAAACCCGACTGCTGCAGCGGCAAAGCCCCCCTCCGTGCCAGCTGTCATGCCAGCAGTCACCCCTTTGGCTTCAGCCACAGTTCCCGTCATTGGGCCGTCCACCCCAGCCGCCAGAGAGATTGTATATGCCAATCTGGACCCGCCTACCTCTGTGCAGTTCGGGCCGGCTCCTCCGTCAATCACCGAGGAGCCTAGAAGACCTGTGGGAATGGAGAGGGAGGACAGCACACCGTCGGCAGCCGCCAACCTTCAGACCCAGGAGGCCAGGCAAGTGGGTTTTCATGTAACCTTAGTCAATAAGGATAAACCTCGTCTGTCCCCCAACAGAGCGTCAGGCTAGGCAGTCACCTGAGTGCTCTTCCCTTGCTGCTCCTATGATGAACTCACTTATTTCCTCTGTGTCTCCATCCCCTGCCTGGGAGCGTCCACCAGCCATGGAGCTCGATGATCGGGGGAGGAGGGAATGCGCAGTGCTGGAGGACTGCACCCCGCAGATCCGCTACGACCAGAGGAGGAGCACTGTGACTGACCGGGGGCAGGTGCCAATGAAGGAGCATCCTCCCGCTTCACTCTCTGCGGACACAGTGCCGCCCAGGTCTCCACCTCCAGACTTCATGCCGGGAGGGTTACTGGCATTAGGGGCTGCACTGGAGGAGACCACGACTGCTGAGATCATCATGCCTGCTGTGGGGGCTGCCACAGCAGAGCCATCCCCCGGACTGGACCTCCAGCCGATTGGACCCCAAACATCATCGTCGGAGTCTTGGATGGCAGTAGAACCCAAGCACAGGCAAGTAATCTCTCCTGTAGTTAACCTGTCATGTGTTGAGAGTTCTTGCCTGGCTCTTCGGGAGGAGAGTCGGGTGCAGCCCCCAGTTGCACCCAAACTTTCCTCGCCGGGTCCTGCAGCTGCCGGCGACCCTAACCCTCTCTGTTCTCCCGTCTCCTTGGAGCTCCTTCCTAGGGTCGCCGGAGAGGAGCTGCTGCAACCAGGGTTGCCCATGGACGACGAGGAGGGTCCAGTTGTCCCGAAGGAGGTCGATGGGGATGCAGCACTCGACGGACCGGAGAGACCTATGCACCCTAAAGCGCCAGAGTCCTGGACGGCAGTGGAGCCAGAAGTCAGGCAAGTGTTCTCTATTATGTCAGGAGTGTCAATAGTAATGTCACACTGCCTGACTTACGGTGAGGTGGACCAAGGCAGCTCACAGTAGCCCTCAGGACCGCCACGCCAGCGACCCTGACCCGTTTTCTTTTTCTCTTCCTTTGGGTTTGGAGCCTCCGGCCAGGGTTGCCAAAGAGCTACTGGAGGCAACCAAGGATTAGGGCCCAATGCCGGAGGACGTGGGGAGCATCACCTCCCTCACTGGGGAGGCCACCGCGGGAGCAATGAGGCCCCCAGTGGGGGTCACCGCAGGTGCAACAGTGCTCCAACCGGAGTCCACCGCGGGTGCAGCAGGGCCTGAGCCAGGGTCACCGTGGGTGCAGCAGTGCCTGAGCCAGGGTCCACCGCAGGTGCAGCAGGGCCTGAGCCAGGGTCCACTGCGGGTGCAGCCGCGTCCCAGATCGGGACCGTCACAGGTGCAGCCACGTCCCAGACCGGGACTGTCGCGGGTGCTACGGTCCCCCTGCCCCAAGCCTCGGATGGCAGGGGGGGCTCCCATTCCTTGGCTTCGCCGCTGAGGTCCCCGAGGTTTGAGGCTGCCTCTCCGCCCTCTTCTCAGGTCCTGGTGGCTCCACCATGCTAGTCGGCCACCCAAAGGACTTGGCTTATGGGTTGGGTGGCCCATCGGCCCAGGCAGGCCACTGGACACTATCCCACGGGCCGCCTGCTGGACTTGGGATTGGAGCAGGCCACACGATCTATCACCACTCACCATACTGGGGTACTGGGACTCAGGTCAACCCCCTGAACTTTGGACTTTGGGGGAGGGGGGTTAGTGTTCCAGGTTGGGGGTCGTTAGGAGGGGTTTGGCTCCTGATTCTATTTTTGTCCTGATTGTTTTTTCACTGATTGCTTCCCTCCTAACCGGTTTTCCCCCACCTCCCACCCTGGGTTAGTGTTTATTGCCGGGGGTGGGGGGGGGTCCCTTGAGGGGTGTTGTTTCTTTTCTTTTTTACTGATGGTACTGGGGTGTCTGGTATCCACCACTGGGGGCGGGGGGGGCTGTCATGAATCCGAGTTTGGAGGCCAAACTCGATTCTGACTCATGGTTATGCCTTGACCTAATTTCCTCCTGACAGATCGGGAATGCCCCCTCCTCCTGTCAAACTCCATCAGCTGCACTGTCACGGGTGTTCACACATACACACACCCACACGCACACACACAAACACATGCTCCATTCATTCTCATTCACACACGCTCTCACACACCGGATGCCAATCAGTTGTGCCCACGCATTTTCACACCGGTAATCTCTTTCCTCATTAGCTTCTGGAGTATATGTCTGCCGCACCGGGGGAAAGAGATTATTGGGGCATTCACCCTCATTCATGGCAGCAGCCTCTCCATGTATGGCGTTCCCCTCCCTTCACGTACTCAGCCTGACATCTGCAGACAATCTATTCCTGGGTGTTCGCAGCTGCCTCAGCTCTTACCCCTTTCCCACTGGACTGCTTGGTTTCGCCCCGGATTAGCTCCAGCTCAGTAGATGTCTTTCTTCGCCTTTGCTCCTGTGCTCTGCAGCCCTGCGGTACGAGGCCGTGCGCCTTTCCTTTGTGCTTTACGCAGCCCTGCGGCACGAGGCTCCATTAGACCAGGCTGTTGAGCATTCGGCACCCTGCTTGTTTGGTGGCCAAATCTTGCCATTACACCTCTCTGTATTTCTGTCATTGAACTGAACTGTATTTGGTTATAACTAAACTTGTTATTTCCTTGTGTTGTTAATAAAGTGCACAATCTACTCTCGCAATTGGGTTATTCATTCTTTCTCTCGTGCGCCGAGCCATGGCGCACGGAGGTTTATGACAATTTAAGACTTTTTCTTGCAATTTTTGTTTATTTTTTGTTTATATATACATTGTATCAAAGTGTCATATCTTCAGTGTTGTCCCATAAAAAGATATAATAAAATAGTTACAAAAATGTGAGGGGTGTACTCACTTTTGTGAGATACTGTATCTACTTGTGGAACTTTTGCATTTAAAGTTGTTTTGTTTTTATTTAAATGTAACATGTAAGAGACTTTTTATTGTTCCACCAATGTGTGTGTGATTGCTGACATGGCCGACAAGCACTGATGTTATTTTTGCTCTGATGATGTGTACCACTGCAGTGTGAAATGTATGTGGGAGCTGGAGAAGTGGAATATGCCATGTCCTGGTCACAGTGTTCCCTCCTCTCTACTGGTCACCCAGCAAGAGAGTTCCTGTGGGCAGAGTGAGAGAGCATCACACCCTGCCCACACACTTGTCCTCCAAAGTCCGCAGTCATCTTCATTTAGAGAGAGAGAGAGAGAGAGAGAGAGAGAGAGAGAGGAGAAAGAAAGCAATCCAGCAGTGAGACCATGACTGTTTTAACATAGTCAAAGCTTTATTTGTGTACAAATGTGACTATCAAATGAGATTCAAATACTGCATCTACCTCCAACTGCAAAACAAATCAGGATACTTTAATATGAGTTTTTAAGACCCACATCGTAAGATGTGTGATATTCATTAAAGTGAACATTTAAGAAAAGTGCAAGTTTGCTAAATAAAACCAGGACTAATATTCAGGGGTACTGATAAAACTTCAGACAGTGTTTTCTACAGGCAGTTTATACTTTACACACCTTGAGAAAACAGACTGCCCTGTCCTCATGTTTTATCTTATGTCTTGGAGGAGTAGGCTGAATATCTTTGTATTATTCATTACAAAAGACCTCCAAAACCAGCCACAGGGGGTGCAGAAGTCAGTGTAATCCTAGTGCCAGTCCCAAGCCTCGGTAAATGGGGAGGGTTGCGTCAGGAAGGGCATCAAACCCATAAAACCTTTATCACATCAAACATGTGGATCATGACGAATGAGACTTTAATACCAGATCGGTCGAGGCCTGGGTTAACAACAACCTCCACTGGTACTGTTAACTGACAGGGTGCCAGTGGAAAGACGGTTGGTCCGGATGACATACCTGTGGAGGTATGGAGATGTTTAGGAGAGATGGCAGTGGACTTTTTAACCAGATTGTTGAACGCAGTCTTGGAGAGTGAGAGGATGCCTGAGTATGTGAGGGTGGTGCAGGACATGTATGAGGACAGCAAGACGGTGGTGAGGTGTGCTGTAGGAGTGACAGATGGGTTCAAGGTGGAGGTGGCGTTACATCAGGGATCGGCTCTGAGTCCCTTCTTGTTTGCCATGGTGAGGGACAGGCTGACAGCCGAGGTCAGCCAGGAGTCTCTGTGGACCATGATGTTTGCAGATGACATTGTGATCTGTAGTGAGAGTAGAGAGCAGGTGGAAGAGAACCTGGAGAGGTGGAGGTATGCTCTGGAGAGAAGAGGAATGAAAGTCAGTAGAAGCAAGACACCTGCCTCCCTGTCATTCACATTCATGTGAATGAGAGGGAGGCAGGTGTAACGTGAAGATGGAAGGAGTAGAGGTAGTGAAAGTAGATGAGTTTAAATACCTGGGGTCAACCATCCAAAGCAATGGAAAATGCACAAGAGAGGTGAAGAAGAAAGTGCAGGCAGAGTGGAGTGGTTGGAGACAAGTGTCAGGGGTGATTTGTGACAGAAGCATCGCAGTAGAGTGAAAGGGAAGATTTACAAGATGGTAGTGAGACCTGCTATGATGTATGGTTTGGAGATGTTGGCACTGACAAAAAGAGGACATGGAGCTGGAGGTGGCAGAGTTGAAGATGCAAAGATTTTCATTGGGAGTGAATAGGAGGGACAAGATTAGAAATGAGTATATCAGAGGGACAGCTCAGGTTGAACAGTTTGAGACAAAGTAAGAGAGGCAAGGCTAAGATAGTTTGGACACGTGCAGAGGAGGGATAGCGGATATATTGGACAAAGAATGTTTTAGATGGAGCTGCAAGGCAGGAGGAAAAGAGGAAGACCACAAAGAAGACTCATGGATGTAGTGAAGGAGGACATGGAGAGGGTTAGTGTTACAGAGGAAGATTCAAGGGATAGGGTGAGATGGAGACAGATGATCTGCTGTGGTGTCCCCTAAAGGGAGCAGCCGGAAGAAGAAGAAGAAGAAGAAGAAGAAGAAGAAGCTTTATTAGAAAAGACCTCCTCATAAGGCAGGGATGTCCAATCGTGCCATGGAGGGCCAAGACCATGCAGGTTTTTTCTTCTACCCAGTGTCTTCAGCAAGTGTTTTCACTTGTCAGCAATCAGTGGGAAGAAATTCTGTGAAATCTGCTGTTGAAGACACTGGTTGGAGGTAAAGCCTGCAGGGTCTTGGCCCTCCATGGCACATGATTGGACACCCCGTCATAAGGCATCTGTCATATAAACTTAAGTGCAGGATTTTTATTACCTCCACCAAGGAGGTTATGTTTTCATCAGCGTTGGTTTGTCTGTCTGTCCGTCTGTTTGTTTGTTAGCAAGATAACTCAAAAAGTTATGGACGGATTTTCATGGAATTTTCAGAGATTGTCAGAAATGGGGTATCCTACAGATGATTAGATTTTGGTGGTGATCCAGATCACCGGGGGAACTGTGGCGCTTGGCGGAGGTCTGCACTCTCTGAGTGCTTTTCTAGTTTTTTTTTTGCAGAACTTGTTCACTGAAGGATATGATCAAACCACAACTGAAACAACTTTGTTGGTGTGTTTCTAGAACAGTGAAGAAGCAGGATACAGGATAACTAAAATATACTGTAAAAGCTAATTTAATTTTGATATACACATTCTTTGATTTGGGCTTTTGTCTCATATCATACATATATACTCATTTTAAGTCACATTTTTTATTATCGTCACAAATCACTGTTCTTGATTTAAAATCACAACCATTTCAAAATTCTATATTGGTTATATTTATAAAGATGGTTCATTAAAGTGTTTAGCTTGACATATATTTTATTCATTATGTGTTTGCCTAAGGTATTACTATGAGTTCATCTTTTAATTAATTTAGTTTTGTCAAATCAAAATACAGTTTGTGAGTTATACTTTAATCCTAGAGAAATTCTAGTGCATTCACCTGGATATGGGAGCCCACCATTCACACACACATTCACACCTAGGGCCACTTTAGAGTCTCCAATAAACTTACTTACATTTTTTGTTTGTTTGTGTTTGGAATACGGGAGGAAAATCAGAGCAACCGGAATAAACTCATGGAAGCATGGGAGAACATGCAAACTCCACATAGGGCCAACTGGCTGTTGGATTTGAACCCACCACCTTCTTACTGTGAGACAGTAGTTCACCATTCATGCTCAGCTTGGATGATTAAAGCTCTGACCATGTGTGAGGATATACAGTGCTGTGAAAAGTATTTATCTTATATTTTTTGCATATTTGTCACATTTAAATGTTTCAGATTGTCACACATTTTAACATTAGACAAAGATAACCCAAGTAAATACAAAATAAAGTTTTGAAATGATGATTTCATTAATTAAGGGGAAAAAAGCTATCCAAACTTACTTGGCCCTATGTGGAAAAAGTACCCCCCCCCCCCATTACATCATTAATTAACTGATTAACCACATTTTTTTTGAAATCTAACTTCAATTTCACTAACCACACCCAGGCCTGATTACTGCGAGACCTGTTGAATCAAGAAATCACTTAAATAGAACCTGTCTGATGAAGTGAAGTAGGCTAAAAGATCTCAAAAAGCAACACATCATGCTGCCAGTTAAAGAAATTTAAGAACAGATGAGAAACAAAACCCGGAACGACATCTAAAGAACTGCAGGCCTCACTTACCTCAGTTTGGACACTGGTCCATGATTCAACAATAAGAAAGACACTCTGCAAAAATGGCATCCACGGGAGAGTTCCAAGGCAAAAACCACTGCTGACCAAAAAGAACACAAAGGCTTGTCTTATGTTTGTCAGAAAAACATCTTGATGATCCCCAAGACTTTTGAGAAAATATTCTGTGGGCTGGTGAGACAAAAGTTGAATTTTTGGAAGGTGTGCATCCCATTACATCTGGCATAAAATGGCATAAAAAGTACATCATATCAGCGGTCAAACATGGTGGTGGTAGTGTGATATTCTGAGGCTGCTTTGGTGCTTCAGGACCTGGACGACTTGCCATAATTGATGGAACCATGAATTCTGCTCTCTACCGGAAAAATTGTGAAGGAGAATGTCCGGTCATCAATTCGTGATCTCACACTCAAGCCCTCCACTGTGGCTGAAATAAAACAATTCTGCAAAGAAGAGTGGATCAAAATTCCTCAACAGCAATGTAAAACTCATTTCCAGTTATCGCAAATGCTTGATTGTAGTTGTTGTCATACCTAGATTCTTCCAAAATTTGGAATAGTTCAATCTTTCTTGGAAAAAAAAAGTTAAATAAGCTTACTCAATACCACTAACACAAGCATATATTTATAGGCTGTAAATCTTCAGCCCTTATCATAAGAGGATGGCTGATTTTCTTGTCAGTCTACTGGAAGCCTCTGACCTTAAGGATATTATACCAATGTATTTATATTGTTTTCCTGTAGAGGGCAGCAAAGCACACATCTCTACGACAGGGGGGCAGAGAAGTTTTTTGGGCACCACACAGGACGAATATGTTTGTTTGTTTCTCAATGCAGGCTACAAAGTGAAATCTGTGTTATTGGGACCTGCACCATCTCAGTGCAGGGCATATTTCAGCCACACAACCCTGACCAAATTTTTATTGGATTAGGATTTTGAAACAAGCACTAACAATCTGTATGAGTAAAACTTTTTTCATTACTTTGTTGTTGAAGTTGTTGTTTTGTAGATAGATGCAGATCTATGAATAACACAGTCATGAAATGTATAAAGAAGGAGGTTTTACAGACTAAAAAAACACAACAAAAATTACTCTTTCCTTTGTTTAATGACAAAAAAAAGCCTGATAAAGAAGCAGCCCAACATGAAGAAAAAAGGTTTTAAGATCCAGTTGGTCCAGCTGCTCATACAGCAGTTTTTCTTTTCTTTTTTCATTCCCCCTCCTTCGACTGCTCAAAGTTTTGAGACTGAACAAGATTAGTCCAACTTATCAGTGTTCCAACACTGTCAGTAAGTCAGAGATGTTTATATTTATTTTAAATGTGTACACAGAGCCTTTGCTAGCTATTTGAACGCCGTAAATATAACTTTTTTTAGGTGCCCCCCTACACAATGTGTGAATGTGAATATGAGTATCCACTAAAAAAAAAGTTCCTAGAGTTGTAAGTAAATTCTTCATTCTCACAATTTATAGTGAAGGTTTTTTTTTTCCCTTAAATTAGTGACTGTCTTCTCATATATTTGATTTTTTTATTATTATTAATCTGTGACATTTTATGCAGGTCCAACATGGCACTGCAGCAGGCAGGTGCTCTTGCTAAAATGTCCAAAATTTTTTTTTAAATAAATTTGTGTTTTCTGATCATATATATTTTTTTTAATTATTGTAAAAACTGTACAATTCTCATAAAACTGCTAGTCTTTTTTCTTGTCAATTTATGACTTTTTTCCTTATAGATTCCCAACTTTGTATTTATTCATAAATTGGCAACTTTTGTGTCATAATTTTTGAACTTTTTACATGTAATTTTGCAGCTTTTTTCTTGCAAATGTACTTTCTTTAAGAGGATTTTTCTTTAATGGCTGTAGTAGGAAAATGACATGAACTATCCATGTATATTACACTCTATGATTATATTCTGAGTCCTCATATTAGTCATACAAACCCATTTCCACTGAAGTTGGGACGTTGTGTAAATTTAAAATAAATACATAAATAAATTAAATTTAAAAAAAAAATACAATGGCTTACAAATCCTTTTCAACCTACATTCACTTGAATACATTACAAAGACAAGAGAGTTCATGTTCAAACTTATAAACTTTATTGTTTTATGCAAATATTCACAAATTTTGAATTTGATTCCTGCAACACAGTCCAAAAAAGCTGGGACAGGGACAAAAAGACTGGGAAAGTTGAGGAATGCTTAAAAAACACCTTTTTGGAACATTCCATAGATGAACAGGTTAATTGAAAACAGGTGAGTGTCATGATTGAGTATAAAAGGAGCATCCCCGAAAGGCTCAGTCATTCACAAACAAGGATGAGGTGAGATTTACCACTGCATCAACAACTGCACAAACAGTCCAACAGTTTAAGAACGTTTCTCAAAGTACAGTTGGTAAATGGCATTCATTTATATAGTGTGTTTTCTCATCCGTGGATGACCAAAGTGCTTTTGTTAAAAAAAGGAAAGGTGATGTAACGCAGTGGTAAACATGCCCTGTCCCAGCTTTTTTAGAACATGTTGCAGGCATTAATTAAAATGAGTGAATATTTGGGGGGAAAAATCAGTTTGAGCAATAAATATCTTGTCTTTGAATTCAATTGAATATAGGTTGAACAGGATTTGCAAATCATTGCATTCTGTTTTTATATCTGTTTTACACAATAGCTCAAGCATGTTCATTCTGTCTTCTTTTTAATTAAACTAACTGTCCACTTCTTATGAAAACTGCAGTGGACAGTTGAAACATGTAAAGGTAAAAGCATCTCCTTTCTATCCTTGTCTTTAAGAAAACAAAAGACTAATGTTTTACACAATGTCCCAACTTCATTAAAATTGAGTTTTGTAGCACAGAGTTTAGGGAATCTTTGTAATGCTGTTATTTTAAGCGCTTTATTTTATCTATAAAAGTGTCTCCTTTGTTGATGTGATGAAAACAGTTCCATAACTATATAATAGGTGTTTTATCCTAACAGATGTGGTCCTGGACAATTGTTGCACGACTTAGCATAAAATGAATCAAATGTCTGTCAGTGAATTGTATAATAACCCTGCAAAACGGTCAAGAAAACATTTGTACAGCTGAGCTGAACAAAGGCAGACTTTGAAGAAGTGTGTGGTCCCAGTATCTACAGAGTTCTTGTTGATTTGAATATCAAGGTTTGGTAGGTTCCATTTTTCTGAAATGGTACCAAAACTAAGAGAAGAAGAAAGTGAACGAAACACAAGACATCACATCTGAGAACTACAGCATCCTACTGAGTGAGAGTGACCCTCTGCAACATTAAATCCATTACAGGCTTGTGAGAAGAACACATCCATAAGCCCCAAATCTCTTTAATACAACACCCATTAGGAAAGTGCTGAGCTCTTTACCAGCAGCTAAGATGGTCTATCACTCAGCAGCACCATGGCCTCTGCTCTACATTCGGTATCCTACAGAAAATTCCTCCTTAGCACACATTAAAATATGGTATCAAGTACTTAAAGTTTTTAAGGTCTGTTTTCTCTTCCGTTTTCTTGGATAGAAGACCACTGTGCACACCAACTCACCAAAGAGGATTTCCATAATTATCTTGAAAAGTAAGACGTTTCTTGATTTACTGAAAGTAACTCCCCCACAGTTATAGATATAATGTCAGCATGTGAAAGACAAAACAACTACACATTAATCTCAAATATACAGCTTTGGAAAAAATTAAGAGATCACTACAAAATCTTTCTAAATTAGCATCTCTACCTGTATAGCAGCCATTCAATTTGAGTATCTGTTGAATTTCAACACAAGAATCCCTCAGTCTACTTAAGGGGGTACTGATTAGGTGATAATATGTAAACATGGTAAGACACATGAAAGCTGAGAATAGAAATCAGTGTTATTACACAAATACAGATTTAAGTTCTTCCTAAGTTAAAACTAAAGTATTATAGTGTTTAAGAATGAACACAAACTTGTTTTCTTTGCATTATTTGATCTAAAAATACATCTTCAAGCAACATCTTTGTTGATTTGGCCAGCTGTCATTTTCTGAAAATAAAAGCTCTAAATGATATTTGACTTGGAATTTTGGTGAGTTGTTTTCAATAAAACAAAATTGTTCATTTTACTCAAATGCATACATATAAATAGTAAAACCAGATAAAGTGATAATTTTACAGTGGTCTCTTAATTTTTTCCAGAGCTGTAGCAGCAGAAAACATGAAATACTCAAAAATATTAGTGTGTTTCTAATTACTTCTAAGGATTTATGGAGAAAGGTTCCAGAAGTATAAGAAGGACATTAGAAACTGATAAAAAAAAATGTCTTTTTCTTGTTTTTGATGTGCATAAAAACAAGTCACAATCCACTGATTTCTTTCATTCCTGCCATTTAACAAAACTTCCGCACCTCAGATACAGTCCAAGAACAGATAATTTTTTCACACGTAAGGAGTTGTTCTGAACTCCTTACTCAAAGATATAGAGTGATGATAATCAAGTCAGTGGCGATTGTAATGCAACTGTAAGCTGGTTGCCAACCACCAATCAAATCTAAAAGAAGAGGAAGAAGGTGCTCTAATTAAACAGATGAATTTTCTTCACTTACAAGCAAAAAAAAAAAAAATCCATCAATGTCATTAACTCCTGTGTTTGCCTACATTTTTGCCAAAATGGCTGCTAAGAAAGAGGCCTAATGGACAGCTCCTTGGTGGCATGAGCAGGTGTAACCTTAATATCTTGATGAGTGGTCAGTTATGTTTGCAGTGATGGCTGGATTAGATATTAACAGTGGCCTAAATCACTTTGTGCTGACAGATTTGGAAAGTGATAATCCAAGGTGTGCCTTTTAAAAGCCAGAGTGTGGCCACCCCCGTCCATTTGTAGCAAGGTCCCTCTCCGTCGCCGTCTCAAGCAGCCAGAAGAAACACCAGCAAAGGGCTGATTGCAACCGCAAGCCACAACCATGAATGGCACAGAGGGACCCTTTTTCTATGTCCCTATGGTGAACACCACCGGCATTGTCCGGAGTCCTTATGAATACCCTCAGTACTATCTTGTCAACCCAGCAGCTTATGCTGCTCTGGGTGCCTACATGTTCCTCCTCATCCTTCTTGGCTTCCCCATCAACTTCCTCACTCTCTACGTTACCATCGAGCACAAGAAGCTGCGAACCCCTCTAAACTACATCCTACTGAACCTTGCTGTGGCTAACCTTTTCATGGTGTTTGGAGGATTCACTACAACAATGTACACCTCTATGCACGGCTACTTTGTCCTTGGTCGCCTTGGCTGCAATCTGGAAGGATTCTTTGCTACCCTGGGTGGTGAGATTGCCCTCTGGTCACTGGTTGTACTGGCTATTGAAAGGTGGGTGGTTGTGTGCAAACCCATTAGCAACTTCCGCTTTGGGGAGAATCATGCAATTATGGGTTTGGCCTTCACCTGGATTATGGCCTGTGCCTGTGCTGTGCCCCCTCTTGTCGGCTGGTCTCGTTACATCCCTGAGGGCATGCAGTGCTCTTGTGGAGTTGACTACTACACACGTGCTGAAGGTTTCAACAATGAGTCCTTTGTCATCTACATGTTCATCTGCCACTTCTGCATTCCACTGACTGTTGTGTTCTTCTGCTATGGCCGTCTGCTCTGTGCTGTCAAGGAAGCTGCTGCTGCCCAGCAGGAGTCTGAGACCACCCAGAGGGCTGAGAGGGAAGTCACCCGCATGGTTGTCATCATGGTTATCGCCTTCCTGGTATGTTGGCTTCCCTATGCTGGTGTGGCCTGGTGGATCTTCACACATCAGGGCTCTGAATTCGGACCAGTCTTCATGACAATCCCAGCCTTCTTTGCCAAGAGTTCCTCCATCTACAACCCAATGATCTACATCTGCATGAACAA
This sequence comes from Pholidichthys leucotaenia, assembly GCA_020510985.1. Classification (NCBI taxonomy): domain Eukaryota; kingdom Metazoa; phylum Chordata; class Actinopteri; order Cichliformes; family Pholidichthyidae; genus Pholidichthys; species Pholidichthys leucotaenia. Next base: position 306,071,468 of record CM035843.1, read on the forward strand.
GCAGTTCCGCCACTGCATGATCACCACCCTGTGCTGTGGGAAAAATCCCTTTGAAGAAGAGGAGGGAGCTTCCACTACTGCCTCCAAGACCGAGGCTTCCTCTGTCTCCTCCAGCTCAGTGTCTCCTGCATAAAAGGGGCATCAAGCAAAGGCTCCACCATCCCAAGAAGACTTCTGCTCCCCCAGGGAAACGACTGAAGGCTATTGTCTACAGAAATAACTTCCTTTTTGTATTTTCACAAATGAGTTGGTTCAACCTAAAGACAGTTGCAGGAAAGGTCAGCCCAATACAGAGTTGTTCCTGTATGTACAGAATATCCAACTTAACAATCTTTAAGATTTTTTTCCTGAGAGGAAATGGGAAAATGTTAATCGTCTAAAGTTGGATCCTATATGATAACTGGCTTATTTTTGAATGTAGAGGCATGTAATCAAGGCAACGTTAAATAAAACGCACTTTGCAAATGATCCATCCTGTTCATGTTTTACTTAAAATTTGAGTGACAACATTGAAATATCTGTAGTATATTTAATCAAATGAATAAACGTGAATGACATATTCAGAATGCATTTATGTCTTGAGTCAGTTTCTCCTTTATTATTGCAGACCTCTGCTCTTTGGCTGTTGAACACAAATAACTTTAGCAAAATAAATGCTAAGTATGCTGTTTGAATTTCTTTCAGAGCAATGTCTGCATAGGTACTTAAATCTCTTTTCAGTCACAGGTCACGTTGGATTTAGAAATTGGCTTAGTGGCGGGATTATTATATTAGTAATGGATTAATATGACTCAACACTTGTTTATCTGATGGTGACTATTAATCATATTATTCAAAGGGTAAGATTAACAAAGACACCTTGATGAAGGAGTTGTGGACATAGACCTTCAGATAAAGATAGTAACAATGGTCAGTAATGGAAGTTACTTTATTTAGTGTTAAGTATATGTAAATGGAATTCACTTATATAGCACCTTTTCTCATCTTATCTCGTCTTGCTCAAGGACACTTTGACATGCAGACTGCAGAGAGTGGGAATGGAACCACCAACCCTCCAATCAGAGGTCGGCCACACTACACCTGCGCCACCCCCTATATAAATGTTATTAAACCTTTACACTCCAACAGTGGTTGTAAGTAGATTGAAAGTGTTTATTGACACGTTACCAACCTTTGTACATTTCTTCACAATAGCATTTAATAATAAATGAAAACATGTTAAGGTTATATTATTATAGAGAGTATACAGAAATGCTTTGATGTGTATTACAACATTATAGTGCCATTATGCCCAGTGTTTAATTAAGATGCTCTCCACATTGTTTGGGACAAGGATTCATTTTTCCTTGATTTTGCCCTCTGCTCCGCAATGTTTTGGTTTCATATCAGTAGAAAGAAATACTCTTTATAAATACTGTTTGGGACATTAAAATTAATGTAAATTAAAACACTCATAGTAAATACTTTGTCACATGTCCTTTGCATCCAGTGGCTGCTTGAAGTCTGCAGTTCACAGACATCCCCTGGTCCTGATTATGCTCAGACATCATATCTGCGTATACCAGAGTGCTCAACAGATCACTAACTTGTGAACTTTTCCCAACTGAAGCAAGATGGCCGCGTTGCCTGTGTTTTTGGCTGCTGGTCATCTCTGCTTGTTGCCATGCTTGTTTGTCCTGTTTTTGATTGTGTTATTTTGTCTGGATCATGTGCAATCACCCATTGTTTATGATCGCCAAGTGCTGTTGGTTATTTGATTTTCCATGGTGGGTTTTGGCTGTCATAATCACAAGGGAAGATTCTTCCATCGGTCTCTGCATTTGCAACATCCGGTTGGTACCTGGGATCCCCGCTGTGGTTATACAGGCAGAAAGCGATCCAAACCTTGGGGAAGACATGCAGGTGCTGTGGTGAAATCCAGAAGGCTTGCTCGCTCCACCTCATCTTCTCCTAATTCTGCAGCCGGCCTCTTTCCTGGATCCTGGCCCTCGGGTGTACCCGGAGTGAGGCTATCATTTCTCCGGCCTTTTTTCCTGTTCTACCGTGCCAACCGGCCTTTTCCCTGCTTCAAGCCAGGACATCCCCTGCAGGTAGCAGGTGCCTACGTCAACTTTCACCGGCGCCCATTCCTGGCGAGACTGCAACTGTTACAGAGCCCACCCAACTGGAGTTGCTTAACGCACATTCCATCTCAAATAAATCATTCTTTTTGAATGATTTATTCATTACTGCAGGGCTGGACTTTTTATTTCTTGTTGAGACTTGGCAGAGAAGTGAGGAATTTACCTCCTTAATTGAACTTTGTCCACCGGATTGTACTTTCTCCTGTGCCCCAAGATTGACAGGCCACGGTGGTGGTCTGGCCATCATGAACCGGAGCCGCTTCGTTACACGGACGGTGAGCCATGGAACTTTTTCATCATTTGAACTGATGATTTTAAAAATCGGCTCATCAGACCCATTTTATTGTGTTTTAATTTACTGCCCTCCAGGAGTTAACACCTCTTTTTTTATCTGAGTTTAGTGATTTTTTAACTTCTATTATTAAATTTGAGCAGATTTTATTACTTGAGGGGTAGCAGTGGCTCAGGAGGTAGAGCCAGTCGTCCAATAACTGCATGGTTGGCGGTTCGAATCCCGCTCCCCCCGGATATCCTGTCGTTGTGTCCCTGGGCAAGACACTTCACCCCAATTGCTCCTGGTGGGTCTGGAAGTGCCATGTTAGGTAGCATGCCGCCATCAGTGTGTGAATGTGTGTGTGAATTGGTGGATAGCAGGATCTGTAAAGCACTTTGGTCATCAAGAGATGAGAATAAAAGCGCTATATAAGTGAATGCCATTTACCATTTTGGAGATTTTAATTTGCATGTTAACGATCCCAGCGACAGTTTTGCAGTTACAGTGGGGTAAAAAAGTATTTAGTCAGCCACCAATTGTGCAAGTTCTCCCACTTAAAAGATGAGAGAAGTGTCCAATTTTCATCATACGTATACCTCAACTATGAGAGACAAAATAGAAAAAAAAAAAATCCAGAAAATCACATTGAAGGATTTTTAATGAATAAATTGGTAAATTCCTCTGTAAAATAAGTATTTGGTCAATAACAAAAGTTCATCTCAATACTTTGTTATATACCCTTTGTTGGCAATGACAGAGGTCAAACGTTTTCTGTAAGTTTTCACAAGGTTTTCACACACTGTTGCTGGTATTTTGGCCCATTCCTCCATGCAGATCTCCTCTAGAGCAGTGATGTTTTGGGGCTGTCACTGGGCAACACGGACTTTCAACTCCCTCCAAAGATTTTCTATGGAGTTGAGATCTGGAGACTGGCTAGTCACTCCAGGACCTTGAAATGCTTCTTACGAAGCCACTCCTTTGTTGCCCGGGCGGTGTTTTTGGGATCACTGTCATGCTGAAAGACCTAGCTACGTTTCATCTTCAATGCCCTTGCTGATAGAAGGAAGTTTTCACTCAAAATCTCACGATACATGGCCCCATTCATTCTTTCCTTTACACGGATCAGTCGTCCTGGTCCCTTTGCAGAAAAACAGCCCCAAAGCATGATGTTTCCACCCCCATGCTTCACAGTAGGTATGGTGTTCTTTCTCCTCCAAAAAAAGACAAGTTGAGTTTTTACCAAAAAGTTCTATTTTGGTTTCATCTGACCATGTGACATCCTCCCAATCCTCTTCTGGATCATCCAAATGCTCTCTAGCAAACATCAGACAGGCCTGGACATGTACTGGCTTAAGCAGGGGGACACGTCTGGCACTGCAGGATTTGAGTCCCTGGCGGCGTAGTATGTTACTGATGGTAGCCTTTGTTACTTTGGTCCCAGCTCTCTGCAGGTCATTCACTATCATTTGCTCACTGTTCGCATGATCATTTTGACCCCACGGGGTGAGATCTTGCGTGGAGCACCAGATCGAGGGAGATTATCAGTGGTCTTGTATGTCTTCTATTTTCTAATAATTGCTCCCACAGTTGATTTCTTCACACCAAGCTGCTTACCTATTGCAGATTTAGTCTTCCCAGCCTGGTGCAGGTCTACAATTTTGTTTCTGGTGTCCTTTGACAGCTCTTTGGTCTTGGCCATAGTGGAGTTTGGAGTCTGATTGTTTGAGGTTGTGGACAGGTGTCTTTTATACTGATAACGAGTTCAAACAGGTGCCATTAATACAGGTAACGAGTGGAGGACAGAGGAGCCTCTTAAAAAAAAAAGTTACAGGTCTGTGAGAGCCAGAAATATTGCTTGTTTGTAGGTGACCAAATACTTATTTTCAACCATAATTTGCAAATAAATTCCTTAAAAATCAGACAATGTGATTTTCTGCATTTTTTTTCTCATTGTGTCTCTCATAGTTGAGGCATACCTATGATGAAAATTGGAGACCTCTCTCATCTTTTAAGTGGAAGAACTTGCACAATTGGTGGCTGACTAAATACTTTTTTACCCCACTGTAATTTCTTAGGTATTATTGAATCATTTAATTTTGTTTTGTGTCTATCTGGCCCTACACATATAAGATAAGATAAGATAAGCCTTTATTAGTCCCACAATGGGGAAATTCCAGGATTGCAACAGCACATGGATAGCAACACTCAGAGCAATAATTTAGAAGATAAGAAAATAAGAGCAGTGAATATACATATGTACACATAAATATATAAATGTATATACACAGTGCGGAGCACTGTAGCTAGATGCAATAAACAGCATAACCGTCTACTTAGTTATCCTACATAGTATGAATATGTACCCATACATATTGTCACCCTCCGTAGCGACTGATATTGTTCTACGTAGTTGTATACTGGAGGGGACCATTTGTGTAAGTCTATTGCGTCTTTTGCATTCAATACTATTAGGTCGTCACATATTTTTGCTATCTCTGCGAGCAGCCCTGCTTAGGCTATAAAGTCTGACAGCCGTAGGTAGGAAGGACCTGCGAAACCTCTCTGTCGTGCACCTAGGATGATGTAGTCTACTGCTAAATGAGCTCCTCAGTGCGTTCAGTATGTCCTGCATAGGGTGGGACTCTGACTCCAGCAGAGATGACAGTTTAGCCACCATCCTTCTCTCTCCTATCTCTTCCACTGGGTCAAGGCGTTGCCCCAGGACAGAGCTAGCTTTCTTGATCAGTTTGTTCAGTCTCTTCCTATCGGCTGCTGTAATGCCACTGCCCCAGCAGACCACTCCAAAAGTGATGGCTGATGCCACCACCGTGTCGTAGAATGCCTTCAGGAGCACCCCTTGTACACCAAAAGACCTGAGCCTCCTCAGTAGGAACAGCCTGCGCTGTCCCTTCTTGTAGATTGTGTCAGTATTGTGTGACTAGTCTACGTAGTTTATTGTTCAGATGAACACCCAGGTACTTGTAGGATGTCACCATCTCAATGTCTGTTCCCTGGATGTTTACTGGAGCTGTGAGGGGTTGTCCTTGCCTGCGGCAGTCCACCACCAGCTCCTTAGTTTTCCTCGCGTTGATCTGGAGGCAGTTCTGATGGCACCAGTCCACGAAGTCCTGGATAAGTCCTCTGTACTCAGTTTCATCTCCGTTGGAGACGAGGCCAACGATCGCAGAGTCGTCAGAGAACTTCTGTAGATGGCAGTGTGTTGTGTTGTGTGAGAAGTCCGCAGTATAAAGGGTGAACAGGAAGGGAGCCAAAACCATTCCCTGGGGGGCCCCCATGCTGCCGATGATCGTGTTGGACACACAATCCCGGGTTCTCACAAACTGTGGCCAGTTTGTGAGGTAGTCCAGGATCCATGATGACAGGTGCTGGTCCACCCCTGCGCACAGCAGCTTGTCCCTCAGGATCATCAGTTGGATGGTGTTGAAAGCACTGGAGAAGTCAAAGAACGTGATCCTCACAGAGTTCCCAGGCTTCTCCAGGTGGTACAGGGAACGGTGAAGGAGGAAGATCACTGCATCCTCCACCCCGACACCATGCTGGTAGGCAAACTAGAGTGGATCCATCGCTGGTCCCACCAGGGGGCAGAGATGAGCAAGGAGCAGTCTGTCCAGGGTCTTCATCATGTGAGACGTCAAGGCCAATGGTCTGTAGCTGTTCAGGTCTCTGGGGTGGGAAGTCTTTGGTACAGGTACCACACAAGATGTTTTCCACAACTGTGGTACCCTCCCCAGCTTCAGGCTCAGCTTGAAGATGTGCTCCACAATCCCACACAGCTGGTCTGCTCAGGACTTGAGGAGCTTTGCGCTGATGCCGCCCGGTCCTGAAGCCTTCCTTGCCTTGATCTTCCTCAGCTCCGTCCTCACCTGGGTCTTAGTGAGGGTCAGGGTGGGGGGGGCTGTGTGCTGGGAGTGGGGGGGGTGTTGTTGGAGTGGGGTGTGGACAGCAGGTCTCAATGACTTTAGAGGCGGCAGTGGTTGGTGTGCAGTTGGGGGGGAGGGCGGTTGGTCAAACCTATTAAAAAACAGGTTCAGATTGTTCGCCCACTCCCTGCCCCCCCATGGCCTGGGAGGAGGTGTTCTGGAGCTCAGAGATGGTTTTGAGGTTTCTCCAAATCCTGCCAATGTTGCTCCATTGCAACTTATCCTCCATCTTCTTCCTGAAGCTGTCCTTGCCTTCTCTGATCTTCCTCCTCAGCTCCCTCTGTACGGACTTCAGCATCTCCCTGTTCCCCGACCTGAAGATCCTCTTCTTCTCTCTCAGAAGTTTTTTTTAAATCTCAGGGTTGATCCAGGGTTTGTTGTTCGAGCAACACTGTGTGGTCTTGGTGGGTACGGTGTTGTTCACACAGAAGTTGATGTAGTCCGTGATGGTGTGAGTGAGGCCATCGATGTCTTCACCATATGGATCGCAGAGCTGCTCCCAGGCAGTGATTTCAAAACAGTCCTTTAGAGCGTCCATTGCCTCCTCAGACCATATCGTCACCGTGCACATGACCAGAGGTTGTCTGTGTACTAGGGGTTTGTACACCGGCAGGAGATGAACCAAGTTGTGATCCGATCTCCCGAGTGGGGGGAGTGGTGATGAGGTGTACGCCTCCTTAGTGTTTGCATAGAGTAAGTCTAGTGTTTTACTGTCTCTAGTGTGGCATGTGACATACTGGGTGAATGTGGGCAGAATGGGGGACAGTGAAATATGGTTGAAATCACCAGAGATGAGGAGAAGAGCATCTGGGTGTTCTGTCAGCATCCTGCCAGTTACTGAGTGAATGGCATCACGCGCTGTCCCAGTGTTCGCCGTCGGATTTGCATAAACAACAATGCAGATCACGTGTGAGTATTCCCTCGGGAGATCAAATTAAATACACTTGATCTTGTTTTTACACTTGGTCTTAATGTGAACAACGTTCAGACTAAGGAGCTTTTTGTGTCAGACCATTTTTGTGTTATTTTTAATTTATCATTTAAATCAGTCTGCTACACTGGCAAGTGTGTAAAATGCTCTCATGTGATTGACCAATTTTCAGCTGTTAAATTTTCTGTGTGGTTTTATCTTTTGATGAAGACACTGAGAGCTTGGTCTGCTCTTTTAACTCACACTGTTCAAGAATCTTAGATGTAGCTGCTCCCTTTAAAACCAGGACTGTCCGTGCTGTTAATTCATCCCTCTGGTTAAATGAAGATCTCTGTTGTTTTAGACGTAAATGTTGGAGGGTGGAAAGACTGTGGAAGTCCACTAAACTTAAGGTGCATCGGTTGTACCTTAAGGAACTGTTAATTGAATTTAACAATATGATTAAAATGGCAAGGACTTCTTATTTTTCCAGCATCATCTCTTCCAATAGTAACAATCCAAAGATCCTTTTCAGCACAATAGACAGTATAGTTAACCCTGTTAGTTCTGCTCCCCCTGTTCATTCAATTAATGACTGAAACAACTTTCTTTCTTTCCTTCTTTGTTGACAAGGTTACTGCTGTTAGGGCTGGTTTTACTCATTCCTCTTCCCCAATCCTTGATTGTCCCAATAGACAGGCCATTTTAAGTTATTTTACTCCAACTCCAAAAGCACTTCCGGTACTTCCGGTGCTGCACTTGTAATGCTTGATATGAGCCGAGAATTTTAAGCAAAACCATCAAAATAAGGACTTCTGTTGGCTACCAACAAACGTGGGGAATACCCTTACGACCCAGTGCTGACCTGGTGAAGGTTCTGGCAGATCTGGCTCCGTTTCGCCCCGTTTCCGACCTCTAAAGGCTCGCCTCTGATGCTAACCCAGATGCTAACCCAGAGTAACTGCAGCAGTGAGAAGGTATTCTTTACATCTGGCCATCTGGAGCCGAGGAGAGAAGGATTTAAAAGGAGGACGAACCAACCGAGGCGGCGATTGGGAGCTCGGGCGCGGCGTTGGTGAGAGACGGGGGCCACCTGGATCCAGCAGGACAGTGGTCTGAACCGGTGCCCAATTGCGAGGCCCAGCCGAGGAACTACCAGACTGACGGCGGTCGGTGACGGGGCCTAGACGGGGCCCAGCGGAGAAGCCGCCTAGCCAGACGGCGACGAGTGGCTGTGATCGGTGGATTCCGGCTGCGCCGGCGGTGCACGACATAACTGGCCAGGTAGACGGAGGCAGGCGCCGGCGATAGACGGCGGTGATCTGCGGAGCTGAGCAGCGTCACTCGGCGGAGAAGCTGCGCAGGAGCGGCGGGTCCAGTAGTGACCGAGCTAGTTGAGGCCTAGCCGGATTCTCTGCTTATTTCTATCCACAGGTCAGTAAAATGCCACCCAAAAAAGAGGAAATGGAAGAAATTAAAAAAACTCTGAACTTTGTGTTAGATGAACTGGCCAAAGTGACTAGCCAGCAGGACAAAATATTAGACCTAATACAGGAGGTACAAGCCCTACATTCAATAATAAAAGAAAAAGACAAAAAAATTATGGACCTGGAGCATCACGGGCATCTTTTGGAGCAACGCGTTGAGGATCTTGAACAAGGTTCTCGCATTGATGACATAGTTATAAGTGGACTAGACATCAGATATCAGTCGTACGCCCATGCCGCTACAGGACTGAGTGGTGAACATGCTTCCATAAGTGAATCAATGTCCTTAGAAAACCAAGTGCTTCAGTTCCTTAATGATAAAGACATTAAGGTAGAAGCCAATGCGATCTCAGCCTGTTATGCTTTACCGAAGAAAGATAACAAAACAAAGAAATCAATTGTGATGCGCTTTGTGAACAGGAGGGTGAAAAATGACATACTGAGGCAGGCCAAAAAACTAAAGGAAACTCAAGTTTACCTAAATGAACACCTGACAAAAAAAAAACGCTGAATTAGCACGGCAGGCACGGATGCTAAAGAAACATAATAAGATACAGTCAACCTGGACAAGAAATTGTAGAATTTGGATTAAACTAAATGGAACACCTGAGCAAGCAAAAAGTATAATGATCAGAGATGCTACTGACTTAGATAAATACAAATGAACACTGACTATGAAACACAGAGTGAGGAAACTCAAACTCTAAAAATATGCCACTATGCTGAACATAAACCACAAGAGATGGAGAATGATATTGATCCTGATAACCACTTTTTCAATAATATTCATAACCACTGTGAATATTACACTGAAAAGCAATTCAAAAGTCAAGTGCAATTAGATGGTAAACTGTCAATAATACACTTCAATAGCAGAAGTCTTAACAAAAACTTCTCACAGATTCAGGACTATTTAAAACAGCTAAACAGAAAATTCACAGCTATAGCAGTCTCTGAAACCTGGCTTAATGCAGACCAGGCTCCCCTGATGGCAATAGAGGGATATCAGATGTTTAACATTAACAGATCTCAAAAAAAGGGTGGTGGTGTTGCACTGTATATTGATGACCTATATAGATGTAAGCTTGTAAATGAAATGTCCTCAGCACTACCAGGGATTCTGGAATGTGTTACTGTTGAGATTGACCTAGACAAAACAAAAAATCTAATCATAAGCTGCATATACAGAACGCCGGGAACTTGCATTGAGACATTCAGAGATAAATTAGTCGAGCTGTACAATAATATTACTAGTAAGAAAATGGTAGCAATTTGTGGAGATTTCAATATTGATCTACTTAATCCACATCAACAAAATGTAGTTACAGAGTTCATGAACTCTATGTACAGCATGAGTCTATATCCCACAATAACACATCCCAGTAGAATCACAGCTCACTCTGCTACACTTATTGACAACCTCTTTGTCAATGTTCTCGACAAGAAAATAGAAAGTGGATTATTGATAAATGATATAAGCGACCACTTGCCAATCTTTGCACTTATCCATGGCCACACGGGGCCCAACCCAGAAAAAATCTCAAAATCGTTCAGACACAAATCACCAAACGCAATCAGTTCTTTTAAAGAGGACTTGCTGAAGCAAGACTGGACAGAAGTCTATGTATCAGATGTAAATGAAGCCTATGACACATTTACAAACATTGTAACCACTCTTTATGAAAAAAACTGCCCATTAGTTAAAAAAAAGCTTAAACACAAATTTACTGACAAACCATGGCTAACCAAAGGACTACAAAAGGCGTGTAAAAAGAAAAATTTATTATATAAAGCTTTCATAAAGAAAAGGACAAAAGAAGCAGAGCAGCGGTATAAAACATACAAAAATAAGTTAACATATATAATAAGATGTAGTAAAAGAGACTATTACAGTAAAGAACTGGAAAAAAACAAAGACAATATTAAAAATACATGGACAATAATCAACAGTATCCTTGGAAATAAAAGCAGAAATACCAGCTACCCAACTAACACTCCAAAAAATAATAAATCGACTCTGAATGTGAATATAGCTTCACCTGCAGATGAATTTAATAATTTTTTTGTTAACATTGGACCTAAACTGGCCCGAGAAATACCCACTACGGTGCCAACAGGTGATTCTATATGCAATAACACTGCTGTAAAAGACACCATCTTCATAAAGAACACAGACGAAAGAGAGGTCATTGAAATTGTTAAACGTTCAAAAGTAAAACATCTACTGACTGCGATGGTATTGATATGCTACTAGTCAAAACTGTTATCGAATGCATAGTGAAACCACTGACGTATATCTGTAACCTGTCTCTCCAATCAGGTATATTTCCCAATGCAATGAAAATAGCTAAAGTAATTCCGATTTACAAGACAGGCGACAGAGGGGAACTCTCCAACTACAGACCAATTTCACTATTACCGCAATTTTCCAAGATACTTGAAAAAATATTCTATGAGAGAATTGACAACTTCATACTGAAGAATGATTTATTGTGTGAGCAACAATATGGGTTCAGACACAAAAGGACAACAGCATATGCCTTAATGGAATTTACAGAAAAAATATCAACAGCCATTGAAAATAAAGAGTATTCAGTTGAAGTATTCCTGGATCTTAAAAAAGCATTTGATACAGTAGATCACAATCTATTATTAAAGAAACTACAAAATTGTGGTATCAGAGGGGTAGCACTGTCCTGGTTAAGAAGTTACTTAAAGAATAGATATCAGTTTGTATGTGTTAACAACAAAAACTCAGAGCTACTGAAGGTCACCTGTGGAGTCCCACAGGGTTCAGTTTTGGGACCATTATTATTCAATATGTATTTAAATGATATATGTAAAGTTTCAGAAAAAATGGACTTAATATTGTTTGCTGATGACACTAACCTGCTATGCAGTGGAAACAACTTGGAACAACTTCTGGATACACTCGGAAAGGAATTAGGAAAGCTGAAACTGTGGTTTGATTCAAACAAATTAACGCTCAATTTAAGCAAGACAAAATTTATAGTCTTTAACAACCATCACAACTACCCAGTACCCAAACTCAGTGTAAATGGTGTAGAGATTGAAAGGGTATCCGAAACTAAATTCCTTGGAGTAATAATTGATAACAAACTGTGTTGGAAGCCACATATTAATTATATAAAAGGTAAAGTATCCAAATCAATTGCAATATTACACAGAGTGAAAAATTTGCTGAATCAACCCACACTATACACCTTGTATCATTCATTAATACTCCCATACATGACATATTGTAATGAAGTATGGGGAAATACATATAAAACAAACATATATCCACTCTTTATGCTTCAAAAGAGAGCTATTAGAATAATCAACAAAGCAGCTTACAGGGAACCAACAAACCCACTTTTTCTTAAACAAAAAACTCTCAAGTTGAAAGATCTGATCGACTTTAAAACCGCAATAATAATGTTCAAAGTGAAGAATCTATCACTGCCCGCAAATATCCAAAAGTTGTTCCAAACAAGGGAGAAACGATATCACTTCAGAGGAACATGTATATTTCAAAAGCCTACAGTGAGAACAACTACCAAGCAACACTGTATTTCAGTGCAAGGTGTCAGATTATGGAACGATTTTGGACCTGAATTAAAATCATGTACAAAGCTTGGACAATTTAAACAAAAACTAAAGGAAGAAATACTCCAAACATATTTACAAGACGACATGTAAACTCACATAAGGATTGACATTTCCAGCCTGTGTTGTGTTATAGCTTAGTTTTTCTTTTTTCTCTGTGACACTATGTCTTAGATTTGTTTTTGAATAGTAACCGCTTAACTTAGACTAGCTCAGTTTTCTTTTTCTCTCAGTCATATTTTGTCTTAGCCTTGTTTTAAATTGTAATCGCTTTTGTCTTGTTTTCTCTTTTTTCTCCTTTGAATTCTTGGATGGAATATGGGTGGGCAATATAAGCTGCGGCTTCAGCCATCACCCATTTCGGATAACTCACGTGGAATTGTATAGTAGAAGGAGTCTTTGTCTAATTTGACCTTGTTGTTATATTATACAGTTTCTTTTAACCTGTAATGTACTATCCGAAATAAATTCATTCATTCATTCATTCAATTTCTTTTGAGGGTTTGTTAGTGTTGGTGGGCTCTATGAAATCCTCCTCCTACCCTTCAGATAGCTTGCCTACCTCAATGTTAAAAGAGGTAATTGGCTTAGTGGGTACATCTTTGGTTAATATCATTAACAGTTCACTTGAATCTGGTTGTGTCCCCTCATATTTTAAACATACAGTTGTGCAGCCACTTTAAAAAAAAAAAAACTAACGGACTTCCGGGAAGATGGCGGAGAGACATAACGCTTAAACAGAGAGCTCTCCCTAGCCGGATTAAAAATCATCGGTAAATGGCCAACTCGACATAAACGGATCAATAAACCAAGGGATGAAAACACGAAGGAGCCGGGCACACGGACAAAAGCAGGGTAAAATTAAAGAATTCCTCTTCAACAACGCAGGAGAAATCGCTGAACACGAGGCCCAAAAAAACGAGGTGACTGCAGCAGGGAAAATGGAGGACGCTAAACTCGATAACATGAACACTGGCATCGCCAATCTAGCTAAAGAGTTAAAAGACTTCAAGTGGCAACTCCAACAGGATTTAGCGGCTCTTAAGGAGGAGCTGAAAAAAGAGATGAAGGAGGAAATTATGGGCCTCCGAAGAGAAATGGAGCGCAAGCTAGCAGAAAACATGGAGGAGCTGCGTTCTCAACGGGCGTGTATGACAGAAGCACAGGCCCGAATAGCGGAGCTGGAAGACTGGAAGAGCGAGGCAAACGAGCAGCTGCAGACCCTGACGGCACAAACGCAGAGGATGCAGGAGAAAATAACCGACCTGGAGAGCAGGTCCAGACGGAGCAATATATGCATCTTCGGGATCCCGGAGGGCATTGAAGGCAACTCGATGACGAAATTCATGGATCAGTTCTTAAAAAAAGAGCTGGAGCTGCCCGGTGAAGCGGATCTGCAGATTCAACGAGCGCACAGAGCCTCGGCACAGAACCCGAAACCAAACTCTCCACCCAGGTCAGTTGTGGTGAACTTTCTGAAATATGATGTAAAGGAAAGAATCCTGACACAAGCGTGGAAAAAAAAGATACGAATCGGCGACAAGCAGATATTCTTTGATCATGACTACCCGACAGAAATTGTGCAGCAGAGAAAGAAATATGCCAACATTAAAAAAACGCTGAAGGAGAAAAAAATTAGATTCCAAACGCCGCTAACGAAGATGAGAATTCATTGGGAGGACGGCGTGAAGACATACAACACAGCCAGAGAGGCAGCGCGGGACATGATGGAGCGGGGCCTTGTGGTGAGCATGCCGGAGGAAGCGGCTGGAGCAGCAGCGGCCCTGAACGCATCACGACAGCCGGAGTGGAGGCGAGTGAACGGCAGAAGAAGAGGGAGAGACGTGGAGCAGCGGGCCCAGGAAAAACTGCAAGGCTTTCAACTGAAAGCCTAGATCATAACAAAGATTAAGAAAGGCACAGAAGAAATGAAGGCCAAGAAGACAAGGTAAAAGAGAAACAAAAGGCTAGGAGAGGTTTAAGTGATTTTTGTTGGACATTTCTAGACTAATGACTATTACTTGGATAGTAAACATAGGTCTAGGGAGGGCCCCTCACTCGGTGAGGACATTCCCTCCACCCACCAACAGGGACCAGTGGGCAGAAGAAAGGCCCAAAGTACGGAGGTCGAGATTTGTTAATGTGTTTTTATATAAATATGTGTTATTTTTGTTGTTAAAGGGGCTAGGAGCACAAGTTAAAAAAATGGAAAAACATGAATATGGGTAAAAATCTTAAGATAATGACACTAAACGTGAATGGTTTGAACTCACCTGTTAAAAGGGAAAGAATAATAAGAAAATTCAAGAAGGAAAAAGCCGAAATTATATTTATGCAAGAGACACATTTGAGCAAGACAGAACATGTGAAACTAAAGAGATTTGGCTATAAGAACTCCTACTACAGTTCATTTAAGGGAGGAACTAAAAGGGGGGTTATGATACTAATTTCAAATAAAATACAATTTGAATGTGAACAAGAAATCCAGGATAAAGAAGGCAGGTATGTAATAATAAAGGGAAGAATAGATGGTATGCAGATCACATTAGTGAACATCTATGCCCCACCAGAAAGTGGCAAGGGTTTTTTTCAACATCTGTTTGATCTCATAGCAACACACAGTGAAGGAGTCCTAATTTGTGGAGGAGACTTAAATGCTGTCATGGATCATGAAGTTGACACAACAAGTGTTAAGAAGACAAAAAAACATGTAACAAAGTTCATAAGAACCTCACTGGCAGAAATGGGTATGGTAGACATATGGAGGGACCTGCACCCACTCAAAAAAGACTATACACATTATTCAGCAGTCCATAAAGTACACTCTAGAACAGATTACTTCCTTATGAATGAAGGTGACAGACACAGGGTGAGAAATTGTCGGATTGGAGGGGCAGAAATATCAGATCATAATCCTATATACATGGAAATATATTTAAACAATAGAAAACGACAAACAACACGGAAACTTAATGTAGGACTGTTAAATGATGAGAAAATGAAAGAAAGAATAAAAGTAAACATAAACGAGTATATCCAAGAGAATGGCAATGAAGAAGTGGACCCAACAATACTATGGGATGCACTAAAAGCCGTGTTAAGAGGTAAATTAATTGTTGAAACAGGAAAAGCAAATAAGTCTAAACTGGAAACATATGAACAAAGATGTGAGAGACTGAGGGAACTAGAACGTAAACATCAAAGCACAAATGACCCAAAAATATATCAAGAAATTAAAGAAGAAAAAATAAAGATAAAAGGAACACAAATAGATGAAATTGAAAGGAAAAATAGATATCTAAAGCAAAAATATTATGAAACGGGACCAAAAGCCACAAAATTGCTGGCAAAACGGTTAAGAAAACAACAAACAGTGAATAATGTATATAAGATTAAAGACCCCATCACAAATAAAACCACAGTTAACCCAGAAAACATCGAAGAAATATTCCATAATTTCTATCAAGAACTATACTCGCAACCTGAAGAAACAATTACTAAGGATATTAAAAAAAAATTTTATGCACATTGGACTTGCCATCAATAGGAAATCAACAAAATGAAAAGCTAACAGCAGAAATAACAACACAAGAGATTAGAGATGTGATTAAGTCACTTAAAAACGGTAAATCACTAGGTAGTGATGGGTACCCATCTGAGTTTTATAAACTGTTTATAGAAGAACTCACGCCACAGCTCCTAAAGTCATTTAATTGGACATTGAACAACAACAAAATACCTCCATCATGGAACGAAGCCATTATTTCAGTTATTTTAAAGCCAGGGAAAGATAGAGAACAATGCGGAAACTATAGACCAATCTCTTTACTAAATGTGGATTATAAAATATATACAACAATTATATGTAAACGAATAAAGACATTCTTGACGGAATTGATAGAAGATGATCAAACTGGTTTCATAGAGGGGCGCCAAACACATGACAATATCAGGAGAACAATACATATAATTAATCAAATACATAAAGAAAAGAAAAGCGCAGTAATAATGAGTTTAGACGCAGAAAAAGCATTTGACAGGGTTAACTGGAAATTCCTATATAGTGTGCTGGAACGCTTTGGATTTAATGAAAAATCAGTACAATGCATAAGGACGCTGTATCAAGAACCTGTGGCAAGGATCAAGATAAACGGTAGCTTAACAGACAAAGTAAATATACAAAGATCAACCAGGCAGGGATGCTGCTTATCGCCCACCTTGTTTGCTCTGTTCATAGAGCCACTGGCTCAAGCGATACGACAAAACAAGAAATTAAAAGGTGTAACAATAAAGGGAGCGGAACACAAGATTGGGCTATTTGCAGACGATATTATAGTTTACCTTGAACAACCAGATGAATCAATAATAGAAATGATGAACTTGATAGAAAATTTTGGAAAATTATCAGGATACAAGATAAACATAACAAAAACACAAATACTGACATTCCACTATAACCCTCTAAACCAGATAACTGATAAGATCAAACTAAACTGGAAACAAAAAGAAATAAAATACCTTGGAGTGAACATACCTAAAGATCTAAGCAAAATCTATAAAGCAAACTATGATAGGCTGGAACAAGAAATAAAAAAAGATATTGATAGATGGTCAATCTTAAATATGGATCTGAATTCAAAAATTGAGACAGTCAAAATCAGCATACAACCTAGATTACTTTACCTCTTCCAGGCTCTACCAACAGAGATTCCAGATGCCCAGTTCTCAAAGTGGGACAAGATGATATCAAGATTTGTTTGGGGAGGTAAAAAGCCAAGAGTGAAATATAAAACTCTCCAGTTACCAAAAGAGAAAGGAGGCATGGGCCTACCGAGTCTAAAGGAATATTACTACTCAGCACAAATAAGATATATCATATGTTGGTGCGACGAAGGATATGAGGCAAAATGGTAAGAAATGGAAAAGGAAATTGAGGGACTCCCAGTACAAAGCATAATAGGAGATAAAGATGCATATAAGCAAATCAAACAAATAGACCCAATCACTAAATTTACTTTGGAACTGTGGTATAAAATAGTACAAAAGTATAATATAAAGGAAGACATAAAACTATTGAAATGGGTAGCATTTGACAGTCAGTTTGAACCGGCAAAGCAAGATAGGGGATACAAAAATCTGGTGAACAAGGGAATCACAGCATGGGGCAATATCGGAAAAAAAGATCTCGGGAGCTTTGTAAACATCAGAAGAAAATTTAAACTAGAAAGATCGGAATTCTTCAGATATCTGCAGATGAGAGACTATTATATGAAGAAGATTAGACATAACCTCCAAACAGATGTGAGCGAGATTATACAATTCATTTTAAGTTCATATGCAGGAAATAAAATAAGAATTATTTCAAAGCTATATCAGAAACTTACGGCAAACAAACATTCAAGTAACTATATAAAGGAGAAATGGGAGAAAGAGCTCAATTTAAACATAACAGAAGAAAGCTGGCAGGAAATATGGAAAACACAACACACATCAACAAATTCAAGGATATGGAGGGAATTTGGATGGAAAAACCTGATTCGCTTTTTCATTACACCACAGATCCAAGGAAAATATACAAATACCCAATCTTTATGCTGGAGGGGATGTGGGGCTCAAAATGCAGATCACTCACATATGTTTTGGAAATGCAGCAAAATCCCATCATTCTGGAAATCTATACATGTGACAATACAGAGGATATTAGGATATAATATACCAATGAACTGTAACTTGATGTATTTATGTGATCTTAAAAGAGACAATGTAATACAGGCTGAGGACAGATATCTAGTTAAAATCTTGTTGATTGCATGTAAAAAAACAATCACAAAAAAATGGCGATCAGAAGTTCTTCCTGACCAAGAGCAATGGACTGACATTGTTGAGGACATACGTATGATGGAAAAACTAACATATCGACAAAGAATGCAAGAAGGACTATATGAAAAAAAATGGCGAAAATGGACACACTACAAAGTGCAACAACGAGACAGAAATTGAAAGAATAACCAAAGACACTGGAAAAACCAGAAGAATTAAGAGATGGAAACTAAAAACTTGATGCTCCAACATTTGCCCCCCCCCTTTTTTTCCCTTTTTTTCTTTCTTACTCTAGCCCCTTTGTTTTTTAAATGTAGACTGTGATCTGAATGCAATATATATAATGAAAAATGAATAAAAATCTAAGTTACAAAAAAAAAAAAACTAACCTTGATCCATCTGTTTTTAAAAACTTTAGGCCAATTTATAAGCTTCCTTTTATTTCTAAGCTTTTAGAAAACGTTGTTGCCAAGCAGCTCACTGACTTTCTGATTGAACACAATATTTTCAACAAATTTCAGTCAGGTTTTCGTCAGAAACACTCGACAGAGACAACTCTTCTCATGGTGTCGAATGATATTTTAATGTCATCAGACTCTGGCAAATGCTGTTTTAGTGATCTTACTGCAGCATTTGATACTATTGATCATTGTATTTTGTTACAAAGGCTTTGAGATTGGGTAGGGATTTCTGGAAAAGCTCTGGATTGGTTTTCCTCCTACCTTTCTGGTAGGAGTTTCCTCCCACATGCCAAAAACACGCAAGTTAGGTTAATTGGCATCAAACTGGGGATTCTAAATTGTCCTTAGGTATGAATGTGAGAGTGAATGGTTGTCTGTCTCTCTGTGTTGGCCCTGCGATGGACTGGTGGTCTGTGCAGGGTGTACCCTGCCTCTCACCCAAAGATGCTGGGATAGGCTCCAGCCCCCCCGCAACCCGAAAAGGATTAAGCGGAAGAAGATGGATGGATGGATGGATAGATGGTTTTCCTCCTACCTTATAGGCGTTTTTCCGTAGCTCTGACTCTGCTCCTTTAACCTGTGGGGTGCCTCAGGGTTCTATTCTGGGTCCGCTTTTATTTGCCCAGTATATGCTGCCACATGGTTCTATCATCAGCATATTTAAAGGTGTGTCTTATCACTGCTACGCTGATGATTTACAATTGTTTTTTTCTTTTAAACCTGACCATGTTGACAATTTAAAAATTATTCATGATTGTCTGTCCGCAATTAAGGACTGGATGTCTAGTAACTTTTTACAACTTAATGCTGACAAAACTGAAGTCCTTATTGTAGCACCTCATAATCTAATTCCTAGGATGGTAAATAGCATTGGTTCATTAAGCTCTAATGTATGGTCTACTCTAAAAATCTTGGTGTCATTTTTGTCCAATCGATGAGTTTTGATCAACATGTCAAATCTCTGACCCGGAGTTGTTTTTTCCATCTGAGGAATATCTCCAAAATTAGGTCATTGGTTTCCTACAGTCAGAAATTATTTTTCATGCCTTTGTTTCTTCACGTTTGGACTACTGTAATGCTCTTTTCACATGTCTTAGTAAATACTCTTTACACCGCCTACAGTTAGTCCAGAACTCTGCTGCTAGATTACGAACTAGGTCCAATAGATTCTGTCATATCACTCCCGTTCTGGCCTCCTTGTACTGGCTTCCTGTAAAAAGAATGTAATAGAGTTGATTTTAAAGTTCTTGTTCTTACTTACAAAGCCATTCATGATGAGGCACCTTCTTATATCAGTGACTTGCTCCATCTACACCATCCCAGCAGGTCTCTCAGGTCTTCTAATCAGAACCTACTGGTAGTCCCTAGCACTAGGCTCAGAACCAAAGGCGATAGAGCCTTTGCTGCTGTTGCTCCCAGACTTTGGAACTCCTTATCTTTTGAACTTAGATCTGCACCTCCCATTGATGTTTTTAAGAAGCAACTAAAGACCCACCTTTTTAGCCTGGCTTTTTAATTAACTAACTGTTGATTGTATTTTATGTGCTTTTGCTGTCTACTTTGTTCTTTTACTGCTTTATGTGCCTGTATTTTTATTTGCTTTGTTATTTACCATGTTAAGCACCTTGTGACTCTGTCTGTGAAAAGTGCTCTATAAATAAACTTATTATTATTATTATTATTATTATTATTATTATTATGTCTGCTTTTAAGATGGGTTTATTTTTTTTATTATTTTTGATCAAGCTTATAAAGTTAGGGCTGGTTATGCCCCTCTAGGTCCAGATTGGACAAAATTTCTTAGTAGGAGGCTGTTCAATAAAGATCAAGACCTAGTAACTATCATACCCTATACCCGGAAATCCATCGTCATCACTCCATGCTAGTCCAAAAAAAACGTGAGCATGACCTTGTCCAACAAGGGTTGGGCACATGCCTTCTTGGAGGTGGTGAGTTATAAGGCTTCCATTGCTACAGTTGTGAAGTTGTGAAAAAACTTCCTGCATGACTGTCATACAACTTGTTTTGTAGTTCTTCCAGCTGAGAAGGCAAGGGCTGGAATGGAGAGAAATGCCACAGTAACTGATGCTGTTACTGGTGCTGTGAGAAAACAATAAATGCGACATAGCAGATGAAAACTGTGTGATCCTTCCTCAACATGGCTAATGAAGAAGCAGACCCAACAGGTTATAGGCCCAATAGACACAGCATGGCAGGAGGAAGATGGCAAAGATTGGTCTTTGATGGAGACGAAAATAACTACGAGTTGTGCGAGGCAAAATTCCTTGGATACTTAAAGATATTGGGCTTGAAAGACACTATACTTTCTACTGGTAAACCCAATGCAGAAAAGAATGGAGAATGCTATGCGGAGCTAATCCAGTTTCTAGACGACAAAAGCCTGTCGCTGGTAATGAGCGACGCAGCAGATGATGGTAAAAAGGAGCTGGAAATACTATGGGGCCATTACGCCAGCTATGGTAAGCCCAGAATTATTGTGTTGTACACAGAACTAACTTCCCTGAAGAAGGAACCTGAAGAAACAGTGACAGACTACAGTGGTGTGAAAAAGTGTTTGCCTGCTTTCTGATTTCTCTTTTTTTTTTGTATGTTTGTCACACTTAAATGTTTCAGATCATCAAACAAATTTAAATATTAGACAAAGATAACACAAGTAAACACAAAATGCAGTTTTTAAATGAAGGTGTTTATTATTAAGGGTAAAAAAAAATCCAAAGCTGCATGGCCCTGTGTGAAAAAGTGATTGCCCCCCCCCCCCCGTTAAAACATAAATTAGCTGTGGTTTATCACATCTTTGGAAAGCTGAGTTCAATTTCTCTAGCCATACCCAAGCCTGATTACTGCCATACCTGTTCTCAATCAATTAATCACTTAAATAGGACCTGCCTGATAAAGTGAAGTAGACCAAAAGATCAAAATCATGCTGCAATCCGAAGAAATTCAGGAAAAATAAAAAACAAATAGAGATCTATCAGTCTAGAAAAGGTTATAATGTGGAGGTAAAAGATCAGGCGAGATGTGACGAGCTGGAAGGTTGCAGAGTTTTATTACCTCCAACATAATGAGACACACTTTGTAGCTCTTGGCACTACTATGCCTACTGTGCTGCTGAGACATGTCATACAAGCTATTTTATACAGTGATACAGAAAGAGAGAATGCATGGAACATTAGCATATCAGTCAATGTCATGGCTCTGCAGGAGACCAGCGAGGCCCACCTGGTGGTCTCTTCTTCGCTAAGGGGGTCACCATCATGCCCAAAGACTTCCGGCTGGCCCGCCGCATCCGCGGAGAGAGAGCTTAGACTTTCTG
The DNA here is from genome assembly GCA_020510985.1 of Pholidichthys leucotaenia. Lineage (NCBI taxonomy): Eukaryota > Metazoa > Chordata > Actinopteri > Cichliformes > Pholidichthyidae > Pholidichthys > Pholidichthys leucotaenia. Next base: position 306,093,427 of record CM035843.1, read on the forward strand.
CTGCACATTCACCAACCAACCATAATACTCTGCACTGTGTGTCTATATATATACATTTATAGTAATATGGACATATGTTTACTAGATGTTGTTTTTTCTTGCCTTCTGATTGTTGCTCTGAGTGTTGCTATCCCTGTGCTGTTGCAATCCTGGAATTTCCCCATTGTGGGACTAATAAAGGCTTATCTTATCTTATCTTAATACACATGATTAGCATGACCAACTGGCACCTGGATGTCCTCTCCCTCATCCTGGGGATGTACACACAACAGTCCATTGTTCTGATTGCCCCCAGGGGCTCTGTGTATGTGAATTGTCCTCTGTATGCAAATTGTCCTCTGCTTGCTCCAGACCTGCTGAGTGTGAGGAATGTCCTTGCAGAGTGTGGTGGGTCACCACAATAAAGCCATTTCCGAGCCATTTCTAAAGCTTTGGGACCCCAGCAAACCACAGTGAGAGCCATTATTTACAAATGACAAAAACATGGAAGAGTGGTGAACCTTCCCAGGAGTGGCCAGCCGACCAAAATTACCCAAAGACCGCAGTGACGACTCATTCAAGAGGTCACAAAAGACCCCACAACAACATCCAAAGAACTGTAGGCCTCACTTGCTTCAGTTAAGGTAAGTGTTCATGACTCCCCCACAAGAAAGAGACTGGGCAAAAATGGCCTGCATGGCAGAGTTCCAAGATGAAAATCACTGCTGAGCAAAAAAAACATAATGGCTCGTGTCAGTTTTGTCAAAAAGCTTCTTGATGATCCCCAAGATTTTTGGGAAAATAATCTGTGGACTGACAAGACAAAAGCTGAACTTCTTGGAAGGTATGTGTCCCATTACATCCGGCATAACAGTAACACAGCATTTCAGAAAAGGATCATCATACCAACAGTAAAATATGGTGGTGGTAGTGTGATGGTTTGGGGCTTTTTTTGCTGCTTCAGGACCTGGAAGACTTGCTGTGGTAAATGGAACCATGAATTCTGCTGTCTACCAAAAAATCCTGAAGGAGAACGTCTGGCCATCTGTTCGTGACCTTTAGCTGAAGTGCACTTGGGTTCTGCAGCAGGACAATGATCCAAAACACACCGGCAAGTCCATCTCTGAATGGCTTAAGAAAAACAAAATGAAGACTTTGGAGTGGCCTAGTCAAAATCCTGACCTGAATGTGATTGAGATGCTGTGGCAGGACCTTAAAAAGGTGGTTCATGCTTGAAAACCCTCCAACATGGCTGAATTACAACAATTCTGCAAAGATGAGTGGGCCGAAATTCCTCCACAGTGCTGTAAAAAACTCATTGCCAGTTATCACAAACGCTTGATTGCAGTTGTTGCTGTTAAGGGTGACCCAACCAGTTAGGTTTAGGGGGCACTCATTTTTTTCCCCCCTTAATAATAAACACCTTCATTTAAAAGCTGCATTTTGTGTTTACTTGTGTTATCTTTGTCAAATATTTAAATTTGTTTGATGATCTGAAACATTTAAGTGTGACAAACATACATAAAAATAAGAAATCAGGAAGGGGGCAAACACTTTTCACACCACTGTTATATCATCCGAGCTTAAAAAGCAACTTCTCTGAAAAAGTAACTTCTCTGAGAAATGCAAAGGAGGTCATTAGTGATGGGCTAATGATTGCTATGGTTCTAAAGGGCCTCCCAGAATCCTACAAGCCTTTTGTCGTTCATATGACCCAAAACAGTGAAGAATTAACATTTACAAAGTTAAAAAGCGACTTACGAAGCTATGAAAAATGGAAAATTTTGACACAGAGTCTAAGTCGGACAATGTGTTGAAAGTGGACATATCATCAGTGATTTGCTATGGATGTGGAAACCGTGGGCACATTGTGAGAGATTGCCACCAAAAGGGAATACCAAAGTGGTGTAATTATCATAGAAGCTCCAAACACAGTGATGAGACATGCAGGAGAAAATCAAGTACAAAGATGATGCAAAACGAACAGCAGAGGAGCCAGAGGACCAGGAAGAAGAGAATACTTATGTATTTAAAGTCAGCCAAAAGGTTTTCCCTGACAACATTAGGAGAAATGGACTAATGGTAGTCTGTGGAGCTACTTCACACATCGTGACAGAGAAAAATAAATTCACAAGATTTGATGAGTGTCAACCCAAACAAACATTTCATGGAGCTAGCTGACAGATCCAGGATGAACAACATGGCATTGTAATGAGACGACGCAGAGGTGCTTTTGCAGGCTACAGACAGGGGGCACGTCACTGTCACATTAAAAGGAGCCCTATTCATCCCAACCTATCCTCAGAACATTCTATCCGTTAGAGCAGCCACGACCAATGGAGCCAAAGTGATCTTCAAAGAAGGACAGAATGAACTCATAAACAAAGATGGAACTGTCTTCCCTATGGTGGTACACAAGAGGCTGTTACTACTTGAGAATGGCAAATAACTACAAACAGTGTGCTGATGACTCAGTAAATGATATGATGTCCAATGATAAAGTGAATTTACTTGTGATATCAAAACGTGGCATGAGAAACTAGGGCACTGCAATGTTGATGATGTGTTAAAATGACCAAATGTTGTCGAAGGCATGAAAATTACAGGTAATACTAAGATGGACTGCAATGTATGTACAGAGGGAAAATTTGCTAGCTAGAAATAGAAAAGCTGATGCAAAAGCCAGTACGCCTCTGCAGCTGGTTCATACTGATTTGGCAGGTTTCATTAAGCCAGCTAGTCAAGAGGGATATAAATATGCCCTTTTAGTCACAGATGATTTTTCAGGCACAGTGTCAGTTTACCTCATCAAAAACAAAAGTGACACAACATTAGCAACAAAGAAGTTCCTTGCAGGCAGTGCACCATATGGCAGTGTTAAATGTATCAGGTCAGATAATGGTACAGAATACACAAGTGATGCTTCCAGTCTCTCCTAAATGATGGGGTATAAGACATGAAACAACATCTCCATACTCTCCCCATCAGAACGGTACAGCTGAGAGGTGTAACAATATATGAATTAATAATTATGATCAGGAATAAAAATTATTTAATTTATATTAATGTCTTGGAACCTGAGATGAATTCTCGGTTCACACACACAGGAAAAATTGATAACACTCGTGTAGGGGCACCAGCTTCCATCTAAAGAAGCAATTTTGATCTTTATTTCACTTTATACCTGTTTAATCACTCAATAAATGTATTAATATTCAGTCTCAAAATTTTAGTTAATTCGATACTGGGGACTTGAACCAGACTCAGAATGAAATAAAATGAAATGATGATTCACTTAAATGAAATGATGATTAGAAGACATTGCAATGATTTCATGAAATTAAACCTGTAAATGATAGATTAACAATGTCAACATTTACAGAACCAAGGTTAACTGTGAAATGAATTTAGTTCAGTTTGAAGTTAAAGATTATGGAAACAACGCAAATTTATGGGAAAATTAAACTAATTATATGAAAATTCTGGATTACCCTTTAAGAAAATGAAAATGGGATTTTAATGAAAAGAAAGGTTATATTATTTGTTCTTTAGATTTTGCATCTGATCAGATATTAAATTATTATCGAACCTCAGAAGTTTCATTCAGCAGATGAATTAAAATTGCCGCTCACGGGATTCCTCAGTGATTCCTTGTCGGCGGCGTCCTCAGCCAAAGATTTCATGGATGTTAGGGAAAATATCTGCCCGCAGATATTTCAGGGTCCACAGTCCGACCTTTATATCCAAGCGGTCAACAAGGCTGGATTTTGACTGTATGACTCACAGTTGTAGCTTAGGTTGAAGCAAGATGGTGACGATGTTTCTTCAGGGTTTGGTAAAGAGGCTGCGCGTCCTTCTTTCTTCTTCATTGGCAAGCGGCTTCCCAGAGGAATTTGATAATAATTAAAAATATCCCATCCGATATCAAACTTAAAGAGTTTCGGACTTTAAATAAAAGAGCTTCTGGTGTGGGATTGGTCAATAAAAATATTATAAAAATAAAGTCAAGATTAAAATTTAAATTAAAATTAAAAACGGTGGTTTTACAGAAAGTTCAACAGGAAAAAGTTATAAGAATAAACGCCTAGGATTGGAGTTTAACTCCTAATTAGAATTTAGCTCAGAAAGAAAGAATTCCTAGGCATTTAAAGAAAAAAACATTAAAATACAGAGAGGTTACCACAAAACAGGATACTTCAGGCTCCATGATCATAGAAAAGCAACACATGGGAGAAATCCTTTGTTCTCCGGTGGTTCTCTGCTGTGACAGACGTGAAGACAATGGCCAAAAGAGAAAAGAGAGGCGGAAGCGAGGGCGTTGTTTCTTTTATAACTTCAGTCGAGCTTTCGCGGGCTTCCGGGTTGACAGGAACTCAGACCAATAGCCTTCCTTCATGGGTGGGTTTTAAGAACTTTAGTCCAATGAACAAACAGTCTTTTGTCTGGAACAAACACTGAGACCTGTTGTCAAGCAGAGATTGGCTGCTGGCTGTCACATGATTTGAGATACGGTTTTTTTACAAGTTCTGATACACTTAATATTCATTTATACACTTATGTATACTCTCTAACCTAGTCTTAGTGATCACTCGTCAGCCTCCGTCGGTCTATGATGACCATGGAAGAGAATCCTAAACGTCTACTCTGCTGGAACAGCACCGCCTGTGGCTGAACAGGCCGATGCGCGAAAGGCAGTCCCTGTCACACAGGTCGCACTTGTGGGTGGTCTCCGTGCTGCTGGGTCTGTGGCGGTTCTTCCTGCGGGTCCTTTTTTCATCTGCAGCAGCAGTCAATCTCTCTTCACCCGCCTTGAGCTGTCTGGTCAGGGTGCCTCTCCATTTGGAGCGGTCCGTTGCAAGGTCCTCCCAGCGCTCTGTGTTGATCTCCAGGGCCTTCATGTCTGTCTTGCAGACGTCTCTAAAACGCAGCTGTGGGCGGCCAACGTCTCTCTTGCCAGTTGCCAGTTCTCCATAGAGGATGTCTTTGGGGATTCTGCCATCCTCCATACGGTGAACGTGGCCTAGCCAGCGGAGCCTGTGCTGTCTGAGTAGAGTGAGCATGGAGGGAAGGCCGGCGCGGGACAGAACTTCTATGTTGGGCACTTTGTCCTGCCAGGATATGTCCAGGATGTGGCGAATGCAGCGCAAGTGGAAGGAGTTCAGTCTCTTTTCCTGCCGGGCGTATGTTGTCCACGTCTCACTCCCATAGAGCAGTGTGCTGATGACGCAGGCGTTGTACACTGCCATCTTCGTCTTGACAGAGAGTTTGGGATTCTCCCACACTCGTGTGGTGAGGCGAGCGAGTGTGAAGGCTGATTTTCCAATCCTCTTGTTGATCTCTGTATCAAGGGAGAGGTTGTTACTGATCGTGGACCCCAGGTACGTGAACTGATTCACGACCTCCAGCTCGTAGTCGTCAATGGTGATGGTTGGTGGTGCTTCCGTGCCTTGCGCCAAGACGTTAGTCTTCTTCAGGCTGATGGTAAGCCCGAAGTCCTTGCATGCCTGGGAGAAGCGGTCCATAAGGGTCTGAAGCTCCTGCTGTGTGTGGGTTGCGACTGCAGCGTCGTCTGCGAACAGCATGTCTCTGATTAAAGCCTCGCGTACTTTGGTTCTGGCTTTCAGGCGGGCGAGGTTGAAAAGCCTGCCATCAGATCTTGTGTGCAGGTAGCTTCCCTCTGTTGCTGTGCTAAAGGCATGCCTCAGGAGCATAGCAAAGAAAATCCCAAAGAGGGTTGGTGCAAGTACACAGCCCTGTTTCACTCCGCTGCGTATGTTGAAAGGCTCTGAGACGTTGCCATCGTGCTGCACTATCCCCTGCATGTTGGTGTGAAACGATTCAATGAGGCTTTGCAACTTTGGTGGGCATCCTATCTTTGGCAGGATCTTGAAAAGGCCTTCTCTGCTGACCAGATCGAACGCTTTGGTGAGGTCGATGAAGGCGACATACAGGGGCATGTTCTGTTCTCTGCATTTCTCCTGGAGTTGGCGGATGGAGAATATCATGTCTACCGTCGATCGCTCAGCGCGGAAGCCACACTGAGACTCGGGGTAGACACGTTCGGCAAGCTTCTGTAAACGAACGAGAACAACTCGTGCGTAGACTTTGCCAACAATGCTGAGGAGGGAGATGCCCCTGTAGTTGTTGCAGTTGCTTCTCGCCCCTTTGTTTTTATAGAGTTCAATTCAATTCAATTCAATTCAACTTTATTTATATAGCGCCATTTCACAACAACAGTCATCTCATAGCACTATCAACTGTAGGGGGAACCCCCACAGTTGCAGAAAGACCCCAGCAATCAGGTGATCCCCTGTGAGCAAGCACTTGGCGACGGTGGAGAGGAAAAACTCCCTTTTAACAGGAAGAAACCTCCAGCAGAACCAGGCTCAGGGAGGGGCAGTCATCTGCTGCGACTGGCTGGGGGGTGAGGGGACAGAGAAGATGAAAAGAACAGACATGTAGAGAGCAAACAGCACGATGGGGACTCAATCTATGGGAGAGAACAAACAAATGTTAATGACCAGCAAAAAAAAATATTTCATAGAGAGTGAGGAAAGGAGTGAGGCCCAGTGCATTACTGAAGGTCCCCTGGCTGACTAAACCTATTAGCAGCATAGCTAAGGGAGGGTTCAGAAACACATGATCCCTCCCTAATTGTAGGCTATATCAAAAAGGTAGGTTTTAACCCTAATCTTAAAAACAGAGATCGAGTCTGACTCCCGAATCCAGATTGGCAGCTGTTTCCACAGGAGAGGAGCTTGATAACTGAAGGCTCTGCCTCCCATTGTACTTTTGGAGATTCTAGGTATTACAAGTAGTCCTGCATTTTGGGAGCGTAGTGCTCTGTTAGGATAATACGGTAGTATCAGATCTTTTAAATAAAAAGGAGCCTGATTGTTTAGAGCTTTGTAAGTAAGAAGAAGGATTTTAAACTTAATTCTAAACTCTATGGGAAGCCAATGAAGGGAGGCCAGAACCGGAGAGATATGATCTCTCTTTCTAGTACCTGTTAAAACTCTTGCTGCAGCATTTTGGATCAGCTGAAGACTTTTTAAAGATGTTTTAGGACAACCTGATAATAAAGAATTACAATAATCTAATCTCGAGCTAACAAAAGCGTGGATCAGTTTCTCAGCATCACTCTGAGACAAGATGCTCCTAATCTTGGCAATATTACGCAAATGATAGAAGGCAGTCTTAGAAACAAATTTAATATGTGAATTGAAGGACAAATCCTGATCAAAAATAACTCCAAGGTTCCTCACAGAGCTATTAAGAGAAAGAGTAACTGCATCCAAACTGAAAGTTTGATTTGGAAAGGAATTTCTAAGGTTTTTTGGACCAACAAGAATGACTTCAGTCTTATCTGAATTTAATAGCAGGAAATTACAAGTCATCCAAGCTTTGATTTCCTTAAGACAGGCTTCTAACTTGGCTAATTGATTACTATCATCTGGCTTCATTGACAGGTATAATTGTGTGTCATCTGCATAACAATGAAAATGTATACAGTGCTTTCTAATAATGTTGCCTAACGGAAGCATATATAAACTAAAAAGAGTAGGGCCTAGCACAGATCCCTGTGGAACTCCATGACTAAGCTTCGAGTTGAAAGAAAACTCATTATTTACATGAACAAACTGGAACCTATCAGATAAATAAGATCTAAACCACTGCAACGAAGTTCCATTAAGTCCAACATAGTGTTCTAATCTATCAAGTAGAATATTATGATCGATAGTATCAAAAGCTGCACTAAGGTCTAAAAGGACAAGTACAGAAACTAGTCCATTATCAGATGCAATGAGGAGGTCGTTAGTGACCTTCGCTAAGGCTGTTTCAGTACTATGATGGATTCTAAACCCAGATTGAAACTCTTCAAGTAAACCATTTCCCTGCAGGTGGTCGAATAATTGCGTAGCAACAACTCTTTCTAAGATTTTTGAAATGAAAGGGAGATTAGAGATTGGTCTATAGTTAGCTAAAGCTCCTGGATCTAGCGTTGGCTTTTTGAGTAAGGGTTTAATTACAGCTGTTTTAAAAGCCTGCGGTACATGGCCTAAAGTTAATGAAGAATTGATTATATGAAGAATAAAGCTACCAATAAGTGGGAAGACTTCTTTAAATAACCTAGTAGGAATAGGGTCTAAAAGACAAGTTGAAGGTTTGGATGAGGAAACTATTTTGTCTAACTCACAAAGGTCGATTGGAGTAAACTCATCAAGACAGACATCAAAAGAAGGAGTTGTAGTAGTTACAGTATTTAAGTTAACTGTGGGAAGAATCTGATTGATTTTATCTCTGATGGATGAAATTTTATTATTGAAAAAGTTCATAAAGTCCTGACTAGTAAGCTCTAAGGGAATGCTAGGATTGACAGAGTCCTGACTCTTTGTCAACCTGGCTACAGTACTGAAAAGAAACCTGGGATTATTCTTGTTCTCTTCTATTAATGCAGAGTAATAACTTGTTCTAGCTTTTCTAAGAGATTTTTTATAAATTAAAAGATGATTTCTCCAAGCTAAATAGATTTCATCTAAATTAGTAGAGCGCCATTTTCTTTCTAATTGACGAGTCTTCTGTTTTAAGCTACGAGTTTCTGTATTGAACCAAGGAGTTAGAAATCTCTGATTAGACTTTTTCTTTTTTAAGGGGGCCACCAAGTCTAGAGCCTGATGCAGAGAAGCTGAAACACTATCCACCATGTTATCAATTACAGAAGGAGCAAGCTGTCTATAGCTTATTTCCGTTGTGTTGACACATGGCATAGAGGAAACAATCTGCATAAATTTGGAAACAGCACCATCTGAGAGGCATCTACTGTAATAATATTTTTCTTTAGGAGCCAAATAGTCAGAAATGGTAAAATCAAAGGTTAACAGACAATGGTCTGACAGTACAGGGTTATGAGGAGACACTACAAGATTTTCTATTTCTATGCCATATGTCAGAACAAGGTCCAATGTATGGTGGAGGTAATGAGTAGAATTTCCTACTTTCTGAGAAAACCCAATCGAGTCTAATATTGAATTAAATGCCACATTAAGGCAGTCACTATCTACATCCACATGTATATTAAAGTCCCCTACTATAATTATTCTATCAGATTTCAGCACTAAATCAGCTAAGAAATCAGCAAATTCGGATAAAAATTCTGAGTAGGTTGATGGGGGACGATAAACTATGGCAAATAAAATTGGGTTTAACCTAAAATTGCTAAAGTGCCCAATACTGAGGACCAGGCCCTCAAAGGAATTATAACATGTTTTTTGCTTTACATTAACTAGTAATTTGGAATGGTAAATTGTTGCTACTCCTCCTCCACGACCAGAACTTCTGGGATTTTGACAGTTTAAATAACCAGAGGGAGTTGATTCATTTAAACCAACATAATCCTCTTGCCCTAACCAAGTCTCTGTAAGGGAAATTAAATCAATCTGATGATCAATTAACAGATCATGGACTAACAGAGACTTGGGAGTTAGAGACCTAATATTTAGTAAACCACATTTAATTTTTAAATTATGAGGAGGAACAGAGGCCAAATCATTCAATTTAGAGGCTTTATGTTTAATTTGAGTTTTACCAATATTTTGCTTTATCACTTTGGGATGCTTATACATTATATTTTTATTTACTTTGGAGGGAGCAGACAACGATTCTCTGATGGGGAAGTCAGGGGCTAAGCTGAGGGGTGGCAGATGAAGAGGAGCTGCAGAGAGGCATGTAAGACTGCGACTCTGCTTCCTGGTCCCAACTCTGAGTAGTCATGGTTTTGGAAATTTGGATAAAAAAGATGCCAGATTGTTAGATAAATGAGAAGCACCATCGAAAGTGGGATGAATGCTGTCTCGTCTCATAAGACCAGGTTTTCCCCAAAAAGAGCTCCAATTGTCAATGTAGCCCACGTCATTTTTAGGACACCACACAGACAGCCAGCGGTTCAAGGATGACGAGCGACTAAACATGTCATCACTGGTCAGATTGGGGAGGGGCCCAGAGAATACTACAGTGGCAGACATCATTTTTGCAAAGTCACACACCGATTCTACATCAAGTTTGGTGACTTCCGACTGCCGGAGACGGATGTCATTAATGCCGGCGTGAATAACAATTGTGGAGTATTTACAGTTACTTTTAGCCAGCATTTTCAGATTTGACTCGATGTCGCCTGCTCTGGCCCCAGGAATGCATTTGACTATGGCCGCTGGAGTCTCTAGGTTCACGTTTCTGACTACAGAGTCGCCAATGATCAGAGTTTTTTCCTCAGCGGGTGTGTCGCTGAGCGGGGAAAAACGATTAGAAATGTGAACAGGTTGGTGGTGAACCGGGGCTTTGCGACTAGGCTTCCTTCTCACCGTCACCCACCCAGTCTCCTCGCTGCTGAGGAGAGCCGGGGAACCGCTGACAGGGGAGCCTAAGCTATCTAGCTCCGCTGCAGCTAATGGGTGTCCGTCGAGATTAACTGGTGCAGACGGTGTTTCAATGCAGCGGAGCCGGGATTCCAAATCAGACAACCTCGCCTCGAGCACCTCAAAAAGACAACATTTATTACATTTACCGTTATCGCTAAAAGAGGCAGAGGTGTAGCTAAACATCTGACAGAGAGAGCACACCAGAGGAGAGGAAAGAGAGCTAGTAGCCATAGCTAATAGCTGGAGAGCAACCACACAGGCAGACAGCAAAACAGGAAGTGACGATACGTTACGTTACCACAAGGAAGTGACGATCCTCACCAAGAGAGCACATGACCAATGCAGTGTTAGAGGGTGATGATCTTGGCGTCCCTCATGTCCTGTGGTACAGCACCTTCCTTCCAACACTGGCGGAGGACGTCATGCAATGGCAGCAGTAGGGCGGTCTTGCAGTGCTTGATCAGGTCGGGGGGTATGCCGTCGTTGCCGGGTGCCTTGCCAGCGGCCAAGCTATCAATGGCCTTGCTAAGTTCGTCGATGGTTGGCTCGGCGTCAAGTTCGTCCATGGATGGCAGGCAGTCGATGGCATCAAGGGCTGACGGTGTCACGGTGTTCTGTCTGGAGTAGAGGTTGGAGTAGTGTTCCACCCATCTCTCCATCTGCTTGTTCTTTTCTGTGATCATCTCCCCAGTGGAGGATTTGAGGGGGGGCCGTCTTGCTCTGAGCCGGACCAAGTGCTTTCTTGATGCCATCGTACATACCACGGATGTTCCCTGTTATGGCAGCGGTTTGAATGTCTTGGCTGAGCTGAGTCCAGTACTCGTTGGCACAGCGCCGAGCAGTCTGCTGAACTTTGCTTCTCGCAGCCCTGAGAATCTGGAGATTCTTCTCGTTTGGGTACTTCTTGTACTCAGCAAGTGCTGAGCGCTTGGCTTCAATGACGGGGGTCATCTCGGTCAACTTGGCATCAAACCAGTCCTGTGACTTCGAGGTCTTCCTCCCAAAGGTAGCCAAGGCTGTGCGGTGGATGGTGTTTCGCAGCTCTTCCCACTTCTGCTTTGCAGATTCTCCTTCTTGTGGTACACCAAGTTCCTTCTCAAAGGTGGAGGCCAACTGCTCAACAAGTTCTGGTTGAGCCATCTTGCTGGTGTCAATCCGTGCCTTTCCAGGTTGTCTAGCACGATGGAATTTCTTCAGCTGCAGCTTGACCTTGCAACACACCAATGAATGGTCTGTGTCACAATCTGCACTCTGGAACGAACGGGTGATTAGCACGTTCTTCAGTGAGGTGCGCCTGGTCAGGATCAAGTCCAGCTGGTGCCAGTGCTTTGAGCGTGGATGTTGCCAGGAAACCTTGTGTTGGGGCTTGGTCTTGAAGAACGAGTTTGTGATGCACAGATCGTGATATGTGCAGAACTCGAGCAGCCGCTGTCCGTTGTCATTCATTCTGCCCACGCCAAAAGGTCCAAGACAGGAGGGCCAAGAGTCGTGGTCAGCACCCACTCTGGCATTGAAGTCTCCAAGGAGAATGAGTTGTTCAGAGTTGGGGACGATCCTGACAGTTGTCAGGATGCGGGCAGCACGGTGGTGCAGTGGTTAGCACTGTTGCCTTACAGCTAGAAGGTTCCTGGTTCGAATCCCCAGGTTGGCAGGGGTTGGAACCTTTCTGTGTGGAGTTTGCATGTTCTCCCTGTGCTGCGTGGGTTTACTCCGGGGGCTCCGGTTTCCTCCCACAATCCAAAGACATGCATGTTAAGTTAATTGGTTGTTCTAAATTGTCCCTAGATATCTGTTTCCTATAGGCCGTTAGAATAGAGGGTTAGTACTAGTGAAAGCGCTTTGAGTGGTCTTTGCGACTAGAAAAGCGCTATATAAGTGCAGGTTAGTTAGTTAGTTAGTTGTTGCGAGATTCTCGTAGAACTCGTCTTTTGCCACTGGTGTGGCTGTCTGTGTTGGGGCATACACACTGACGAGGGTGACTGGGCCTTGAGTGGTGTTCAGGCGGAGGGTGAGGAGTCGTGCAGAGCCAGTGCTGCTCGGTTCCACCATCTTCAGCAAGGTGTTCTTCACTGCAAATCCCACTCCGTGTTCCCTGTGTTCGTCACTGCCCTTTCCCTGCCAGTAGAATGTGTAGTCCTTCTCTCTCAGTGTGCCTGCGTCAGCCAACCATATTTCCTGGAGAGTGGCGATATCCACTCCCAGTCTCTTCAGCTCATTATTGATGATGGCAGTCTTCCTGGTGTCGTTGATGTCCTTGAGGTTAGTAGCGAGTCCTGTCATCATAGTGCGGACGTTCCAAATTCCCAGTTTTAGAGTTGGTCTCTTTTGTTTTATTGTCTTGCCTGGTGCCAAAGTTCTCAGCCTGCTGTTCGGACTTCTCCTCATCCCCATGCACCCAATGAGGAAAGCAAGCTGTGGCGGGACATCACCTTATTGGCTGGGGGCTGCCCAGCTTGAGGCGGGCGGTAGCTGTCCAGTGAGATCCGATGATCCCTCCCACCTATAAGCGGTGGCTTATAACCGGTAACTGTCATTCCCCGTGTTTTGTCTACGCCAAAGGCGAAGCTGGAGTGTCCTCTCCAGTGATCCGGTGTTCTACCTTCCAGCGTTGGGCGTTGGTAGGATTCAAGCCTGGGCAGGAAGATATGGAGGATAAGATGTTGCCCATGCAGCATGTCCCCCCTCTCCACGTCACTGATGAATCCAAAGGAACAGCAGGGCTGCTACAGTTTGGCACCAGCGCCGTTGCAGGAGCTGCCAGAACGATGTTGCGCACAACATAGAACTGCCTTAGGGGCTCCGACTCCGGATTTTTCCTCAGGGTTGACTCCCGAAGCCTTTCCCGTGACCGGGTATGCCGCAAGGCAGCGGAGGTTTGAAATCAGGGTTTACCTTCCCCTAGATGGGCTACCTTCCCAGGTTGACGAGCCACCATCTACCCGAAGCATCTGGTTTTAAGACGCCAGAGATCCGCCCTCGCCCCTTCTCCTATTAGTAAAAGCAGTTCCGCAGGGCTTAGAGACTAAACCACACGGGCAGGCTAGGAGTTGGACTTAGTTGTCAGAGGCTTTTCGAGACGCACGCCATAAGGAGCATTTTATGAGCACTGGGAGCTTAACCCCAGTGCCGCTCCTGGCTATGACAACCTTGGAACCATCTTAGTGATCATGCAACTTATAATTAGTGCTTATAAATTAACATGCAGGAATAAACAAACATTCAAACATTTTTAGCATGCACATATCTAACATCACAGATTAATATATTTAAGATAAGATAAGATAAGATAAGATAAGCCTTTATTAGTCCCACAACGGGGAAATTCCAGGATTGCAACAGCACAGGGATAGCAACACTCAGAGCAACAATCAGAAGGCAAGAAAAAAAAAACAAAACAAAAAAAAAAAACAAGCAAGCAAGAGCAGCTAATATACATATGTACATATTACTATAAAATATATATATACACACACACACACACAGACACACAGTGCAGAGCATTGTAGCTGGATGGAATAATATGTAGATATATAAAAACACAGTGCGGAGCATTGTAGCTAGATGGAATAAATATATAGATATATAAATATAAACACACCCAGTGCTGAGCATTGTAGCTAGATGGAATAAATATATAGATATATAAATATAAACACACCCAGTGCAGAGCATTGTAGCTAGATGGAATAAATATGTAAATATATAAACACACACAGTGCAGAGCATTGTTGCTAGGTGGGATGAAACAGCATAACCGTCTATTTAGTTATCCTACATGGTATGATTATGTGCCCATACATATTCTCACCCTCCATAGCGACCGGTATGTTCCTAGTTGTATGCCGGAGAGGACCATTGTGTAAGTCTATTGCATCTTTTGCATTCAAAAAAAAAAAACAAAAAAAAAAAACAAAAAAAAAAAAACTATTAGTTTGTTACGTCTTTCAAACCCATTATTGAGTTTCACATTAATACATCAGAGTCCATTTACTTTTCCTGGCGTCCTGGAAAAGAAGAGAAATGTTTAGAATTGAGTTAACACAGATGTGATGAAAAACTTCACTGGTTAGATCGGCATGTCCCAGAGTTGCCAGTAGGGGGCAATGTTGAGCTGTGGATCTTTGTAGTGATCATATGACGTACTCCAGGGTTCTGTTCCATGTCTCCACGTTTATGGGGCCTTAAAACCAAAACAGGAAATGCATTAGGGTGAATTCCTTAGACTGGTTTTAACAAAGGAATGCGAGTTCAATTGTGGCCTAGGGGATGCAAGAGAAGTTTCCTGGCTGTTTTTTTCCTGGGTGAAACAATGTCTTTAAGCTGAAGAATAGTTTTATTGAAGAGCCAAAGTGAGATGATGCTACAGAGGCGATGGGGAACTCTTTTTGAAATGGGAAGATGCCTGTTATTAGAGAAGGAACTACCAAAGGTACTGTGACTATATGCTGTCCAAACTGCAGCTCATATCCATAACAGATGTTATCAGGACAGGACTAAAAATACCCCACACTTCATGGTAACAGGGAGAAAGCCTGATCTCTCGAAAATGTGGGTGTTCGGATCAAACTGTTATGTATATAAGTATGATAAAAAGAAACTGCATCCCAGAGGTGAGAAGGGAATATCTGTGGGTTACAGCAAGAGCAGCCCAGCATACCTGGTCTATTACCCTCATACAGGAAAGGTGTCAAAACACAGACTAGTAAAATTTATGAGGAAGAACAGTGTTTCCCAGCAGACACAAACTGATGAACATGATCTAGAAACGCGAGGGTGCAAAACTAAAGGAACATCTAATGAGCAAATAGCTGATAGGCCACAGAGAGAAGAAAATACAGAAAATCAGCCCCTAGGTGAAAATGAGAAGGAAGAAAGCTCATATGACAAAGATGTATCCCAACATAAAGTAGCATGACCTTGCGTTCCAATTTATTAAAATCATTCTATGCTGAAGAAAAATTGTTTCAACTCAAAAGTCTGGCTTTTGAACTACTGCTCTCATCCAAGGAACAGAGCTGTAACACGATTCATCAGCCATAAAATGGAAAGTTAATCCCTTTTCCAGGACAAGTCATCCTCCCTGTTCTTCTCTTTAGCAAAGGAATGTTCTAATTGACAGATTTATGAGTGACATAAACCAGATGGGGAAGCCAAGACTTTCCAGTAAACAACCAGTTTCACTGTGCCATCTGGTGGACAAATCAGGAATATTTAACTTTTTCCTTTGCAGTGGAATTTATGCCTTATGGACTATGAACTAACTCATATTCTTTCTCTTAAGACAGTATCGGCCATCAAAGACCTGGCTGAACTCTGGGATGGACAATATGGGTTTCAAATGCTTTTACTGATATGATTCGATTTGATATGATTGTGATATGTTCTGCTATTTTCAGGAAGAAATTAATGTTTTTCTGCTTATTATCACAAGTTAATTATAGTAGATGTAGATGCATTTTATGCTCATTTTTTGAGTAGAATATCTTAGTCACTAAAGTTTAAGGAATTTATGCTTTATTAAGCAACATGTGTCTTAAAGGGGGGGTCTCACTCTCAGATCAAATGTCTCTCTCTCCCCCTCCTCTCTCCTCTGTTCTGCAGGAGTCCATAGCTGCACTTTAACTGACCAATAGAGTTCAAAGCTTCATTGAATTTTCCTTTTTTGGTCGCGTTTTTTACATTTGCTGAACAAAGCTCAAATATAATTGGTCCAACTCAGATTTCAAGAAGTTTTGGACCACCCACCACCACTAGAGAAAACTTGAGTTTTATTGCTCTTTGTCGAGTCTGTTCTGGGGCGTTGGCCAAAGCTGTAAGGAGCTTTCTCTGCTCCTCCAATTTTTCTCCTATCTTTTAAGAAGGACCCAGAGCCTGTCATGCTCTGTGTAAATCCTGTTTCTTTTCTTTAAAATTCATTTTTCTTATTTTATTCTTCTTTTTCTTTAAATCACCGTGCAAGAAGATTTTGCTTATTTTTTTTTTAAGCTTAAACCAACTCATTTAAACCACCAACATCGGAAGAAACGAGTTTGTGATGTAATTTGACTTTCTGATGAGACTTTGCACCGTAAACTAATTCCATCTTCTGGATCATCAGAGACAAGAACTCACACAAGGGTTTATTATGAGACTGATCAAATATTTTCAATAGGATTATTAACTAAGGCTTAACTTACCAACTGCTAAATTTTTAAGCTTAAGTCCTTTATTCATAAGAGTTTCCACCTCTATAAAATGTGGATGGTGCCCTAACGAGGAATTGAGTGCGATGAAAGTAAATCTTCCTTCCTACTCACATTCATATTTACATTAATACGTGTACCAACATTAAATTACCTATAAAAACCTTTAATTTCACTACAATAATAAAGCTACAACAAATGCAGTCACAGCTGAGAGTGAAAACAGTATAGAAAATGAACATGAACATAGCCAAAATCATCACTACTCAGAAAGGGGAAAGAAAGCTCCAAAATACTTAGGAGATTACATTACAGACATCAAAAGGAAAGATGTAACCCATATAAGTATTGATCATTGTTACAGAGCAGTATGCAGAGTTCCTCAGACCTATGGTGAGGCCATAACATCACCAGAGGCCCCCGGATGGAAATGCGTGATGAGAGAAGAGATCAAATCACTTAAAGAAAATGACACGCTTGAAATTACCCCCTTGTCAGAAGGTAGAAATACAGTGGGAAGAAAATGGGTCTATCCCCCTAAAGAAAATGCAGAAAGAGGACAAATATTTAAAGCTTGGTATGTAGCAAAAGGCTACAATCAAACAGATTGCATAGACTACAATAAAACATTTGCCCCAACACCAAACATTACATCAGTAAGGGCATTAATGCAGATCTCAGTTCAAAATGACCTTAGTATTCATCAGATGGATGTGAAGACAGCATATCTACATGCCCCAATAGAGGAGGAAATTTTCTTAGAGCAACCAGAAGGTTTTGAAGAAAAATCAAAGACAAGGGAAAACTGGTGTATAAGTTAGAGAAATCAATTTATGGGTTTAAGCAATCTGGAAGAAACTTATACAAACTTCTAAATGATCACTTAGAACAAGACGGCTTCATAAGAAATCAATCTGACCACTGTGTATACAGGAAACAGATAGAAGATGACATCATCCTTGTAATCATCTGGGTGGATGATCTAATTATTGCAGCAATCAATGAAAATATTCTCAGTCATTTTAAAGACAGCATGAAATCAAAATTCAACATGAAAGGTCTGGGGAAAAAATCCTATTTCTTGAGCATAGAGTTCGAACAAAAGAAAGGGGGAATCAAGCTGAATCAAAAGAGGTACATCCTAAAAATGCTTGAAAGGTTTGGAATGTCAGAGTGCAAACCTAGATCTACTCCATGTGAGCAAAAAGTGGAGGGTGTCACTCACGATGAAGACAAAGGAAATGAAGTTGTTAACTCAGAAGAGTATCGGGAGATAGTGAGTAGTTTGATTTATGCCATAACTTGTACCAGGCCTGATATTAGTTGGGTTGTTAGCAAACTATCAGAAACATTGTCAAAACCAAAAGCAGAGAACCTAGTTGTGGCTAAACACGTGTTAAGATACTTAAAAGGGACATGTGACTATGAACTGAGTTTTAAGAAAAGTCAAGCGGATTTAAATCTGATTGCGTTCAGTGATTCTGTCATCAAGTCTCCGTGCACTTCTCCAACAGCGCACGGAGGAGGGGAGAAAGGATGAGGACTTAAGTGCAGGGTTACACCAAACACACATTTATTAACACAGAACTAACATACAGACACAGAACAGCTTGAATCCTCATTAGTGTTCTTCAAGGTAGCCCTACACACACACTGGAGGAAAACAGCAGCGGAACAGCGCACAGGCAGTTACTCACAGTGGGGGGGCAGACCGAGTCGTCACAGCGAAAATCCAAGACACACCTACAGTCCTTACTGACATGACGGTTGACGGCGGTGAACGACCATCCAACGCGTACAATGATCCAGTGGCGTCTGTCTAGCGAAGAGCTCCTTTAATACAGACGCCGCTGGCGTGACAAATAGGGAACACCTGGGCGAGCGCGGGAAAGATGATTACCAGGGCGAACAGCTGGCTGTCAGAAAGAGGGGGCGTGGCCGGACAGACCAGAGCAGCAGCTACAGGCAGGAACAGAAATGGTGCGTGGAAATGAAAACAACAAGAAATCAAAACACAACTCCACATAATAAACCCACTGCCTGAGCCACCAGGATGGATCAGAACCGAGTCCACAGGAAACCCGGGCTCGGTTCATGACAGAGCCCCTCCTTCTAGAGGTGGATACTAGACACCCACGGTAACATCATAAGGACCCCCACCACCACCACCACCAATCCCACAGGCAAAACAAGAACACACGAACCCGGGTGGGAGGTAGGGGGAACAGGAAAGGAGGAAACACAATACCCCACCCAGGGTCCAAAATTAACCCCCCCAAGTCCATGGGTGTTGGGGCTCAGGAGGCCGCCCAGAGTCCCAGGCTCAGCAGAAGGTCCGGTGGACAGAATCCGGTGGCCTGCCAGATTATTTGTCCCTGGGGGCAAACATGTTAGTCTTTTCCCAACCAAAAAATGAGAAGTGGTTAGTGGTTGGGGCTCACCCGCTTCGCTGTGCACATATGACAGAGGCCTAGAATTCAGCACAGCCTCCACTTCTGCAAGTACTGTTGCCATTTCTTCAAGGTTCAGTGAGGCTCTACCAAGAACCCTTTTCAAACAAGTTTTTACTGGCCTCATCAATCTTTCCCAGAAACCACCCCACCAAGCTGCCCTCTCAACAATGAACTTCCAAGTGATGCCCTTTTCTGTAAAGAACTCGGTAAGTTGTGATTCTTTAAATGATTTGAGCAGCTCTTTTAAATCCTGATCTGCTCTTGTGAGGGTTTTTGTATTGTCTGAATAAATCACCCTACATATTCCATGTCTAGCAATGAACTGCTCCAAGGCCAGAAGGAAACACTAAGTAGACTGATCTGAAAAAGCTCCAAATGTACCGCCCTTGTAATAGCACAGGTGAAAAGCGCTATGAATGCCTTCTTTGCCTGACCACTTGTTTTCACGTACAAAGGCCCCGCAAAATCTACCCCTGTAACTTCAAATGGAGGCAACTCTGTAACTATGTCTCTGGGTAACGGAGCTGTAGTTTGCTGAGCAGGCTTTACCTTATGTTTTCTACAAATGTAACAATGTGACACAACCTGTTTTACCAATTGTCTGCCCTTTAATGTCTAATATTTCTCAATCATCAACATAGAGGGACTCTTTTAATGCCTCTACAGCTCTTGGTTCTTCTTTGTCATAAAGCTCAATGTGTTTCCTGATGGTTGCAGCAAGCAGGAATGGACTGGGGGAAATACCAAATACTACTCGATTCATTCTCATGATGCACAGCTCATCTTCACTGTCTTTAGTTGGAGGTCCATGTAACCATAGGAACCTTACAGCATCCCTGCCCCCATCTGCTAGGGCTATCTGCAAGAAAGCCTTGGTAAAGTCTGCAGTAAAGGCTATCTGGTGTAGTCTGAATTTAATCAGCACATCTAAAAGATTGGGGTTCAGGTTCAGCCCAGAAAATAAACAGTCATTGAGGGATGGGGAACCTTCCTCATGAGATGACACATCAAATACCACCCTCAATTTGGTGCTTATCCTCTCTCAGGACAACATGATGTGGCATGTACTATTTCACAGTCCCAGCCTGCTGTTTGACCTGTTCATTTTCTAAGATTTGTTCACAAATGCCTTGCTGCAGGTAGTATTGTATGACATCATTATATCTCATGAACAAACTTGTATCTGCCCGCAGTTTTTTTGTTGAGGCTCTCAAATCTTTTCTTAGCCACCCTGAAGTTGTCTGGAAGGTCTGGTTTGTCGGGTTACCATGGCAACGCTACTTGATATCGTCCATCCTTAAACAACACATTCTAGTCAAAGTTCTGAAGGGCCTCAGCTTCCTCTTTGCATTCATTTTTCTCACCTCCGATCCCCAGTGATCCCACCTCCCAGAATGCATGCGATGAGATTTGGTTATCTTCATCTAGGCTGATGTGCATGCACGTTGTGTTTGTTACACTGGATGCTGAGACTGGCCCCTGTACCACCCAACCAAACATACTTTCAGTGGCTACCAGGGAAACCACTGCCCAGTAATAATCTGATCCTATTAGAAGGGACATTTCTGGATCATCAGTACCCTCTAGAGGGAAATCAGCTAATTGCAGGCTTCTTTTCTTAAGCTCCCATTGAATGGTTTCACTTGGCAACTTTACCTCAACCGTTTGTGTCACCTTTCACTTGTGGGTTTCCTGGTCTTGTCAGTTGCAGTGCTCTCTCTCTACTTTGCACTTCATTTTGCAGGAATCGAACAAGTTCTGTCACTCTCCATTCACCATTAGAGTCCAATTTATGTGTGTAGGCCAGGGCTATGTCTTCTGGAATCAGCTGTAATAATACTGGGCACAGCAAGTTGCCATATGTATCACTGTGAACACCCAGGGATTCTAGAATGCAGATCTGTATTTCACATTCATCGTACAGCACTCTGAGTGATGTAATATCTTTAGATCTTCTTACGGGAGTCAGATTGAGTAATTTGGACATATGTGCACTACAATGCCTTTTCCTCCAAATCTGTTCTGTAACAACTCTATTGCTGCATCATAATTGCTGTCAGTCACTATGAGCCCTGTTACAGCTCTGGCTGCTGCCCCAGTTAGGTAAGACTTGAGGTAGGTGAATTTTTCCCTTTTACAAAGTGCATCATTATCGTGAATAGAAGTTTCATACTGAGACCAAAATTCTTGCCACTGACTTATTTCTCCACCACTTATTTATCACCAGCTTAGGCAGTTTAACATTTTGTTTCTGTAACGGTCTCTCAGAGTTTACACTTCCATTACTTAGTCTTGCACTCATGGACTCACATTCCCTTTCAGTGAGCCTTTCAGCACAAGATCGCCATACCAGGATTCATTCTTGATAGTCCTGTGTGTTCGTGATCTCTGCTTCCAACTCCTCTAATGCAATTTCATCCTCAATACTCTTGTCCAATTCTATCAGACTTTCTTCTTTAATTGACAGTATTGACAGCATTTCACGCAGTTTCTCACAATTAGGTTCATCCTTGCTTACTTCCTCCTCTATACGGGTCAGCAGCCTTGTAGTGGCGGCGCAGATAATTCCACACTTCCTCTTCAATCGTTCAGCTCCATCGGTCATTTCAATTGTTAGCTTCCACTTCGTTAGCTCTGGTTCAAAGTCCTTACTCCCGGGTTTCGGCATCAAATCTTCTGTGTAGTGGAACCTTCTAAATAATAACCATCGTCATACTTGTTTCTAACTGCACTTTATTAACTTCATAACTCAGTTACAGCAAGGAAAAAAGGGTTAACATGGAGGAGCCGAGCTAAGGTTACACACAGGCTGTAGTCGCAGTCAAGCTACTGTCACGCGATGGCCCTCGCGGGTCACCATAAGACCCCAAAAGTCGCCAGTGAGTTTTGCAATGATGTTTAATTAACAAGACGCAAGACACAAACTATGAGCCGCTGTAGGCAAACACACACTATACAGGATGCATGGGATCGTAAGGCTCACCCAGCCACTTACGATCTTAACTGAGAACAAGGACAAGAACATAAGCACGAACCTTGACGTAAATGAAGATATCACACCAAGAATCTCACACGATGTTTGACGGTGTTTGACGATACTGCTGCATCAACCTGCTGTCAGCGCCCACTAATAAAGCCGGCAGCTAACGAGCAGTGATGCAGAACAGCTGATCGGCTTTGACAGCAGGAAGCCCCACCAAGCACTGTCACAATAAGAGCCCGGGGAGCCAGAATGTAATCCACTGCTGACAAAGCCAGCAGAGATGATATATGGCCCAAGCGCAGACGAGATCGGCGCTCGGGTCATAACAGCTACATTCATTACATGAGAAAAAAACGGAAGAATTGCTCCCTTCAAAATAAAGCACACACTAAAGTGGCATAATGCAATGCACATCCTATTCATAGTTTTTGATCACGTGACTTCCGGTGGGGTGAAAGAAGATCGGCGGACATGTTGAGGGGGATAACTAATAACTATAGAGCATAATGGAGCGAAAAAATGTGAAAACGTCCAAAATTTATTATCAAAGTCTTGATAATGACAGACAGCGGTATGACGACAAATTAGATTTAATTGAGAAACAGGCTCCCGATCTCATTCCAAAGCAAAACTGGCCAAAAGACACGGAGAAGTAGGCTAGCATGACCTATCCAGACATGTACAAAGCTAAATATATTCATCTTCATAACACTTATCATCCATGTTTATCCACATCAGCCCATAAATTATTCACAGAGCCCTCAACTTAATTTCTCCTGTTTGTTTTTCTTTGTTTTTGCTCTCAGTTTTTTTTTAAAAATATGTGATCTAATTTGATTTAGCATTAGTTAAAGGTTGGCTTCATTCAGCACACTCACCTGTCCAGGTGCTTTCAGATGAAGTTAGACATTGTTGTCTTGGTGTCTAATCGTTATCCCTCATTGTTAGCAATAATCAGTTTGATGTCTGATGTTCTGGAATTGAAGGCTAAATTGGATAGCTTAACCTCTGAGGTTGCAAAGCTCGAAAATAAATGTGAAGACCTCGAAGCCAGGTCGCGCCACAATAATATTAGGATTGGTGTTTCTAAAGAGGAAACTACGTCTACCGCTTCGGTGGCAGTCATGCTTAAAGAGGCGCTGAAGTTGAACAAGGAGCTGCTTTTGGACCAGGCGCACTGGACACTCCAGCCTAAACCAAAACCCAGTGAGCAACCACATCTTGTTATTGTCAGATTTCACTACTACAGTGATCATGTCGAGGCTTTGTGGTGTGCCAGAGAACAACAACGAACTGTCGCTGGGTCATCACAGATCTCTATTTTCTCCAACTACAAGGCCAAAGTTGCTCGGGCTCAAGCAGCTTTCAACGAAGCTAGAAAGTTGCTGCGTGAGATGGAGGGAATGCGCTATGGCTTGTTTTACCCTGCTCGACTCAGGATTAGTCACAAAGGTGTGGAAAAAGAGTTTGTTTCTGCAGAGAAAGCGATGGCTTACATTCTGAAAATGAGGAAAGTTTAATTGACTTTGACAGTGTAAATGTATTAATGTGCAGTTCCTTTTCTCTCTTTGGCCATCAGTATCAGTATCATAAGTGAGCTTAATTTGGTTGATGGACAAAATACATATATATGTCGTTGCCCACGTGCAACGTTGCCCACATGAACCTGAGTGGTGTTCAGTTACTGGACTTCTGTGCTAACCACAGTTTGTTCATAACAAACACCATGTTCAAGCATAAGGGTGCCCATATGTGCACCTGGTACCAGGACACCCTAGGCCGTAGGTCAATGATCGATTCTGTTATTGTGTCATCAGACCTGTGACCGTATGTCTTGGACACTCGGATAAAGAGGGGTGCAGAGATATCAACTGATCACCACCTGGTGGTGAGTTGGATCCGATGGCAGGGGAGGATGCCATTCAGACCCTGTAGACCCAAACGTATAGTGAGGGTGTGCTGGGAACGTCTGGCTGAGGCCCCTGTCCGGGAGGTCTTCAACTCTCACCTCCGGAAGAACTTCAACCACATTCCGAGGGAGTCTGAAGACATGGAGTCTGAATGGGCCATGTTCTCCACCTCCATTGTTGAAGCAGCGGCCCAAAGCTGCGGTCATAAGGTCGTTGGGGCATCTCATGGTGGCAACCCTCAAACCAAGTGGTGGACACCAGCAGTGAGGGGGACCATTAAGCTGAAGAAGGTGTCCTATCAGGCACGGTTGGCTTGTGGGACTTCCGAAGCAGCTGAGGTGTACCGGCAGGCCAAGCGGAGTGCAGCTCGGGTGGTTGCTGAAGCAAAAACTCGGGTATGGGAGGAGTTTGGTGAGGCCATGGAACAAGACTTTTGGTCGGCCTCAAAGAGATTCTGGCAAACCGTCCTGTGGCTCAGGAGGGGGAAGCAGCTCCCTGTTCACACTGTGTATGGTGCGGATGGGGTACTGTTGACTTCGAATGGGGATATCATTGGGCGGTGGAAGGAATACTTTAAAGATCTCCTTAATCCCATTGGCACGCCTTCCACAGAGGAAGCAGGGCTTGTGGACGAGGGGGACGACTTGCCTATCACAGGGGCTGAGGTAGCCAAGGTGGTTAAAAATCTCTTTGGTGGCCGGGCCCCGGGGGTGGATGAGATTTGCCCTGGATACCTCAAGGCCCTGGATGTTGTAGGGCTGTCATGGTTGACACGCCTCTGCAATATAGCGTGGAGGTCGGGGGCATTGCCTTTGGCGTGGCAAACTGGGGTAGTGGCCCCTCTCTTCAAAACAGCGGACCGGAGGGTGTGCTCCAACTGTAGAGGGATCACACTCCTCAGCCTCCCTGGGAAGGTCTATGCCAAGGTGCTGGAGAGGAGAGTCCAGCCATTTGTCAGACCTCGGATTCAGGAGGAGCAATGTGGTTTTTGTTCTGGCCGTGGCACATCGGACAAGCTATTTACCTTCTCGAGAATCCTTGAGGGTTCGTGGGAGTTTGCCCAACCAGTTTGCATGTGTTTTGTGGACTTAGAGAAGGCATTTGACCTCGTCCCTCATGGTTTTTGTAGGGGGTGCTTTGGGAGTATGGGGTATCGGGCTTGTTGTTATGAGCTATTCAGTCTGTACGACCGTTGTGAGAGTTTGGTTTGTGTTGCCAACACTCGATCGGACTCATTCCCAGTGAGAGTTGGACTCCACGAGGGCTGCCCTTTGTCACCGATCCTGTTCATAATTTTTATGGACAGAATTTCTAGGCGCAGCCAGGGAACAGAGGGTGTCATGCTTGGTGACCACAGGATCTCATCTTTTTTTGTTTGCAGATGATGTTGTCCTACTGGCTTCATCCAGCAAATGACCTACAGTTCTTACTGGGACGGTTTGCTGCTGAGTGTGAAGCGGTTGGGATGAGAATCAGCACCTCCAAGTCCGAGTCCATGGTCCCCAGCCGGAAAAAGGTGGATTGTCCTCTCTGGGTTGGGGACAGGCTCCTGCTCCAAGTGGAGGAGTTTAAGTATCTTGGGGTCTTATTCACGCGTGAGAGGAGAATGGAGTGAGAGATTGACAGATGGATCAGAGCAGCATCTGCAGTGGTGCGGATGTTGTACCAGTCTGTTGTGGTGAAGAGGGAACTGAGTTCTAAGGCAAAGCTGTTGATTTACCAGTCAATCTACGTTCCTACCCTCACCTAGGGTCACAAGCTTTGGGTAATGACCGAAAGAACGAGGTCGCGGATACAAGCGGCTGAAATGAGCTTTCTTCGTAGGATCGCTGGACTCACCTTCAGAGATAGAGTGAGGAGCTCAGTCATCCGGAGTAGAACCGCTAGTAGAGTAGTACTGCTGCTCCTCCACATTGTCAGTTGAGGTGGTATGGGCATCTGATCAGGATGCCTCCTGGATGCCTCCCACTTGAGGTGTTTCGGGCACGTCCCTCTGGGAGGTGACCCCCGGGCAGGCCCAGGACTCGCTGGAAAGACTATGTCTCCCAGCTGGTCTGAGAACGCCTTGGTATCCTCTCTGAAGAGCTGGAGCAGGTGGCTGGGGAGAGGGACATCTGGGCTTCTCTGCTTGAACTGCTGCCTCCGCGACCTGGACCTCCAGAAAAGCGGTAGAAGATGGATGGATGGATGGAATTCAGCTTCACCGACTTGTGGTCACAATAATGTGGCAACAATTGTTTTCTGTTTTTTTTTCACTGCTGTCTCACTTTTGGAGGCTTTTTGCTGTTTTTTCTTTATCATTTGGGTTTTTTTGGGAAGGGATCTGCCCTGGCTTTTGGAGGCTGTATTAATGTTCTCTTGTCTTTATGTTTGGATTCATGTCCTCCAATTTCAAATCTAGCACTCTCGGAGTAGGTTCTCCTGTTTGATTCCTTAGTTCAAATATTCATGGAATGGGTAACCCAATTAAGAGGCCTAAGGTTTTTACACACTTGAAACATCATAATCCTGATATAGTGTTTTACAGGAGACTCATCTCAGACTTAAAGATCACCACAGGCTTCGTTTTTCTTCGATAGATCAAATTTATCACTCAAATTTTCATTCTAAGGCAAGAGGAGTGGCTATTATGATTAATAAGGGCATATCTTGAATAAAAATGGCAGATACATTGTCATCGCAGGATTGCTAATGCATGTTAAAGTTGTACTTGTCAACACTTATGGTCCTAATTTCGATGATGTTTCTTTTGTTAATAGGCGCCTCAGCAGCATACCGCATTTGAACTCTCATTTTCCTATCCTTGGGGGTGACTTAAACTCTGTTATAGACCCGGTGTTAGATAGGTCCAGTGTTAGACTGTATCTCAGTCTGCTATGGCTAGGTCATTCTCAAATTTTATGAATCAGAATGGTCTGGTTGACCCTTGGAGGCTTCGTAACCCCTTAACTAAAAAGTTATCTTTCTTTTCTCAGGTACACCAGTCTTATTCAAGGATTGATTATTTTTTCATAGACAAAAGCCTTAACTCCCGTGTTGTTTCATCTGATTATTCAAGTATTCTAGTATCCAATCATGCTCCCTTATGTTTGGATATTCAGTTGTCTTCACGTAAATCCCGCTCATACAGAATGTTTGGAAATTTAATTCTTTCTTGCTATCAGACAAAATGTTTTGTGATTACATCTGTAAATCTATAGATGACTTTTTTTCAACCAGAATGATTCAATTTCACACTCCCTATTATGAGAGCCACTGAAAGCTTATTTAAGAGGTCAGATAATTTCTTATTCTTCTCCTAGTAAGAAAAAAGAGAACTCCAGGATAGCTGAACTTTTATCTGAAATGGCAGCTTTGGATCAGGTATGTGCAACAAACTCTTCTCCATCTTTGCATAAGAAACGTCTTGATGTTCAAGCTCAATTTGATCTAATTTCCACTACTGCAGCCGAACATTTATTATTGCAAACATGAGGAACTTATTATGAGCACGGTGAAGGCTGGTAGACTATTGGCACATCAGTTAAAACGTCAGTCCAACTCTCGCATTATTTCCCAAATTGATAATGGGTCTGGTGTGCTGCTCACAGATCCATTAGAAATCAATTCTACCTTTAAATCATTCTATTCATCATTATATAAATCACAGTTTCCATCAGATTCCTCATGCATCAATCAGTTTTTGTCTAATTTAAGATTTCCTAGGGTTGAGCTAGACAGGTCTAAACAATTAGAAGCTCCTCTTTTTTTAAAATGAATTACAACAAGCAATTAAATCTATGCAGTCAGACAAAGCACCTGGACCCGATGGGTTTCCAATTGAATTTTTCAAAATTTTTAGTGATAAATTGTCCCCTTTACTTTTGTCAATGTTTAATGAATCACTGGAGAGGGGTTCTTTGCCCCCCTCTTTAACTCAAGCTTCAGTAACTCTTCTCTTAAAAAGTGGGAAAGATCCTTTTTACTGTGCTTCCTATAGGCCCCTTTCTTTGTTAAATGCAGATGTAAAGATCCTGGCTAAAATTCTTGCTACTCGACTAGAGAAGATTTTACCTTGTATTATTTCAGAGGAACAAAATGGGTTCATTAAAGGATCTCAGTCATTTTTTAATATCCACACTATTAAATATTATCTCTATATCACACTTGGATAGTTTTCCTGGAACTGTAATTTCATTGGATGCCCAGAAGGCGTTTGATAAGAGTCGAGTGGCCTTACGTGTTTGCAGTATTAGAAAAATTTGGTTTTGGTAACACATTCATCAGTTGGATTAGATTGTTATACACATCGCCCAAGGCTAGTGTTCGGACAAATGACACCCAATCAGAATATTTTGAATTGGAATGTGGCACCCGTCAGGGTTGCCCTTTATCGCCATCGCTTTATGCGTTGGCTGTTGAACCTTTGGCGCTTGCTTTAAAGTCTTCCTCTTTTTTCAAAGGCATCATACGTAATGGTGCTGAATATCACTTGGCCCTGTATCCAGATGATTTATTATTATATATCACAGACCCTACAACTCGTCTCCCTGGAATTCTGTCAACATTTAAAAAATTCAGTTCATTTTCTGGATATAAAGTAAATCTTCAAAAGAGTGAATGTTTTCCTGTAAACAAAGCAGCTTTGCAACTTAAACAAGCTGACCTCCCTTTTAGCCTTGCCAGTTCTGGTTTATCTTGGACTTAAGGTGGCACGCACATACTCAGGTCTTTTTTCGGCTAATTTTGATCCTCTTTTGGCCAACTTAAAATCCGATTTGTCAAGGTGGAATAATCTGCCTCTGTCTCTGATTGGAAAGATAAATGTCATCAAAATGAATGTGTTGCCAAAATTTCTCTACTTATTCATGACATTAGCCCTATTTTTGCCAAATCACTTTTTTCTTTCTTTTTGATAAAATGATTAGTTTATTTATTTGGGGTTCAAAGCCTCAACGGGTCCGAAAATCTTTACTGCAAAGATGTAAATTTAGTGGTTGTTTGGCTCTTCCTAATTTTCAGTTTTATTATTGGGCTTCTAATATTTATAAAATATGTTGCTGGCTTGATTCCCCCTCCTTGTCGTGGTGCCTACTTGAGGCAGGATCACGCAGTCAGTCAACTTCGATTCCTGCTCTTGTCTATTCCTCACTCCCAAACAAATTATCTATGCATGTTAAAAGTCTTGTTTTGCTGAACTCTCCATCCATCCATCCATCTTCTACCGCTTTTCCGGAGGTCCGGGTCGCAGAGGCAGCAGTTCAAGCAGAGAAGCCCAGACTTCCCTCTCCCCAGCCACCTGCTCCAGCTCTTCAGAGGGGATACCAAGGCGTTCCCAGACCAGCTGGGAGACATAGTCTCTCCACCGAGTCCTGGGTCTGCCCCGGGGTCTCCTCCCAGTGGGACGTGCCTGAAACACCTCAAGTGGGAGGCGTCCAGGAGGCATCCTAATCAGATGCTGAACTCTTTGAAGATCTAATATCAGTGTAGGAAACATTTTAAATTTGCAGCACCATCACTTTTAGGACCATTGTGTAAAAATCATCTGTTCCCTCCTTCTTATTTAGATTCTAGCTTCACGTTGTGGTTTAAAAAGGGTATTCAGTGTTTCTGGGATATTTATAAAGATGGGACATTCAGCACTTATAATACATTGGTATTGTAATATAAACTACCTCCCGGTAATCTTTTTAGGTACTTTCAAGCCAGACATTTTGTTTCCAATACCTTTCCTGACTTTCCTTCTCTTCCATCTCAGAAACCATGGGAGGAACTGTTAACTTCCTCTGTGCATCATAGAGGAGCCATGTCACAGATATATCATCGGATCCTAGATTTTAGCAGTTACTCAAAAGTTAAGTCCAAGGCTGTGTGGGAAGGCGAGCTAGGCCTCGCCCTTGATCAGGATTGGTGGGACATATTGAGCAAAGCCAGTAAAGTCTCTTCCTGTGCTCGTCTTTCACTTATTCAATTTAAGGTGGTACACAGAGTTCATTATTCAAAGGCAAGACTGAGATTTACCCAGAAATGGAGGACAAATGTGAACGTTGTTCGAGTTCAGGTTGTTATCTAAGTCATATGTTTTATTCTTGTTCTCATTTACATAATTTTTGAACTGGTTATTTTTAATACAATGTCAACGGTAATGAGACTTCATGTAGATCCCTGCCCATTGATAGCCATCTTTGGAACCCCAGCTGTGTCTGCTCACTTAAACTCTACACAGAGGGATCATTGCCTTTACATCATTGCTGGCCAGACGTTGGATTCTTCTCCAGTGGAAATCTCCTACTTCTCCATCCGTGTCACAATGGATTAAAAACATTATGTTTTTCGTTAAGCTAGAAAAGATTAAGTATACCATGAAAGGATGTACTGCTGAATTCTACAGTAAGTGGCAACCATTCCTAAATTTTTTTGTAAGTTTGAGAACACTGCAAGATTGAGTGCTTCTGTGTATTGAATGATATTGTCGTATGAGCCAGGGCAGAGGGTGGAGTTGTTCGTGTTTGTGTTTTTATGTTTTTGTTACTGTTAAAGTTAAAAAACTAATAAAAATATCTGGAAAAAAAAAACAATAAGCAGTTGATTTGTAGACTCCCAGCTACTTGTAATCCTCAAAGCCACAGACTGATTAGCCACTGTTGACATTTTGGCATCAGAACAGCAAACCTCAGGTTTGAAAGGGTCATGAAAAATTAGAGTGCCAAAACAATAATTCTGTAGGTAATCTCCCATTATGCTCTACACATATTCTATACATATTCTGTTTGTGTTCTTATGAACAAATACGCTAAGAGTCTTTGTTTGCATTCTTATGAACAAATATGTTAAAAATGTTAAACTACAGGCTGAAGTGTTAAGCAACCACAATCTGATAAACAGGAATCAGGCAGAGCCATAGAGCCCTGTTTCTCTCTCTCTCCATTCTGTTAGTCAGGTCTATTACATTAGTTACACACCCAAATCAACACTCACACACACACACATTTCATAATACATCTTAGGGCAGACCTGGGGCCTTGGGCTGCATACAGCCCTTTGGTTGACTCTGACCAGCCCACTGGAGGTTAATTGTAAATTTCAAAATAAACACATTTTCTAATTTTACCTAATGCATGGACTGAAGCTCCGCTGCTTGTATTTTGAAGTTGTTTTTTTATTCACGTGCATAATGACCCAACATTTAAATCAATACTGCTGTAGGGGACCTAGTTAACCTCTTGCACTCCGGTGTACCGTGGGTGGGCACGTCTCTGCGTCCTAGAGCGCACGAGGGCGCCATAGGACGCACTGAAAAAAAAAAACAACCTGCATTTCCGTTCTTCCACTACAGACACAGCCGCAAACAGAAAGCCAAAGGAGTGCTTTGATTAGTTTAGATGTGATTGACCTCTCATTCAACTAATAAGAGCCTTGAATTGAGTTTCTGAAACCCTGAAGAACCAATGACTGAAAACGTAGCAAGAAGGACCCGCCTACCAACGGCTGCGAATACAGCGAGCCAATTGAAGCACAGAAGTTTGAAAGCGTGCATCCCTTGCATAAAATCTGTTTTGTCTGAGCTGCTGGGTGACACACACGCGTTCGCCAGTCTTTTTTTCTTACTACTGTTCTTATTTGTTTTGAAAAATCGTTCGCCAAAACTGCAATCATGGAAGCGCAAAACCGCAATAATGGAATTATGGTTTGACCGGGTCGCGTGACCAGAACCACAAGTCCGTAACAAGCGGACCAGCATCATGTTCGTCTGACAATGAGGAAGATCACCCATTTCGGATAACTTATGTTGAACTGTATAATCAGAGGAGTTATTGTCTAATTTGACCTTGTTGGATTTTCTTTCCCCCTTTGTTATATTATTCAGTTTCTTTTAATCTGTACTTTTAATCTATCCGAAATAAAGATTCATTCATTTATTCATTCAAACAATGAGGAAGAGAAGTTCGCCAGCGACACTGCTGTTGTGGACAGGTAAGTGTTATAAGCTAAATTATTCTTTATCCTTGAAAATTGTAATCCAGATGACTTTTGACCGATCGGTAAATTACAACTGTGCGTTATCGCAACATGACAGACCCGGACTGCTCCGGTCGAACGGCCGAACGGTCGGTCGAATGTTGCGAACGCCCCCCCCCCCCGCTACTCTTCTGTAGTGGATTGCAGATATATTGCAGATATTTTAGTACAACTGTGCGTAGTAGACAGCGGCGCACCGTCACCGCTTTCCGTCATGTAGCGATGGGCGATGTCCGTCCTCTGTAGCGGGGGGTGGGTGGGTGGGAGTTGTTATCTTCTACATTACATATATTTTAGTATAATTTTTAGTGCACTGTAGGTTATTTTTTCTTGTAAAAAAAGCCACACATTTTTTACGTGGCATGCTTCTTTGTGTGTGGGGGCTTGTTTGTTCATTCATTCATTCATGAATGAATAAACAACACCCCCCCCCCCCACACACACACACACAGCCCTTCACCTTTCATTAGAGCCCAAGATGAAGCTTCTATACTGAATCATTCAAAAGTTACAGACGTTTTTCCAAACTGTGCCATTTGGCACAATTTGGCACAGTTCAAAAACGCCTGGGAACAACCTAAGAAAAAAGCTGTTGTGGGCGACTCACATTGTGGGCTCACATTTCCACAGAGACATGACTGCATGTGTATTGAGGGTGTCACGTCTGCAAGGACAAAGGACTCGAATCTGCAGAAGATAATGAGGAGGTGTGAGATTTGTCTTTTTGTCCCACAGAAGATGCCCCGGAGAGATTTCCGGTTCATCAAGAAATGAGAGACAATGGTGAAGGTTCAAAGGGATGCTTTGTGACTGTATGTTTACTGAAAACACCATGTGACTTGAATTCTGATGCTGGAAACATATAAAAGGGTGATGAGATATGATTCTTCCTCTTTCCTGCTTTGAGAATGCTAGACGATGTGTTCTGTCAATAAAGCTGATTTACGAACTAAACTCAGCCTCATCATTCGAGCACATCCTCTACACTGGTGACCTACGACAAGAAATGAGCAGACAGAATTCTCCCGAGCGGGGCTCAGCAGAAGCCAGCCTGATGGCCGCCTCCACGATCCAGCTGCCCGATTTCTGGCAACACAGCCCGCGCTCATGGTTTAGCGCAGTTGAGGCGCAGTTCAACCTCCGGAGAATCTCCAACGACGACACAAAATTCTACCATGTGGTAGCGAAGCTGGACAGCGACACGGTCCAGAGAGGGGAGGATTTGGTTAATCATCCACCAGACAGCGACAAGTACAGCGCATTGAAGGACGCGCTGATCAGCCATTTCACCCCTTCAGTCCAACAATGAGCAGAGGGGCTCCTGACGTTGACGGAGTCAGAGAACGATAGACCTGCGGACCTGATGGTGAAGATGCTGAGGCTCAAAGACTCTGAGGATGGCGAATTCATTTTCGCCCACCTTTTCCTTCGGACTCTGCCGCCAGCAGTGAGAGTGGCCCTGGCAGAGTCGCCCCGATTGGCCAGGCGAGACTACCATGGGCTGAGCAAAGAGGCGCAGCGGATTGTCGACGCCCACAAGCGGAACGCGGTTTCGGCCGCAGCTGCTAGCCCAGGAACGGCGTCCGGAGACAGCGCAGGTCCAGCGGCCGAGGCGCCAGACGCACCAACGACGGCGGCGATGGGGGCCAGACGACGCGGAGCGGAGGACGGCCAATGTTTCTACCACCGTTGTTTTGCAGAGAGAGCGCACAGGTGCGTCCCGCCGTGCAACTTCAAGCGCCAGGGAAACGCCAAGACCGAGGGCCGGTAGCAGCTGCGACCCTCGGTAACGAGAACAAGCTGCTTTACCTGACGGATGCACACTCGGGGAAACAGTTCCTCGTGGACACGGGCTCCCAGCTGAGTTTCGTCACACCCACCTACGCGGAACGGCTGATGCCGTCTAAAGCTCCCTGGGTGTCAGTGTCAGCAGCGAACGGCTCTGCGATTAAAACGTTCGGTGAGAGGACCATGCTTCTGTCCTTACAGGGCTGTTCATTTGAGTGGACATTTATTGTAGCAGCAGTCAGTTTCAACATGTTAGGGGCTGATTTTTTGTGCTCACATGGTTTATTGGTTGACCTTGCTAATAGACGTCTGATTAATGCACTGTCCTTTCATTCTATTCCCTGCACAGCTCGGGTGGCCCCGCTGACTGCACATGCCAGCGTCTCAGCTGCGGGTGGTAAGTTTCACACATTGCTTGCTCAGTTCCCAGCACTCACAGTCCCCACGTTTTCGGCGACGGTGGCTAAACATGGGGTGGAACATTTTATAACCACCACCGGCCCTCCCGTTTTTGCAAAAGCTCGGCGCTTGGACCCAGCTAAACTGGCCATCGCGCGCGAGGAGTTCACTAATCTGGAAAAACTGGGCATTGTTAGACGCTCCAAGAGCTCTTGGGCTTCGCTGCTACACATGGTCCCAAAGGCTGACGGCTCGTGGCGACCTTGTGGCGATTTCCGCAGGTTGAACAACATTTCAGCTCATGACCGCTACCCGATTCCGCACATTCAGGATTTTTCTGTTCATTTGGCGGGGGCACGCATTTTTTCTAAAATAGACTTGGTGCGCAGTTACCACCAGGTTCCAGTGCGCACGCAAGATGTACCCAAAACAGCGGTCATAACTCCTTTCGGCCTTTTTGAATTTTTGCGCATGCCTTTTGGCCTCAAGGGGGCCGCACAGACTTTCCAACGCATGATGGATGCAGTTTTACGCGAACTCCCTTTCGTGTTCGTTTATTTGGACGATATTTTGGAAGCCAGCGCGTCCGAGGGCGAGCATGAAAAACACCTCACAGCAGTTTTTCGGAGGCTGGCAGAGCACGGGTTAATAGGTAACCCAGCGAAGTGCCAGTTTGGGGTTGCGCAGATTGATTTTTTGGGGCATCGCGTTTCGGCAGAAGGAGCGGTTCCTCTTCCAGAGAAAGTGCGTGCCATAACGGATTTTCCGCAACCTCAAACGGTCAAGGCGCTTCAGGAGTTTCTAGGGATGGTTAAT
This sequence comes from Pholidichthys leucotaenia, assembly GCA_020510985.1. Lineage (NCBI taxonomy): Eukaryota > Metazoa > Chordata > Actinopteri > Cichliformes > Pholidichthyidae > Pholidichthys > Pholidichthys leucotaenia. The sequence continues at coordinate 306,128,350 of CM035843.1, forward strand.
TTTTACAACCGGTTCCTCCCAAGCGCAGCACGGCTCATGCAGCCATTGTACACCGCTTTAAAAAAACAAAAGCCCGCAAATAAAGTTGAATGGTCTCCGGAGCGGGAGCTCGCTTTTGCCCAGGTAAAATCAGCCCTGGCAAACGCAGTTTTGTTAGTGCACCCAGTTCCAACGGCCCGCATGGCGCTCACCACTGACGCTTCCGATGTAGCGGTGGGGGCAGTAGTTGAACAGTTTGTGGCAGGTACCTGGCAACCCCTCGCGTTTTTCAGTAGGACTTTGCGTGATAGTGAGCGTAAATACAGTGCGTTTGACAGGGAGCTTTTGGCCCTACACTTGGCCATCCACCATTTTCAGTTCTGGTTAGAGGGGCGACGTTTCACCGCGTTTGTGGATCATAAACCGCTAACGTTTGCAATGGCCAAAATTTCAGAACCCTGGTCAGGCCGACAACAAAGGCAACTAGCCACAATATCGGAGTTCACTACTGATATTCAGCATGTTGCAGGTAAACACAATGTTGTGGCAGACTGCCTCTCGCGCGCGGTAGCACCACCAAGCCCCATAGGGGCAGACTCTGTAGCCGTGGCCGCGGGCCCGGGCAGCGACGCGGGAGCGCGCGCAGCCCCGGTCTGTGTAGGGTTAGATTATGCAGCCATGGCTGCGGAGCAGGTTAACGACGCGGACGTGCGCGCGCTCCAGTCTGGACCAACAGGGTTAAGGCTGGAGCACAGGGAGCAACAAAGTGGTATGCCCCCACTAATCTGCGATGTCTCCACGGGACGGCCCCGCCCCGTGGTGCCAGCCGCGTGGCGTCGCCGCATTTTTGACTCGGTCCATTCTCTCGCGCACCCGGGGGTGCGCGCATCGATTAAGTTGGTGGGGGAGAAATTTGTTTGGCCCGGGTTGCGCAAACAGGTCAAGGAATGGGCGGCAGCCTGCGTAGCGTGTCAGTGAGCCAAAATACACAGACACACTAAGGCCCCGTTAGAACCTTTTCACATCCCCGCTAAGCGTTTTGATCATGTGCATGTTGACTTGGTGGGCCCGCTCCCATTATCACACGGGCACACACATCTTTTGACGATAGTGGATCGCGCCACGCGTTGGCCAGAGGCGATTCCTCTGACATCAACCACAGCGGAAGAAGTTGCGCGAGCATTTTTAGCAGCGTGGGTTGCGCGTTTCGGTGTACCGTCGGACATAACGTCCGACAGGGGTCCCCAATTTATTTCCGAACTATGGTCATCGATGGCCCGCAGCTTGGGGGTGAAGATTCATCGCACTACCGCGTATAACCCCCAAGCTAATGGTTTATGCGAACGCTTTCACAGGTCATTGAAAGCAGCCCTCAGAGCGTCGCTGACGGATACATATTGGGTGGACAAACTTCCATGGGTTTTATTGGGGTTGCGTTCTGCACCTAAGGAAGATTTACATGCTTCCCCTGCTGAATTAGTTTTTGCACAACCTCTCCGTTTGCCGGGGGAATTTCTCCCCGATAATCCCGCACCAAATGGCCCCCCTGCTCAGCCGTGGCAGAGCAACTCGGGAGCAAACACGCTCCCTGGCCCGGTCCATCACAGTTTCCCACACGTTTTTGTGCCAAAGGCTTTAAAAAATGCAGAGTTTGTTTTTGTTAAACATGATGCTCAGCGTCCAAGTTTGCGGCCGTTTTATGACGGACCGTTCAGAGTGCTGGAGACCGGGCAGAAGCATTTTCTGCTAGATTTGGGGGCAGAAGGGAGTTGATTTGCATAAACAGGCTCAAACCCGCTTTTGTTTTGGCTGATGAGGAAGTGCAGCTCGCGAGGCCCCCCCCCCCCGCCGTGGCAGGCCGCCGAGAGGACATTCTCCAGAATCTTCACAGAAAGGTGCTAACAGCTTTAATCCACAGATGCAGAGAGATGTTGCAGGGGCAGCAAAGCCAGGTTGCAGCAGATTCGGCAGAAAGTTAAAACCTAGGCAGTTGGTGGATTGATTAGCGATATATGGAGTGTTTTGTGTTTTTCTTTTTTTATGCCATGCAGGTTTTGCCCTTACTAGACGTTTGGGGGGGGGGTAGTGTGGGCGACACACATTGTGGGCTCACATTTCCACAGAGACATGACTGCATGTGTATTGAGGGTGTCACGTCTGCAAGGACAAAGGATTTGAATTTGCAGAAGATAATGAGGAGGTGTGAGATTTGTCTTTTTGTCCCACAGAAGATGCCCCGGAGAGATTTCCGGTTCATCAAGAAATGAGAGACAATGGTGAAGGTTCAAAGGGATGCTTTGTGACTGTATGTTTACTGAAAACACCATGTGACTTGAATTCTGATGCTGGAAACATATAAAAGGGTGATGAGATATGATTCTTCCTCTTTCCTGCTTTGAGAATGCTAGACGATGTGTTCTGTCAATAAAGCTGATTTACGAACTAAACTCAGCCTCATCATTCGAGCACATCCTCTACACTGTGTAATATATTCATTTTTTGTGGTATTGTTACAAAATTTTGACCTCAGCTGGATAACACTTGGTTCTACATTTCTGTTGCATTTTCCAACTCGGATCTGACAGCTGTGTGTTATTTGCAAGCATTTGTATCCAAAAAAACACCCAGGCGAAATTTATTTTCTTCAAGTTCAGTATGTTTAGATGACTGTTACTCAGTGGCAGGAGCACTTAGAGAGATTATGACTATTTTGCCAAAAAATTCAAAGTGTTTTCTTTTAAATGAGACCAACCCCATGAAGATGCTGCAAAGGGTTGAAGAACAGCTTTTGATTTACTTTGGGTACGTTATTTTTTGGCATTTTTAGGGAAATTGACCAGAGTGCAAGGGGTTAATGTAATTATCCACTCAGACTGGGTAGCACAGGATGAGACGCTTTAAAGCTGTTAATTAGATATGCAAGACAGCCTGTGGTTTTCTCCATAAGAATGCAGGATAATATGCAGTCTCCTCCGGGTTGCATAATAATGCGCCAACAGGCTGGGTGACAAATTGTCATTGTAAGTCTGTGTGTTGTAATGTGAACCCCCAGGTCGTGAGGCAAGTGTATGGTTTTAAAGAGAGATGCCAGCGACCTGGAGTTATTCTTCTTGTTAAGTGATGTTAGGGAGAGAGATTAATAAAGTCTGCTCTGCCCACTACCTCGCCTGCTTTTTCCTCTCTCTACACTGCGCATGATTAAATCTACCTTGTCACAAGCAGACGACTTTAGCCCTCAAAAATGCCTGCGCACGCTAAAAAAAGAAAGGTAGATGCCGAATGCAGGGTTTTCAACAAAACATGGACTGCTAAGTATTTATTTACTGAAGTCAGAGGTAAAGCCGCATGTTTAGTTTGCGAACAGCAGATCGCTGTGTTTAAGGATTACAATATGAGTCGGCATTACGAGACGAAACACGCGGAGAAATACAAAAACCTGACTGATGCTGAAAGGGTGCGGACATCGGAAGCTTTTCAAGTTAAGCTAAAAAAGCAGCAAGGATTTTTTTACCAAGCTTCACGCATCCAGGGATGCAGCAACCAAGATCAGTTTTGTGATATCCCACAAAATCGCTAAAAACAGTAAGCCATTCACAGAGGGGGAGTTTGTCAAAGAGTGTTTGGTGGACTCTGCAGCATTAATTTGCCCTGAAAAAAAAAGAAGCATTTGAGCAAGTCCCACTGTCCAGGCGAACTGTGACGAGAAGGATCAAGGATATTGCGGGGAATCTGGAGCTTCAGCTGCAATGTGAAGTGGCAAGTTTTGACTTTTTTCTCCTTGGCTATGGACGAGAGTTCTGATGTCCGTGACACAGCCCAGTTACTCGTATTTGTCCTTGGGATAACGGACTTCAAAATTACAGAGGAGCTGGCAGCAAAGTGGTCAATGAAAGGGACGATGGCAGGGAGCGATCTGTTCACAGATTTAAATGCATGCATGGACATGTTGGGGCTGAAATGGGACAGACTGGTTGGTGTCACAACGGACGGTTGTCCAAATCTGATGGGGAAAAATGTCGGACTTTTGAAACGTATGCAGGATAAAGTGACTGAAATCGATGCAGATCAGAAATTGGTATTTTTGCATTGTATTATACAGTACATCAGCATGTGTTGTGCAAATCAGTGCTAAAAATGGTATTGATGTTGTAACTAAAATAACTAACTTCGTCAGGGCACAAGCATTGAATCACAGACAGTTTGTTGCACCTTTGAAGGATGAAATGCATATGATTTCCTCTCCCTTTTCCTGCGGTGTGGATAATGCACCCAGTGATGTTCAGCTGCGATACTGGCAGAGCAGTTTAAGTCAGGATCACTGCTGGATTTTTACTCTTCTCTCAAGGAAGAGAACTTTCCAAACATGAGGAGACATGCTCAGAAGATTTTGGTTCTCTTTGGCTCTACCTACATATGTGAACAAACATTCTCAGTGATGAAGTTTACTAAATCCAGGTATAGATCCTCGCTCACTGATGATCATCTGTCAGCTGTGCTTCGTATCTCCACCTCAGACATTCAACCTGACTTTGATGCACTCGTTAAAGCCCAGCAGAGGCTAGATTTCTCTCACTGAACAAGAAAAAAGAACTGAAAAACACCAAGTGAGGTAGTTAGACTACAAATGTAGGCATGTAAATGCACCAAAGCCTTTCTTCGGAGGCCTTTTTCTCAAAATCACAGTTCAGTGAAAATCATTTGATGTATCTTGCTTAATATGTGGAGTACAAAGACAATGTTGTGATGTCTTTAGAAAGCTAAGAATCTCTTTCCAACAGTATATGAAACTCAAAATGTGTTTTGAGGTGAATGCGACTGAAAATGATCACTAATATAATGAGTCACAATGGCAAAAATGTTCACATTTTGTTTACCATTGTTTTGTAAAAATTGATTGAATAAATGACATTTTTTGTAAGGCAACTTCACTTTTTCATTGCTTAATCATAACATATACTGTACTCTTACCGGTCTTACCAGCTTGTCAAAACAATGCTATGTGCTGCTTTTTATAAAGAAATACAATAAATATTATGCAGAATTGGTTTCAGCCTTTTGGTCCGGCCCTCCACAATATTTTCTGTTTCTCATGTGGCCCCATGGAAAAAATAATTGCCTACCCCTGTCTTAGGGGATAGCTAGCGTGAATAGTGGATGGCATGTTCACGTCAGAGTTAAACTGGCCAATCAGACAGTTTAACTCTCTGTACATAATCTATACATATTCTGTTTGTGTTCTTATGAACAAATACGTTGAGTCTTTGTTTGCATTCTTATGAACAAATATGTTAAAAGTGTTAAACTACAGGCTGAATTGTTAAGCATCCACAAGCTGATAAACAGGAATCAGGCAGAGCCATAGAGCCCACTTTTTCGCTCTCTCCATTCTATTAGTCAGGTCTATTACATTAGTTACACACCCAAATTAACACTCACACACACACACACTTCATAATACATCTTAGGGGATGGCTAACGTGAATAGTGGATGGCATGTTCACGTCAGAGTTAAACTGGCCAATCAGACGGTTGCGTGCAAGTCCATCCCACTGTACAGGGCCTGCCTGGCCCAAGAAGATGAATGTAAGTTGCACCCGGAAGTCGGGGTCAGTCTGATGACGTTCCCGAGGGAGCTGTGCCACACTGAACCCAGCACTGCTTGCTTTACATGTGACCTCTGAATAAATGCTGCATCTTTGAACTGAAGAATTCACTGGCTTATTCTTGGATCTTTCAATCAAAGAATTGGGATTTTAACAATTTTGGTGCTGGTGACCCGGATTGAACTATTCTGAGACGAGTCCGGAACAGATCGGAAGGACCCTTTCTTAGGCGACCATGGCGCCCAAACAGAAAGGTAAGCAGAAAACCTCTTTACATGAATTTCTGCACTTTGGCCATACTAAATTTACAGTTGTCTGATTAAGGGGTATATCCGATCTCCAAATTTTATAACATGGGGAATACAAATTTAAACTCCAGAGAAATTGATTGCGTGATGGAAATCAGCGGTTACATGTAAGGCATGAATCGCATTGTTTCACACAAGGGAGAGTGGAGAAATGCCCTAGGATCAAAGAGCCATTTTTTATGAATAAGGAAGATTTGCAATGCGAGAATCTTTTTTACATCAATAGTGAGCATAAATAAGGCACTCCAATACATTATAAGATTCTCCAACTTAATCAATGAGTGAGTAATGTAGCAATACGAGAGCTCAAATTTGATTCATGAGTGAGTAAAAAAAATTAATTCTAATGCAACAACTTAAATAACATCACTAAGTAAAAATAAAAATAGTAATAATTTAAGGTACACCGCAAGAATCTTTTTTAACATCATTAGTGAGTGACTGTTCATAATAATAAAAATAGTAATAATTTACCAACCACAATAATCCACCAACCACAATGCTCCGCACTGTGTGTCTCTCTCTCTATATATATATATTTATAGTAATATGTACATATGTATACTAGCTGCTCTTGTTTTTTTCTCTTGCCTTCTGATTGTTGCTCTGAGTGTTGCTATCCCTGTGCTGTTGCAATCCTGGAATTTCCCCAGTGTGGGACTAATAAAGGCTTATCTTATCATATCTTATCTTAATTTACAGTACAGCATGAGAATCTTTTTAACATCATTAGTGAGTGACTTCATAATAATAAAAATAGTAATAATTTACAGTACAGCACGAAAATCTTTTTAACATCATTAGTGAGTGACTGTTCACAATAATAAAAATAGTAATAATTTACAGTACAGCACAAGAATCTTTTTTAACGTCATTAGTGAGTGACTGTTCATAATAATAAAAATAGTAATAATTTACAGTACAGCACGAGAATCTTTTAACATCATTAGAGAGTGATTGTTCATAATAATAAAAATAGTAATAATTTACAGTACAGCACGAGAATCTTTTTTAACATCATTAGTGAGTGACTGTTCATAGAATAACAATAGTGATATTTACGGTACAGTGCAAGAATCTTTTATACATCATTAGTGAGCGACTGTACACAGCAGTAAAGATAGCTTGTAAAAATCAGTATAAGACTGGACTTTATGATACGATACCTCTTGTATCAATGACCTGACGAGGCCTCAATGAAAGTACCCTCTACATAAAAGTTAAGCAATAAGAAAAAGAGTACATGCAAATTTGTGGCAGGGAAGGACACACAATAATCTCTGTTTTTATTGTCTATATTGTGTTAATTCTGTGTCTTTAGGGGATAAATGGATGGTTTGAGAAATAACGGGGGTTGGAAATATCTACTAACCTTTTCCTATAGTATGATTTAACTAACGGCGCTCTTTGGGCCATGTGGGGAACAAAGGCGGGTGTGTGTTTTTCCACAAAGTAGGGAGGTAATTCGCCCCCACTCCTGAGTGGAGCTGAGTGATTGTTTAAAATAGGTTACTGATAGGAGATTATTTGAGGTAGCAGTATTAAAATGGATTGCTAAATTAAAGTTGTAAGGTTATTCTTGCACGTGTACAGCTGCATTTAAGGAGGCAGCACTCCAGTTCTTTGAAAAACAAGTCATGGTTTGTGGACAATAGACTTTGTGGCCATATTGCGGATCCACATTGCACGTGGCAGAGGCAGCCACGTGGCATTCAGTGCGCATGTGCGGATAAACACCATCTTAAACCAGCTTCAAGCAACATTACTGTATCTCCTCCTCCTTGAGTACAGTGCCTTCATCGTGTGGCCAAATGTAGGAATTGCATTCTTTCATAAATCTACTGCCAAATAGAGCTTCAAATCTTCCTAAAAAATTTGGAACCTTATCTCTCTGGCTGAAAGGAAAGCTTTAAAGGTGACGGACAGACGAAAACTCAAAATCGCTAAATCATATCTCAAATTGTTGTCTGAGACGAGCTAATTGGAACCCCACATGTTTTGGTGTCAACGTATGTCGTATAAGGTGACAATGCGCTCTTGAAGTACGCTGTTGTGGAGAGCTGTCTGACCCAGCCAAGATCAGCGGTAAAATGGCCACTGACTGTGTGACGTCATTTCGGTGTGGCACACAGTCGGCGGACATTGCTTTTTTTTATTTGATGTTTACGTTTTAAAATCGGCGATTACGGATATTTCTCGGAATACTTTTGGATTACAAATAGATTATTTATTAACATTAGGATTTCAGGAATCGAATTAATTATGGTTTGTCGTTGTGTTGTGTACGGGTGCGACGTTATACCAGAGGAGCATGCTGTGAGTGTTTTTGAATGTCCCGTCCCTGTGAAAATCAGAACGGCATGGGTGAAATTCGTTCAGAAAACGCAAAAAAAAAATGGACTTATGTCGGTAAAACACCAAAAATGTGCAGTAGAGATTTTGTTGACAGCGATTTCGAGAATAAGATGCAATTTGTGTCATGACTCGCCGCTCCTCAGCGGATTCAGCTGGGCGCACACCTGCCCCTCGTCAGCACATCCCCATAAATCCATTCACACACACCTGCTTGTTGAATAAAGCTGTTAAATCTATCCTGAGCCTGCGTGCGTGTTTCCTGGGCCAGACATTATGTCAATTTGAAATGAAATTTGCCAAAAGATTTCTGATAAAGAAAACGGCTATTCCAACTATATATGCCTCGATTTCCAAGTGTGACTCTGAGAACGGGGTCAGTGACAATCAACTGTCAGAACACGAGAAGTAAACAGGGTACGTTTTTTTATTTTTAATAATCACTGCAAATGTTTACTAAACATCTTAAATGAATTCCAAGCCATGGTTTGCATTGCCTTACCAACTTATCAAATATTAGCATATTAGGGTGTTCATACTCATCAAATATGAAATATTCAGTGCTGTATAGGGAGGTGGCTGTGCCTGTTTGATCAATTTATATTTCATAAACTCAATATACTAATAATAACTCAATATATGATTTTACAAAACTTTATTTAAATAACATTGTTCACAAATCTAATCTTGGTAGACAAAATCCCTTGTAGTGATGAGATGGGAATGTTTCTCTGATGAGGCTCACCGCACAGGCAGGCAACATAACCCTCACTTCTTCTCCAAAAAAATCCCCAACACTATGAATCTGTATCGCCTGAAAAATATGGGGTTGGCATTGATTATTCCGTTTGCATTGATTATTGAATGGTTTCTTCATAATTCATCTGGGAAATTAAATCAAATGAATAAATATTGTTTATAAACTCACTCGTGTGGACGATGACGGCCGCTTCATCTGTCTCATCAGCTCCAGCTGCGCACAGACCAGCAGGTGCTAATCAGCGGCTGAGAAGATGCAGCGAGTGACCAATGGGTAGTTTTATTTTTAAAATTAAGTGTGTGACCATGCATGTCGCCAAAGAAAAATATTTGTAAGCATCTTTTACCTAGAAATATCTTACAGCCGATCGTAAACGTGTTCTTTTCCCGTCCGTGTTGCGTCTTCCTCCTCTCCCTCGAACAAATAAGGCTGACAGCCCACACACCACCCAAAATGTCTTCATTGTCAATGTAATCATTTGTAATCATTTATATTGAGGTCGTCAAACTCTAGAAAATAATCGCTGTCCGAATCACTTTGCTCTCGTTCTGCAATTTTTTTTCATACCGAATTGACGTGAAGGCTGCATGCACCTATCGGCAGATGGCGGTACTGCAGCATCACTGAGTGAAAGATGGACTATGACTAAATAATTTCATTTATGTAGGATGGTGACACATATTAAATCAGGGGAATGGGAAGAATGGAATATTTTCATACAATCAGTTGATTGGTTCAATAAAAAAATGTCAATGTCCGTCACCTTTAAGTCTGTACACGGCAAAATAAAGCCCTCCCACACCTGCCAATGCGGGTTTGATGTAGTGAGACAGGGGCTGCCTAATCAGCTGGAGAGAAGAGGTTCAATTTTAATTTGGACAGAAGGAAGACTAAGGAGATTTATTCCTACTCATACAATAAAAGTGTAGAAAAATCCTAGGTGGACAACATATAAAGGTGAGGTCATTTAAATAAATACATATATAAATAAATAAATACATAGAAGTTGTGGAGATGAACATTGTTGAAGTGAGAGTGGACAGAAAATGGAAAAGGAAGTTTGGTGTTAGAGAAAAATTGAAGGCTGATGAATTGTCAAAGTTTTGTGCAGGACACAAGAGAAAAATATAGAGAAAAGATTGGAAGAAGGAAAGAAAAAACATAAGAATAAGAGACTTATGCTGCATCGGTAAGAACAAAAGCAAATTAATCAATAATCATGATAAAACGGAAAAAGGACAAAAACACGCTCTGTAATGGCTTGTCTGTTTCTCTATTAATCTGAGACAATGGTGGTGGCTGTGGATCATCTCCCTCCCCCAGCGACCATGTGAGACCCTCTTCAGGCCCTCTGGAATTGGTTGCGTCCACCCTCCCCCTCCATGCCATCACCTAGCGACCCCCTCCTCCCTCCGCAACAACAGTAAAAGAATGTAAATCAAAGGGACATCGAAAGATGGGTCATAGATGATCAACTGAGCACACTTAAGTGCAATAAATTTCTGTATATTGTTGCTTTCCATTTACCTTCGGACAGCATCTCATATATTCAATCTCATTCATGAACATTTAAGTGTTAGTCTGCATAAGCCATACATATTTTGCCAGGAAGCTGTGTTGGTGCTAACAAGCCATTCCAGATTCAGCAAACTACTCATATGTTCTCTAAGTGTGCATAAACAGTATTTGTGAATCAGCTGTAGTCAGCATGTGTTCATGAGAAATGAGGATTGCGTAACTGGTGCCTAAAACTACCGCTAAAATCACATCTCAATAAAATTGACCAACAGTCTCATTCACTAAAAGCCCCATCAGAGAGGTGCCAAAATCACATACTGAGCAAACTGAAGTGTTTTTTTAGAAAAAGCCGTGGATAAGGTAAAAACCAAAATAAAGCCTCTGCTAAGCAGATGCCACAACAACCCACGCCCCACCAGACTCTATCTAGGCAACCACCCCAGGACCCCACATCACAACAATATGGACTCTACCCAGACTTCCCACCTAGTCTGCCCTAACAGTATCAGCCGCAGAGCCACAGGAGATGGTCAGAGGTTTAATAATAGAGGCAGAGGCCATGTTAACAGTAAACCCTGGGGGTTCCCTAATTAGCAACACAATGTGCATCCTCCCCTACATGGTCCTCATTTGGATGTTGATGAAAAGAATGGCTTTGTTAACGCCATTCTGTTTCAAAAGGGGGAGTGGGACAAGCGTGGATAGAAAAGTGCTAATGTACTATAGTAGCAAATTACACAACGTAGAAATAGGTCATCCGGCTTGTGTGAAACATGTAGCCGCTATAAGAAAGGCTGTAGAAAAGACATTGCACCTGACAATGGGCAATCAAACCACTATTCACACAACACATGGAGTTAAAGCCTTTCTTGACTCAAAATTGGAAATCTAGATAAGAAAGGAAAATAAAATTTGAAGGAAAAACCCGCATTTATTTAGGGAATGGCTGACACAGACTTCCTATGAACCAGTTGTTTATCAAAGGAAGCCAAAAGGAGGAGGGGGAGGACAGCAGTGGGGCAGGAGGGGCCAACGCACCCATAATTGAAACTGAGTGATGGCAAGACCGGCCGCTGGGAGGGGAGGCACCCATGATCCACATCCACTACAGAAAAACTGGACTGCATGCTTAAGACTGAAACAGATAAGTGGACTCACTTCTACATATATACAGAAAATTAGCAAAAAATTAAATTATTAGAAAGTAGCAGACATCTTCCATTTACCTGACTCTGATCTAATAGTAACAACAGAGCTGAGGTTCAAGGTACTCCGATTAAATTCGTATGGCGCAGGTGCATGTAAATTAGTAACTTCAGGTAATGATATACAGGACTTTTCAAATTCAGAAAAGGTAATAGTTAAAATCTGCAAATGGTGGACTAACAGTAGAGTACCTATTAAAATCTGTAAAAGTAGTATTGTACCCCATGTACTATAGGCAATTGAACAAATCTGATCCAAATTAGGAACAACCATTCTTTGCAAATCCATTCTCCAGATTGGTCATAAAACTTGTACTGGTAAACACAGGAATGGGTGGAAGCATCTCTTGTCCTAGTTGAAGAGAAAAGGAGACATTTTAACCAATGGGGGGTTCCATACGTCTTGCTGGTTAGACCCAAACACATGGATTGGAAAATGTTGGACATTTCGTCACCTCTGCTGGGGAATATAGCCATTCATGGAAAGCCAACACCTGACCTTAACATAGAACATTCTCCTAAATTAGAAACATACACATTGTCATTTAACTGGGAAATCACAGCACAAAAGGCCGTGCACATTGACACCAGAAATCTCCTACGTGACCAATCTTAACCTTAACAAACGAGGGGATGAGAAAATTTGAAGCAAATTCTAAATTTGTTGTGGTAAAAGGATTAAACAGATGTAGATCTAATAAAAAGAGCAGAGTATGACACTATAGACCATATATTCAGAAGCCCAGAAAGGTGTTAACCAGGTCATGAAAACTAAAAGCAGCAGATGTCAAAGCGTCATCAGTCCTGTAGGAAGCGCCCTGATGATGCAGGGCCTGCAGGAATTCACGAAGCTCTAACTCTTTGTGCTCGTTGTATGCCAGGATCACACATATTGATGAATGAGCTAAACCTCCAAATGCAATTTTCCACAGTGGTAGGCATCAGCAAATTTTGCACATCTCATACCTCCTGATAGAAACCAATTGCTGAGCCCGGAGGAGGAGGAGCTGAAGACCCCAAGACGGTGGATGATGACGAAGAAAACCATTGTGCTATTACGGATTATTTGTAAACACAATGTGCTACTATTAATACATGGATCATACATAGCTCACCACACACACGTAGGGGTGTGAGACATAGTATTCTTGCGTTATTATTTACATCATGCTAATTGCAGTTAGGTAGTCAGGATAACTGTGAAGGTTAGAAGCTCTAGAGGCCTGAATACAACAAGCATGGATAAGGATGTCTCCAAACTTTGAACAATTTTGTTTGCTACCTACTTACACTGCAACATATAGGTCTCATTACCCAGCTCACTTATCACAACACAATCACTGCTTGTAGCTTGCACAGAGCCAACAACCATACACTTACAGGCTAATGGGAGATAACTTACACCGGTAATACAACAGTACACTGTCAGCTACAGATGTAGTGAATAAGGATAAAGCGGTACAGGCTCCAGCCATTGCAGTGACAACCCCTCAGGCCATTATTGATCCTGTCCCGGCCAAGCCCTTTGTATCAGCACCCAAGCAAAGGTGTAGGGTGCGGGGGAGGTGCATACAGGGCCATCACGCCCACCTGGAGACGTGTGCCTGTGATGTAGAAAAGGAGGTCGTAGGGGTAGTGACTGTACGACTTCAGTCTCTAGAAGAAGGATGGACTGGTACCCATGCGCACCCACTGCACCTCCAGCATCTGGGGTGTAGTCAGATCAGCCACACGGAGGAGAGAGCATTTCCTGATCCAACGCTACCCCTCACAGTGGGAGACAAGGCCCATGCCACTATGGTGGGCACAGGGGCTCAAGGTTCATCAACACCAACCTCTCTACCTCTGTCTACTGATTATACACCGGTGAGTAGCATCCCTGGGACAGTATCACTGAACTGTTCACTGGTTGGACTGGATGTTGTCTACTCTCTGCTGTATCCACCAGACTGTCCTGTAAACCTCATGGGACAAGATGTGCCTCTGAGAGCAAGAGCACACATTTGTTTTGCTTCTAATGGTACCGGTGTGTGTCTGCAAGATGGGACTGTGCTCCACAGCTGCAGATACAGGAAGCAGACACAGAGGAAGGCCAAACCCTTGTCCCAACTGTGTGATGACTGCAGCTGAATGATGCGAGCCCTGGCAAAGGTCAACTGGTGGACAAAATGTTTCATGGGCTTCGTGAATTGACCCTGTTCGACCTTATGATCCCCATATGATCCACTCCAACGTACAAAAAACTATTCACATGATGATCAGGGGGAGACCTCAGTGGGGGTGCAGGAATTGGTGAGCAAGGACAATAATGTGAATTCACAAGGAGTCGCTGCTACAGTTCATCTGGACAAAGACGTGTTGCCTTGATGTGCCCTCTTAGACATCGCTGCACCATGCTGGGGGTGTCAACAAGGGAGGAGGCAAAAGTACCAGAACCAATGGTGCAAACCTATCTTGGGTTGACTGACTGGGTTGACACACAATGTAGGGACCTACCTTATTCACCATCTGATGATCGCTAGCATATCTCACACTATGTATGGTTGACATGATAAAATCATGTCAAAAGGGGAATGAAAGCGTCATGAAAAGAGTGTCAAAATAATAATTCTGTAGGTAATCTCCTATTATGCTCTACACATATTCTATACATATTCTGTTTGTGTTCTTATGAACAAATACGTTAAGAGTCTTTGTTTGCATTCTTATGAACAAATATGTTAAAAGTGTTAAACTACAGGCTGAAGTGTTAAGCAACCACAAGCTGATAAACAGGAATCAGGCAGAGCCATAGAGCCCTCTTTCTCGTGCTCTCCATTCTATTAGTCAGGTATATTAAATTAGTTACACACCCAAATCAACACTCACACACACACACTTTATAATACATCTTAGGGGATAGCTAACATGAATAGTGGATGGCATGTTCACATCAGAGTTAAACTGGCCAATCAGATGGTTGTGTGCAAGTCCATTCCACTGTACGGGGCCTGCCTGGACCAAGAAGATGAATGTAAGTTGCACCCGGAAGTCGGGGTCAGTGTGACGACGCTCCCGAGGGAGCTGCGCCACACTGAACCCAGCGCTGCTTGCTTTACATGTGACCTCTGAATAAATGTTGCATCTTTGAACTAAAGAATTCTCCGGCTTATTCTTGGATCTTTCAATCAAAGAATCGGGATTTTAACAATTTACTACTCCGTCATTTTCTTCAGTTGTTCAGAAGAATTAAGACTTCCCAAGTGAGTGACACTCTTGAATGTTGAAGTCTGGATCTCGGCATCGTTCTCGAAAAGCCTTGGGAGCTAAGGTTAGCTTTAGCAGCTAGCTTGCTTGTTGGTTAGCAGCTAGCTTGTTCCAGCACGAATAACAGCTTTGCTGGTTTCCTGCCAGCAGCCTCAAGGATAAAGTTGTTGTTTTTCTCTTCTTTGGAGACTTCTTTCATCGCAAAGGAAACAGGAGATGAGCAGGATCCAGGTGGTCCATACAGAGATCTAATCATCTGGAATGATTAGAAGCATCTGTGTCATTGAGCATGAGACATTTTCTGTCTCGCTTGTGTGGACACAGTTGATTTTACAGACTGCATTCAAAGGAAAGAACTGGGCAAGGAGGGCTAAATAGTAATTTGGATCTTCATATCATCCTGTAGCTTAAAAGTGTGGTACTTAATGTGCACCACGTCATTACGAACGAAGCACAAGAAGTCATAAATCATGACTCTTTCTTTGTTTGCTCACGGCAAGTCCCAGGAAAAGCCCCATGAATCAGAATCAGAATCAGAATCAGAATCAGGTTTATTGCCATTGTTCATGTAGTACACAAACTAGGAATTTGTCTCGGTACAATGCTGCAACATTAAACATGATAAGATAAGAGAAATAAACTATACATGTAATAAAGTGTAGGATAAGATTAAGTGATACTGGTCAACAGTTAAAATATATATTAGCCAGCAGCAGATACTGTGGAGAACTATATAGTGCAGTCGGTAATGCAGGAAGAAAACAGTGATGATTGACATGAGTCTGGTTGAGCTGCTGTACATGGTGCACGAGAGTCACTTAGTGTTCAGCAGTCTAATGGCAGAGGGGAAGAAGCTGTTCATGTGACGGGAGGTTTTAGTCTGGATGGACCGAAGTCTTCTACCAGAGGGGAGGGGGGCAAACAGTACGTGACCAGGGTGTGAGGGATCGGCTATGATCCGGCCAGCACGCCTCCGGGTCCTGGAGATGTACAGATCCTGGAGAGATGGGAGCTTGCAGCCGATCACCTTCTCAGCAGTGCACTCATGAGTGCCTGGTATCATTGGAAAGCTTAGAAATCATACTTTCTAAAAAAAAAATACCTATGTTTTTGTGTAAGATGTAACTCCCAAACGATCGAACGCGAGTTTTCAATCTAGACAAAATTGTCTTTTTCTGGGTCAGTTTTTGCACACTTCCTACAAATTAAATATCATTTTGAAGGTCTTTCAATACAGAATATAGAAATAAGGTTGCATCAGTTGTATATAATTTTTGGCTTTAATGAAATAGAATCCCCCTGCAGCTCCCTCCGCCAGGCATCACTACAAGTCCAGGGAGTGTCCGCCGAAAGGCAAGCACTGCGGAAAATGTGGCCTTTTGCACCATTTTGCCAGAACCTGTAAAAATTTTGAACGAGGGGACCGAAGACAGGAAGCGGGCTCCTCTGCGAAGACTCAGACGGTCATCCACACGGTTTCCCCGGAGACACATGGACATATACTGTATGTTGTACTGTTAAGCTGGATGACGCTGAAGTGCTGCTGCTGGTGGATACAGGAGCGGTGGTTTCGGTGCTAAATCTGGTGATAGTGAACAGTCTGTTTCCCTGCTACTGCATAAATACAGTATCCGCCCCCTACTACGGCTATGGCAGGAACAGGCTTGCCGTGGTGGGGTCTGTGGGACTAACAGTGACCTACAAGTCTAGAACAATGGCGAGCGTCCAGGTGGTGGTGACTGCTGCAGGACCCAACATCATGGAGTGCAACATGTTTTATGGCTTGGGGTTCTCTATCGTCAGCGACACCAGAGAGGAGTGGTCGGGCTGCAGATTGTGGGACTGGCCTGCTCCGTGTGTGGACGGCGATGAAGTGTGGGACAATGACTGGTCTGGTATCACAGGAGGAGTGCAAATAAAACACCACGGTGCGCCATCCCGGGATGGACCTGATGCCTGCATCAAAGCTGCCCTTGGTGTGGGAACTGGATGGCACGATGGGACCCCCGGGGAGGCGGGTAGGACTGAGGTGCCAGTGCTGAAAGAACCTGGGTTAAGACCAGCTGGTGCAGTTTTAAAACGCGCCAGGAAGAGGGCCTCAGGCCGGGTTGGCAAGACGACCAGCCCTGAATTGGAGGCCCGCTCACAACACGGTGGTCCTAAGAAGCATGACAGAGCTCCCCTTCATATCGGCGATGAGGTCCACCCAAGGGTTGAAGCTCGGCTGAGAGGGACCCATAAACATTGCGAGCAGAGTGATGACCAGGGAACGCTACAGGTGACAGCAGCCCGGAGTGACGGCTATTTGGGCTTGTCTGATGAGTCATGGAGGCACCCTAATGAACTGCGCCGCGTGGTGGAGAAGAAGAGGCGACGCAATCCATCTCCAGAGGCCAAAAGATGGAGGCACTCTGGGTGGGAACCACCAGATGGCAATCCAAAGGGAGGGCACTCCACGGGGTTTGTGAAGTGACTGGGGTTTGTTCAAATTTGTGTTCTGATTTGGTTTCCCCGTGTCATGTTGTATATAGTTTGCACTTGGTCTTATTGGGTTTGTGCCCCGTGCATATTTAAATTTGGGAAAAGTGTGCATATTTGATTGACTTGATTGTATTGTAAAAAAAGGGGGGGATGAGAAGATGTGTGTAAACTGAGTGATGAATACATTGTGGAATTTTGGTTGAACTGAACTTGTAAGGAATAAATAGAGTAACTTGTGAATAAGAATTGGAGACACCCAACACTGTTTATTTTGAATTGTGTGATGTGCCAAATGTGGGGTGGGTGTGTTGGGGTGGGAGCCGCCAATAGGGGGTGTGTATACTGTTTGTTGTGATTTGTTACGTTTAATTGTGTATGTACAGTTCATGATGGGATTATTTTATTTCTTATAGGAACATGGCTATCTTTATTTTGGACTTTGAGGATAAGGCGGAAGAAAAACCCGCTTGGCCATGTAGGGGGCACCGGCAGTCTACCTGGCCTCTCGAGCTTATGTTGTGTGCGTGGATAGGCTTGTTTATTCCTTTCTGTACATTTGGTTTTGTTGTTAGTGTGTGAGTCGGGTTACAAATTTCGGGGAGCTCAATCAGTGTGTTTGTTATTTTTCTGCGGGGGGGGGGGGGGGTTATGTATGGAAAAGTAGTAGTAAAATGACAGCCAGGGCTCCTGGGGAATAGTGAGGGGTGGCCGCCCACCTTTCTGATGGTGGCGTCACCCGGGGTATAAAGGGCACAGCGGGAAGCAGCCATCTCTCTTTCACTGTTGACCCCTGGCAAGCAGGAGCGCCGTAGCTGCATTGTGTATAGTTGTTGTTATAATAAAGCTACCTTCACTTCACCTCTGGCCTGGTTATTATTATAAGGATTATGGACACAACAGTACCTACAAGGGCAATGCTTTCCTTAATATCAAATCCACAGTCTGCCAATACCGTCTCTTGGTGACAGCTTCTGAAGAAAGCCACAGTCCCACAATTTTATGGTGCTGTACTACTGTACAATGACAAAGCCTTTTATCTTTTGTAGAAGGTAAAGACATCTCCTTTCTATTTTATTTTTGTCTTTTATAAGAACAAAAGATAAATAATTAAAAGAAGACAAAATGAACCTATTTGACCGAATGACAAAGCCTATTCTATTCTCCTCTGGCAAGAGTAAAATTTAGTTAAGCCTCAGGTGGCACATGCAACAGTTCTGCTGTTCTTGCACATTTTCCACTGGAGCATCATCAGCTTGACGGATCTGTGCTGCTTCATCAGATGTTCTTTCCTCCATCTCTGCCAGAGGTGTGGTGTTATCTGTTGGTGATAAGGACAATATACTACTTTAGTTATATATTTTGTAATCAAAAGAAACCCCAAGAAACATTTTAGAAAGAAAAACATAGGCCAAAAAAAGACTACCTAAATATAAAGTAGCTACATTATCCTTCTCAGTCACGGGGCCAGTGGTGTTGGGGGTCTGTGTTGGGGGTTCACTTGCATGCCCTGCCGATTCTCTTTGTCGTGATCTTGTCCTTCTGCATAAGTGGTTAAACCTGTCAGGAGTGGTAGCTTGAAGCTCTACATGGCCAAGGTTTAGAGAAGGTGCCCAGCCAGGATCACAGTCTAGCATTTCATAAGCTGGTCTGCCTGTTAAAGCAAAGGAACCGGTAAGAAAATACTTTGATGTAGAACAAATTAAACCCACTTACACACGTGTGTAAGTGGTAACTTTCTCTAGCTACTCAGATATCGGAGTCTTTGTTTAGCTTAGCACTGCTAACGTAGGCTAAAAGCTATGACCAAGCAAGTTTTAACCCCTCAGCAACAACAACAGACTTATATACAGTAAATCATAATGTACCTTTATGAAAATTCTCTGAACACGCCACCATCGATAAAGGAGTGTGGTTGAAAGTTATATTGGGTCTGCTCACTGCTGCAATCCAGGCCAGACGTCCCCTCTTCGTTACATCCGAAACATGGGCTGTGCTGTTCTTCTTCCAAGCTGGAAAACGGTAAAAACCTCTTCCGTGGTTTATATTTTTTCCACAGTGGTTGTGAGAATGACTATTACAGTTTGCATCACAGCTAGTGCGCTCTATACTTCCCCATGTCTGCTATGTTGACGTGATCTCAGCGAACTACCAAGGCCTTTTGTTCCCAGAATGCACTTGGTTAATTTTGTAAACGCTACGTCACACTGGCGAGCCTATACAGGTGCCGCAGCCTGCCTGATGTCACCACCAGGGTGGTCACGACAAGCCCTAAGGGCCACACACACACCCGTGCCAACTAATCAACACGTTTTCACAATAAGTCGTTGTGAGCATTTTTTTTTTTGTGTGTGAAATAAAGATTTCAATTCAATTCAATTCAGCTTTATATATAATGCGCCACATCACAACAAAAGCCGTCTCGTGGCGCCTTTCAGCTCTGTGCACATTCTGAAATCTATCAGGAGTACGCTTTAAATGTTAAGAATTAATGAGTGATTGAAGGGGTTATTTATGGTTTAAAAATAATTATGAGGTTACTGTCACAATATGTGATCAGTATGTGAGGGTTAAAATGTGGAAGGAAAGTGGTGAAATGTTTGCTTTATTTTTATAAATGGCCACAAGTGCATCATGTGACAAAATCAGGACACCCTGTATGCCTTGTGTTTAAATTTAGACATATGGATATTTAATATCAATACTGGGAGATTCACATAAGTCTTTAAAATTTTATAAAAACAAGAATAAATTAGAACATCCCCACCTTTATTCCCACTTAAAATTGTTAAAATAAAAAAAAAAATGACCAATGTGAACATTTAATAATTAACTGAATATTTAATAGGGTGTCCAAATTGTATCACCTGACTGTGTGAATGCCAGACCTTTGTTAAACATGATAAACTGGGTGCATTTTAAAAAGAAGTTTATGAGCTGTAGTTCAGCACACATGAGGATCAGAAAGGCTGAAGATGCAGTGAACAGAGATGGATGATTTAATATTTCATAGCTCTGACCCAATCACATCTAACATCACTGTTAATAAAAACAAAGTTCTGACTCTTCAAATGTTCATTTATTTTCCAGTAAAATGAATCAAAAACTTCAAACATACAGACACACCATAAATTTACACTCTGGTGTTTCTACGTCTCCCAGCTGGTCTGGGAACATCTTGGTATCCTCTCTCAAGAGCTGGAGCAGGTGGCTGAGGAGAGGGAAGTCTGGGCTTCTATGCTTGAGCTGCTGCCTCCACAACCCGGACCTCCGGAAAAGCGGTAAAAGATGGATGGATGGATGGTTTCTTCTCACTTTGGCTTCTGACTCCAGCATGTCACACACAGCAGCCAGAAGAGTTTAACTCCACTTTCTCTTTCCTGGTAAAAAACAGAGGATGGAGACAAATATTAACAGACAATTCTAATGCAGTTCTGAGACTCATCAACATGTATCCTTTATCTGGTCTAAGGTGGCAGAGGGTGCTGGCAGCCCCTGAATAAAGACACATTTCTGGATCAGAACCATATTATAAAAAAAAGATGGCAAAACTGGCAAGGTAGATCAGCCAGGCCAGAGGTCTGAAACCCATGGCTCTTCTGCTCATATTCAGTGGACAGAAAAACTGTAACATGTATGACAGAATCAATTCACTGATATACAAGTGTTGCATGTAAACAGTCAAAAAGACTGAATAAATCAACCAGATCTTTACTTAAAAATCTTGAACATTTTATTACATTTACTGAGAAAAAGGCATTGATAAACAAAAAGGACAGCAGAAACAGTGATGGGACTCCCAGTCATCACTATAAAAGACAAACATCATATCAATAAAAACGCTAAACATTCTTAAAAATTCAAATACATGATAAAAAATACCTACTAAATTAATGTACATCTCTCAATTTCCGCAAAAGAATCCACAGTGGGAAATGCTAAAATGTACACAAAAATTAAAAATGTAAAAAAAAAAAAAAAATACACACCACTACAACCAGTCGCTAAAAATCCAATAAATGACATACCAAATTCAGTTTCCACTTAACACCATGGAAACCCACATCTTCAAGGGATCATCCCTGTCACAAAACACCCAGCAGCCGCTGCACAACAAAAAAAAGGTCAATTAAGATAAGATAAGATAAGTTAAGCCTTTATTAGTCCCTCAATGGGGAAATTCCAGGATTGCAACAGCACAGGGATAGCAACACTCAGAGCAATAATTTAGAAGATAAGAAAATAAGAGCAGTGAATATACTGTACATATGTACACATAAATATATGAATATATATACACAGTGCGGAGCATTGTAGCTAGATGGAATAAACAGCATAACCGTATATTTAGTTACCCTACATGGTATGAATATGTACCCATACATATTGTCACCCTCCATAGCGACTGATATTGTCCTTGTTGTATACTGGAGGGGGCCATTTGTGTAAGTCTGTTGCATCTTTTGCATTCAGTACTATTAGGTCATCACGTTTTTTTGCTATCTCTGCGAGCAGCCCTGCTTAGGTTATACAGTCTGACAGCCGTAAGTAGGAAGGACCTGCGAAACATCTCGGTCGCGCACCTAGGATGATGTAGTCTACTGCTAAATGAGCTCCTCAGTGCGTTCAGTATGTCCTGCATAGGGTGGGACTCGGACTCCAGCAGAGATGACAGTTTAGCCACCATCCTTCTCTCTCCTAGCTCCTCCACTGGGTCAAGCCGTTGCCCCAGGACAGAGCTAGCTTTCTTGATCAGTTTGTTCAGTCTCTTCCTATCGGCTGCTGTAATGCCGTTGCCCCAGCAGACCACTCCAAAAGTGATGGCTGATGCCACCATCGTGTTGTAGAATGTCTTCAAGAGCACCCCTTGTACACCAAAAGACCTGAGCCTTCTCAGTAAGAACAGCCTGCGTTGTCCCTTCTTGTAGAGTGCGTCGGTATTGTGTGACCAGTCTAGTTTATTGTTCAGATGAACACCTAGGTACTTGTAGGATGTCACCATCTCAATGTCTGTTCCCTGGATGTTTACTGGTGCTGTGAGGGGTTGTCCTTGCCTGCGGCAGTCCACCACCAGCTCCTTAGTTTTCCTCAAGTTGATCTGGAGGCAGTTCCGATGGCACCAGTCCACAAAGTCCTGGATAAGTCCTCTGTACTTAGCTTCATCTCCGTTGGAGATGAGGCCGACGATCACAGAGTCGTCAGAGAACTTCTGTAGATGGCAGTGTGTTGTGTTGTGTGAGAAGTCTGCAGTATAAAGGGTGAACAGGAAGGGAGCCAAAACCGTTCCCTGGGAGGCCCCCCGTGCTACCGATGATCGTGTCGGACACGCAATCTCGGGTTCTCACAAACTGTGGCCGGTTAGTGAGGTAGTCCAGGATCCATGATGACAGGTGCTGGTCCACCCCTGTGCACAGCAGCTTGTCTTTCAGGATCATCGGTTGGAGGGTGTTGAAAGCACTGGGCTTCTCCAGGTGGGACAGGGAATGGTGAAGGAGGAAGATCACTGCATCCTCCACACCAATGCCATGCTGGTAGGCGAACTGGAGTGGATCCATCGCTGGTCCCACCAGGGGGCGGAGGTGAGCAAGGAGCAGTCTCTCCAGGGTCTTCATCATGTGAGACGTCAGGGCCGTAGGTGTTTGGATCTCTGGGGTGGGAAGTCTTTGGTACAGGTACCACACAAGATGTTTTCCACAACTGTGGTACCCTCCCCAGCTTCAGACTCAGGTTGAAGATGTGCTCCACAATCCCACACAGCTGGTCTGCGCAGGACTTGAGGAGCTTTGCGCTGATGCCGTCCGGTACCGAGGCCTTCCTCGCCTTGATCTTCCTCAGCTCCATCCTCACCTGGGTCTTAGTGAGGGTCAGGTTGGGGGGCTGTGTGCTGGGAGTGGAGGGGTGTTGGTGGAGTGGGGTGTGGACAGCAGGTCTCGATGACTTTAGAGGCAGCAGTGGTTGATGTGCTGTCGGGGGGGAGGGCGGTTGGTCAAACCCATTAAAAAACAGGTTTGAGATTGTTTGCCCGCTCCCTGCCCCCCGTGGCCTGGGAGGAGGTATTCTGAAGCCCAGAGATGGTTTTAAGGTTTCTCCAGACTCCGCCGATGTCGCTCTGTTGCAGCTTGTCCTCCATCTTCTTCCTGAAGCTGTCCTTGCCTTCACTGATCTTCCTCCTCAGCTCCCTCTGTACGGACTTCAGCATTTCCCTGTTCCCCGACCTGAAGATCCTCTTCTTCTCTCTCAGAAGTGTTTTTATCTCAAGGTTGATCCAGGGTTTGTTGTTCGAGCAACACCGTATGGTCTTGGTGGGTACGGTGTTGTCCACACAGAAGTTGATGTAGTCCATGATGGTGTGAGTGAGGCCATCGATGTCCTCACCATGTGGATCGCAGAGCTGCTCCCAGGCAGTGGTTTCAAAACAGTCCTTTAGAGCGTCCATTGCCTCCTCAGACCATAACTTCACTGTGCGCATGACCGGAGGTTGTCTGTGTACTAGGGGTATGATGGGAAGGCAGGCTCCAGAGCTCCAAGGGGTGCTCCGAGCTTATCCAGGAAATATTTGGCGAGGCACGTTTTGAGGCGTGCATCGTGACGTATGTGTTGACGTTGGACCATGTGACTGGGCCAGGGAGCCGTTCATGATTTTGCACACAACTAGGGCTGTCGCAGTAACCGCAATTATGTAATACCGCGGTATGGACACGCCTACCGGGGAGGAAAACAACCAACCGCGGTGTTCACTTTTTTGTGTGCTTGTGGCTATATCTCATTGTTCATTTATGTGGCCCTACTGATTATTAAATAAGTTGCTAAGGCAGGCAGTTAATGGCGAAAGCGTTTGGACTCCTTGTTAAATACAGCCATAACAGTGGGCACTGAAAGAGCACAAAGCGTGTTATTTCCTTCTGAGAGGAGTGTGTATGATCCTGACTGTGTATGAGCTACGAGAGCAGCTTGTTTGAACGAGATTTTTCTAGCTACACTAGCAGCTAGCTAGCTAGCTAGTGGACGGAGTAAAATTATCACCATTACAGAGTAAACTAGTTAGAAAATGAAACTCACTCACTGGGAGATAGGAGGACCGGGAACTCTTCAGCTGAATCGGATTTTGGAGTTATTTACCCACGGACGTTGTAGCAAGCTAGCAGCGAAAACCCATCTTCTATGAAGTTTCAGAGACTTGAGACGACATTTTGAGGTGAGCCCCTGGTCAGATAATGTAAACCTAAGCATGACGTTATTTTGGGAATTTCCACAGCAGGTTCAACACAGCTGCAGAAGTTATAAAGGCAACTTCGCCTGTCTACATCTCACTCAGAAAGGGAAGTCATGTATGTTTGCATGTTTACATTGAGTTTAATGTAATCGTGCTGCGTGAAAAATTTGTCCGTTTGGTGTGAACACACCTTTAGTTACCGCCACTGCTTTATGAAAATGATCTTTTTTTAACAGAATCAGCAGTTCATGCCTGCATTAAGAGTGGAGCTCCACACAGTTGTACAACACACGCATAAAGTTGAGAGCGAGCTGTAGCGAGACTTACAGCGTCCCTCATCTGCCACCTAAGTTATAAACCCTGTTTAAATTACGAATCCACAGGGTCCTAAAAACATTTGCAATAATACTGCGGTATTGAGCTGTTCACCATCACCGCTGGGGAAATTCCTCTACCGCGACAGCCTTACACACAACATGAAATAAAGTGAGCAGTGATACCCAATGGTGTTGTCATGTTTGAGGGATTTGTCACAGCCAATTTTCACATGGAGGCAGCAGCAAAAAGACAGACTTCTCTCATTAATGTATTTTCCACAAATAGTGGATATTTAATACAGCTGAGGTGATGGCTTAGCGGTAAAGCATTTGCACTACAAGTGGGAGGCCTGGGTTCGAATCCCAGTTGTGTCATTCTTGTCATTTTATTTTTATTTGCAAGGTGAAGTTTCTGTTGTGTTTCAAAGCGCTTGGATCATTATTACGCATCATTATGCTGAGGTACTATTGCTATTGTGCCCTGCATGAGAATAAGGCCAGAGTTGAATATACTGGGAAAGACAGTCTAAGACCGTTGAAAATGTATTATTTCTTAATAAAAATGGATAAGTAGTACAAGCACACGAAGTAACACAGACACATTCACTGGAGTCACCCCAGTTTTATTATTTCTTTTTTTTCCCTTATGATCAGTGATATTGAAATTGAAAAAAAAATACACATTAAACCAATAACACCCTTGTAAAAATCTACATGCTGTATACTTTGTTGACTATGTGGCCTAGTAGAGCAAATGAAGTTCCACATGAGGCCTCATCTGTGAACCATTTTGATGAAAGGCTCAAGTGTTCAAGAAAGCCTCAACTACTCAAGATTAAGTAATAGTTTAGAGGTAAAATGTCTGTTCTGCAACTGGGAAGCTGGGATTCAAGTCCCAGCTGGGTCATTCTAATAATTTATTTTTATTTGCACAGTGAAGTGTCTGTTGTGTTTCAAAGAGCTTGGATACAACAATAACACCATTATGCTGAGGCACTATTGTGCCCTGCATGACAATAAGGACAAAGATGAATGTACTGAGAAAGACAGTATGACTGTTGAAAAGTTATTATTTCTTAAAAAAAAAAAAGGATAAGTAGCACAAGCACATTCACTGTAGTCACCTCAGTTTTATTTTTTTGCCTTATGATCACTGATATTTCTTAAAAAACAGTGCATTTATTGAAATGGGGAAAAAAAATACATATTAAACCAATAATACCCTTGTAAAAAGCATGTTGTATACATTTTGTCCACTAGATGGCCTGGTATAGAAAATGAAGTCCCACATGAGGCCTCGTCTATATGAGCCATTTTGATAAAAGGCCTCAAGTCCTCCAGAAAGCTTCATCTGGCCATCACTACAACTGAAACTATCACCAAATCCCAAAACAAACAAATCTCACTATATTAAATCACTTACCCATTAAACTCTAGCTCCTGCATGTGTGGCTGCTCACCGTGGTGTCCCACAGGAGAAAGCAATCGAATCCGCACACACATCTGTCCCTTATTAATGTTCTCCCCCACCTGCAGGAACCAAGAAACCCAACCACCAGGTGCTGCTCGTCACACAAGAAAAAGATGCAAATCAAAGAGGGGAAAATGCTGCAATATGAGAGAAAAATAAATATAATGTACAAGAATGCTGTTTATTTATAAAACCATAACTGTGAATTTATTAGAAAAAATTCTAAATTAAAAATAAAAATACGCAAGTTTATGTTGCACATTTTAGAAAGTGCAAAATTATTAGCAAAAAAGCTGTGCATTTACAAGAAGCCCCAGATGAATGAAAAAGAGTTTGAAATTTTAAAAAAAAATGCTTTAAATTTAGAGAAAGAGCACTGTAAATTTATGTGGAAAAATGTTGTAGATTTATAGTAAAAAAGACCTGCAGATTAAAGAGGACAAGGATGCAAACGTGACAAACTTAATGCACATTACAAGACAAAAAAACTGCATATTAGAGAGAAAAACACTGGAAACTTCTGTGAAATAAGGTGTACATTTGTAACAAAACAAATTTCAGAGGAAAAAAGGTAAACAAATTAAGAAGAAAAAGTTGCAAATTTAAGAGAAAAATATTGCAGATTTACATGACAAAAAGTGCCAGTGTTTAGAAAAGGAGTTGCAAATTGATTTCATATTTAGGAGGGACAAATTAGAAGTTAAGAGGGTGAAAAAAGCTTCAGATTTATCAGATAAATTGCATATTTTTTGCACATATTTACCAACCTTCAGCTCCTCAAGAGGACAGCCGACTCCAGTATCCTGTGAGGCTGGTGGCGATGCAAGATTGCATCCAAAGTGTCGGAACATTTCCTGGTCTACCGGTTCTGATTGTTGTGGTCCTTGTTACAGTCCTGTTTGAGTTTTGAGGAGCGTTGCACAATAAGACACAACTGCATCTGTCGCAGTGCTCCTCACTCAACTACAGATAATGTTTTGTCTGGCTGAAGCGGCCAACATGGACAGTAGATTCCGGTCAGAGAATCAGAGCCGGAGTTTCACTTGAGTCAATTTTATTAAACAGCGTCACAACTGGCAGGCAACAGACCAACAGGGACATTACAGCGCCAAATATGGTACATGAGTCCATACTATGCGTGCAGTGATGGGAGAGTGCACGGAGGTAGAGGTGGCAATTTACTTTCACACTATAAGAATATCCATGGTTGTCCACCAAAAGTGGTTTGCCCCTTAAAGATGCAGCTGGAACAATCTCATAGGTGACATCCTGCTCAGGGAGTATGAGTGGATCAGTGAGTGGGCTATCTGCTAATGTGTCCTCTGCTTGGTCTTGAGTAATCACAAAGGTTGTCTCAATGTTGAAAGACTCGTCACCTTGATACTGGACATCAGAGGCCTCCTCAACTTCAACCTCCAAAAGAGCCTCTCCATCTTGAGTCGTTTCAACTTCAACCTCCATAACAGGACACTGTGCACAGTGCCACTGCGGGACTTCCCATTCTCCACGGACCATCTTTCTATAATCTTGGCAGCTGATGCCTGTATTGCAAAGTCTGTGTTGCCATCCAGAGCAGATATCACAGCATAATGCATGTTGACGGCTGGTGACCAATTTACCACAAAGTGCACAAAAAAGCTGGCTCTTCCATCACAGAAGGCTGTTGTCTGGCAGGATGACTCTGGGAATGACTGATCTGGCACCTAAATCACATTTAGATACTGCATAAAACACCAAAATAACTCAAACACAGTCTAACAAACAAATGATTTATAAAAAAAAAAATTACCTGGAAAGCTGCTGTCTCCTTTGTATGTTGAGGCGCAGGTTTTAGGCTAAAACACAAATGATTATGCTGAGGCTCAGGTTTTAATGTCTAAAATTGATTGCAGATGTGGCTGTCATCCTCTCCCAATGTTGACGTCAGTACCAGGGGTAGTATCATAATGCGGGCTATTCTGGTGAATTGAAGGGTTAAAATTTCAGTAAAGGATTCTACATTATATAATTTGGAAGTTTTTGCTTCATCTGTATGAAATAAAACATGCATTCAAACACACAAGAATAATTAACAGAATATGCCATTCTCCAGCCAGCAGGTGGCAGTAGTCCAACACTGCAACAGCAAAATTAAACATGAAGAAGGAAGGAGAACAACAACAAAATTGACTTTTAAACACGGAGGAGAACAACTAGAATTTGTGTAAAACTGTTGGAAAGACTTTCTATCTATCTATATACGTATATGTGACAACTAAGCAGACCCAGAGGTTTTGCATTCGTTTCCGTTTCTGCATTCAACACACTTTTTTCTACCTCTGCTGCTCATCATGGCTGGCTGCCCCCAGATGAAAATCCATAGAATAGCTATGTGGGATTATAATGTTGTGAATGAGGCTTGAGGAAATTATGAATCACTTTATAAAACACTGGATTGTGATGGGAAAAAGTGATCAATATAATCGTATAACAGTTATCTGTGTGACTCAAAATATGTGTACTCTGCTTATGTTTAGGTAATATAACCAATACACCATAATGGAATATATACTGCCAACTGTGTGGCTCATTACCTGCAAAAAACGAGTGGACCTCTGTCTCAGCACAGAGAATAACAACGTCTTGTGTGATCTATGGGAGGATACAAGGAACCGGTTGTGATAAGGAGTGACCGAGGCTCAGCCACTTTGACCCAGGAGGAGGAACGGCCTTCAGCAGTTACACACGGTGCCAGGAATGGACTGCTTACTCCCACGGACCGCTGCACCTGCTTTTCATCTGATAATGCATGCTTGGACTTTGCATAAATATACTGGGTCAGGGACAGCATAGTCAGTCAGACTTCACGACCTGACAATTCCTGTTGTTGTCAGGGAGAGAACATTTGACCCAGCGCTGTAATTGCTATATTCAACTTGCTTAAATAAATACATGTCTTCCAAGTAAATTGATCTCTTCCTTGAAAACGAATCTGGGTGAACCATCTACACACATAGACAATCTTTGAAGGGTAGACGGTTTATTAAACAAATTCTAACAATTGGGGGCTCGTCTGCGGAGAGGAGGTGATTATCTATCTGATTTGGATTTCGGTTGCCTGGACACCGGACCCACAACACCGACTGACGGCACGAGCAGGCGCCCTGAAAAAGAGGTAAGCAGACGCCTGTTATATCAAAGTTCTGCTATTGGCTATAACCAAAGTCTGTGTTGTCAAGCGGTTTGGTGTGTGTCCTAGATTAAAGCAGTTGAATATAGTAAATGTTTTTGTTGCATGCTTGCTTAAAAGACCGTGAGTGGTGAAAGGCCCCCGGCTCAGGTATGCTAGACTAGACTTGACCAACCAATCACAATCTGAGATTGATTAGGCTGTGATCGCTTGGGACAGGAATGGCCAAAGACCGGGGAGGTGAAAGGCCCCCCGGCCCATATGATATCGCTGCATATACACTACCGTTCAAAAGTTTGGGGTCACTTAGAAATTTCCTTATTTTTGAAAGAAAAGCACTGTTTTTTTCAATGAAGATAACTTTAAACTAATCAGAAATACACTCTAATATCTAATATACATTGCTAATGTGGTAAATGACTATTCTTGCTGCAAATGTCTGGTTTTTGGTGCAATATCTACATAGGTGTATAGAGGCCCATTTCCAGCAACTATCACTCCAGTGATCTAATGGTACAATGTGTTTGCTCATTGCGTCAGAAGGCTAATGGATGATTAGAAAACCCTTGTGCAATCATGTTAGCACAGCTGAAAACAGTTTAGCTGGTTAGAGAAGCTATAAAACTGACCTTCCTTTGAACAGGTTGAGTATCTGGAAAAAATTATTATTTCAAATACAAATCATTACTTCTAACATTGTCAATGTTTTGACTATATTTTCTATTCATTTTACAACTCATGGTGGTAAATAAGTGTGACTTTTCATTGAAAACACAAAATAATTGTCTGGGTGACCCCAAACTTTTGAACGGTAGTGTATATGCAGGTCATCTGGCCTGACTACAGGTTCACGGACTGACCTAACTGGTCCGTGACTTGTGAAGACGGGTACTGGGTTGGAGGCCCTTAGCCTTGACGAAGGCTAAAAATACTGGGTCGTATAGTGACACCCCAGGAAGTAGTGCTCCCGAAAGTCCATGCTGGGTTAGATTCCTTCAATTCCGACGGGAGGAGAAAAAACTTGGTTAACAACCCGGAGGAAGTGGCGCCCTCCGAACAGTGGCACAGGTTGAAGGCCTTTGATTAAGATGTTAATCATAAATGGGGTGAAAGGCCCTGGGAATTGGTGCACCCCAAAATACTATAATCATTTGCTGCGATTGCTATTGCTTTTTATAAGATAAGATAAGATAAGATAAGCCTTTATTAGTCCCACAACGGGGAAATTCCAGGATTGCAACAGCACAGGGATAGCAACACTCAGAGCAACAATCAGAAGGCAAGGAAAAAAAAAAAAAGCAAGCAAGCAAGAGCAGCTAATATACATATGTACATATTACTATAAATATATATATACACACACAGACACACAGTGTAGAGCATTGTAGCTGGATGGGATAAATATATGAGTATATAAACACACAGTACGGAGCATTGCAGCTAGAAGGAATAAATATGTAAATATATAAACACAGTGCGGAGCAATGTAGCTAGATGGAATAATATGTAGATATATAAACACACAGTACAGAGCATTGCAGCTAGGTGGAAAAAAAATATGTAAATATATAAACACACACACTTTATATTTGTAAAGCTGTGAGTGTGGCGTTAACATTGTGTGAAAAAAAAAAACAACAGAGGGGCGAGCAGTAAGCTGTCTCTCCTCAGAAAGGGGAGGGTGAGCGGAAGGCTTGCTCTGTAGAAAAAATAGAAGGGTGAACAGCGGACAGCGAAGTTTGTGGAATGCAAAAGGAGGGGCTGAAGGAGCTCACCGAGCAGGCGGCTGTTGGCTCACTTCAGAGAAAAGACAGTGTACAGGAGGCTGATTTATCTAAAGAAAATATGAAAAAACAGTAGGGTCGAGGAGTGACTCAAATGATTAAAGGAGGAGCAAGATGGCGACCGGGATGGTCACACTTTTTCAGTGCTGAGACAAAGTTGCTGATTTTGCCATTAAAATAACTAGCCAAAGACATTTTACGGACTTCCGGTCTGGACGCCATGGCGACTGCAGCTTAACACTGAAGCTCTCAGACCCAATCCAGGATAACACCTTGAAAATCAAACTTAACGGATTTTTGGAGGAGTGAAAATCAAAAGACAAAATCATCATGTCTAAAGGAAAACAGAAGAAACTGAAATTCTCCAGGCCAGGACACGTATCGGCCGGAGAATCTGAACTGGAAGATCTCCGTTCAGAAGACGAGGAACTGGTGATAGCTAACAAAAGGGTTAGCCTGAAATCACTATTTGAGGAGCTACGACGATTTCGCCGAAAAGTTACGGCCGAATTTCGGGAATTCAGAGAAGAATTGAAAAGGACAAACAGCAGAGTGGACCAGGCCGAGAACCGAATCTTGGAAACAGAGGATCGAATAAAAGTGCTCGAAGATTCTGTGCTAGACCTACGCAAAAGACAAGCAGCTATAGAGGCTAAGCTAACCGACCAAGAAGGAAAACAAAGAAGAGACAACATAAGAATTCATGGTCTGATAGAAGGAACCGAAAATGGTTTTAACTCAATGGCAGAATGCGTGGAATCCTTACTAAGAGAGAAATTGGATATTCCACAAACCACCGACTTGAAGATAGAAAAGGCACATCGTTCATTAGCCGCTAGGCCGGCGGCGGAAGCGCCCCCATGTTCGGTGTTGGTAAGATTTTCCAATTTCAAAATAAAACAAGAGGTTGTAAGACTGGCCTGGCAGAAAAAAGGATTTATGCACCAGGAGAGAAAAATCTACGTGGAACACGATTACGCCCCGGAGGTCCTTAAAAAGCGCAGGGAATACAATGACGCGAAAAAGGTGTTAAGAGAGAAGAAATTGCGCTTTCAGACACCATTTCCTGCGAAGTTAAGGGTCTTCTACGGCGATGAAACGTGTCTCTATAATTCAGCGGAAGAAGCAACAGCTGACATGGCGAAAAGAGGGCTCCCGGTAACGGTATTTAAACCCGCAGCAGACCCGAGTGAGAAGATCAAAGCGCAAACATGGACAACACAAAGACCTTCAAAATCCACGGACCAGCAGCGGGAAACCCAGCACCAGAGCGTCGCGGATAAACTATCCGTTTTCAGGTTGGAATAGCGACCTTTTTTTTTTTCCCTTTCTCTTGAATCAATCCGCACATCCAACCCCCCTCATACAAGGTAACAAACTTTAAAGGAGATGCATATTCAGCATGTGGTAAAACATTTCATGGAACAATCATATTATTTGAAACAAATAAGTCTTTGTAATAAAAAAAATAAAAAAAAAACTTGTTAAAATAGAAATGTGACAATAATCCACATGTTCTCCTCATACTAACAAATACTGTTTTTGCGTGAATGTTTGATGTGATGGGGGTGGGAGGGTGCACACAATTTCACAGGGTTTAGGCATAAAAGGAAAAAAAAAAAAATCATTACAAGTTTGGATTGGGTTCTGAAACTCACGTTAAAAGCATGGGACTACTTTCAGTGGCAAGAGAGGGCCCTCAACACGTAACAGAGTTTGAGGAATTTCCCTCAGGGCCTTCACTCCATCAAGGCTCTTACAGGGTCTTTAAAAAGACCTCAGCTCAGGAAGTTCTTATGACAGCTTTTTGTTTTAAAGTTTTTTACACTATGTTCTTAATGTTTTTCTTGTTTTTAATGTTCTTTCAGTTTCTGAGTAGCACAAAAGAGGGCCACCACACAGTTATACTAAACAAAACAACACAATGGAGAAACAGGGTGTAACCAAAATAATTTCATATAATGTAAAAGGAATCCTGAATCCAGTTAAAAGATCCAAGATTCTAGGCAAAATGAAGAAAGACAAAGCAGGAATAATATTTTTACAAGAAACCCACCTAACAGACGTGGAACACAATAAACTCAGTAGACAAGGGTTTAAAATGATCTCTTCATCTTCATATAAATCAGGGAGGAGGAGGGGAGTAGCGACATTGATATCAACCAAAATTACATTTGAAAAAAAATCAGAACACAAAGATAAAGAAGGGAGATACAGTTTGGTAACTGGGCGGCTAGAGGGAGAAGATATCACCCTGCTGAATGTGTATGCTCCCCCAGGGGCTAACTGGAAATTTTATAAAAATGTATTCGACCTAATGATAACTAAAGCCCAAGGTTTAGTGATATGTGGTGGGGACTTCAATCTTAGACTGAATCCATACTGGGATGCTTCTGGTAATTCCCCACATCAAAATAACACCCAAAACAGGAAGACTCGGATGCTACTAAGAGAATTGGGAATCTGTGACGTGTGGAGGGAACTCAACCCCAGTGTAAAAGACTATACATTTTACTCAACTCCACATTCATCTTACTCAAGGATTGACTATTTTTTTATGTTTAATAGAGACATTGGAAGAGTAAAAACATGTAAAATAGGACTGATGGATCTCTCCGACCACAGTCCGATCTACATGGACTTAAATATCCAAAAATACACAAATAATACATTTTCTTGGAGGTTAAACTCAAATGTCC
Organism: Pholidichthys leucotaenia; assembly: GCA_020510985.1. NCBI lineage: Eukaryota > Metazoa > Chordata > Actinopteri > Cichliformes > Pholidichthyidae > Pholidichthys > Pholidichthys leucotaenia. Next base: position 306,162,452 of record CM035843.1, read on the forward strand.
TGAAAGGACCATTGAAAGATGAATTGGAATCAGATATTCTCAGATATTTGGAAGATAACGATAATGGAGAAGTATCCCCTTTAATACTGTGGGATGCATGCAAAGCTGTAATAAGAGGAAAGATTATTGCAAAACTGGCAACCCTAAAGAAACTAAGACAAGAAAAACTATCCACATTAGAGTCAGAACTTAGGAACCTAGAAAAAGAACACAAAGGCAACACTCATTCTACTGACTCGCTCAAGATTAAGGAAATTAAAAACCAAATAAATGAGATCTACACAATAGAAATCCAGAAGAAACTTACATTTCTGAAACAAAAATACTATGAAGCAGGCAGTAAATCGGCAAAATTGCTAGCCTATAAATTGAGGAAACATCAAACAGAAAGAGCAATCTACAAAATCAGAGACCCAGTATCAAAGGAAATAAAATTCAGAATTCAGGATATTCTTAAAAACTTCGAGAATTACTATAAGAACTTATACTCCCACAAAAAACATAAAAACGCATCCGAGGCATTCCTAAACACATTAAACCTTCCCCAACTTACGGAGTCACAAAATAAAACACTACTGTCAGAAATACATCCTAAAGAATTGGAAAAAGCAATTATGAAACTTAAAGCTAACAAATCCCCAGGAGCAGATGGCTATACAGCAGAGTGGTACAAAACCTTTAAACAGCAACTATCTCCTCTCCTCCTGAAAACATTTAATTATGTCCTCCACACAGGGGAAATCCCCCCCTCCTGGAGAGAAGGGGTCATTGCAGTTATACCTAAACCTGAAAAGGATAAACTAGAGTGCTCCAACTACAGACCAATCAGTGTACTAAATCAGGACTATAAGCTTTTTACCATTATCCTTGCCAAAAGGTTAGAAAATATACTGACAGACCTAATTCATTTAGACCAAACAGGTTTTATAAGACAAAGACAGACACAAGACAACATTCGACGCACTTTACACATAATTCATCATATAAAAAAATATAACTTAAATGCAGTCATATTGGGATTAGATGCTGAAAAAGCATTCGATTCGGTTGACTGGTCTTTTCTATATAGAATCTTATCCAGTTTCAATTTTCATAACAACTTCATTAGAACTATACAGGCATTATATAAAAAACCAACAGCTAAAATAAGGATTAACAGTAATTTATCATCATCTTTTGAACTGGAAAGAGAATGTCGTCAGGGCTGCCCCCTGTCTCCACTGCTCTTTGCAATCTTCATAGAACCTCTGAGCCAATGGATAAGACAAAACCAAAAAATTCAAGGTATTACACTTGGTCAGAAGGAACATAAAATAGCACTCTTTGCTGATGACATTTTAATATACCTAGGGCAGCCGGACACTTCTTTACCAGAACTAACCTCAGTTTTTTCAGAGTATGGAGATTTATCGGGGTACAAATTAAACATGCATAAAACCCAAGTTTTAACATTCAACTATGACCCAAATCATTATTCACTAAGCAAACTCAAAACTAACTGGGAGTCGGAATCTATGAAATATCTGGGGGTCAATATCCCGAAACAACTCAACAAAATTATATCACTAAACTATGATCCACTGGTGACAAAAATAAAATCTGACCTAGCAAGATGGAATATGATACCATTCTTGGGTACTGCACAAAGAATTGAAGCAGTCAAAATGAATATACTTCCACGTCTTCTACACCTTTTCCAAACAATACCGGTAGAACCTCCCAAAAAAACATGGCAGGAGCTGGACAGATGGATCTCAAGATTCATATGGCAGGGCAAGAGACCTAGAATCAGATATAGAACCCTACAGCTAAACAAAGACAAAGGTGGGCTTGCGCTGCCAAATATCAGGGACTACTTTAAAGCCGCACAAATTAAAACTTTAGTAGAGATATGTAACCCAGTCTACACTGCACAATGGAAGGAGATCGAATGCCAAATAACAAGTGACATCCCCCTACAGGCGATAATAGGGAACAATGCCTTACCTAAGCTTTTGAATAACACTAACCCGTGGATAGAGACCCCGCTAAAAATTTGGTTTAAGATAGTCAGAGAGAATCAAAGTAAAGAGCCCTATCGACTTCTGCAATGGATCGCCTATGATCAGGACTTTACTCCTAATAAAACAGACACCAGATTTAAAAAGTGGAAGGAGAAAGGGCTGATAAAATATTACGATTTTTTTAAAGGGCAAATCTTAAGAAGTTTTGAAGATTTGAAAAAACAAGGCCTAATAAATCAAGACCTTTACAGGTTCTTCCAGCTTAGACACCACATAAACAATATACTTAAAAAGGAGGTTTTGGAAAGGGCCCAGTCAGGTGTTCTGAAGGTCTTCTTAATGGCATATAAAGGGATCCCAGGGATCAGATACATTTCTAAAATATACCAAGGTCTTCAAGACTTAAAAGGAGACAACACATCTTATATAAAAGAGAGATGGGAAAAAGAGGTGAATTTCACTTTACAACTGGAAATATGGGAAAAGCTAAATAAACAGCAATGGAAAAGTACCTCATCCCTGCAGTGGAGAGAATTTGGATGGAAAAACTTGGCAAGATTTTTCAGAACACCTGCACAAAACAAATTTACCCATAAGGGATTGAACTGTTGGCGCTTGTGTGGTGAAAAGACTGCAAATCATTTTCATGTGTTTTGGTCATGCCCAGTTATCCACCAATATTGGACCAAGGTACAGACAATATTGGGGAAAATATTCAAAATTACAGTTCCCTTTTCTTTTGTAACTTTGTATTTGGGTTTACTACTGGACTCACTGGAAAGACGAGGAGAAAAATACTTATTCAATGTTTTAATATTGGCAAGCAAAAAAGCTCTAACTAAAAAATGGATGTTGAAGGACTGTCCTACACCTGAAGATTGGACTAACGTGATCCAAGACATTTACTCGATGGAAAAGTTGACATTCGCACTGAGACAGGACATGGATGGGTTCATGAACTTTTGGCAACCCTGGACCGCATATGTGTCTTCCATTAGATCTAATCTTTGACAAATACCATTTCAATAATGGTTCCGCTCTTTGTTCCAACGCCACTCAGATGCTCTTTTACCTTTATTTACTTACTTTCTCTTTTTGTTTTTTACTGGTTTGTTTGTTTTTTTTTGTTATTTGTTTTTTGTTTTTTTTTTCTCTTTAATTTCACTTTTTCTTTCACTTTAAAAAAAAAAAAGGGGTGTTGTAAGAATTAATCTTCCAATGTTGTCAGATATCAGAAAATAAGGGAACATGTGATGAAAATGTAAACAATGCATTGCTGTAACGACCTGTATACCCTTTACAAAAACTTAAAAAAAAAAAAATAACTAGCCAACAGCGATCGGCATTTGTGACGCACACACACGGGCTGAATTTCCACCTCCGTTGGATTACCCCTTTAATCGCCTTTCACCGGCCACTGTGAGTAAACTGATTAGCATTTCTTTTGTGGTTCGCTGCTACGCTTTACCCGAAGCGTTTGCTAAGCTAACACTAGTTAGCTTAACGCTAACGCAAGTCGTACCACCTAACACCAACACGAAGCGACTCAGTCCCCGGTGAGGGCTCGCCGGAGGAACTAACCAAGGCAGCAGTTGGATGGGAGCCGGATCGGAGTTCGGGGGCAGCGGTGGTGGGAGACGGGGACCAGTGGAGGACCACCGGGACCCAGCCAGACAATAGCCTGAGTTGGAGCCCAGTGGCGAGGCCCAGCGGAGGAATTACTGAGGCAGACGGCGGTAGGTGGCGGGGCTCAGCGGAGGAACTACTGAGGCAGACGGTGGTAGGCGGCGGTAGGCGGCGGAGCTCAGCGGAGGATCTACCGGGACCCCAGCGGAGCTCGGCTGCAGCGGCGGTGTGCGGCGGGACTCGGTGGAGGAGCTGGACAGGAGCTCGGTTACGGCGACAGTAAGCAGCAGCACTAGCAGCGGAGGGGGCTAGCTGAGGCCCAGCTGGATTCGAGGTCGGTCGGATCGGATACCGGCGACACAAGCAGAGATTGTTTTTACTACTATCCACAGGTCAGTAAAAATGCCACCAAAGAAGGAGGAAATGGAAGAGATCAAAAAATCTCTGAACTTCTTGTCAGAAGAAGTGGCCAAAATGGTTAGCCAGCAGGCCAAAATAATAGGCCTAATGGAAGAAGTATGAGACTTAAAATTAACAATTCAGGAAAAAGACAAAAAAATTACGGACTTGGAGCGACGCGCCGAGGATCTTGAACAAGGTTCTCGTATGGATGACCTAGTTATAAGTGGACTAGACATCAAATATCAATCATACGCTCATGCTACAACAGGACTGAGAGGTGAGGAGGCTCCCCTGAGTGAATCAGTCTCCCTAGAAAACCAGGTGCTTCAGTTCCTTGACAGTAGAGATATAAAGGTCGAAGCAAATGCAATTTCAGCCTGTTATACTTAACCCAGAAAAGATAATAAAACAAAGAAATCAATTGTGATGCGCTTTGTGAACAGAAGGGTAAAGAATGACATACTGAGGCAGGCCAGAAAGCTACGGGGAACAGAAGTTTACCTAAATGAACACCTAACTAAAACAAATGCTGAAATAGCACAGCAAGCACGGATGCTGAAAAGACAAAATAGGATACAGGCAACATGGACAAGAAATTGTAGAGTTTGGATCAAACTAAATGGAACACCTGAGCAAGCAAATAGTACAATGATCAAAGATGTTACTGACTTAGATAAATACAGATGAACACTGATTAAGAAAATTAAGAGACAATGATAATCCATATTCACACACATGGTAAGAATAGTTCTTTTGACATACCATGTCAATGTACTTTTTAAAAAAAATAAGCAAAACAAACAAAAAACTTATGACTGACTTGAGTAGACATCAATTATCCCCAGTTAGAGGAAGTCATTTGACACAGAGTAAGGATACTCAAACTCTGAAAATATGCCATTATGCAGAACATAAACTACAAGAGATGGAGAACGATATTGATCCTGATAACCACTTTTTCAATAATATTCATAACCATTGTGAATATTACACTGAAAAGCAATTCAAAAGTCAAGTGCAACTAGATGGTAAACTATCAATAATACACTTCAACAGCAGAAGTCTTAACAAAAACTTTCCACAGATTCAGGACTATTTAAAACAGCTAGACAGAAAATTTACAGCTATCGCAGTCTCTGAAACTTGGCTTAATGAAGAGCAAGCTCCCCTGATGGCAATAGAGGGATATCAGATGTTTCATACTAACAGATCTCAAAAAAAGGGTGGTGGTGTTGCACTGTATATTGATGACCTGTATAGGTGTAAGCTGGTAAATGGAATGTCCTTTGCACTACCAGGGATTTTGGAATGTGTTACTGTTGAGATTGACCAAGATAAAACAAAAAATCTAATTATAAGTTGTATATATAGAACGCCGGGAACTTGCATTGAGACATTCAGAGATAAATTAGTCGAGCTGTACAATAATATTACTAGTAAGAAAATGGTAGTAATTTGTGGAGATTTCAATATTGATTTACTAAATCCACATCAACAAAATGTAATTACAGAGTTCATGAACTCTATGTACAGCATGAGTCTATATCCCACAATAACACATCCCAGTAGAATCACAGTTCACACTGCTACACTTATTGACAACCTGTTTGTTAATATTATTGATAAGAAAATAGAAAGTGGATTATTGATAAATGATATAAGTGACCACTTGCCAACCCTTGCACTTATCCATGGCCACATGGGGGCCAATACAGAAAATATTTTAAAATCGTTCAGATACAAATCACCAAATGCAATCAGTTCTTTTAAAGAGGACTTGCTGAAGCAAGACTGGACAGAAGTCTATGTATCAGATGTAAATGAAGCCTATGACACATTTATAAACATTGTAACCACTCTTTATGAAAAAAATTGTCCATTAGTAAAAAAAAAAAGCTTAAACATAAATTTGCCGATAAGCCATGGTTAACAAAAGGATTACAAAAGGCGTGTAAAAAGAAAAATTTATTATATAAAGCTTTCCTAAAGAAAAGGACAAAAGAAGCAGAGCAGCAGTATAAAACATACAAAAATAAGTTAACATATATAATAAGATGTAGTAAGAGAGACTATTACAGTAAAGAACTGGAGAAAAACAGAGACAATATTAAAAATACATGGACAATACTTAACAATATTCCTGGAAAAAAAGCAGAAATACAAGCTACCCAACCGATTTTTCAAAAAATAATAAAACGACTCAGAGTGTGAATGCAGCTTCACCTGCAGATGAATTTAATAACTTTTTTGTTAACATTGGTCCTAATTTGGCTCGAGAAATACCCATTATGACGCCAACAGGTGATACAATAAGCAATAACACTGTTATAAAAGACTCCATTTTCATAAAGAACACAGACGAGAGAGAGGTCATTGAAATTGTTAAATCGTTTAAAAGTAAAACATCTACGGACTGTGATGGTATTGACATGCTCTTAGTCAAAACTATTATTGAATGCTTAGTGAAACCACTGACGTATATCTGTAACCTGACTCTCCAAACAGGTATATTTCCCAATGCAATGAAAATAGCTAAAGTAATTCCGATATACAAGACGGGTGACAGAGGGGAATTCTCAAACTATAGACCAATTTCACTATTGCCGCAATTTTCCAAGATACTTGAAAAAATATTCTATGAGAGAATTGACAACTTCATACTGAAGAATAATTTATTGTGTGAGCAGCAATATGGGTTCAGACACAAGAGGACAACTGCATTTGCTCTAATGGAATTTATAGAAAAAATATCAACTGCCATTGAAAATAAAGAGTATTCAGTTGGGGTATTCCTGGATCTTAAAAAAGCATTTGATACAGTGGATCATAATTTATTATTAAAGAAACTACAAAATTGTGGTACTAGAGGGGTAGCACTATCCTGGTTAAGTAGTTACTTAAAGAATAGATATCAGTATGTATGTGTTGGTAACAAAAACTCACAGTTACTGAAGGTTACTTGTGGAGTCCCACAGGGCTCAGTTTTGGGGCCATTGTTATTCAATATGTATATAAATGATATATGTAAAGTTTCAGAAAAAATGGACTTAATATTGTTTGCTGATGACACTAATCTATTATGCAGTGGAAGCAATTTGGAACAACTTCTGGATACACTCGGAAAGGAATTAGGAAAGCTTAAACTGTGGTTTGATTCAAACAAATTAACGCTCAATTTAAGTAAGACAAAATTTATAGTCTTTAACAACCATCACAACAACTCAGTATCTAAACTCAGTGTAAATGGTGTAGAGATTGAAAGGGTATCTGAAACTAAATTTCTTGGAGTAATAATTGATAATAAACTGTGTTGGAAGTTGAATTAATTATATTAAAGGTAAAATATCCAAATCAATTGCAATACTACAGAGTGAAATATTTGCTGAATCAACCCACACTATATACCTTGTATCATTCATTAATACTCCCATACATGACATATTGTACTGAAGTATGGGGAAATACATATAAAACAAACATATATCCAGTCTTTATCTTTATTCAGAAGAGAGCTAGTAGAATAATAAACAAAGCAGCTTACAGGGAACCAACAAACCCACTTTTTCTTAAATTAAAAGCTCTCAAGTTGAAAGATCTGGTTGACTTTAAAACTGCAGTAATAATGTTTAAAGTGAAGAATCTATCACTGTCCGCAAATATCCAAAAGTTGTTCCAAATAAGGGAGAAACAATATCATTTCAGAGGAACATGTATATTTCAAAAACTTTCAGTGAGAACTACCACCAAGCAACACTGTGTTTCAGTGCAAGGAGTCAGATTATGGAATGATTTTGGACCTGAATTAAAATCATGTACAACGCTTGGACAATTTAAACAAAAACTAAAGGAAGAAATACTCCAAACATATATACAAGATGACATGTAAAATCACATAAGGATTGTCATATCCAGCCTGCGTTGTGTTGTAGCTTAGTTTTTTGTCACATTTTGTCTTAGCTTTGTTCTGAATTGTAATCGCTCTTGTTCTGTTTTTTTCTTTTGAATTCTTGGATGGAACATGGGTGGGCAATATAAGCTGCGGCTTCAGCCATCACCCATTTCGGATAACTTATGTTGAACTGTATAATCAGAGGAGTTATTGTCTAATTTGACCTTGTTGGATTTTCTTTCCCCCTTTGTTATATTATTCAGTTTCTTTTAACCTGTACTTTTAATCTATCCGAAATAAAGATTCATTCATGCATTCATTCATTAGCGGTATAAAATCAAAAGACAGAAAAGATGTTAAGAAGAAGTGTGAGAAATTGTATCAGAAATTAACAGAAGAAGGTATTTTTAAAAAACAGGACAAAAAGGAGAAATTGGTTCAAGAGCAACAAACAAGAAAAAATGAAGAGAGGTTGGGACTGACAGCCCCTATGGTGCCGTCCCTCTATCCCAATTTGAAAGATTTAAAGGGGGAACGGCTGTCACCATACTGTGTGAATCAAATGCCCTTAGTAAGAGTAAAAGAAGGATTGGTGGAGGTAGAAAAGGTGACAACAAAGGAGAAATTTGAACAGTTGAAAGGATTGTTGGAAAGTAAGACAAAGGAAATCCAGGCAGACAGACGTGAGATGAAAAGGCTACAGGAAGAGTTTAAAAAGCTGAGATTAGAAAAGACTGTGGGAGAACGGTTGCAGAATGTAGAGGCTACTATAAGAGAATTGGAAAGGCAGACAGAAACTCTCCAGAACAGCCAGTGGAGTGCAGGCAGTGTGAAAACAGGTGACTGAGAGGAGGTCGGAATGACAGATGAGGATAGGAGAGAATTAGGAGTCCAGGAGAAGGACATACAAGGCAGGCCCTACAATTTCAGAGATAGAGATTTATGGCGCGTGGTTTGGGATGGTGACGAATGTGATCCTTATACAGGCCACCGTCTTAATTCTGCACACAGGCACATAAAGCAGGCCACAGAGCACCGTACTTACACACAGGCCCCATTGGTGATGAGAAGTAGAGGCAGGACATATCAACCATTCTCATGGACAGACATAAATGGCATTTCAGAAAAAATGCCCCCGCCTTGTGAGGGTGGAGGTCAGTGGGTGACAAAATTTGATCAGTTAACTCAAGGAGTTACTGTGGCAATGGGAGATTTTAGAGCTCTGATTGGGAGACATTTAACTGTAGTGGAGGTGTCTCAAATTGAACAACTGGCAGGAACTCAGGGGGTTTCAGATTCAGCACCATTCACCCCCGTAGCAACAGCATTAGGCCCAGCAATGAGACAGAAATTTCCAATTCCACCAGGAGCTTTAAGGGCTTTGACTTTTTCAGTTAAGCCAGGAGAGAGTCCTATGGCATTTCTCAGTAGATGCAAAATGGAATGGACAACAGCAGCAGGTTCTCATCCTAACACATCTGATTTTCAAAGAGACGTGTTTAGGCAGGCAGTGTTAAAAGGAGTGCCTCAAACAGTGAGAGAGGCTATGGACAGTAACCCAGACATTCCCAGTAGCACTGTGGAATTGTGGGAAAGACATTTTACACATCATATGCGTAAGGAGCAGGACAAGGAAGAAAAAGACAAAGCAGAAAAAGACAGTCAGGAAATGCAACTGTTAAAATTACAGTTAGAAAAGGCAAAAAGAGAAATAAATGAGGTTAAGAAACAAAGTACACCGGCCAAACAGTTGGCACAGCAGGCTCCGGAAACCTCACCTGGGCCAATGCCCACACCATCATCAGGCCCGGCAGTTTTAGCCCCAGTGTACCCGGCACCCACTGGTTGGCCACCCTAGACACAATATTATCAGGGTAGACCAGGTGGTTTAAATTATTATAGAGGAACTTTCCATGGGAGGAGGGGTGCAAGAAAAATTCAGGGTAGAAGGGTTGTAGATTCTGATGCATGTCACAAGTGCCACAAGCAAGGGGAGGACAGTCAAGCACCCTATGCAGCAGCAGCTCCATCTGCTGGTCAACACCCAGCATACACTTCAACTGCGGGGGAAGTGTACCTCACACAATATGAGGAACAATGACGGGGCCCACAGAGAAAAAGTGACATGGGAATGGCAGATCCCATGGGTATTATGGAGGTTATGGATTGTGACCTGCCTTTTTTGGTTGACACAGGGGCAACCTATTCAACTTTGAACTATGACATTGAGCCTACACTGTTATTGGCTAAAGCTGTGGAGGTTATTGGTTTCTCTGGGGTTCCTGAAAGACGGCCTGTGACAAAACCTTTGAACACTTGTATTGCTGGTCAGACTGTAAAACAACATTATGCCTGCTCAAAAAACTCTCCCACCAACCTGTTGGGGAGAGACCTGCTGATTAAATTGGGGACATCGGTGCTGTGCTCGGCTGATGGAGTCATCTTATCATTCCCCAATGGTGTTGCTATGAACTGCTCACTGCAAGGACTGCCACTGCATGGACAAATGCTGTTAAAACCTGATGTGACACCACAAGTGCCAAACACCTGGGCAGACATTTATTGGGGCCTACTATCACCTGACTCACCCGAAAAGACAGGCTTGCTGCCAGTATTTATGGCCTGGAAGCCTTGGATTGCTCTTCTTCCACCCTATACATCTCCCGTTGATCCCCTACATGTCACACTGTATTATGACAGAAATTCGGATGATGTTTATTATGACAGATTTTCCGCCCACCTGGATGGTCAAAGTTGGACCATACAATCTCAGTTTTTGCATGTAGGACAGGAGGGTGTGGCCGGGGATGCTGTATTAACTCCAGAGCAGTTACAGTGGTATGAAATGTCAGAGGAATCAGCTCCACACATCACTTTGCTCATACATGCTAATCACCAAGCAAAAGAGTTAGGACCTATGGTTAAAACATTGGCTGCAGCCACTGATTGGCAGATGACACAAATCCCAAAAGTAGAATACTCTGCAAAATATCAGGCCTATCGCATCCAAATTGATACAACTGATGAGCTACTGTTGGAACACAGACAGATTGACAGAGATCATGGCAGGGAGTGCATTGATCATGAATCAGCGGCAGACATGTTGGATTCACTGCCAGCAAATTTATGGTCACAAGGACCCACAGATGTTGGTAAATGTGTTAACATTTCTCCCATTTCATTTCAGGTCCTAGCAGGGGAACCTGTTTGGCAACGTCAGTATGCTCATAAGCCTGCAGCAGAGGAGGGCATCACTGACACCACTGAAGGGCTGCTTCAGGCAGGAGTGTTAGAAAATTCTCACTCTGCCTGGAACACCCCTATTCTCCCAGTAGAAAAGCACAACACCGGAAAATACCGAATGGCACATGATTTGAGAAAACTGAACTCCTGAGTCTCCACCCCCACAGTGCCGGTGCCAAACCCATACACTGCTTTATCTGCTCTCACATCACAACATTCATGGTTTACATGTATTGATTTGGCTAATGCATTTTTCTGTCTTCCCTTAGCAGAGGAGTGCAGAGACTTATTTTCATTCACCTACAAGGGCACACAGCTGCGCTACACCAGACTTCCACAGGGCTTCATTTTGTCACCAGGCATTTTCAACCAGGTCCTTAAGGAACAACTACAGGGCTGCCCTCTTCCACCAGGCGTAGTTCTGGTACAGTATGTTGATGACATTTTGATAGCAGCACCAGATCCTGACAGTTGTCTGGAAGCTACAAAGACAGTGCTGTTGAGATTGTTTGAATGTGGGTTCAAAGTATCTAAGCAAAAAACTACAGTGTGCTAGGCGCTATGTGTCTTTCTGGGACATGTTATCACACCCACAGGGTCTGGCCTGTTATCATCACACAGAGAGTCCATCCTCCACCACCCCAAACCATGCACTGTCAAAGACATGTTATCATTTTTAGGTCTAACAGGTTTCAGTAGACATTACATCCCACAATACAGTGAGCGTACAAAACCATTATGTGCACTGGTTAATGAACAAGGCATGAGAAATCTTGCTGCACAGCTACTGTGGACACAGGAAGCTGAGGAATCATTTATTGCTTTAAAGAATGAACTCTCACATGTAGCTGATTTGGCAATACCTGACTACAACAGGCGTTTCTATTTGGATGTTTCTGAAGCAGAACACACAGTAAATGGTGTTCTGTTTCAGAAAAAAAGGGGGAGAGAGAAAGATACTCCTCTATGTCAGTATAATATTAGACCCAATGGAAAAAAGGCAACCAGCATGCACACGTCATGCTGCAGGAGTGGCAAAATTTTGCAAAAAAAAAACAGCTCATGTGGTAATGGGACATCATTGACTGTCCTGACAACACATAGTGTGATGGCATATGTAAATTCAGCAGCATTCACTATGACCTCACACAGACAGACAAGGATGGAAAAAATCCTATCAGCACCACACATTACATTTACACATGAAGGAATAAACATGGCAGATCAGATGTTGGATGGACAACCACATGAATGTGAAAAGAGGGTCAGAGAGAATGTGATACATGAAGCGCATGGGTTAGCACATGTAGGAGCTAAACAAGTGAACAGGCATTTGAGTCACTGGTGGCATCCATTCCTCCCAGATATGATTCGAAATTTTGTAAAAAGTTGCATCATTTGTGTTTCTCACAATTCAAAACCGGCAGTCAAAGTTCATCAAGGTCATTTTCCATTGCCGACTTTGCCAGGTCAGGAGATAATCATAGATTACACTGACATGGTTGAAAGAATCAGGGGATACAGATATCGCCTAGTGGTAGTGGATACATTTACAGGATGGCCAGAAGCTTATCCTACAATGAAAGAAGATAGTAAGACAGTGATCAAATTTTTGATAAATTAGTACATCCCTACTCATGGGTTTCCCAAGAGAATTAGATTAGATAATGGGACACATTTCAAAAATCAAGACACACAAAAAGTGGAAAAAAATGTTAGTGTTATGACCCGAGCGCCGGTTCTGATCGCGCCCGGGCTAAGTTATTGTCGCTGCCGGCCTTGACAGCTGCGGGCTGTATTCTGGCCTCACCGGGCTCTTATTGTGAAAGTGCTCGGTGGGGCTTCCACCTGTCAACGGCCGGTCAGCTGTTTGTCATTACCGTCGTTAGTGCTTCGCCCTTTTAAGCCCGGCACTGACGACGGTAAGACGCAGGAGTATTAGTCGACATTGGTCAACGTTACGTCTGAGTGGCTTCGTCCTGCCAAGCCCTGGGTCTGCGCCTCGTCATACTTGAGTTGAGAGTGCCGTAGACCTTCACGTCAGGTCTGTCATCTTAGTTATGTCACAGTTAGCTCGTAGCGGCTGGGTTAGCCCTACGAGCCCAAGTCTCAGTCATGTGTTTGTTTGCCCTTATGGGTTCATAGTTGTGTTTTGTCACGTCTGTAATAAATAACATCTTGCCAAACTCTCTGGTGAACTCAGTGGCATCTCTTGGTGATCCGCGAGGATCACCACATGACAGTATACTCCTGCCAGGTCGCCTAAACGGAGGCGCCACATCGAGACGCCGTTTCACTGGGAGTTTGTGCCTTTATTGGATTGTTGTTTCTTCTCGTTTGGGTGTCAACGTCTGGAGAATGCCGTCTTCCAGGGGCCGCGGTCGGCGTCTGGACCAGGAGCTAGCAAGCGCATTGGAATACGCCGATGGGGCACTTCTCGCCGCTACATTTGACGACACCTCCAGTTACATGCGTTGGCATCTGGGCGTTGCTGAGGAGTATCTGGACAGCCTTCCCCTCGACTATGACGATCATCCGGAGGTGATATCGAGGTGGGAGGAACTCACCTCTCAGCGCGAGATTCTTCGTGGGCTGGAGGAGGAAGAGAGCGGGAAGCAGAGGAGGAGGCATCCTCGCTCCCCGCATTGGTGTCCCGTTCCCGTCCCGGAGCAGGTCCAGGAGTACGCGCCGTCTGGGGGCCGACGAGGACGTCGGCGTAACGGCGCGGGCAACCCTCAGCGGAATCCCCGGCTGGACTCGCTGCCGACGTATCCCGTCAGCGAATCTCCGAGAGTGGCAGCACCTCGTTTTCCTAGGGGGCCCTCTGTCGCCATCCAGCGGGGAGAAGGAGGAACGACGTCTCCCACAGCAGGAACCATCTCTGCCCCAGGAGGAAGGCAAGTGATCATTTGCTTGTCACATCTTAATAATGATCTGCCTTGTCTGACTCCTGGGGGCGGAGTTCGGGGTTCGCAGCCCCCCGAGCTCCCTCCACCTACTGTGGATGAAATTATTAAACCTACTGCCTCTGTGTTCTCCCCCGTTGAGTGGTCCGCGATGCCAGGCCAGCGTCGCCGGACGAAGAGGGCCCCTGCAGTGCTGGATAGCCTGCATCCGGCCCTGCAGTCACGTCTTGGACGGAGGAGAGGAGCGGACTGCGGCCCAGAGCCTGAGCCGACGAAGAAGCATCCCCGGGTCTCCTCGCCGGAGCGGTCCGAGCCAGTGGGTCAAGGGTTCCCTGCCTCCACGCCATACGGGTCGTCGGCGTGGACAACAGCGTGGGAGGAACCTGAAGCTGCAGGTGACATCGTGCCAGCTGCGGAGCCCGACGCAGCTGAGTCCGAGTCAGCTGACGAGAGTCGCCCTGAACCCAGATCGTCGGAGTCCTGGGTGGCAACGGAACCCGAGTGCAGGCAAGTGCTCCCTCTTATGTCTCTGTCCTCTTTTGTTGAGCATTTCTGCCTGCCTCTCGGGGAGACGAGTGAGGAGCAGCCGTCTGCTGCGCCCGAGCTCGTCTCGCTGGGTTCCGTTGCTACCGGTGATGCTGATCCTGGTTTTCCTGTCCCCGAGCTTTGTTTTAGTGTCGCCGGCGGGGAACGGGTCGGAGTCACCGAGGTGGAGGTCCCAGGTTCGGGGGTGGAGTTCGTCAGCGGAGCTGCACCGGAGGCCCAATTGGGTCCCACCGCAGGGGCGGTTTCGGCCCAATCGGGGTCCGACGTGGGTTCGTCGGAGGCCCAATTGGGGTACACCGCGGGTGCGGTTCTGGCCCAATCGGGGCCCAACGTGGGTGCAGCAGGGACCCAATCTGGGTCCAGCGGTGATGCAGCGCGAGTGTGGTCCATTGGCGGAGGAGGAGCTGCAGACCCTTCTTCACGGAGCGGATTCTTGGCTCATCCTGCTCACCGATCCCCTCAGAATCACCGCCCCTTTTCATCATCGCCGGGGGCCATGAGGGTCCCTGTTCGCTCGCCCCGGTTCTCCCGAGTTTTGTTCTCGTCAGGGAGGCCACTGCAGGTTGTTGATGCCCTGGACTGGTGGCTGAGGGACACGGGTCGGCCGCCGGAGGGACTGTTTCGCCGGTTCGGCGCCTCAGTTCGGCCACCCGACCTGTTATGTGTGCCATGGGGCTACCTAGTTCGACCACCGGAGAAGCGGACGTGCGGGACTTTGGACTCTGGTGAGCCGCCTGGTCCGCCTCCTTTGACCATCGGTCGACATAAACTGTCGGGGGGTGGTAGTGGTCCCTGGGTTTGTCTCAGTATTTGTGCTTTTTTTTTTTTCCTCGTCCTGGTTATTTTGTATCTAGTGCTCATGCCTTTGTTTTGAAAGCCACAGTCAAGTCATAGTCATGTTATGTCAAAGCAATTTTAGATTGTCTCTTGTGTTTTTGAAAGCCACAGTCTAGCCATAGTAAAGTTATGTTAAGCAATTTTAGATTGCTTCATGTGTGTTTGCAGTAGCCCTGCTGGCTTATGTATAGTCTGGGTAGAGTGTGTGGTGCTCTGTTTTTTTTTTTCTTGTGTCGTGTATAGTTTGATATGAGCGAGTAGTGCTCTGTTTTTTTTGTTTCACGTAGTCTGGTATGAGCGGGTAATGCTCTGTTTCTGTTTTGTATAGTTTGATATGAGCGAGTAGTGCTCTGGGGTTTTTTTTGCTTCAGGTAGTCTGGTATGAGCGAGTAATGCTCTGTTTTTGTTTTTTCATGTATAGTCTGGTATGAGCGAGTATGCTCTATTTTTGCATTTAATTTTCTGAACCTGTAGTTCTGGTTTTTTTGTTTTCCCTTGTACATTTTTTTCTTGTTAGTCTTGTCATTGTCTTGTATGGTTTTTTTTAGTCTTGTCATTGTCTTGTATGGTTTTTTAGTCTTGTCATTGTCTTGTATGGGTTTTTTTTTGTCTTGTTCATGGGTTGGTTTCTCTCCCTCCGCACTTGTCCCCCAACCTCCCACCCTGGGGGGGCGGGGGGGGGGGCAGGGTGGTTCCTTGGGGCGTTCGGAGTCCGCCCGTGGAGGGAGGGTACTGTTATGACCCGAGCGCCGGTTCTGATCGCGCTCGGGCTAAGTTATTCTCGCTGCCGGCCTTGACAGCTGCGGGCTGTATTCTGGCCTCACCGGGCTCTTATTGTGAAAGTGCTCAGTGGGGCTTCCGCCTGTCAACGGCCGGTCAGCTGTTTGTCATTACCGTCGTTAGTGCTTCGCCCTTTTAAGCCCGGCACTGACGACGGTAAGACGCAGGAGTATTAGTCGACATTGGTCAACGTTACGTCTGAGTGGCTTCGTCCTGCCAAGCCCTGGGTCTGTGCCTCGTCATACTTGAGAGTGCCGTAGACCTTCATGTCAGGTCTGTCATCTTAGTTATGTCACAGTTAGCTCGTAACGGCTGGGTTAGCCCTACGAACCCAAGTCTCAGTCATGTGTTTGTTTGCCCTTATGGGTTCATAGTTGTGTTTTGTCACGTCTGTAATAAATAACATCTTGCCAAACTCTCTGGTGAACTCAGTGGCGTCTCTTGGTGATCCGCGAGGATCACCACATGACAGTTAGGTCTGAAACATTCATTTGGAACAGTTTATCATCCTCAATCTCAGGGCAAGGTTGAGAGAATGAATTAAAATATTAAAGTGAAGTTTGCTAAGATCTGTAGCCAGACAGGAATGAACTGGTTAGATGCTTTGCCTATTGCTCTTCTGACTGTTAGAAGTTCTGTTAACAGCATAACAGGTTTCACTCCCTATGAACTTTTAACAGGTCTGCAGTTTCCGGGACAGGGAGCTGGATTGCAGTTGTGTGAGGAAGAAGGGCCCAAGATGGGCTATAAACCATTCTATGACCAACTAAAAGCTCTTGTGTCAGCTTTCTCACAACAGGTACAGGAAAAGAAGAAGCCAGGAGGTGATTTGACTCCCACACAACCAAACACAACAGAGTGTGTCCTCCTAAAGTGCATTAAGAGGAAGTGGTCAGAACCAAGGTGGACAGGACCATTTCAAGTGGTGGAAAGAATTTCACACGCAGTGAGGTTAAAAGGTAAAGGGGACATATGGTATCACTGGAGCATGTGCACACCCGCTGAGGAACCAGAAAGGACTTAAAGGACAGTAACCAGTGACTTTTTTTAAATAAGAGTGTTTTGTAGTCAGTTATTGCTTAAAAGTTTTATCATTTGCTTGCTAATAAGTATCATAATCATCACATAATCAGTAATTAGTGAACTGTGTAACTGCATAACTGTGTGATTGTATGGTGAATGGTCTCTGGCATAAATAACCCCCTGGATGGATGGCTGGAGAGAATGCATGGAAAATGGAAAAATGTGATTGTCTCTATAATCATATCCATTGTGAGTGTTATTGCGATTTTTGCTTTTGTGGATGCTGTTGTGTATCTTCTATCAGATCTTTTTGCCTCAGGGTCATCACCACTGCTTTGGAACATAAACAACCCCCTCCATATCAAATGCCATTATTAAGAACTGATGGATCAATTGAGAATGGAACGGAATCAAATAAAGATGATGAGGAGGAGGACTGTGACGTGGCTTTGAGTGCCTAAAGGGTTTGAAGTATTGGTCTCATTATAGATGAGACCAAAAGGGGGAAACTGATGGGAAAAATCCATCCATCCATCCATCTTCTACCACTTTTCCGGAGGTCCGGGTCGCGGAGGTAGCAGTTCAAGCAGAGAAGCCCAGACTTCCCTCTCCCCAGCCACCTGCTCCAGCTCTTCAGAGGGGATACCAAGGTGTTCCCAGACCAGCAGGGAGACATAGTCTCTCCACCGAGTCCTGGGTCTGCCCCGGGGTCTCCTCCCAGTGGGACGTGCCTGAAACACCTCAAGTGGGAGGCGTCCAGGAGGCATCCTAATCAGATGCCCATACCATCTCAACTGACTCCTTTCAATGTGGAGGAGCAGCGGTTCTACTCTGAGCCTCTCCCGGATGACTGAGCTCCTCACCCTATCTCTGAGGGTGAGTCCAGCAATCCTACGGAGAAAGCTCATTTCAGCCGCTTGTATCCGCGATCTCGTTCTTTCGGTCATTACCCAAAGCTCGTGACCATAGGTGAGAGTAGGAACGTAGATTGACTGGTAAATCGACAGCTTTGCCTTATAACTCAGCTCCCTCTTCACCACAACAGACCAGTACAACGTCCGCATCACTGCAGAAGCTGCTCCAATCCGTCTGTCGATCTCTCGCTCCATTCTCCCCTCACTCATGAACAAGACCCCAAGATACTTAAACTCCTCCACTTGGGGCAGGAGCCTGTCCCCAACCCGGAGAGGACAATCCACCTTTTTCCGGCTGAGGACCATGGACTCGGACTTGGGAGGTGCTGATTCTCATCCCAGCCGCTTCACACTCAGTGGCAAACCGTCCCAGCAAGAGCTGTAGGTCATTACTGGATGAAGCCAACAGGACAACATCATCTGCAAACAACAGAGATGAGATCCTGTGGTCACCAAGCATGACACCCTCCATTCCCTGGCTGCGCCTAGAAATCCTGTCCATAAAAATTATGAACAGGATCGGTGACAAAGGGCAGCCCTGGCGGAGTCCAACTCTCACTGGGAATGACTCCGACCGAGTGTTGGCAATACGAACTAAACTCTCACAACGGTCGTACAGAGACCGAATAGCTCGTAACAACAAGCCTGATACCCCATACTCCCGAAGCACCCCCCACAAAAATCCACGAGGGACGCAGTCAAATGCCTTCTCCAAGTCCACAAAACACATGTAAACTGGTTGGGCAAACTCCCACGAACCCTCAAGAATTCTCGAGAGGGTAAAGAGCTGGTCCGATGTGCCATGGCCAGGACGAAAACCACATTGCTCCTCCTGAATCCGAGGTTCGACCAACGGCCGGACTCTCCTCTCCAGTACCTTGGCATAGACCTTCCCAGGGAGGCTGAGGAGTGTGATCCCTCTAAAGTTGGAGCACACCCTCCGGTCCCCTTTTTTGAAGAGAGGAACCACCACCCCGGTTTGCCATGCCAAAGGCACTGCCCCCGACCTCCATGCAATGTTGCAGAGGCGTGTCAACCATGACAACCCAACAACATCCAGGGCCTTGAGGTACTCGGGGCGAATCTCGTCCACCCCCGGGGCCCGGCCACCAAGGAGATTTTTAACCACCTTGGCGACCTCAGCCCCTGTGATAGGTGAGTCATCCCCCTTGTCCCCAAACCCTGCTTCCTCTGTGGAAGGTGTATCAGTGGGATTGAGGAGATCCTCGAAGTATTCCTTCCACCGCCCGACGATATCCCCAGTTGAAGTAAACAGTGTCCCATCCGCACCATACACAGTGTGGACGGGGAGCTGCTTTCCCCTCCTGAGCCGCCGAACAGTTTGCCAGAATCTCTTTGAAGCCGACCGAAAGTCTTGTTCCATGGCCTCACCGAACTCCTCCCATACCCGGGTTTTTGCTTCAGCAACCACCCGAGCTGCACTCCGCTTGGCCTGCCGGTACACCTCAGCTGCTTCGGGAGTCCCACAAGCCAACCAAGCTTGATAGGACTCCTTCTTCAGCTTAATGGCCCCCCTCACCACTGGTGTCCACCACTTGGTTCGGGGGTTGCCACCACGAGATGCACCGACCACCTTGCGGCCGCAGCTCTGGGCCGCCGCTTCAACAACAGAGGTGGAGAACATGGCCCATTCAGACTCCATGTCTCCAGACTCCCTCGGAATGTGGTTGAAGTTCTTCCGGAGGTGGGAGTTGAAGACCTCCCAGACAGGGGCCTCAGCCAGACGCTCCCAGCACACCCTCACTATACGTTTGGGTCTACCAGGTCTGAATGGCTTCCTCCCCTGCCATCGGATCCAACTCACCACCAGGTGGTGATCAGTTGACAGCTCTGCACCTCTCTTTACTCGGGTGTCCAAGACATACGGTCGCAGGTCTGATGATACGATAACAAAATCGATCATCGACCTGCGACCTAGGGTGTCCTGGTGCCAGGTGCACATATGGACACCCTTATGCTTGAACATGGTGTTCGTTATGGACAGACTGTGGTTAGCACAGAAGTCCAATAACTGAACACCACTCGGGTTCAGATCGGGCGGGCCGTTCCTCCCAATCACCCCCCTCCAGGTTTCACTGTCGTTGCCCACGTGCGCATTGAAGTCCCCCAGTAGGACAATGGAGTCCCCAGGAGGAGCACCCTCCAGCACCCCAGTCACAGACTCCAAAAAGGGTGGGTACTCTGAAACATCACCTGGTGCATAGGCACAAATGATGGTCAGGACCCGTTTCCCAACCCGAAGGCGCAGGGAAGCAACCCTTTCGTCCACCGGGGAAAACTCCAATATAGAGGCAGCAAGGTGGGGCGATACAAGAATACCCACCCCTGCTTGTCGCCTCTCGCCCGGGGCAACTCCAGAAAAGGCCAAGTTCCAGCCCCTCTCCAGGAGACTGGTTCCGGAACCGGAGCTGTGTGTTGAGGTGAGGCCGACTATATCTAGCCGGTATCGCTCAACCTCGTACACCAGCTCAGGCTCCTTCTCCACCAGAGAGGTGACATTCCACGTACCAAAAGCCAGTTTAGAAAGCTTGGGATCAGTCCGCCAAGGTCTCCGCCTTTGACCGCCACCTAATCCACATAGCACCGGACCCCCATGATCCCTCATGATGGGAAAAAGTGATCAATATAATCATATAACAGTTATCTGTGTGACTCAAAATATGTGTACTCTGCTTATGTTTAGGTAATATAACCAATATACCATAATGGAATATATATTGCCAACTGTGTGGCTCATTACCTGCAAAAAAGGAGTGGACCTCTGTCTCAGCACAGAGAATAACAGCGTCTTGTGTGATCTACAGTATGGGAGGATACAAGGAACCGGTTGTGATAAGGAGTGACCGAGGCTCAGCCACTTTGACCCAGGAGGAGGAACGGCCTTCAGTGGTTACACACGGTGCCAGGAACGGACTGCTTACTCCCACGGACCTCTGCACCTGCTTTTCATCTGATAATGCATGCTTGGACTTTGTATAAATATACTGGGTCAGGGACAGCATAGTCAGTCAGATTTCACGACTTGACAATTCCTATTGTTGTCAGGGAGAGAACATTTGACCCAGCGCTGTAATTGCTATATTCAACTTGCTTAAATAAATACATGTCTTCCAAGTAAATTGATCTCTTCCTTGAAAACGAATCTGGGTGAACCATCTACACACATAGACAATCTTTGAAGGGTAGACTTAGATGGTTTATTAAACAAATTCTAACAATTGAAAATGTACTTGTACAGATTGGATCCATGGGTCCACTTGGGGTGCTTCCTTGGTCAGCTGTCTACTTGACCTGTATCCCTGGTTTCTGGTGGAGAGGAGAATTAGCACACAGAAGTATGTCTCATAGTACACATATGCACTAAAACATATCAAAGCTCTCGCTATAAAAACATAAACAAATGCACAGAATGTGCTACAACATACTATGTGTTAGCTAAGGGCTACTATACAACTCCAAACGTAACTAACCATAGTTAGCATAGCTAGCTTAGCGATTAGCTTAGCATAGTGATTAGCATAAGCTAGTGAACAATTTACACTGTGCATTTCAACTCACAGCTTCGCCAGGATAAACTCACAACACAAATTCTTCTAAGGCGACCTAAAGGCACTCATCTGGTGCATGTGCATGGCTTCAACAATAAGGCTGCGAGTCCACCAAACGTGTTTCCCCGCCCCCCCACTCTGGGCAGCTGTTTCCCATTCATTCTCTATGTAGTTCAGCGTTTACAGCACTGAGCGCCCTCGGCGCTGAAACGCTGTCAGCGGTGGCCGTTTTTTGTCGCGGCATTCAGGGCGCTCAGAGTTGAAAAAAGTTCAACTTTTCAGAGACTGCAGCTGAGCTCGTCAATGTCAGACTTAAGCAGCCAATCAGGACTGCTGTGTGGGCGGGACATAGGACGCTGGTACTCATCTGTACTCAGACTCCTGCTTTCCGTGTCATCATCTTTTACATCCAGAGCTGCTAGAAAACGTTTCCTGTCCATTGTTATTTAGAGACTGGTATTAAAACATCAGTAGAAAGTCTGACCATAGGGAAGTGGAAGTGCTGAGCTGAGAGTGACAAGCTGTTGCAGGGATACAGGGCACAGACTTTTTTTTTTTACCCCAGAGCACAGCGCACAAACGCTGAAAAAAAAATGGCCAGGGCGGTCGGGCGACAAAAAAAAACGCATTTGATGGACGCGCAACCTAATACTCACTTTTCTGGCATGAATGCACACTCAACCACACTAGAGCAGTAACAGCACATCAGTCAAAAGGGTACTGTTAAGAACATTAGTTCCGCCCCTCCCCATAGTCTTTCTAACAACGTCTGAAAAGCGAACAGTACATGTTACAATACTGTCTGAAATATTCAATTGTTATAATCAGCTCAGCGACAAGAGTAAATATTTACCCATGTGACACGCATACAATTGGTGCATGTTTAATAAGTTAGACCTTTGTCTGCAGCACTGCTCTTTCTTCTTCCAATGAACAAAGAAGGGCCGTCAGTTCCAGCTCCAGCTCACACGAGGGCGTCCTTTCCACGGAACTTCGTATCACTTCCGGTCCCCAAATCCGGAAATCCGGTACACAGATCCTTTTTTTAATCCACCTTATTCCTAGGCCCCATGACGCCTTGCGTGAATTGTGGTAGCAACTTCCAGTACTAGTTTAGAACGTATGGTTGTCATTGAAATGGGACACTTTTCCTTGTTAAAAACAATGACTTTGGCATCAAAAATGCGTGAACACGGCCTTTTGCACCTCAAAAACAGTAATATAATCATACCACTTCCCATGACTATCGAGGGATGGGGAAATGACCTTAAAAAGTTGTCATGTCTTGCTCCTTAGGAGCAGAGAAAAATGACCCAGGCGCTGGATTGCCATTAGTGAGATTTATTAACATAAAGAATAAACACAAAGTTCCAAAAAGTGATCCAACAAAAAACAAATAGGCAAACGAGGAGGCGATTACTTACAGAATTACTCACCAGAGCGAGCGACGCCCTGGTGGAGGAAACGGGAGACAATTCAAAGCAGCGACAACAAAAAGTGAACAACAGAGCTCTTAAATAAGGCTCAAAACCCATTAGATAATACATGACAGGTGTGAGCACTGAGCGGGCAGAAAGGCAAAGACACACAACTGAGATCAGCTGTGACTGAGAGAGAGGCAACCCCAACTAGCAGTTGACAGGACACGCCCCCACAAATTCCACACCCTTGACAGCTGTCAAAAGGAAAGAAAACAGAGAAATACAGGATGCGATAACACCTTAACACAAAATAGATACAGAATAAAAAATAAGGCACTAACAAACAGAAAAAATGACAAACACCAAACCCCAACAGGCATAAAATACAAAAGATGAAGAATAAACAGGACAAAGGCCATGAAACCGAGTCTGGAGAACATCTACAGTCCCCCAGTTCATGACAAAAGTGGCCTCGCAGACAGTAGTTCCATTTGTTAGCGCCACTGCTAAAATGCTAACGCTGTAAACAAATAAAAGCTCTGAGATATATCAGTGTCTCCACCACAATAAAGTTGGCTGCATTTTGTTAAAATATGTTGGACATAATCAAATTTACGTAGAGACAGACGTACGCCACAACACCGTGCTTGGCTGTCATGGTATCCACCTTATTCCTAGGCTCCCTGATGCCTTGCCTGAATTATAGTAGCAACTTCCAGTACTAGTTTAGAACATATGGTTGTCACTGAAACGGGACACTTTTCGTTGTTAAAAAACAATGACTTCGGAATCAGAAATGCGGGAACACGGCCCCTTACACCTCAAAACAGTAATATAATCATACCACTTCCCACAACTATTGAGGGATGGAAAGATGACCTTAAAAAGTGACCTCATACACAGTAGCTCCGTTAGTTAACGCCACTACTAAGATGCTAACGATGTAAACAAATGACCTGTGCTGGAAAAATGAGTCACTTTGAGGACATTTTCAAAAACTGATGTAACGTTATTTTCATATTCTGTATTGAAAGACCTTCAAAATTATATTTAATTTGTAGGTAGTGTGCAAAAACTGACTCAGAAAAAAACAATTTGTTTATATTTTAGCTAGGTTGAAAACTTGCATTCGATCGGTTGGGAGTTACGTCTTCTGCAAAAACATAGGTATTTTAGAAAGTACAATCTCTAAGCTTTACAATGATACCAGACCAGGCGCTCGGGGGGGGGGGGGGGAGTTCCTGGGACTTTGCCGCTACTAAACATTGCCTGTACTCATAATGACGCGGTGGGCATCTGACCAGCACATCTCCACTGCAATAAAGTCGACTGCATTTTGTTAAAATATGTTAGACATAATCAAATTTGCCTTAGAGCAGACGTATGCCACAACACCATGCTTGGATGTCGTCTGTCACCGTGTGGTGAGAAGCCTCCATTTATCCAGTCTACTGGCACAACCATGAACACCAGCAAGTGCCAAAACTACGCCAAATCATTCAAAAAATACAAAAACTAGAAGAGCTGAAATTAGCTGCCACTTGAGTGGAAAACGCGTATGTGGACTATACATTAAAATGAATTTGAAAAACTTTTAAAAACACTATTTTAAATGTCCCTGCTACTCCACTCTAACTGACTGATTTAACACTACTGCAGCCGAAACCGGAAGTCCCGTCCATAATCGTTCCTACAGTGGCACCCCCAGAAATAAGGTGGATATACAGACAGCTGCGGCCATTTGTTTTACCCCTAAATTAAAATACTTATGCTGCTGTCATGCCATAAATGCTTATTATTTAAGTAAACATGTACAGACATTTTCTGACAATTGTTCAGAACATTATTGACCTATATTTTGTGATAATTTAAAAATTAATGCATGCTGAAGCATACTGAAGTCCATATCGTTGCGAGGCGGTGCAACAAATGCAAAAAAAACAAAACAAAACTGCTTGATATTGTGACGTAGGTGAGGTTCACACAAAGAAAGGGAGCAGATGGCTGCGACACAACAGGCTTTATTAAACACACACAATCACAGACAGGAGGGGAGGTCATTCTCACCGACCTCCATTTATATCAGGGTTACACACACATAATCACTCCTGCTCTAATTCTACCTATAACACTGCTGGGTCATTATAACGCAGTTATAATGACACAGCAGTATAATAGCACAGTAATAACATTAAACACACACACGAAATAAAGTCTCTACTGGCAAGGCATGTTGGGAAAAAGCCCAGATGTTACACTGCCCCCCTTAACACAGCCCCGACGTTACACTGCCCCCCCCCCCCGGACTGGTTTCTGTCCCCAGAAAATGAAAGTCCAACTCAAAAGTCCAACACGAACCCGTCCAGGTGTCGGGGCGGCCTCCGATGCCGACGACCAGCACGAACAGGCCCGCCAGTGTCCATCTGTGTCTCGGTCGGAGAATCTGGTCGGGGTGAAGGCTCCGGTTCGACCACCAGCGGGGCGGATGGCTGGTAAGGGGTGAGACGGTCACGGTGAAGTACCACGACCCGGTCCCTTTTCTTAAGCCTCACCCTGTACACCACATCCATAAGTCTCTGCAGAACCACGCACAGTCCCGACCAATGGCTCGCCAATTTCGGTAACCATCCTCTTTTCCTCTCCGGGCAGAAAACCCAGACTCGATCTCCTGGTGCAAAGTCCCTCCCCTGGCAGCGGGAGTCATATGCCCGCTTCTGCCGACTCCCCGCCGCTGCCAGGGTCTCCCAGGCAGGCCACTGGCCCGCGTCCAGCCACTGCCAAACCCGGGAAATGACAGGATCTCTGTCCTGCTCGCTCTGCAGCTGCTGCGTGCTGAGGGCCTCTGTGACGTCATCGCTGGGGGGAGCTGCCTGATTATCCAAGAGGAACCATGTGCCGCTGTGTTATTCCTGCTCACAGTGGTCCGGAAAGCAGCAGCCCATGGGACGGCCTGGTCTCAATCCTCTGCCCGCTGGCAGTGATGACAGTCCAACAGCTCCCGCAGCTGGCTTGTCTGTCCCGATTCCAGCTCACTGCAGCTCTGCTGGAACAATTCCTCGACTGCCTGCTGCATCTCTGCTGACACGTTGACCCCTCCCCTTGCAGTCTCTGTGAGTGCTCGTCCTCCCCCTGCTCGTGTTGGTGGCGCCATTGTGTCCAGTCCTCGCGGTGGCCCGCCTGGTCCGGTCCATCCTGGTGGTCCCTCGATCGCGCAGGCCCCCGTATTCCTACTCTGGGTTCCGCTGCGGAGTGTGATGGTCCGGATTCCCAGCTGGAGGGACGGTCTGGCGGTGTCGATCTTGGCATTCCACGCTGCGAGCAGGTCGAGTCCAATAATACAGGGGTCTTGGATGTCAGCCAGCCAGAATGGGTGTTTTATGTTCTGACTGGCCACCCCCACTACGAGAACTCTCCGCCCCCCCAATCTGGCGCGCTCATCGGTAGCTGTGGTGACATGGCGCTCGGTGGGTTCCCACCCCCATGGTGTCGTCTCGTCTGCCCCGCAGGAACAGCAGCCACGGGCTATTTGAAGGACACAAGTAATTGGAAACTCTTGTGCCTGTGTGATCTCTCTATCGAAGATGTTGAAGATTTATACCTCTTCGTAGCAATGGTCATCGGAATTTTACTGATTGGATCTGGGATTGTTCTGGTGTACCGTAAATTGATGAAGATGGACGGAGCCTATCAAAATGCTGACCCGGCGAGGCTTAACCATCAAATTGACCAATTGGGCAGGACTCTGACAGCGGCTAATGGAGAACTGTCTAGGAAAATGGATTACATCATGATCACGCTGAGAGCCGTCCATGATGATTTCAACGTCCAGCAATGAAGGATTTAAGTACTGAATCTGTAAGAGAATATAAAGTTTTTTTCTCTGAAGTCAGTACTATTCGACTCATTTGACCTGCCCTTACAATCAAAGTCCTCCAGATTATCTGCAGTTTTTGTTTTCAAAACATGTGAGCAGCATTGACTCTCATGGACAGCCAGCTGTCTGGCAAACTTTACCATCTGCTGTGCAAGGACACAAGCCTTTTGCCAGACGGTAGACATAACATCTGCTGAAGAGACTTTGTTGTTCTTAACTGATATAAACACCCTCACTCAACACCACACTCACACTGACTCAATAAACTGATGAGAAGATTATTCATTCACTGCTCTCTTTGTGTCCTTGTATAGATTCTATTGTCTGCTACTTGTGCATTGAGAGCTTTTTTTCTTGTAATCATAATATTGATCATCTATGACCTGTATTCTGACAAACAATGCTTTTTTTCCTCTCTCCTATTGTGTTTATCCTTTTCCTCCCTCATGCTTCCTGTTCCCAGTCTGCTGACAGGCGCGTTACTGATGCTGCCGCGTCACCGAAAATGTCAACTATGTCGTTTTCAGTGTCAAGTCAAATCCCTCGTATGTTTATCAGTTGTTTACTGTGAATGTACTTGGCAATAAATCTTTTCTGAGTTCTGAGTTCTGAGTTCTGAGTTCTGTGCCCGGCAGCACACCGGGTCGGACCAAGGAGATTGTAGAACCGGTGTCGATCAGGGCCCGGATCAGCGTGTTGTCCAGGCTGCACTGTAGGTACAACCCTGGCGAGCGTCCAATTTGGCCCACACGCGGTGACAGCTCATTGGTTTGTCGTGGAGTGGGTGCAGGGCAGTACCGCGCGATATGTCCTGGCTCCCCGCAGCGGAAGCACCCTTCCTCGCATCGCCACGGCCGTCTTCTCCATGGACGCGCTGCCATGGTCTGCCGTAGCTCCTCCTCCCCCACCTCACTCTCAGCCGTGGCCTGGAAGGCTCTTTGTCTTGGCTCGGCTGTACGATTCATCAGCGGCTCCGCCCGCTCTGCTTCTGCCACTGCAGTCTCCCAGTTGCTCGCGGCGTTAATCCGGACATGGTTCTGGAGCTGGGCCGGGTGGAGACCTTGGATGAAGTTCCGGAGGGCGAGCTTCTCCACTACCTCCGGTTCGAAGTCCTGGTAGCTGCGCCGTGTTAGCAGCCGTATGTCTGCCGCGTAGGCTCCTAGTCTCTCCTGGCTGCCTCGACGGCGGTTGGCCAGCTGTTCCTGGACGTGCTCAGCGTCGGCCGTTCTCCCAAACCGTCTCCAGAGTGTTCCTTGTAGCGCTGGCCAGCTGCGGCGCTCCTCGGGCCGGAGGTCAGACAACGTGCAGAGAGCCCTCCCTTCCAAGGCCAGCGCAACCTGCACGGCGGTTTCTTCTGGTTGCCAGCCGTTCAGAGCGGCAGCCAGCTCGACCTGGACTAGGTAGTCGTCCAGCAGGGTCTCGCCGTTGAAGCGGGGAATCTTGGCCCGCTGCCGGATGGGTGGGACGGTCGCCTCTCGGTCGATCGCCGCTCCTGGTCACAGTGGAATCGCCGCCGCGTCCTGCCCTGAAAAGGGCGGGGAGCGGGGCTGGTTTGCTCTGCTCAGCCCGATCTGCCTTGAAAAAGGCAGAAGGCGGGGTCCGCTGGTCCCGTCGGGTCCGCTGCTCCGTTCATCCCAGTGAGCAACTCCGGGGGTCGGTGTCTCAGCTCTGTCGTCCGTCGCCAGCTGAGCGATGAATCGCTCCAGCCGCTGGATCTCCGCTCGGATCCTGGCTTCCATCTGCTCCATGTCCCACTTCTGACACCAGTGTGACGTATGCAAGGTTCACACAAGAAGAGGAGCAGATGACTGCGACAAAACAGGCTTTATTGAAGACACACAATCACAAACAGGAGGGGAGGTCATTCTCACTGACCTCTGTTTATATCAGGGTTACACACACATAATCACTCCTGCTCTAATTCTACCTATAACACTGCTGGGTCATTATAATGCAGTTATAATGGCACAGCAGTATAATAGCACAGTAATAACATTAAACACACACACAAAATAAAGTCTCTACTGGCAAGGCATGTTGGGAAAAAGCCCCGATGTTACACTATCTTTCTTAAATTGTTTAGCCTTAGGAAGCAAATTGTTACCATTTTTATTTATTATTTTACTTCATGCAGCCTTCATTCTGGTGACATATATAACATATAAACGTCAGATCTGTGACATTCATATATGTGAAAACCTACCTGGTGGTGTTATGTCTGCCCTGTGTCAGTACCATTGATCACACCAACAGTCCTTTTTCGTTCAGTGCATCATCTACACATTGCTGGTGAGAAGGCTCCATTTATACAGTCTATGGCACAACCACGAACACCAGCAACAAGTACCAGAACTATGTCAAAACATTCAAAAACTAGAGGAGCTGAAATTAGCTGCCACTTGAGTGGAAAACACGTATGTGGACTATACACAACCACTAACACCAGCAAGTGCCAAAACTATGCCAAATCATTCAAAAAATACAAAAACTAGAAGAGCTGAATTTAGCTGCCACTTGAGTGGAAAACACGTATGTGGACTATACATTAAAATGAATTTGAAAAACTTATAAAAACGCTATTTTAAATGTCCCTGCTACTTCTCTCTTGCTGACTGATTTAACACTACTGCAGCCCAAACCGGAAGCTCCGCCCGTAATCGTTCCTACAGCGGCACCCCCAGGAATGAGTTGGATTGAAGAAAATTTTACAAAAAAAGTGGCATAGAACAAATTCTGAACACATTACAAACAAGGCACCATGGAGGAGAACACATGGAGTGTGAAACCCACCAAACAGACAAGGTACATAGCATATGAACTAAAAACTAACAAAAGGGATAACATGAAAATAAATAAATATTAAGAACTGGTATAGTAAAGATAAAATAATTAAATTAAATAAGTACATTCACCATTCAGTCTAGAGGTCAGGGAGGTTGTTGAAAATGTTCAAGTCATAATAAGCTTTCAGGAGAGAGAGATTTGGCAACTCTTCCTTTCATCAGTCTCAGAGAAGTGAGATGGCTGTCCTTGAGGTCAAGATGATGAAGAGGGGTTTTGTTTTTCTCCATTTGGATGTATGGATCAAGAATTTTCCCAGTATTGCCAAATTGTTCAAGATTAAGTCACATTTACTGTCATTTGTGTTGATACCAAAAATGATATTTTCTCTAGTGATGGGGGAGACAGCTGGATTTTGGTTGATAGCCAGTCTTGTAAGTCCTCCCAGAATGTTCCGGAGTACATGCAATAAAAAAACAAATGATTAGTGGTTTCAATATCTTTATCACAGAAGCTGCAGTTATTATGCTCAATATTAAATCTCTTTCTTAACATTTCACTGGATGGATAGATATTGTTCAGGGTTTTAAAGTGAACTTCTTTTGTTTTGGGGTTTACTGGATAGATAAGGTAGTTTGTTCTAAATTACACAGCACATGTACAGATTAGGTCATATTTTGTGCAAAAGTTTTCATAGGATAACCAATGACCCTGGTGGTCAGTTAGATGGGATACCGACCAGATATTTTTTATCCATCCAGTGTTGTAAGAAGAGAGATCTTCCACCCCACAGCACATATCTATTATTCCAAACCGGAGCTCGATGTGGGGTGAAGCTGTGTCTGTACATGAGTTTCCAACTTAATAAAACTTGTTTATGAAACGAGGACAATTTGAGTGGCAGTTTTTCAACCTGAAAATCACATTTAAGGAAGTAGGAAGAATTTCAGCCAATTTAATTTCAGTACAGCATTTAGACATTCAAAATCAATTGCTTGTAAACCTCCATCTTTATATTCTATTTTCTTCTATTTCAGATTTTTTGATATATTGGACTTTATTCTTCCAGATGAAATCAAAGTTTAACTGATTAATTGCTTTAATAAATGTATTGGGGATGGCCATTGAATAAGCAGGATAAATGCATCTAGCTAAAGATTCCATTTTAGTTAAGTAAGTTCTTCCGAAAAGTGTTAGATCTCTTTGTAACCACATATTAAGTTTTGTTTTACAGTCTAGAATTTTATTTTGAATATACAACGTTTCACATTCTTTTTCATTTTTGGTTATATGGATACCTAAGTATTTAACTGATGATTTAATGGGAGTATTATGGGCTTCTGTGAGGTTACAGTCGTGAAAGATAAATAAATAAAAAATGAATGGCTATTATTTCACATTTATTGCAGTTGAGTGTTAGACCAGATGCCTGTGAGAATATATCGATTAACCTGAAAATTGTGGGTATCTGTTCTGGATTTTTTAGGAAAATGGCTGTGTCATCAGCCAGCTGGCTTATTATGATTTCTTCACCAAAGATATTTAGTTTGTCGAGGTTGGAATTTTTGATAAAAATTGCCAGTGTTTCTGCTGCCAGAATAAATAAGAATGGGGAGATGTTACAGCCTTGTTTGACTCCTCTGTTGATTGTAAAGCGAGGAGAGGTTCCTTGTGGAGGTGCTACAGAGCTAGTTTGTCATAACCCGAGCGCTAATATTGTCCGCGCTCGGGCCATGCACCATTCCTGTCAGGCTTTGACAGCGGTGTTGTTATTCTGGCTCCCCGGGCTCTGATTGGACAACGCTCGGGGGAGCTCCCTGCTGTCAAGATCTGAACAGCTGTGCTGCATTTGCGGTCGTTAGCGGCCGGCTTTAAAAGCCTGCGCCAGCGGCAGCATCTTGTGACAGACGCCGAAAGCCGAAGTCATCGCTAGACAAACGCCATTGTTGAAAAGAGTTTTCGAGCAGTGCTGAGACTTGAAATTTTTTGGTCCACGGCGTCGGATGGTTAGATCTCCGAGAGAGGGCCAGAGAAGTTTGTCGGTTGGTTTGGCAAGGAGGTCGGGTGACGGGACTGGAGTTTGCGGGCATGGGAAAATGAGGAGGAGAAGCGCGGTAAAGGAAGGTGTGACGGGTCGGCGCAGCGGCGTTGTGAATAGGCCAGACTGGGGAGATTCTGATTTGTGGGATAGTGAAGACAGTATGAATACTGGGCAGGGAAGCGGGAAAGGGAGAGAGAAAAGGGAGAATAACTTTCCTGAAAATAATGCAAAGAAGGCTAGAAATAGTGGAAGTGGTGGTGGTGCGGAGGGAGGAGGGCAGGAAGGAGCCGAATTCAAAATTATTGTAAGGTTCGAGGATGAAAAGGGGATATCTACAATGAGCCCAGTTAAATTAACAACAATACTGAAAAACCAGGTTGGAGATATACTCATGGTAAAGGTGCTGAGGGATGGAAATCTGCTGATTGTTTGTAGGAATGAGGAGCAAAGGGAAAGAGCTGACAAAATGAGGGAGGTTGGGTGGTTCAAAGTGAAAAGTACAAGCTTTATTGATAACGGATCAAAGTGGAACAAGGGTGTAATTTGGGGGGTGCCAATAGGAGTCACAATAGAAGAAATTAAAGCTAATTTAAAAGGGGGAGTAGTAAAAGCAGCTCGTAGACTACAGGCCACTCGGGAAGGACAGAGGAGAGACACTGAGGGTGTGGTGATTGAGTTTGAAGGAGAGGTGCTCCCCAAAAGTGTAAGTTTGGGCTTTGTGAGGTATGGGGTAAGAGAATTTGTTCCTAATCCAGTTCTGTGTTATAATTGCCAAAGATTTGGACACATAGCTAATGCTTGTAGATGGAGAAGAAGGTGTGCAAGGTGTGGGGGCAACCATCAGTATGGACAATGTGATCAAGAAATGCCAAAGTGTTGTAATTGTGGTGGGAGTCATAGTGTGACCTATGGAGGCTGTGAAAGAATGATGAGAGAAAGGGAAATTCAGTGAGTCAGAGTGCAGAATAAAGTTTCTTATGCCGAAGCAGTGAAAAGGATGGACCAGGGAGGAGGGAATGGGCGAAGGACTGGGGGGAAGCTGCCTGTAGGGGAAAGAGAGCTGGTACGGAATGGGGAAATCCAGGTTGATCTGAAGAAACTGGTTATTTTTATAGCAGGAGTTGTGAATGCCACAATGGAAGTCAAGTCTAAAACTGAAAGAATTCAAATAATAGTGAAAGCAGCAGCTAATCATCTTGGTTTCAGTGGTTTAACTTGGGAGGAGGTGAGGAGTGGGCTTAGTAGCCAGACAAGTCAGGACCAAGCATCGACTGGATAGGAATTGTGAGAATGGTCATATTGATTCAATGGAATGCAAGAAGTTTGTTGGCAAATGGACAAGAATTCAAAAGGTATGAGGAACTTATTGAGGAAGTTCCTCAATACCTTAGGAAGGTATTGAGGAACTTTCAGACAAACCAGATGTTATTTGTGTTCAGGAGACGTGGTTGAAACTCAATCTGGATTTTAAAATAGTGGGATATGTTTCTATTCGGAATGATAGAAATGAGGGAATGGGAGGTGGGTGTGCAACATTTGTGAGGGAGGGAATTCAGTTTAAAGAGATGGGTAAAGGGGCTGAACTGGAATACGTGGTAGTTGAAATTTGGACCAAAGAGGGGGAATTAGTAGTTGTTAATTTGTACAATCCTTGTAAGAGGATATATTGAGTCAATTATCTCAGATGGAGGGGATAGATGGGAGCAGGGTGGTAATTTGTGGGGACTTTAATGCCAATAATGTGTTATGGGGGGCAAATCATACAGATATAAATGGTGATATTATTGAAGAACTCTTGGAAGAGAAGAATCTAGTATGTTTAAATGATGGTAGAGCAGCTAGAATTGATGTACATACGGGGAGTGGTTCAGTTCTTGACTTAAAGCTGGTGACTAGTAATATCGCAAGTGTGTGTGAGTGGGGGGTTTTAGAGGAGTCATCGGTGGGAAGTGATCATTTTCCAGTGTATTGTAATTTTTTCATTTCAGCGAATAGGGTAAGTGGTCACAAAAAAGGGAGGTGGGTTTTTAGCACTGCTAATTGGAAGTTATTTAAGTTTATTTGTGAGAGAGACCTTCCCCTAGTAGAGGTCAGTGAAGACATTGAAAGTATGGAGGAAAATATTAAAGCTATTTTTCTGGAAGCAGCCAATCAGTCAGTCTCCAAAAGTAAAGGGAAAAGGTTAAAGAAAGCAGTGCCTTGGTGGACAGAGGAGTGCACTAGAGCTATTAAAGAGAGGAATAAGACACTTAAGGTCCTAAGGAGAACTCATAATTGGCAAAACTTGATTAATTATAAGAGAGCGCTAGCAAAAGCCAGGAAAACTATCCGGAGGGCCAAGAGAGAAAGCTGGCAGAGATACTGTAGCACTGTAGATAGATCAACAGCTGTGGGAGATGTGTGAAGCATGATCAAGGCTATGAGGGGAGTCAGGAGGGAATGGCAGTATCCAATACTAAAAAGTGGGGGAGTGATTGCAACAACTGATGAGGAAAAAGCAACAATGATAGCAAAGAGCCTAATTCAAATTCATAGCTCAAGCAATTTGACTGAAGAAGGTAAAAGAGGAAGAAGTAGGACGAGTTTAGCACACCCTGGGGTTTTGGAGGAAAGATGTGACTTTAGTAGTTCTTTGGATTCTCCTTTCACTCTAGATGAAATGGAAAGAGCAGTAAACAAATCAGGACTAACATCCCCTGGGAAAGACAATGTCTGTTACATCATGGTGAAACACTTAGGGACTTTGGCAAGGAGGAAGCTATTGGAAGTCTACAACAAAGTGTGGGAAAAGGGAAAGCTCCCAACTGCATGGAAAGAGGCAGTGACTGTTCCTATAAGAAAACCTGGAAAGGATCCCTCAGACCCAGCGAGCTACAGTCCTATAGCTCTAACATCGCATTTGGGAAAAATAATGGAGAGAATGATTACAGATAGAATTGCTTTTTATCTTGAAAGTAGGGGAATTTTGTCACCACATCAGAGTGGATTTAGAAAAGGAAGGGGAACTATGGATCCTGTTGTGTGTTTGGAGACAGAGGTACGGAAGGCTCAAGTAAATAGAGAGTCGGTAATTGCAGTGTTCTTTGACATGGAAAAGGCATATGACATG
Source organism: Pholidichthys leucotaenia (assembly GCA_020510985.1). Lineage (NCBI taxonomy): Eukaryota > Metazoa > Chordata > Actinopteri > Cichliformes > Pholidichthyidae > Pholidichthys > Pholidichthys leucotaenia. Next base: position 306,197,416 of record CM035843.1, read on the forward strand.
TTGTGGAAGGAGGGGCTAATGATAAAGCTAAGTATGATAGGAATCTCTGGGAGAACATTCAACTGGATAAAAGATTTTTTGTTTAATAGGCACATTCAAGTTAGAGTGGGCAGAGCCTTGTCAAATAGGTACTTGGTGGAAAATGGCACCCCCCAGGGTAGTGTTATAAGCCCAGTAAATCAAATCAAATCAAATCAAATCAAATCAAACTTTATTGTCATATTGCTGTACATACAACTGTAGTGCAGGCAAGATGAAATTGCGTTTCTCTCAGCATCCATATAAATAGAAGCAGCATGATTTAAGACACACTCCCACATAGCTCCACCCCCCACCCCCACCCCCACCCCCATCCATTCACACATCCCTGAGACATACTTGGGGAAAAAAAAAAACTAACTAACTATAATATACAAATAATAAACAAAATGTCCATAGGTGCAGTAGTGTGTATGAGAGATTCCGGGTCAACTGTTCAGCATCCTGACAGCTTGTGGAAGGAAGCTGTTGATCAGTCTGGTGGTTCTGCCTCTGATGCTCCGGAATCGTTTACCAGATGGAAGAAGTTCAAAGTGTTTATGCAGAGGGTGAGAACGGTCCTTGACAATGTTCAGTGCCCTGCTCCTACAACGGTTCTGAAAAAGCTCTTGGACAGAGGGGAGGGAGACTCCAATTACCCTCTCAGCCCCCTTGACTATCCTCTGCAGGGCTTTTTTGTCTGACATACTGCAGCTGGAGTACCATGTAGCAATGCAGTACGTCAGAACACTCTCCACCACACCTCTGTAGAAGGTCCTGAGGATGCAGATGGGGAGAGAGGCCTGTTTGAGTTTCCTCAAGAAGTGCAGTCTCTGCTGAGCCTGCTTCCTGATCTCCAATGAATTCTTGCTCCATGTCAGGTCCTGCGAGATCTGTACTCCGAGGAACTTGATGTTCTCTACTCTCTCCACTAAACGGCCGCCGATGCTGAGGGGGACGTGCTCAGGCTGTGACCGCCGGAAGTCGATAATCATCTCCTTCGTTTTGTCCACTTTGAGCACCAGATTGTTCTCCCTGCACCAGCCCTCCAGGTCTCTCACTTCTTCCCTGTACATTGATTCCTCATCCCTCTAAATAAGTCCCACCACCGTGGTGTCGTCTGCAAACTTAATAATCTGGTTCCCCTAGTGTCTGGATACACAGTCATGTGTTAGAAGTGTAAACAACAGTGGACTGAGTACACAGCCTTGAGGGGATCCGGTGCTCAGCGTGACAGAGTTGGAGATGTTGTTTCCAACCCGGACAGACTGAGGTCTCTCAGTCAGGAAATCCAGGATCCAGAGACATGTGGCGGTGTTCAGACCGAGAAGGAGTAATTTCTCCATCAGTCTCTGGGGAATAATGGTGTTGAATGCTGAACTGAAATCAATGTACAGGAGTCTGGCGTAGGTGTCTTTCTGGTCCAGGTGGGTGATGACAGAGTGTAGGGTGGTGACTATAGCATCCTCCGTGGAGCGGTTTGAACGATATGCAAACTGGAGCGGGTCGTGTAATGCAGGGAGGCAGGCTGTAATGTGTGGTTTGACAAGCCGTTCAAAACACTTCATCACAATTGGTGTCAGTGCAACAGGACGATAGTCATTCAAACAGGACACATCTGGTTTCTTTGCCACCGGTACAATGATAGAGGTCTTGAAGCATCTGGGAACGATGGCCTGACTCAGGGAGATGTTATAAATGTCAGTCAGGACATCCGCCAACTCGCTCGCGCAGTCTCGGAGCACACGTCCCGGAATGTTGTCCAGTACTTTTTTCTATAATGGTAAATGATGTTTTTTCTGTTGTGAACAATGACATTGGCCGTTCTTTATTTGCTGATGATGGGGCATTACGGAAAAGAGGGAGTAATTTTAATTATGTAAGAGGGAAAATACAAGAAGCAATAAGTGCAGTGGAGGGGTGGTCATATTCTTGGGGATTGAGCTCAACCAGACTCATGTCAATCATCACTGTTTTCTTTTTGCATTACCGACTGCACTATGGGGTACTCCACAATATCTGCTGCTCGCTAATATATCTAAAAATTGCTTTGTCTAGTATTGCTTATTCATATTCTACATTTTATTGCATGTATAGTTCTTTATTTCTATCTTTTATTTTTATCATGTTTAATGTTGCAGCATTGCACCGAGACAAATTCCTAGTTTGTGTACTACATGAACAATGGCAATAAATCTGATTCTGATTCTGATTCTGATTTAAATTCTCTGTTGAGAAAACAAAGGTTGTAGTATTCACAAGGAAAAGGGTAGCTGATGCCCAGTTAACAATGTACGCTCAGGAATTAGAACAAGTCAAAGTCTTCGGGTTTCTGGGTGTCTGGGTCGATGTTAATCTAACTTGGAGGGAGCATATTCAGAAGGTGTCAGTTAAGTGCAAAAAGGTATTGAATGTAATGAGGTGTTTGACAGGGACTGAGTGGGGTGCTAGTAGAACGGCTATGAAAAACATTTATGTTGCATTAATTAGGTCTGTATTGGATTATGGGTGTATTGTATATGGATCTGCTTCCAAAACCATGTTGAGCAAGTTAGATGTCATCCAGGCCCAAGCACTGAGGATCTGCTGTGGGGCTTTTAAAACAACTCCTGTTGCTGCTCTCCAGGTGGAAATGGGGGAAATGCCATTAAATATTGGGCGTAAACAGATGATGATGAACTATTGGGTCAATCTGCAAGGGCACACTCAAGAGAAACACCCTACAGTCAGAGTGTTGTTGCCTTGTTGGGAGGGGGAGAGAGTTAAAAGGGAGAATTTTGCATTTTACGCTGGGACAGTAGCCAGGGATATGAAACTATGTGATAGAACATATACTCCATCAGTTCCTTTGCCAGTCACTCCTCCATGGTTTTTCTATCCAGTGTCTGTTGATTTGTATTTTTTGGAAAAGATGCGAGGGGGTAGAGAATTTGGAAACACCACAGTTTTAGTAGAGGATCGGTTGGGAACAATATATCACTCCCTTACCCCAGTATTCACGGATGGATCAAAGAATCCTGACACGGGCTGCAGTGGGTTTGCTTTCCATATCCCTGCCTTGAAAATATCTGTTAATAGAAGAACATCTTCCCATCTGTCTGTATATACAGTCGAAATGTTGGCTTTGGTGACTGCATTGCAGAGGATTGAGGAGCTGACGATCAAGGATTTTGTCCTTTGTTCGGATTCCAGTGCAGCCTTGCTGTCAATAAAATCAGGGTCATCTGATAGCAGACAGAACTTGGTCTATGAGATATATGAGACTTTGTGTAGACTCAGAAACAAAGGGGTGGCTGTGGTTCCAGCTCACAGGGGGTAAAGGGCAATGAGGCCACAGATAAATTGGCTAAACAGGCTCTGGGGTACTGGGAGGTGTGGGATATTTCATTGAGTAAATCTGAGGCAAAAACACTGATTAAAGAGTATATTAGGCAGGAGTGGCAGCATAGGTGGGACACAGGGGAAACAGGGCGACATCTGTATGCTATCCAGAGTGCGGTTGGAGTGAAGGGCAGGATGGGGACAAGAAATACAAAGGAAGAGAATATTTTATCTAGGCTAAGGATGGGACACACTAGGTTAAACAAAACTTTGCATTTAGTAGGTAAGCACCCGACAGGGATGTGCGATTATTGTGAGAGAGAGGAAGAAAATGTGAAGCATGTCATTTTCCACTGCCAGAAGTATACCCAGGAGAGAGACAGATTAGTGGAGGGAATGAGAGAATTAGGAGTGGGTGATGCTAACTTAAGCATGATGGTGGAGGTTGGGGTAAGAAAGTTGTTGGTTTACCTCAAAGATACGGGTTTAATTAATAGGATATAGTTTGTTTGGGGGGTTTTTGGAGGGTGTTTGGGGTACAATGTCTGGTCCACACTCCAACGCTGGATGGCGGTAATGCGCCTTTAAGTTGGGTGCCCCCACCAAAAACAGAAGAAGAAAAAGAAGAAGAAGAAGAAGAAGAAGAAGAAGAAGAAGAAGAAGAAGAAGAAGAAGAAGAAGCATCTTGTGGCAGTCTCGTCAAACGTTTGTCTAATGTTCGTCTAACGAGCGTCAACAATTCCTTCTCATCTCATTTGTAAGTTTGTTATTCGCCTGTGATTATTGTCGTACTCTGTCATCCTTTTCCTTATCAGACGCCGAGCGAGCGCTCCTCGTCTCAGCTGTCAACGATCATCCTGTGAGTTAATTAGTAGTCTTACTGTTTAGCCCACGTGGCTGGTTATCTTGTCCTTCCCTTTTCCTAATTGTGAATAAACACCTGTGCATCTTCACTGGACTGTGGCGTCTTATGCTGGCTCGTGAGGGCCAGCCCTGACAGTAGACTGCCACCAGAAGGAGACGCCGTTCTCGGTGAAGTTGCATTCAGGGGAACTTTTCTCTTTCCTGTCTGGGTACGGTGTGCTGGAAGTATGCCGTCGCGGAGGGGCCGCGTTCGGAGTCCCAGCCACAAGCTGACCGAGGCGCTGGATGAAGTTGATGATATCCTCATCGCCGCCTCCCTCCTCGACTATCACCCCGACGTACGCTGGTACCTGGACAGCGCTGAGGACGTCCTGAATCGTTTCCCCCGCTACGCCGACCACCCAGAAGTCGGCATAAGGAGGGATGACATCGCCGCCCGACGAGAGATACTCCGGATGTACGATGAGGAAAATGACCGAAAGCAGAGGAGAAGGCATCCCCGCTCCCCGCTTTGGGATCCCGATCCTCTCTTCGATCCAGGCCAGGAGTTTGCGCCATCCGAGGCCCATCAAAGACGTCGGCGCCGCGGCCAGAGACAACCTCAGCAAGAACCCCGTCCAGATCCGGTTCCAAGTCGCCGGAATGACCCCATCAACCTGACAGCTGTCGCTTCAGCGTCTCACCAAGAGGGAACCCCCGCAGCCTCTCTCCCCGGGCCATTGTCCCCCGCTGTCCCGTCAGTGTGCCGTGCCCGGCCTGTCTCGGCTGTCGCCCCCTCCTCTCCGATGCCTCCTCCAGCTGCTGGGTGTACGAGGAGTTCTGCTTCGGTGAGCCCGGAGCCGAGTCCATCACGAATGGCCCCCCCTCATCCTTCCAGGGAGCCCTCTGTCACCATTCGGCGAGAAGAAGGAGCAACGTTCCCCGCAGCAGGCACCATCCTCCCTCCGGGAGACAGGCGAGTACAAGTTCACTCTTCCTCTCCTAATAGTGATTTGTCTTGTCTGATTCCTGGGGGTGAGGTTCGAGGTTCGCAGCCCCCCCGAGCCTCCACCACCTGCTGAGATAATAACTAAACCCGCTGCCTCTGTGTCTCCCTCCACGGAGCGATCCTCGATGTCAGCCAAGCGTCATCGGATGAGGAGGGGGCTTGAAGCCCTGGAGCACATAATTCCAGCCCCGCAGCCGTCAAGGACGGAGGAGGAGAGCGGACTGCTGTATGGAGCCTGCGTTGACGACGAAGCGTCACCGGGTCTCCACGGATGAACAGTCCGATCCAGCGGGCCAGGGGCCCCCTGCCACCACGCCGTACGGGTTGCCAGCGTGGACGACGGCGCCGGAGGGTCCTCAGGCTGCAGAAGCCATCGTGCCAGCTGCGGAGCCCGACGCAGCTGAATGGGAGCCAGAAGACGACTTCCTCCCGTCTGAGCCCAGATCGTCGAAGTCCTGGATGGTGTCCGAACTTGAGATCAGGCAAGTGCTCAGTGTTGTCTTTGCCTTTTCTATTATTGAGCATTTTTGCCTGTCTCTTGGGGGGATGAGCCGGGTGCAGTCGTCCACTGCATCTGAGCTCGTCTTGCCGGGTTCTGGCGTTGCCGGTGATCCTGATCCCAGTTCTTCTTCTTTCCCTTCTGAGCCTTCTCCCAGGGTTGCCGGTGCAGAGCAGACGCCAATCGCTGTGCCGGGGGTTCCGGGTTCGGAGTTGGAGGTCGATACTGGCGTGGCCACGACCCAATCAGGGTCCGACGCTGGTGCAGCCGTGGTCCAGTCGGAGTTCGTCATCGGCTTGGTTCCGGCCTGATCGGGGTCCATTGCGGGTGCAGCGTCGGCCCAGTCGGGGTCCATTACCGGATTGGTGCCGGCCCAATCAGCGCCTGTTCGTGTGGGATCCGGAGAAGTAGCTGCAGACCCGCCGCTGAGTGACGCTGAACTGATCCCTTATCTTCGTCACATTTTTTCTTCCCTCACACCAGGAACCGCGGGGATTACCCATAGTTGGCCCGGCTCTCCCCTGTTTCCTCTCTCCGTTGGGAGGCCGTCGCCAAGCTCTCTCCAGTGGTCCTGTTGACAGGTTGATGCGGGTCGAACACCTGGAAGCCTGGTCTTCCCGTTTGGCGTCCTGGGCTGGCCCCCTGATAAACTGAACCCTATTTTTGGCAACCTGGTCCGGCCGCCGGAGGTTCGGTCATCCTCGGCCTGGGATTCGGGTAGGCCGCCAGAACACTTCCCCTTACCACTTCCCCTTTTTTTTTTTTTTTTTTTTTTTTTTTTTTTTTTTTTCTCGGCGCCACACGAGTCGGCTGCCTTTTGCAACAGCGGCTCGATTCCGAGTCTTTTTCCCTTCCTCTCTCTTCTGATCCGTCTTTTTTTTTTCACCCCACTTATATCACGGACACACAGATCGTCCTAAATGTCTCCTGAGCCGGTGGACGGAGCCACTGTCTATAGCAGGATACGATACAGCAGAGAACAGCTGCTAGCATTCAACCGCCACCCGGTCCCATTGGAAAAACTCGACATACCGAGTGAACTGAGGCGAAAACGCCGCGGCTGCCGGGCTGGAGTAAGGCGGAGGACAAAAAATATAAGGTACAGACCCTCCCTTCCATCTGTTGTCATGGGAAAAGTACGGTCGATACTGGGAAAGTTAGATGAGCTAGCGGCTATCTCCCGTTATGATAGCACATACCGGGAGTGCTCTCTCCTTTTGTTTACTGAGACGTGGCTAACTGAACTAGCAGCAGATGCTAACATTGAGCTGGAGGGTTTTCACATGATACGAGCTGACCGAACACCAGACAGTGGCAAAACTAGGGGCGGTGGAGTGATCATGTATGTTAACAACAACTGGTGCAGACCGGGACATATCACTGTTAAACAACGACACTGCAGCAAAGACATTGAGTTGCTAGCTGTTAGCATGAGGCCTACATATCTCCCGAGAGAACACTCACACGTGATCTGCATTGTTGTTTATGCAAATCCGACGGCGAACGCTGGGACAGCACGTGACGTCATCCATTCAGTAACCAGCAGGCTGCAGACAGAACACCCAGATGCTCTTCTCCTCATCTCAGGCGATTTCAACCATGTTTCACTGTCTCCCATTCTACCCACGTTCACCCAGTATGTCACATGCCACACTAGAGACAATAAAACACTGGATTTATTCTACGCAAACACTAAGGAGGCGTACACCTCATCACAACTACCCCCACTCGGGAGATCGGATCACAACTTGGTTCATCTCCGGCCGGTGTACAAACCCCTAGTGCACAGACAACCTCCGGCCATGCACACTGTGGAGTTATGGTCTGAGGAGACAATGGACACCCTAAAGGGCTGTTTTGAAGCCACCGCCTGGAAGCAGCTCTGCGATCCACATGGTGAGGACATCGATGGCCTCATTCACACCTTCACGGGCTACCTCAGCTTCTGTGTGGACAAATCCGTTCCCACCAAGACCATACGGCGTCACTCAAACAACAAACCCTGGATCAACCCTGAGATAAAAACACTTCTGAGAGAGAAGAAGAGGATCTTCAGGTCGGGGAACAGGGAGATGCTGAAGTCCGTACAGAGGGAGCTGAGGAGAAAGATCAGAGAAGGCAAGGACAGCTTCAGGAAGAAGATGGAGGACAAGCTGCAACAGAGCGACATCAGCGGGGTCTGGAGAAACCTCAAAACCATCTCGGGGCTCCAGAATACCTCCCCCCAGGCCACAGGGGGCAGGGAGTGGGCGAACAACCTGAATCTGTTTTTCAATAGATTTGACCAACCGCCCTCCCCCCTGACTGCACAACAACCACTGCTGCCTCTAAAGAAATCAAGTCCTGCTGCCCACTCCCCACTCTACCAACACCCCCCCACTCCCAACACACAGCCCCCCATCCTGACCCTGACCAGGACCCAGGTGAGGACGGAGCTGAGGAAGATCAAGGCGAGGAAGGCGCCGGGACCGGACGGCATCAGCGCAAAGCTCCTCAAGTCCTGTGCAGACCAGCTGTGTGGGATTGTGACGTATATCTTCAACATGAGCCTGAAACTGGGGAGGGTACCACAGCTGTGGAAAACATCTTGTGTGGTACCTGTACCAAAAACTTCCCACCCCAAAGACCTGAACAGCTACAGACCGGTGGCCTTGACGTCCCACTTGATGAAGACCCTGGAGAGACTGCTCCTTGCTCACCTCCGCCCCCTGGTGGAACCAGCGATGGATCCACTCCAGTTCGCCTACCAGCATGGCATTGGGGTGGAGGATGCGGTGATCTTCCTCCTTCACCGTTCTCTGTCCCACCTGGAGAAGCCCGGGAATATGGTGAGGATCATGTTCTTTGACTTCTCCAGTGCTTTCAACACCATCCAACCGATGATCCTGAAGGACAAGCTGCTGCGCGCAGGGGTGGACCAGCACCTGTCATCATGGATCCTGGACTACCTCACGAACCGGCCTCAGTTTGTGAGAACCCGGGACTGTGTGTCCGACACGATCATCAGTAGCACGGGGGCCCCCCAGGGAACGGTGCTGGCTCCCTTCCTGTTCACTCTTTATACTGCGGACTTCTCACACAACACAACACACTGCCATCTACAGAAGTTCTCTGATGACTCTGCGATCGTTGGCCTCATCTCCAATGGAGATGAAGCTGAGTACAGAGGGCTTATCCAGGACTTCGTGGACTGGTGCCATCGGAACTGCCTCCAGATCAACGCGAGGAAAACTAAGGAGCTGGTGGTGGACTGCCGCAGGCATGGGCAGCCCCTCACAGTACCAGTAAATATACAGGGAACAGACATCGAGATGGTGACATCCTATAAGTACCTGGGTATTCATCTGAACAATAAACTAGACTGGTCACACAATACTGATGCACTCTACAAGAAGGGACAGCGCAGGCTGTTCCTGCTGAGGAGACTCAGGTCTTTTGGTGTACAAGGGGCGCTGCTGAAGTCATTCTATGACACGGTGGTGGCATCAGCCATCACTTTTGGAGTGGTCTGCTGGGGCAGTGGCATTACTGCAGCCGATAGGAAGAGACTGAACAAACTGATTAAGAAAGCTAGCTCTGTCCTGGGGCAGCGCCTTGATCCGATGGAGGAGATAGGAGAGAGAAGGACGGTGGCTAAACTGTCATCTCTGCTGGAGTCCGAGTTCCACCCTATGCAGGACATACTGAATGCACTGAGGAGCTCATTTAGCAGCAGACTACATCATCCCAGGTGCACAACCGAGAGGTTTCGTAGGTCCTTCCTACCAACGGCTGTCAGACTGTACAACCTAAGCAGGGCTGCTCGCAGAGATAGCAAAAAGACGTAACAAACTAATAGTTTTTTGAATGCAAAAGATGCAATAGACTTACACAATGGTCCTCTCCGGCATACAACTAGGAACATACCGGTCGCTATGGAGGGTGAGAATATGTATGGGCACATAATCATACCATGTAGGATAACTAAGTAGACGGTTATGCTGTTTCATTCCATCTAGCAACAATGCTCTGCACTGTGTGTGTTTATATATTTGCATATTTATTCCATCTAGCTACAATGCTCCGTACTGTGGGTGTTTATATATTTATATATCTACATATTATTCCATCTAGCTACATTGCTCCGCACTGTGTGTGTTTATATACTTGCATATTTATTCCACCTAGCTGCAATGGTCCGTACTGTGGGTGTTTATATATTTACATATTTATTCCATCTAGCTACAATGCTCTGCACTGTGTGTTCATATATTCATAGATTTATTCCATCCAGCTACAATGCTCTGCACTGTGTGTCTGTGTGTGTGTGTATATATATATATTTTATAGTAATACGTACATATGTTTATTAGCTGCTCTTGCTTGCTTGTTTTTTTTTTTTTTTTTTTTTTTTTTTCTTGCCTTCTGATTGTTGCTCTGAGTGTTGCTATCCCTGTGCTGTTGCAATCCTGGAATTTCCCCGTTGTGGGACTAATAAAGGCTTATCTTATCTTATCTTATCTTATCTTACCCTAGTTAGTGGCTTGGATGCAGGGTGCAGGGAGGCCCTCTGAACTGTACATTATGCCTGTCATCCCGGTTTCTTTCTCTGCCCCTCAGTTCTGCAGCTATTTAATTAATTAATGTAGCCAATAGCCATTATGCTGTTTTTTCCCCATTTGCACATTTAATTTCTTAGTTTGTCTTGTGGCGGCTCAGTTTTGATATGTGCATTTGAGAGTGCCGTATTCTCTGTTATCATGTCTGTAATTGCCCTTTTTTTTCCAGCTTTATAACAGGCTATACCATTGTGTTTTGGTTATGCTTGCTCGAATTAGCGTGTGTTTCTTTTTCTTTTCCCCCTCTCCTGTTGGAGGGATGAGACTGTTACCCTGTGGGGGGGGGGTTCTCTTTTCTCGTACCCCGTATGTGCTCCTGTGTTGTATAGTTTTTTTTCTCTATGAATGTATGCCCTGGTTGTTTTCTGTTCCTACCCTGTCTTTATTGTGATTTGTGTGGTAGGATATCGGGCTGTTTGGTTTTCGGTGAGGCCGATTCTGTCCCCCCTTTGCCTGCTCCCCCATCCACCCGCCCTGGGGTGGGGTGGGGGGGTTTGGATGTTAACAGGAGTCCAAGAGTCCGATCTTGAGGGGGAGGTCCTGTCATAACCCGAGCGCTAATATTGTCCGCGCTTGGGCCACGCACCATTCCTGTCAGGCTTTGACAGCGGTGTTGTTATTCTGGCTCCCCGGGCTCTGATTGGACAGTGCTCAGGGGAGCTCCCTGCTGTCAAGATCTGAACAGCTGTGCTGCATTTGCGGTCGTTAGCGGCCAGCTTTAAAAGCCAGCGCCAGCGGCAGCATCTTGTGGCAGTCTCGTCAAACGTTTGTTTAATGTTTGTCTAACGAGTGTCAACGATTCCTTCTCATCTCATTTGTAAGTTTGTTATTCGCCTGTGATTATTGTTGTATTCTGTCATCCTTTTCCTTATCAGACGCCGAGCGAGCGCTCCTCGTCTCAGCTGTCAACAATCATCCTCTCCTCTCCTCTCCTGTGGAACCAGCTGCCAATCTGGATTCGGGAGTCAGACTCGATCTCTGTTTTTTAAGAATAGGGCTAAAACCTACCTTTTTGATATAGCCTACAATTAGGGAGGGATCATGTGTTTCTGAACCCTCCCTTAGTTATGCTGTTAATAGGTTTAGTCAGCCGGGGGACCTCCAGTAATGCACTGGGCCTCACTCCTTTCCTCACTCTCAATGAAATATTTGTTTTGCTGGTCATTAACATTTGTTTGTTCTCTCCCATAGATTGAGCCCCCATCGTGCTGTTTGCTCTCTCCATGTCTGTTCTTTTCATCTTCTCTATCCCCTCACCCCCCAGCCAGTCGCAGCAGATGACTGCCCCTCCCTGAGCCTGGTTCTGCTGGAGGTTTCTTCCTGTTAAAAGGGAGTTTTTCCTCTCTACCATTGCCAAGTGCTTGCTCACAGGGGATCGCCTGATTGCTGGGGTCTTTCTGCAACTGTGGCGGTTCCCCCTACAGTTGATAGTGCTATGAGATGACTGTTGTTGTGAAATGGCGCTATATAAATAAAGTTGAATTGAATTGAATTGAATTGAATTGAATTGAATTGAATCCTGTGAGTTAATTAGTAGTCTTATTGTTTAGCCGGTTGGCTGGTTATCTTGTCCTTCCCTTTCCCTAATTGTGAATAAACACCTGTGCATCTTCACTGGACTGTGGCATCTTATGCTGGCTTGTGAAGGCCAGCCCTGACATAGTTGTGTCTTTGTAGAGGGATTCAATAATGTTACAAAATTTTGGTCCAAATCCATAACTGTGTAAGACTTTAAAAAGAAACTGATGTTCCAACATATCAAATGCTTTAAATTGAGGAATAGGATGAAGTCTTTATCTTCAATTAGGTGGTTATATTCCAGCAAGTCTTGGACTAGTCTTATATTGTTGTGTATGGATCTTTTGCTAATAAAGCCTGTTTGTGTTTCACTGATTGTTTGGTCTAAACCTTGCTTTAGTCTGTTAGTGTAAATGTAAGCTAATATTTTATAATCATTATTTAAAAGTGTGATGGGGCGATAGTTATCTAAGATTTTTTTGTCTTTACCTGGTTTTGGTAGGAGAATAACAACACCCTGTTTCATACTGGTTGGTAAAGAGAGACTGGTTGTGACTTCCTTGAGTACTTGAAAAGCAGGTTTCTAAGCTGACTCCAGAAGTTTCTGTAAAAGTTAGCAGTTAGTCCATCAGGACCAGGAGATTTATTTAATTTGAGATGCATTGCAGCTTTATCTAAATCCTCTAATGTGAACTCCTTCTCACAATCTTCTCTGAAGTTATCATTAATGTGGGGAATGAATTCTTTAATAAAGTTCAAGAAAGAGTCTGAGTTTTCTGCAGCGTAGGATGAGCTGTAGACAATCTGATAGACTCTACTTACTTCATTACCTATTACCGTTGGGTCTGTATACTCTTTACCATCAGTTAAGAGGGTGTTAATAGAATTTTTTTCCTGTCGTTTTTTTTCTAATCTGCAGAAATAGGCAGTGTTTTTTCACCTTCATCAATCCATTTGGCCCTTGATCTTATAAATGCTCCACGGGCTTTATTTTCATAGAATTTGTCAAGTTTAGATTGCAAGGAGGAGAGACTGATTTTGTCATTTTTAGTTAGACTGAGTTTGGCATTGATTAAATACAATTCTTTTAGAATATTTTCTTCTTCCAAGTGCCTGTTTTTTTAAAATATTTTTGTTGGAGGTGATTGAATGCTGACAAATTTTGTATTTTAAAAACTCCCATTTTTGTGTATATGATGTTGTGGGGTCATTCTGCAAGACTTCCTGAATGAGATCTTTAATGTGTTTCGAATATTCTCCATATTTCAGAAGGTTAGCATTGAATTTCCAATAACTTTTATTTCTGATTGAATGCATTTAAGGCGCTAATGACAAATCCACACAGCAATGACCAGTAAGCGGTGCAGAAGAAATTTCACATTTTGAAAATTGATTAGACAATATAGGTATCTGCCATTAGCCAGTAATCTATCCTGGATTTAGCTGAGGCATCTGGTTTAAACCAAGAAAACTGTCTGGTATTTGGATGTGCTTTCCTCCATGGATCATGAAAATAAAGTTTTTCAGAGATTACCTAAAATGTTGTTAGGGTTTGGGTTTGTAAATTTGCTGGGGGATCTGTCTAGCCATTCATCCAAAACCATATTCCAAACTCCACCTATCAATACATTTTCTGTATTAAAATTTTGTTTGAGCTGTAAAACCTCTTTTTTAATATCTTCTATTAGGTTTTTATTCTGCAAAGCATTACAGTGGCCATAAGAATTTCCCATAATTAATGAGAAGGCCATCATTATTAGATTTAACTATTGCAGTTTTTCCTGGGCAGTTATTAAATAGAGTTGTGACTCCTGCTGAACGAGATGTGCCATGTGAAAAGATAATTTTGTCTCCCCATTGTGTTCACCAAAATTTTTCATCTGAAACAGTTGAATGGGTTTCTTGGAAAAGTATGCAGTGTGGGGGGTTTTCTTGCAGTAAATGAATGTTGCTTTTCTGTTTAGATTGTCTCTAAGACCTCTAGCATTGAGTGTTAAAAGTTTAAGGTTGAAGTTAAGGGACATTTTGGCAAATATAAAATAAAGAAAAAATAATAAGAAGGAAGGAGAAGGAGAAGATTAATAAGATTTAAAATAAAACTTAAGTTTCCAACACTAAGGTTTACCTTTTCCCTGAACTTTTAACTTTAGGCAGGACCCTTAAACACAACTTCAAATAGTCCTCACATTAAAAGAGAAGATAATATACTGTAATACTCATAAGGTGAACTGACAGTCTCCCCCCTACCCCTTGCTCAATGATATCTAATATAATATCTAAACAGTGGAGGGTAAATCGACTTTGGGTATAAATACCAGCATACCAGTAACCATAAAATAGCTATTAGACCACTCAAGAATTCAGAACAGTAATATTTTTTCTGGGATTATGATTTTACAATGTGTCCATCAATAACAGCCATGTGTCCTTTATAAAAGCCCACCTTACCCAGAGCTCTGGTCTTCTTGATCTTCGGCCAAAGTCTTTCTCTGGCCAGCTGGTCCTCCTGGGTGAAATCCTGGGTGAAGCGCAGCCCTTGCTCCTTGCAGAAAGAAGAGTTTTTGGTTCCCTCCCAGACTGCATCGCGGTCTGGAAGGGAACCAAAGGACTGGAAGGTCTGGAAAGAACCAAAGGTCTGGAAAGAACCATCGCCTTCGCACAAACTGCATGATGACCTGCCAGCTCCGTCCCTCATCTCCTCCCGAGGTGGTGAGCTGAGTCAACCACATCTTCAATTATCTCCTCCCATTGTGGAAAGATTTTTTGGAAAGATCCCAGGAAAGATCCCAGGTGGAAAGATCCCAGGAAAGATCCCAGGTGCACAACTGAGAGGTTTCGTAGGTCCTTCCTACCAACGGCTGTCAGACTGTACAACCTAAGCAGGGCTGCTCGCAGAGATAGCAAAAAGACGTAACAAACTAATAGTTTTTTGAATGCAAAAGATGCAATAGACTTACACAATGGTCCCCTCCGGCATACAACTAGGAAAATACCGGTCACTATGGAGGGTGAGAATATGTATGGCACATAATCATACCATGTAGGATAACTAAGTAGACGGTTATGCTGTTTCATCCCATCTAGCAACAATGCTCTGCACTGTGTGTGTTTATATATTTACATATTTATTCCATCTAGCTTCAATGCTCCGCACTGGGTGTGTTTATATTTATATATCTATATATTTATTCCATCTAGCTACAATGCTCCGCACTGTGTTTTTATATATCTACATATTATTCCATCTAGCTACATTGCTCTGCACTGTGTGTGTTTATATACTTACATATTTATTCCACCTAGCTGCAATGCTCCGTACTGTGGGTGTTTATATATTTACATATTTATTCCATCTAGCTACAATGTTCTGCACTGTGTGTTTATATATTCATATATTTATTCCATCCAGCTACAATGCTCTGCACTGTGTGTCTGTGTGTGTGTATATATATATATTTTATAGTAATATGTACATATGTATATTAGCTGCTCTTGCTTGCTTGTTTTTTTCTTGCCTTCTGATTGTTGCTCTGAGTGTTGCTATCCCTGTGCTGTTGCAATCCTGGAATTTCCCCGTTGTGGGACTAATAAAGGCTTATCTTATCTTATCTTATCTTATCTTATTTTAAGAAAGATCTTTTGAATTTCATCCCTTATGTTTTCTTCTTCTTGCTCCTTGAGACCTGAGAGTCTCAGGTCAGCGCCGTTTGTATCTTTCCATCTCTAAAATTCTTTCCTTCAGGTCAGAGTTTTCTTCCTTGAGGTCAGAGTGCTCTTTCTCCATCACTTCTGTTGTAGAGCTGCATTCAATGATTTGAATTGAGCTGAGCGCTACTCATTGCATGACGTTAGCTAACAGCTCTGAGTTTTCTTTCAGTTGTCTTCCAAAGTTTTCTACCTTGTTATCCAGACTTTTTATTGCAGATAAGATGCCTCCCAGGGAGGGCTCGATTTCTGTAGCCAAGTTTTTAGGCAGAGGAAGCTTAGTTGGGGTGGTATTTATCAAGCATCTCTGGTTTGGGTTACCAACTTTATCTGTTTCCACTGAGGTTGAAGCAGTATTAGCTGTGCCGGCTACTTTAGCAGCATAGCTGTGGAAGGCTAACTTGTCATCTGTCTTCATTGTTTGAAGCACAGGAGGCTCTTTATTTTTAGTGGCCGACATCGTCTGTTTTAGATTCTTGTCTTTGAAGTCTTTATAAGTTGTTGTGAGCTGGTTTTCTTGAACGAGGACGAGTTTTAAGTCAAAGTTAGGGTCCGGACGAGCAGAGCTCAAATCTTTCCATGTGCCCTGGTTGCCATCTTGCCGGGACCCCCCGGTACACAAGGTACACAGATCCTGTACACAGTTCCAGTACACAGATGACTCGGCGGCCATATTGCCACTGCATCCAGATGGGTCTCGATTTTTCAGCCCTCCTCAACAACTTTTTTTTTTCATCAAAAGCGACTAGCAACAAATCTAAGGACTTTTCCTGGTGTTATCAAAGACTTTTCTGGTGTTTTGGACACTGACGTGAAAGTGCGCGATTGTTCTGCAGTTATCATCCTCAACAAGCAGTGAGTGGTACCGTGAGGCTCTCCTGTCCCCTTCCCATCCCAAAGCAATCACAGGCAGTCTCGGTCAGTCTCACAGTAGCCTCGTGCAGCAGCAGTGTTGCAGTTACAATAAATTAATAGTTTTTTCAGAACTGCAATGTCTGATACCAATTGAATACTGCAGCAGCGGCATGAAGATGACCTACTCTTTCTGTGAGCCAGCACAGGCATGTGTGTGTGTGTATGTGTGTGTGTGTGGAGGGGGGGTCTGAAAAAAAAACCAATGACCCTGAATTAGGGCCAGACTAGTTACCATCATTTTCTTACATTGCCACTACAGTTTTTTTTTTCTCTTTTTGTTAATTTCGGTTGTTAATGTTGTCCAGTTAAAACTGCCATACAAAAAAGGTTAAAAATGTTATGGCAAAAAATGTTCATGTTTTACTGTGACTTGTTGTAGGCTCCTAAGTGGAGCATAAGGTTAGCAATTAAACCAAACTTTAAAAAAATAAAAAATATATATAAATAAAAAATAAGAATAAAATAATAATAATAAAAAACTAAGTAACTCTGCCAGAGTGTCTCTTTTGGGTCACTTTGCCGGTCCCAAGCCCGGATAAAGGAGAAGGGTTGGACATAGAGCTAGCAATTTCACCAACATAACAGTCTTTTGATTAAATCTGATATTCTAACATTTAACAATGCAGGACAAAATTGATCTATGTAATGTGGGTCTAGACAAAGCATTACAGTCATGAAGTTATTTTAAGAAGTGATGGCCTATTTAAATGGCAAAATTAAAACAAACAAACCAAGAATCAACAGAAATAAGTTAATTTGTAGTACTAAACATATTTAGGGTGTTTATACTCACTTTTTGTCTCTCCCGTGACATCATTCTTCTCTATTACAGCGTCCATTACAATTACATGCAGATGACCAATTGTGCAGATTAGGTGATGATGTCATTTGTCAACTTTTAGGACAGCCAATAACTACTTTTCTTACTGAGGAGTTGGCAACATTGGGCATGGGCTGGAATGGAGAGAAATGCCACAGTGACTGATGCTCTTACCGGTGCTGTGAGAAAACAATAAATGCTACATAACAGATGAAAACTGTGTGATCCTTCCTCAACATGGCTAATGAAGCAGCAGACCCAACAATTTGACTTGTTCCTACTTCTGAAAAGGTGTGAGCAACAAGGGGATCCATCGTGCAGATGTCTGCATGTGCAAATGTCTGCATGTGCAAATGGTCATGGTTTATTTTTTCCACAAACTCCACACTAATATTGACATCTAGGGCTAGTTGGCGAGCAGTTATGTGGCAATCCTCCAAAATGGTGGCCTCCACTTGCTGGGTGGTGTCTTTATCAATGGCGCGCTGTGGTCGCCCAGGAATGGGTGCCGTTTCCACCAATGTTTGACCACACTTGAACTGCCGATGCATTCTCCCCATAAGTCTCTTTCATCTCATCGAACATCTCCCGTGGTGTGTGTGATCTCAATTACAAGAACCTGATGACTGCTCTGCATTCAGCTGGCTCCACTGTCACACCTTACTCCACCTTAGCACCTGTAAAAGAGAAATTATTTGAAGTCCAGTGCTGCAAATTATCATGTCACCTATAGAGATATGTATTATTAAACATTTGCAATTTCAGCCTCCTACAATAACTGGAAGTAGGTCAGGGGAAATCTTTAATGAGCAACCCTTGTATTGTTTAAACAAAATACAATTTGTTTGAAATATACTGTGGCATACAAATAAGACATAATAGATCACCTTAGTACCTGACATAATGTTTGTTTTTTAGTTTAGTTTGTTAGATGTGAATTTAATATCTTTTAAAGGTTGTGGCTATTGTGTATAAGTTTGGCCCATGGGGTTGGCCGTACCTGCCTTGTGGGATGGCGTCAGGTGGGCTGCGGCTGTGGTGTATATAGGTCTGTGTGTCCTCAATAAAGGCCTGCTCATTGCTTGGCATAAGAGGACTCCAGTCTCTGATTTTATACATAACATTTTGGCGACAAGAAGAAACTATGGAGGCGTATGGGCCACCTCCACCACCATTTCGGTAGTATCTGGGAGAGCCAGCGATCCTGTGGCCTAACTGGTTAGCCATGTTTGAGGAATACATCGCAGCATTTGGCCTGAGTAAACTCGACGGAATGCGGAGACCTGCACTTCTGGTCCACCATCTCGGCGTAGATGGTGGACCAGAATCTCCCCCAATGTGTGGAATTTCCACACATTGGGGGAGATGGAGTCTTATGCAGATGCTGTCCGGCGACTGGCTGAATACTTTACCAAACACACAAGGAGCACGAAGCTGTGGATGGAAAGGCTGTTGGTGCCAAAAGTAGCTAAGCTAGCTAGCTTGGAGAAGCTAACAGCTCAACCAGTGGCAACGGCAAAGTTAGCCATGGAGCTAGATGGGCGCCAACCACTAGCTAAAAGTTTTGCTAAAAGTTTTTTGAAAAGCTAGTTTTCGTGGTAGAGTCGGCGCCACAAGAGAGGGAGCCTGCATCCACCAAGGCAACAAGCCAGCCGAAAAGCTCAGCACGGTGAATGACCGTAGTGCTGGAGGTGAAAACGGTGTGGTGAGCGAAGATGTCACGGGGGGAGAGCAGTGACCAGACTCGGCTCAGTTTGCCCCGCAGCTAGGGTCGGAACAGCGGGAAGGAGAACGCAAGCATGCTGAGAGCCCTGAAAAGTAGCAGAGGCAACCAAACTTGGCTCGGTTTTCCCCGCAGCTAGAGTTGGAGCAGCGGGACGGAGAGTGCAAGCATGCTAAAAGCCCCGAAGAGCAGCAGTGGTGACCAGGCATGAACACAGTGCGCGGTGCGGAACAGCGGAGCACCTCAGATGACAGAGAGGAGGTACCGGACTGTTCTTGTGACCGAGATGAGTCGCAATCGAAGACGGACACCGGGAGCGAGCAGCGCAAGGAGTTGCCGGGCACCACGAAGGTCGAGCGGGACCATTCTCGCTTGGGGTCGGCATGTGAGGATCTCGGTGTTGGAGCTCAGGACGCCTTGGACGAGGGTGCTGGGCGTAACGGCGAGGTGCCTGGGTCGACGAGTGACGGTGACAAGCGAGCTCCAGTTTTCCCCGGAGCTTGGCCACAGGGGGCCGGTGAATCTGCAGCTACAATGGCGACAACTGCAGCGGCTTTGAAAGCGGTCGGGGCTGGACCGTCAGGCACGGACAAATCGGGTACCAAGCAGTAACACTGCAGGCCGAGCAAAACTCCCCTGAGAGTTGCGGACCAGGTTCGGGTTTGTGGGGAGGGACAACCACAGTGAATACGGACTAAACGACAGCCTGAGGATCACCGGGGGCGGCTGCGCATCGTGGCTAAACGAGGTACAGCCTATTTTCAACTGTCAGATGGATCATGGAGGCACGCCAACGAGCTGCGGCGTGTCCAGGTGAAGGCTTCGGATGGCGGGTCTGGACGAGATGGGCGCTCGATGGTGAGGAGGAGTGACACTCTTGTCTGTGAGTTTGATTACAGCCCTGGGAACAGGCTGCTTCCAGGGGCGCGCCTGCCGGGAGGCTACCCTTGACCCCCAAGCCAGTTCTACCATTTTCTGCCTGAGAACAGTGGTGTAACTTGAAAATAGTTCTAATGTTCATATGTTTGCGTTGTAATATGGGATTGTTTTATGTATTTTATTCAGTTTAGGAAACACAGCATTATTTAGTTTATAAATGGACTTTCGTTTTATTTAGTACTGGCAGCAGAATAATCCACTGGCCGTGTGGGGGTGGGATGGCAGTCCACCCGTCCTCCCTAGTTTTAGTTTGTTGTGTGAATGTGATAGGCCCTTTAGTGATTTCAGTTCAGTTTCTTAGTGCGTGATTCAGCTCGTAATTGGGGAAGGTTTTAAT
Organism: Pholidichthys leucotaenia; assembly: GCA_020510985.1. NCBI lineage: Eukaryota > Metazoa > Chordata > Actinopteri > Cichliformes > Pholidichthyidae > Pholidichthys > Pholidichthys leucotaenia. The sequence goes on from CM035843.1 coordinate 306,217,661, forward strand.
TGTGTGTGTGTTTTGGACTTTTCTAAAGGAGGGAGAATATTGTGTATAAGTTTGGCCCTTGGGGTTGGCCGTACCCACCTTGCGGGATGACGTCAGGTGGGCTGTAGCCGTGGTGTATATAGTTCTGTGTGTCCTCAATAAAGGGTTTTTTCGTTGCTTGGCATAAGATGACTCCAGTCTCTGATTTCATACATACAAACAAACTCATGAAACAGGCCTGGACAAAAATGATGGTACCCTTAACTTAATATTTTGTTGCACAACCTTTTGAGGCAATCACTGCAATCAAACGATTTCTGTAAGTGTCAATGAGACTTCTGCACCTCTCAGCAGGTATTTTGGCCCACTCCTCATGAGCAAACTGCTCCAGTTGTCTCAGGTTTGAAGGGTGCCTTCTCCAGACGGCATGTTTCAGCTCCTTCCACAGATGTTCAATAGGATTTAGATCAGGGCTCATAGAAGGCCACTTTAGAATAGTCCAATATTTCGCTCTTAGCCATTCTTGGGTGTTTTTAGCTGTGTGTTTTGGGTCATTATCCTGTTGCAAGACCTATGACCTGCAACTGAGACCAAGCTGTCTGACACTGGACAGCACATTTCGCTCTAGAATACCTTGATAGTCTAGAGATTTCATTGTACCCAACACAGATTCAAGACACCCTGTGCCAGATGCAGCAAAGCAGCCCCAGAACATAACAGAACCTCCTCCATGTTTCACAGTAGGGACAGTGTTCTTTTCTTGTATTGCTTCATTTTTGCGTCTGTGAACATAGCGCTGATGTGCCTTGCCAAAAAGTTCCAGTTTTGTCTCGTCTCCCAGGAGCTTTGTGGTTTGTCAACATGCAGTTTGGCAAATTCCAGTCTGGCTTTTTTATGATTTGTTTTCAACAGTGGTGTCCTCCTTGATCGTCTCCCATGAAGTCCACTTTGGCTCAAACAACGACGGATGGTGCGATCTGACACTGATGTACCTTGACCTTGGAGTTCACCATGAATGTGTTTAGAGGTTGTTCTGGGCACTTTTGTTACCATTCATATTATCCGTGTCTTCCATTTTTCCTCCTGCGGTCACGTCCAGGGAGGTTGGCTACAGTCCCGTGGATCTTAAATTTCTGAATAATATGTGCAACTGTAGTCACAGCAACATCAAGCTGCTTGGAGATGGTCTTATAGCCTTTACTTTTAACATGCTTGTCTATAATTTTCTTTCTAATCTCCTGAGACGACTCTCTCCTTTGCTTCCTCTGGTCCATGTTTAGTGTGGTAAACACCATGTCACCAAACAGCACAATGACTACTTGTCACCCTGTAAATAGGCCGACTGACTGATTACAAGTTTGTAGACACCTGTGATGTTAATTAGAGGACACATCTTGGCTGAACATGCCCCTATGGTCACATTATTTTCAGTCTTTTCTAGGGGTATCATCATTTTTGTCCAGGCCTGTTTCATGAGTTTGTTTTTTAAAATAATTCTGTTGAACCACAATTCAGAAGCATTGTCTGATTTTCATTGATTAATTTTCATAGAATTTTTATTTATTACCACTTTTGTCAGATTCAAGTTATTTCTGTGACCACTGTGGGTTTTTCTTTCATTAACAGAGGGGTATCAACAATTTTGTCCACGTGTGTAACACAATCTCCTGGTTTTTACGGAGATGGGACTCAAGAACCAGTTTGAAATCCAAGTTGTCCAGTTTACTGAACTGAGATTCCTTCATTCACTATTTTTTTAATTACTGTTTTTTTGTTTTGTTTTTTATAGTGAGCTCAGCAGTGTAAAAAATGTTACCAGTGAGCTCACTGAGTCAGAATCGACATACCTCCAACACTTAAGTGGATCCAGAATTGTTTTGGGGGATCCACACCACATTTGCACAAGTGGTACAACAGGTGTACCTAATAAAATAGCTGATGAATGAATATCACTCAGATTTGCCTAAAAACTCTGCTAATTAAGCTTGGATTTCCAGGTTGGTATTTTAGAACTGGGTTGACTTAGATGTGATGTCATTTACACCACTCAGATCTGAGTGCTCTGAGAAAAAGAACCCCTCCTCCTTCAGGGGAGCACAGGTTTTGGTGCGGTCCTCCATTCCCCACCCACTGTCAGACACAGATTTTAGTGTTTTTGAAAAGGGATAACAGTATCAAAGTCTGTGATGTGACCATCTTAAAAATGTAGATTTGGCAGTATTCTGAGATGGACTAATTATGCTCTGTTCTTAGTATACTAGTGCATGCCCATAGAAAGCAAGTATTCTCGTCTGAAAACAGGTAGCCCTATTAGGCTTTACAGGCCCAAATGTAGGCTGTGTTTGAAAGTGGAATACAAAGAGGTGTAACCTATATGTAGGCAATCACACGTTAGACTTTGACAAATATAAAAGGGACTGAACGCTAAAATGTATTTGATTGTGTGAATATTAATTACAGAATTATTGAAAATGAATGAGACATGCAATATTAGCGACTGTTAAAGAACTCTTGTTTATTTGTTTGTCAGACTTATTTGTGTGATCTTTTATGAATTATATTCATAAGTGTTGTATCTTGTAGTTTGTGGAATGGGAGTTGTTCAGTCACCATTATATTTATTTTAGTTTATATGTGTAGTTTATAGTGTATTGCCAATAAACTCATGCAGTATTATAACAGGACACATTTACAAATATTTGCGATCCATTGTAGTGCATCATTTTATATTGTAGTGTGGTGACCCAGCACAATGCAGATTGACTCTTATTCACGCTCAACAAGGGTGGAGGAAACGGAAGGCAATTTGCATACAGAGGACAATGCACAGACGGACAAAGAGCCAACCAATGTCATGCTAATCATGGGTATTGACTGATATGTATATTAATATGCTAATGTGCCATGCATTCTCTCTGTTTGTATAATATATAAAACAGCAGCACACAGCACACACAAGGCAGCACGATACAGCACAGCACAGCACAGTAGCGCACAGTGCTACAAGTGCGTCTCATTTTGTTGAAGGAAATAAAACTGCAACCTTCCAGCTCGCCGCATCTCGCCTGAACTTATTTTTCCTCCACAGTAGCAACATTTTGTTATTAAAAGGTTTTTAAAACTGTAATCAATCAAATTATCTACAAAACAGCCAACATTATTATACACAGCAGAAGAACCTGTTTGACTGCAACTGTTACATCAGTGCTGCCCATTTGTCAGTAAATATTTAACTAAGAATGATTTATTTCGTTCGTTATTTAGCCATTTTTGTGTTGTTTGGCCATTCTGCTCCAAAGGCATGGCAGTATTATTATTAAGTTTTTAATTTTTAGATACTCGTGTGGGAGGGGGGACTCATGGTCCTGCAAAGGACAGTGGTACCACATGGGTGAAGCAGCAGCCGGGACTCCCATCTACCACTGACGGGGCAGGCTGGGCGTGCCTCCCTGCAAAGGACTATGGTCCGCCCAGTCAGGCCACTGCTTTTCCCGGTGTGTCCTGTGTCAGACCCAGATCCCCGCTGATGCACTTCCCAGTTTGCTCACGTGCCTTGTGTTCTCCACATATACCGAATTATCCTTTAGACCTCCGCAATCACAGCAACTTTATGGTGTCATTTTTTTAAACATTAAATCTTCAGTATTATTTTCTAATACTGAATACTAATCAATACTAATACTAATCTAATACTAATACTAATCAAATTTGTCACTTTTCACTGTTTTGCTCACAAGTGCTGTGGTTACTGATGCCATGATGCCGCATATTATCCAATCAGTATGGAGTCAATCTGAAACTCCGCCAACACCTCGAGATGCCACAGCATGAGGAGAGAGCAATGACTAAACTTTTATTGATAAAAATTACATATTTTGACTGAACAACTCCATACTCTGGGCTGCACACCCTCCTAACTTCAGCAAAACATGTATAAAGTCTGAGGTCAGTCTAACGAACAGTTTGAGAGATATGTGAGGAAAACACACACACACACACAGAGTGAGATTCCTTGCATTTATAGATAGATTAAACTTTAGTTATATAGCATCAATTCACAGCAGTCATCTCATAGAACTCTCAACCGTAGGGCAAAGACCCCAACAATCAGGTGATCCCCTATCAGCACGCACCTGGCAGGGGTGGAGAAGAAAAATTCCCTTTTAATATGAAGAAAACCCAGCAGAACCAGGCTCAGGGAGGGGTAGTCATCTGCTGTGACTAGCTGGGTTGTGAGGGGATAGAGAAGAAGAAAAAAATCCATACTGTATGTAGAGAGCAAACAACGTGCACAGGGACGCACAACCTATGGGAGAGCGCAAACAGATGTTAATGAACAGCAAAAATCTTACAAAACATATTGGGAGTGAAGAACAGTGAAAGCCCAGTGCATTGTGGGAGGTCCCACAGCTGCCTAAACCAATAGAGAGCCTAAGCTATGCCCCCTCTACTTCCACATCCATCCATCCATCCATCCATCTTCTTCCACTTAATCCTTTTCGGGTCGAGGGGGGGCTGGAGCCTACTTCCATATATGGGACCTTAAACACTGATCTCTATAAAAAAAAAAAAAAAAAAAAAAAAAAAAAAAACCTGGATAGCGCACGTCCCATTAGCGAGTACAGAGCCAAGTGAAGCCACCTGACCACCATATTAGTACACCCAAAACAGTCAGCAAGTCAATGGAGAATGAATGGGTTTAGTAGTAAGCGGTGCTACTTTTACTTCAGTAACTTTCCAAAGAACTAACAGATTTTGAACTTCTTGGTATGGAGACATAGCTTATAATCCTGTACAACTGGTGAACTATAGAAATCGATGGCCGCTAAACATAATGTCAACTCGATTTCTATAGTTCACTGGTTGGGCAAAATTATAAGCTGTGTCTTCATACCAAGAAGTTCAAAATCTGTTAATTTTGGGGGGAAGTTACTGGGGTAAAAGTGGCACCATTTACTATTAAACCCATATCCCCATTGACTCCCTGAGTGTTTTGGGTGTATAAATATGGTGGCCAGGTGGCTTCACTTCCAGCGGCCAATGATTCATCCAGTTTTTCTATAGAGATCAGTGATCTTAAATAACAAAATCCAAGTACAAACTGGTTGTCTGGTCCAGCATTCCTGCTAAACAGGGAGAATGTTACAGATGAAGAACATGACAGTGTAACAGTCTCCCATAATTTATTCCTTATCTATGCCTTCATTTAGTTGTTTGTCCTTTCTCTTCGCAACTATGCCATCTAGTGGTCAACTTTAGTGTATACAGAACTAATTATTTTAGCCTTAGGTTCCCCCTGACCTTAATTACCTGCACATTCCGCCCAAGCAGCGTATCACACTTGCCACTTGCCGCCAAGCTCTGCAGATTTGATAACAAAACAGGTAGAAAGAATGATTAAAACAAAGAAGATAACATGAAAGAAGAAAGAGGAGGACAAACGGAGGTTAAACAAGATCATTTAGCCCCTCGTGGTTGTCAGCTCATGAGGTTTGTCTAACCTTTTGTATGTTTTATTTCATGTTTTATGTCCTTAATTTATTTCATTGATGCAAACTGCAAGATGTAGTTTTACATTTACTTTAATGTATTTCCTTTTGTGACCAGTTCTCACGGGTCATCAAGTAGAAGAATAAACCTTGTTTTGCTCTAAACCTCGTGCGTTAGCCAATCCTTGAGGGTGCTTCAGTGAGAACTCATCTGCTCTAAAGCATGGGTGGACGAGTGACAGTGCCAGAGCCAGGGATGAGAGGGACAACAGCGCGGTGCCTCCATCTTGCCATGGCCCAATGCACAACGCAAGATGCAGCAACCGCTGGAAATTCCAGGTTCCCAAAATGAATGTTGCCCCAAACAAGAGACTCATTAAGATTATTTGATTTAAATACAAGTGAAGTTAAGAGGACATTGTAACAAGAAATAAAATAATTTTTGTTTCTGTCATGAATTAAGGACTAAAATATTTGCATTGAAATAATTTTCTTTATTTACATTTCTCCTGTTGAAGCTGAACTGATCATCATACATTTGTCCTTTTTTTTTTTTTTTTTCCTTTGAAAGACAAAAGTAAAATAGAAAGATGTCTTTACCTTCTTTACATGTTTCAACTGCACTGCAGCCTTCGTTGATGAAGGCTGCAGTGCAGTTGAAACATGTAAAGAAGGTAAAGACATCTTTCTATTTTACTTTTGTCTTTCAAAGGAAAAAAAAAAAAAGGACAAATAATTGAAAGAAGACAAAATGAACCTGTTTGACGTGATCATCATACAGTGTATACATCTTTGTTGTGCTAAGTAACCTGCATACCGTGTATATTCAGTGATTCTCAGTAACAGTACTGCTACTACTAGCCTCAGAGCTAACGCTACAGCTAGTTGTAGCTAACACCGACACAAAGGAGTGACTCTGCCCCTGGTTCGTCTCACCGACCCGGCATCGGCCCAGTGGATGGAACATGGGTGGGCAATATAAGCTGCGGCTTCAGCCATCACCCATTTCGGATAACTTATGTTGAATTGTACAATCTGAGTTATTGTTTAATTTGACCTTGTTTGATTTTTTTTCCCTTTGTTATATTATTCTGTTCTTTTCTTTTAATCTTTTAATCTAATCTATACGAAATAAAGATTCATTCATTCATTCACAGTAAGGATATTACTGGTTCAATTAAGGCATGTAATGGTTGCTTACAGCTTACAGTGAGTTGAGTTTTGACTTTAAGTTACATTTGAAGAACAGTAAGACAATTTACTGTTTAAGTTAAAGGGACAGTAACATTTAACAAGATTAACATTTAAACCTTTCATTACCAAACTCAATGTTAAGTTACTGCGTTAAATCTTTCATTTAAAGTAAACAAAGACAAACCAAAGCAAACAATGGCAGAGTCTGGGGTCAATCCAGAAGTCAGTGAAGATTGTTGCGATAAAGAGCAACTTTGTGCAGATGAGCAATCACAAGGAGCTGAAGGCACGGGAGATGATATCCCCACTACCTCACAAGAGCCACAAAGGAGCTGAAAAAGTTGTAAGTTGACAGAAAAGGGCCAAGGGCTGCACAATGAGCAGGTAAGGAAAGCTGCAAATCATTTCACTACGTGCTATGAGAAGTGGAAGGCTGACACTAAAGATGCCAAAAGAGCTATGGAACAGCAATGCTCGCAAGATCTGCTGAATGAACATGTTGCTAAAGTTTCAAGTGCTGCAATAAATCTGAACACAGCTTATGATGAGTTGAGACGGATTGACTCTCCTGACCATGACACAAGACGTCGGACAGACACATGTGAAGCAGTGACAAAGACAATAATCAAAGCTGCTGAAAGGTGCCTAAAGGTTGAAAAGGTTGAAAGTCAAGGGGACGAAGAAATTTGGAAGGAGACAGAGACTGTATTCAAGTCTGCGGCCTCAGTAAAGACGAGTGTTAAATCTCACCACACAAGTCACTCTTCTTATTCAAAGGTCATATCCAAGCATTCATCCAGGCACTCTTCAAAAAGACAAGATGCAACTGCTGAAGTTGTGGCTAACGAAGCTGCCTTGGAAGTTCTGCTTGAACAAGAAAACCACATAAAGGAAATTGAAAGGCAAGAAGCAGACATCGTGCAACAGCAAAGAGAGTTGGAAGCAAAGCGCAGAGAACTGGAGCGACTGGATACAGTCAAAAAACTGAAGGCTGCTAAAGCAAGACAGCGAGTGTATGAGCAAAGTGAATGTTCAGATGAAGAAATATACGACCTACTCTATCAACACAATTTGGACAAAGAAAATGAAGTCAAGTCTGAAAACAATGACCAGCACGTCAAACTGTGTTACCCGCCACAAAACGTGACACATTCGCAAGAAGTAAACACTACAGATCTTGTCCGAGCCTTTGCAGACTCCCTCAGTGCAAGTCGTCTTCCTGTACCAGAACCAACAGTATTCAGTGGTACCCACTCAGATACAGTGACTGGAAGATCTAATTTTAGACACTCATTGACAGAAAGAATATACCAGCTGAAGAGAAGACATACTATCTGCAAAGGTATGTGAGTGGATCTGTAAGGAAAGCGATAGAGAGCTACTTTCTGCTAGGTACAGAGTCAGCCTACAATGCAGCATGGACAATTCTTGAAGACAGGTATGGCAATCCATTCCTCATCACTAAAGCCTTCAGAGACAAACTCAATGCATGGCCCAAGATAAGCTCCAAAGGCAGTATGGAACTTCAAGGGTTCGCTGACTTTCTTCGTAGCTGTCAAGCGGCTATGTCACAGATTGAAGGACTTGAAGTGCTCAATGACTGCAACAAAAACCAAAAAATTCTTGCAAAACTTCCAGACTGGTTCACATCAAGGTGGAACAGAAAGGTTACAAAAGTGCAAGAAATGAGCCACACCTTTCCAACTTTCAGCCAGTTTGTAGAATTCATCTCACGTGAAGCCAAAATTGCATGTAACCCCATAACATCTCTCCATGCTCTGAAACCAAGTGAAGGTAAAAAGACAGAAAGAAAGATCCTCAAGAACAGAAGCCATGGAGCTAAGGTCCTAGTGACTAACTCAAATGAAAGAGCTGTCAATGCAAGTTGTGTCTACTGCGAGAAGGCATGTCACGTTCTACAGAAGTGTCGGAAGTTCATGAATGAGAGCATCAATGAGAGACTCAAGTTCACACAAGAGAAGAAGTTTTGCTTTTGTTGCTTGAAGTCTGGCCATCGCTCAAAGGATTGTGAAAACAGAGAAACTTGTGATACATGCAAGAAAAGGCATCCAACATGTCTTCATGATGATCAAACTAAAGAAGAAAGAACTCAGACAAAGATTAATAAAGCAAAGAGCACTGACAAGACGAAGTCAAGAACAGAGGTCCCGCAAGACAGTGTCACACCAACAACAAGGGAAGCGACCTCTAACAGAGTAATGCAGAATGTCAAAGACACACACGCATTCTCCATCATTCCTGTATGGGTGTCAGCCGAAAGTGAACTAGAGTGTGAAGTTCTTGTGTATGCACTCCTTGATACACAGAGTGACACAACCTTCATCCTCGAAGAAACGTGAAGAGCTCTGAACACTAAAAGTGAACCAGTTCAGCTAAAGCTTATTACTATGTCCTCAAGAAACACAGTTGTGTCCTGTCACAAGCTATCCAGTTTATAAGTAAGAGGGTTTTACTCCGACAAGACCATATCCCTGCCAGTAATGTATGCAAGAGACTTTATTCCAGCAAATCAAGATCATATTCCAACACCAAGTACAGCAAAGGCATGGCCACATCTCTAACACATTACAGATGAGATTGCTCCACTCCAAAGTTGTGACGTGGGCCTTCTAATTGGCTACAACTGTCTTCAAGCTCTTGTTCCCCGACAAGTTGTGTCCGGCAAGGAAAGTTAGCCATTTACACAAAGGACTGATCTGGGATTGAGTATTGTGGGCTTCAGCAATCCATGTCTTGATTACGGAGATGTTATCGGAGTGAGTCATCAAGTCATTGTAAAGCAAGTGGTGCCAAGTATTCAGCCATCTTCGAACCTCACCAGTGAAATTCATTATGTGTACAGAACTCAGATAAAGGAAATGGTCTCACCTGACGACGTGATCAAAATGTTGGCATCAGATTTTGTGGAAAAGGCTTCCGAAGATGTAAAGATCTCCCAAGAAGATCTCATATTCCTGACAAAGATCAAAGATGGCATTAAACTCAAAGAGGATGGGCATTATGAGATGCCGCTCCCATTCAAAAGTGAAAGGCCCAACTTGCCTGATAACAAGGCATGTGCCATTCATCATCTCAAATGCTTGGAAAGGAAGCTGAGAAGGAACAAGCAGTACTACATGGACTACAAGAAGTTTATGGAAGAAATCATTGCTCCTGGAGATGCTGAAAGAGTCCCAGAGCAAGATGTTGACAAGACCCTGGCTTGGCACATCCCACACCATGGGGTGTATCATCCACAAAAACCTGTAAAGATTCATGTTGTGTTCAACGCCTCTGCCAAGTTTCAAGGTATGTCCTTAAACGACCATCTCCTTACCGGCCCAGAGCTAGCTAACACCTTGTTTGGAGTCTTGTGTCATTTCTGAAGAGGCCTGGTGGCTATTATGTGTGATATTGAATGCATGTTCCATCAGTTCCATGTGTGTGCCAGCGACCAAGATTATTTAAGGTTCTTATGGTGGGAGAATGGCGACCTTGAAACCCCATATGCCATCTATCGGATGAAAGTACACCTGTTTGGTGCGGCTTCCTCCCCTGGTTCCACCAACTATGGCCTCAAGCACCTTGCAACTGAAGGAGAAGGATGTTTCAGCGAAGACACTGTCAAGTTCATTAAAATTAATTTCTATGTTGACGATGGGTTAGCAAGTGTTGACACCGAAGGTCAAGCAATACAGCTCATCAAAGAAGTCCATGAGCTCTACAGTACAGGCAAGCTTTGGTTGCACAAGTTTATCTCCAACAGCACCAATGTCCTAGCCTCGCTTCCAAAGGAAGAATGTGCTGTTGCCACCAAAGATCTGGACATGGCGTTGGGTGAAGTGCATATGGAGAGAGCACTCGGAGTGCAATGGTGTGTGGAATAAGACCAGTTCCACTTCAGAGTAACAGTAAAGGAAAATCCACTAACACAAAGAGGAGTATTGTCCACAGTGGCTTCAGTGTTTGAGCCGCTTGGATTCATCGCACCCTTTACTGTATTTTGCTGGGAAAGCAGATCTTGCAACAAATGTGTTGAGATAAACTCAGCTGGGACGACACCTTACCTAACAGTCTTTGACCCCAGTGGGAATCTTGGCATCTTGACCTCAAGAACCTCGCAGATGTGAAAATTCAGAGATGCTGCATTTCACCAGGCTTCAAGGTCCAGCAGTATGAGTTGCATCATTTCTCCGATGCAAGTGTGTCTGGATATGGCATGTGCGCCTACCTCAGCGCAGTAAGCACATCTGGTGAAGTCCACTGTTCCTTGGTCATGGGAAGAGCAAGAGTTCCACTTTCCAAAGTAACAACCATACCACGACTTGAGCTGTCAGCGGCTGTAGTTGCTGTTCGCATCGGTGACATGCTAAGAAATCAACTTGAAGTACTTGTCTCACAAGAAATATACTGGACTGACTCCAAGGTTGTACTTGGATACATCAACAATGAAGCCAGGAGGTTCTATGTGTTCATTGCAATCTGAGTGGAATGCATCAAACAAAGCACAAAATCTACACAGTGGAGGTATGTCGCGTCTGAAGAAAACCCGGCCGGCCATGCCTCGAGAGGCCTCACAGCTGAGCAACTCATTGCCTCAAATTGGTTTGCAGGTCCAAACCTTCTCTGGTAACCAGTCATATCCAGCGGTGAAATCAATGTGGGAGAGCTATCAAGCAGTGACCCAGAGGTCAAGAAAGCTCAAGTTCACAAGACACAAGCTAAAAAACAATGGTCACTCTTAGAGCGCCTACACAAGTTCTCCAACTGGTCAAGAATGATCAAAGCTATTGCCAGACTAAAGCGCTATGTGAAAGAAGCAAAGGATCACAAACCACGGTCCTGCAAAGTTAGCAGCCTGGAAGAGACAAGGGAAGCAGAGTTGACAATCATCAAGATGGTTCCAGAAAAGACCTTTCACACAAGAAATAAAGTCCCTTCAACATCATAAAGTGATGCAAACCAAAGACAAGGCGAACAAGTTGCACAAGTTATCCCCATTTCTGGGTGATCAAGGCATTCTTCCAGTCGGAGGACGACTCACTCATGCTGCCTTACAGCCCAATGTTAAGCATCCAGCAATCCTGCCAAGAGACAGCTATGTGTCAGCATTGCTTGTCAAGCATTATCACGAGAGATCACCATGAATGAGATTTTTGTTAATGGCCTTTGGATCCTCGGGTGCAGCAAAGTTGTATCGTCTCACATTTACAAGTGCATAAAGTGCAGAAAGTTCAGAAGATGTACCTAGCAGCGAAGGCAGGTAGACCTTCCGGAAGATCGGATGGAGACCACCCCGCCATTCACCTACAGCGGGATGGACTGTGTCGGTCCTTTCTATGTCAAGGAAGGCAGGAAAGAGTTAAAGCACTATGGCTTGTTAATCACCTGCATGTGCTCCATGGCAGTACCTATCGAGATGCTTGATGATTTGACTACTGACGCCTTCATCAATGCTCTGCGTGCATTTGTCGCCATTCGAGGTGCAGTTCGGCAGATGTGATCAAGGCACAAACTTTGTTGGTGCCAGAAATGAGTTTGTTGAAACACTCAAGGAAATAAATCAAACCACACTTGGAGAACAAGAATGCGAGTTTCTCATGAACACCCCACCAAAGCTGTCCACATTGAAGTGGGAGAAAGTATGACTTCATCCAGCTTTATTTATGCTCTCTGCCAATTTTTTTGGCATCAGAGGCCCAGTGAAACAATTCAGATAGGACTGTGGGACAAATTTTGTTGGTGCATCCAAAGAGCTTAAGTTTGGTCATTCAGGTCCTGAAGAAACTAGTGCTGAAGACTACTTGCTACAACAATGATGCCAGTGGATTTTCAACCCACCCCACTCATCTCATATGGGGGTGTGTGGGAGAGGATGATTGGGATAGCAAGGCATATCCTCAATTCTATGCTTCTGCAAGCTGGAAACTGCAAGTTGACCCATGAAGTGCTCACAACCTGTCACAAATTGCCCCGGCAAGGGCAGGACTGACGACACCAAACACTGGAGCTGTGAGTTGCTGACATTTAATAAAGAACACAAAATATACAAAAACACAAAAACGTGCAGATACAGAGAAGGCAAGGTGAGGAGAGGTGTAGCCCAGAATAGTGCTGAGGCTAAGGCGTATAGGAATGCCAGAAGATGTGGGATGCACATCAGTACTAACACAGTACTAACCAGAATAAACAGTGAGACGGGGACACCGTCTGAATTAAGAGCGATGTAGAAATAACGTCTGATCCAGGAGACCTCTGCGAGGGGAAAGCCTTGCAGCAACTCTTAAATAGGGAAAAACAAATTGAGAACAGGTGTGGGTACATGAGTGAAGAACGATGACCTAATTCCCGACAGCTGTCAGCTGTGACAGCCCGCAAACAGATTTGACACCCAGAAGTAACACATGGTGCTGTCAAATGAAAGTACAGGGAAGTGAATCAGTGGTGACTGTCCAAATACAAACACAACCCATAATGAATGCAAATCAAGAATAAATAGATGAACAAGAATATACCAGGGAAAATAACTTAAACCAGGACTGGATATAAGTAAGAGGTCACCTAGAAATACACTTCAGAAAAGAACTAATAAGGCAATATCAAACTACAAGGGACCCTAGAGATCAGGACTAAATATAAACAGGGGAATAAATGGGAATACAAGATACAGAAATACATAAGAACCAAACTAAGAGAAAATAAGAGAAACTAAAAACAGAAACAAAAGGACAACCTCATACAACAAAACCGTACTTAATACAAAATAACCAGAAATACCAAAATACAGAGAATGACTAAACCATACTAAATACAAGATAAACAGAGATACAGAAATGCAGAAAAAGACTTGAAAACACTTAGAGGCTGAGTATGGCTCTAACCCGTGCTCAGAATCATGACATAACCCTTATGGCAGAGATCTCAGCTATCCTTTATGCAAGACCACTTGTACCCATTTCTAACGATTCAGAGGCACCTCTAAAGCTTGGCCTCCTCTGCATTTTTTACCCCAAAGCTTGGAGTTTCAGAGGTTCCACTGGAAAACACCACCAAGACCAACATGTTCCAAGACCAATGAAAAAGGGTTCAGATTCTGGCAGACATGTTTTGGGCTCGCTGGCAAAAAGAGTACCTAAATATGCTCCGGACCCGCCAGAAATGGTTCCACAACAAGTCAGACTTGAAAGAGGGTGATGTTGTTTAAATTGAAAGACAGTCAAGCGAGACAGATTGAGTAACCCATGGGTGTTGTTGTGAAAGCCATACCAAGAAAAGATGGAGTTGTTCAGAAAGTAGAGAACAAGGCGGTTCAAAACAAGACATCCAAAACCTTCTTCTGACCAATCTCAGAGTGTATCCTCCTTCTGTCTCCAGAAGACTAGGTGGTGATGTGTCATCATTACTGATGCCAGGCGGGGAGTGTCATGTTCATGTGGGGCTATGGCACAGGTGTAGTGTGGCCAACTACTGATCAGAGGGTCAGGGGTTTGATTCTCACTCTGTCTGCAGTCTGCATGTCGAAGTGTCCGTGAGCAAGACACTGAACCCCCAGTTGGTCATGGTGGGTCAGGCCAGCACTTGTGTATGGCAGCTCTGCTGCCATCAGTGTGTGAATGTGTGTGTGAATGGGTGGATAGCAGGATCTGTAAAGCGCTTTGGTCATCTAGAGATGAGAAAAAGTGCTATAAGTGAACGCCATTTACCATTTATTTTAAGTGTTTACCGCCCCCTGCTGTTATTTTTTGTTACTGCAGTTCTCCTAGTAATTGGAAGTCATGACAAAATGTGTCAGTTTCTTCTTCCTGTGCCGATTGAAAAATGGCTGTCCTCGGTTAGAGTGAGCAGTGCAGTTAATCTGTCTCCATCCTTCACTTTCAAGCCTTTTGAGTGGCAATGCCAGTGAGTACTCTTTGTTTTAAAAGGATCGAACCCAGGATCCCCCGGCCAAGGGTAAGTTGCTGTGCTGCCGCAGTGCTAACCTCTCCGCCACCGCGATGCAAGTTAGGTTAATTGGCATTAACTGGGGATTCTAAATTGTCCTTAGGTATGACTGTGAGAGTGAATGGTTGTCTGTCTCTCTGTGTTGGCCCTGCAATGGACTGGCGATCTGTCCAGGGTGTACCCTGCCTCTCGCCCAAAGATGCTGGGACCCCCCCCCCCCCCCCCCCCCCCCCAGCGACGTGAAAAGGATTAAGCGGAAGAAGACGGATGGATGGGGTATATTTTTAAGTGTTTATTTTGTGAATATAGTCATAAATATGAAAGCTTGGCAACATGTTCTTCACAAGGACAATTTGTTACATGTAAAATGTAGGTAGATGTACATTTCCACATTTCGTTATTATGTTACATATTGAGTAACTGAGATAGATAGATGTACTTTATTGATCCCAAACTGGGAAATTACAGTGTAACAGCAGCATGACATTAAACAACCAATCAACAGAAACACACACATCATAATAGACAAAGGGATTACCCATGGAAAGTAAAACTGCTAAAAAAAAAAAGCTTATATATTGTACATCATACATGAATAGATGGTGACCCGTATTGATACTTGAATCATACCCACTGTACAATGCAGGACTATCAGGTGCAGAGTGAGATGTAAGGTACCAATTAGACTGTAAGGTGCAGTATGGCAGCATAGTTATAACCAGAATTCAACATCAGAGTGAATTATTGTGCAGTGAAATGGCATGTGGCAGGAAAGATTTCCTGTACCTTACCGTTCGGCAGCGAAGCTGTAGCAGTCTGCTGGAGAAAGTGCTCCGCTGTCTGTCCAGTGTGCGGTGGAGGGGGTGATCAGGATTGTGCATGATGGATTGCAGTTTATTTAGTGCCCTCCTCTCCACCACAGTCTCAAAGGTCTCCGGCCTGAGACCCATTACAGAGCCAGCCCTCTTGATAATCTTGTCAAGTCTGTTGGTGTCGCTGGCTCTAATACTGCCACCTCAACAGACAGCAGCAAAGAAGATGGTGCTGGCGACAATGGTCTGATAGAAAAGCTCCAGCATCCTGTTGCACACATTGAAGGATCTCAGCTTCCTCAGGAAGTAAAGTCTGCTCATCCCCTTCTTGTGCACAGCATCAGTGCTGGATCTCCAGTCCAACCCGTTGCTGGTCATGACACTCAGGTATTTGTAGTCCTCAACCACCTCCACATCCTCCCCCCTAATCTGCAGTGGCTGAGAAGGCGTCCTCTTCTTCCTGAAGTCAATCACCATCTCTCTGGTATTGCTGACATTCAACCTCAGGTGATTCTACTCTGTCCACTCCACAAATCTGTCTACCAGTGTCATGTACTCCCCCTCCGCCCCTCTTATACACCCAACAACAGCTGAGTCATCAGAGAATTTCTGCAGGTGGCATGACTCGGTCTTGTACAGAAAGTCAGTGGTGTATAAGGTGAAGAGAAAAGGAGAGAGCACAGTCCCCCGTGGAGCTCCCGTATCACTAACCACCACGTCAGACAAGACACTGCCCAGCCGGACAAACTGTGGCCTGCCTGTCAGGTAGTCAGTAATCCAGGAGATCACAGAGCTGTTGACCCCCATCACCCACAGCTTCTCACCCAGCAGCAGTGGTTGGATGGTGTTAAAGGCACTGGAGAAATCAAAGAATGTGATTCTTACAGTGTCTCCTCCGCTATCCAGATGCAGATGGGCTTGTTTTTTTTTATTTATTTTATTTTTAAATATTAAAAATATATAAATATTATATACTATAATAATAATAATAATAATAAAATATTATTTTATTTTTAAATAGTCAGTAATCCAGGAGATCACAGAGCTGTTGACCCCCATCACCCACAGCTTCTCACCCAGCAGCAGTGGTTGGATGGTGTTAAAGGCACTGGAGAAATCAAAGAATGTGATTCTTACAGTGTCTCCTCCGCCATCCAGATACAGATGGGCTTGTTGCAGCAGGTAGATGACAGTGTTTCTCTGTGCCAAAATCCCTCCCAAAATCCAACACAAAATGTTTTGTACCCATTTCCAAAACCCTGAAAGGGCCATTGTAAAGCGGGCGCAGCGGAGTCCTGTGGGCATCGTGTCTGACAAAAACAAACTTGGCATGCTCCAAACGCTTTGGAATAAAATTGCTGGGGAAACGATGGTGAACCGGTCCAGGAACACTAACTGACTCAACCCTAGGAAAAAAACTGCGCTGACGAGTCGGTACTGGGTGTGAGACCTTCCAGCAAAAATTCACCCGGGACCCACAACGGTTGACCAAAAACAAGCTCAGCCGGGGAAGCGGCCACATCCTCCTTAGGTGCGGAGCGTAACCCAAGTAGGACCCAAGGGAGGCAGTCGACCCAATTCGTGTCGGTCAATGAGGTTCTAGATGTGGCTTTAAGGGACCTGTGGAACCTTTTGCACAAACCATTAGCCTGCAGATTTACGTGGTGGTATGGTGAACTTTGACCCCCAGGCTCTCAGCCATGGCGGACTAAAGTTCCAAAATGAACTGGGGACCCCTATTGGAGGTGATGTCCGACCGGGAACCAAAATTTTTGACCCAAGACAGCAAAAACGTGCGGGCTATGTCGGCAGAAGTGGTGGAAACCAACGGGATTGCCTCTGCCCAACGCGTGGTGTGGTCCACTGTCATCAAAAGGTGCATGAAACCTTGCAACGGCGGAAGGGGGCCTACTAAGTCCACATGGATCTCCTGCTCAAAATCCGGAAAGGTTGAAGGGGAGCTCTGGTGTGTCTCAGAACCTTAGCACATTGGCACGCAACGCAAGCTGCAGCCCACTCCTCCACATCCTTGCATAAGCCAGGCCAAACAAATTTGGACCCCACCAGCTTAACCAAAGCGTGGATGCCAGGGTGCAAGAGAGTGTTAACGGACTCAAAAACGCGGCGGCGCCAAGAGATCGGAACATCCGGGCAGGGATGGCAAAGCAGGGGGAGACAACCCGCTTGTACCACCTTGCTCTCTAGTTTAAGGCCTGTACCTGCGGAATGAAATGTACGGAATGGAAAGTCTGCCATGGCCGCCGACCAACCGGCGGCCATGGCAGACTTTCCATTCCGTACATTTCATTCCGCAGGTTGTCATGCAGTGTGCGGCTGAAAAACGCAAGAGGTTGCCGTGAACCAGAGATATACTGTTCCACCACTGCTCCCATCGTGATGTCAGACGCATCTGTAGTTAACGCAGTCCACTCCGATGGGGACAGATGGGCTAGCAAAGCCCCATTGGCGAATGCAGTTTTGGCGCCCGAAAAAGCCTGGACCCGATCAGGGGTCCAGTTGATGTGATCCATGGGTTTCTTCTTCTTGAGCATGTTGTAAAGTGGTTGCAGCAGCTGGGCTGCTCGGGGAAGGAAACAATTATAAAAATTAACCATCCTCAAAAACTCCTGCAGTGCCTTAATGGTCTGGGGACGTGAGAAATCAGACACCGCCTGCACTTTATCCGGCAGCGAAACTGCACCCTTAGATGAGATGCCATGGCCCAAGAAATCAATTTCTGGCAACCCGAACTGACATTTAGCTGGATTAACTATCAATTTGTGTGCCTTCAGCTGTCGGAAAACTGGCTTCAAATGAGAGAGGTGTCCTCAGACGTGCTAGCCACCAGAACATCATCCAGGTAGACAAACACGAACGGCAAACCATGGAGCACTGCATCCATCATCCTCTGAAAAGTCTGAGCCACGCCCTTCAGCCCGAATGGCATGCAAAAAAAACTCAAAAAGGCCAATGGGTGTTATTACTGCTGTTTTTGAGACGTCTTCAGCGTGCACCGGTACCTGGTGGTAGCTGCAGACCAGATCCACCTTTGAAAAAAATGGACATTCCAGCCAGGTGCACCAAAAAATCCTGTATGTGAGGAATAGGATAATGGTTCGTGCTTCGTGATGTTGTTCAGGCGATGGAAATCACCACACCACCGCCATGAACCATCAGAGTTGGGCATCATGTGCAGTGGGGAAGCCCAAGGGCTATTGCAGCACCTGACAAATAAAATCCTCAACTCCATGCTTGGTCATAGCAGTGGAAAAATTAGACACTTTGCGTGAGGGAAAATCAGAAAGTAATCACTAGTACACGACCCCTGAGGCTAAAAAATTAGCATGTGTTAGTGGCCCAGCTCCCCCAGTTATACAAGGCAGTGAAGAAAAAGAAACCGCATCAACCAAACGTCTATTAGCAACACCTACAAGGAGACCATAAGCACATAGAAAGTCAGCACCTATGATAGAAACTGAACAGGTAACTACCACAAAGTCCCACTTGTAGTTGCTTCCATGAAAACATACAGTCACTGACCTCTCTCCAAACGTCTTGATAGGGGAGCCATTAGCGGTGGTTAACGATGGGCCACAGCCTTCTGCCAGTCCATCAGAACCAATCGGCAAAATAAGACTCTTCTGGGAACCAGAGTCGACCAAAAACCGTCTCCCGGAACATATGTCCTCGAGGAAAAGCAGCTTCTCTTTGTTGTTGGTCCATTTCCCGGCATCTTAAAACGGTATGGTGGGAGGCAACGCTGCACATTGGTGCCAAAACGCTGATGGTAGAAGCACACAGTCCTGTTCCGGCATCTCCAGTTGGCCACCCCGGCCACAACTGCTGTCTCAACAGCCTCCGTGGACTCTGCCGAAGTTCCCGGTGTTACTGCCTGGGCACCGAAACTCCTATTCGCCAGGATAATGTGGTCAGCTTCTTCCACCAGTGCGTGGTAGTCTCTGGCAGCCAGCAGCGGTGAGTTGGCCAAAATTGTCCGCAACGAAACCGGCAGTTTCCTGAGGAAGAGATGGGCGAAGAGAGAAGATTCGTCATCTGTGCCCAGCAAAGCTAGCATAATTTCCATTAACTCCACAGCCGAGCCGTCGCCTAACTCAGAGTGAGAGAGGAACTTTGCTGCTCTCTCCCCATCAGAGAGGGTGTAGCGCCGTAGCAGCAGCTGCTTGAGAGCGGCGTATTTCCCCTGGGCTGGGGGGACCCAGAGCAGGCTCATGGCGTGCTGGAGCGAAGCCATCACGTAATGGTATCTCATGTCATCCGCAGAAATCCCACAAAGGGCAAACTAAGCGTCAACGTGGATGAACCAGGCAACAGGATCATGGAGCCAGAAGTCCAGGAGCTTGACTGCCACAGCAAATAAGGCCAGGGTCTTGGGGGGAAACCCTACTGTGGGTGTTCCCGAAGAGGGGCTTGCTTCGTCTTCCATCTTAAATATTATTAACGTTGTAGGTTACCAGTGTGGAGGAATGAAGTGACGAGAAATGAGAGCTGCCAGTTCAGAACTTTATTCAACTCCAGCTATGTTAGGAATAATATTTGGCACCAATGTGCACACATAAAATGTTCCCCCATCTCTCCCCCCTTCTCCCCAAGTCACTGGGTGTGAGGGGAGCCTCCTAGTGGCCTGCCACAATATCTGTTTTTTGCTGTAAAGTTTCACTTAAGCCCCGGCCCCTGCAAAAAGGCTGAGTTGAGACTGAACTTTTTTTGTATACTTAATTAATCCCAGAGGGAAATTTAGGGCATCCACCTGGATGGATGAGGCAGCCAAGGTGCGGCGCCAATCTCTTCACCATTCACACACATACATTCACACCTAGGGCCACTGTAGTCTCCAATTAACCTAACTTGAATGTTTTTATTCTGTGGGAGGAAACCACAGTGCCCAGGGTAAACCCACGCAGACACGGGGAGAACATGCAAACGCCACACAGAAGGGTCACTGATGGTCAGGGGTTGGGATCGAATCCATGATGGTCAGGGGTGGAATCAATCCCATGACCTTGCTGTGCTGCCACAATGCTAGCCACAGCACAGCTCGGTGGCGGAACTATTCATGGTGTTGGCACATGGGTAGTGTTGAGCCAATCAGGACTCTGTCATAACTGAAGCCATCCTCCAGGCTAGTTAGCATTTTTTATCAAGCTACTTTGAAAACTTGACCCAAATTAACCTTTTAACTGTCAGATTTCACATGCCCCCAGTGGCACAATGCAGCAACAGCGCCTGTCAACTCACTCTGACGTCCCTGGCTGTACTGAGGATTTGTACTGATCTACCAGTTTCAGAAAGTGGCAGGCACGTGTTGGAGGACTCATGGATGGCACGTAATACACCCAAGAAGATGAAGTCCTTATTTCCTTTTCCTGTTTTCATTCTTTTAGCCCAGAAAGCTAATATGGCCACCATGGATGATTGTTTGTTGTCACATAAACGACTTCGTACTCCAAAAACAGCTGCGGAATACAAACAAAATTTATGTGGGATAATCATAAGGCTTTCTAGATGTGGGAGAGAGTGCAAATGACCGACAGAACGCAAAATAACGACCACGATGGATGAAAACAGACCGGTCACGTGAGTGAGCGAGCCCCCGTCCACCACCGGTAAGTGATGAATTTCTTTGTTTCTTTACATTTTACTGATTTTCTGGTTCATATACTTTGAAGATAACAACATACCCCTGTAGAGACAACGGTGTCAAAAAACAGAACCATTCTTTGTGTAAATATGTCCAAAGTCCACTTTTGACTGAGTTATGGAATTTATATAGCTGCCGCGACATTATGCAAATTAGATGTGCAAATTTATTTCTATCTAAAACTTTGGCTCGTATTCTACATCTTTCTAATTGACAGTAAGCCATTATCTCTTGCAACTTTCAAGTTATAGCCTTGGAAATCTGAACTATTTTATTGACAAAAAATCTTTACCACTCTTGACCACTAGGGGTTATGCTGTGGGGAGTCAGGTTATGCAGCATCTCAGACAGAGACAGTGAATAAACATGGGAGAACAATGCCCAGGGGGTTCCTGGGGATAGAGCAGGAAGGAGTCAGGAACATAGGGGGTTGAAAGCAGTGTAATGTAAATGTCATGCTGTGTGATGAGAAATGCCATGTAAACGTGTGAAGAGTGAGTTGGGTAAAAGTGGAGATCGTGCTGTAATCATTCAGTCTCTTCTGTGCTTGAGAGATGTGTGAGTGTGGAATAAATCGTCTGTCCATAAACCTGCCTCTTTATTCACACACTCCACAATGTCGCCATATGGCAACTGGGACAGTTTTAAGATGGGTTTTACCATCAAACTGCTTTTAAGGACTGTTGCAGTTTCAGTCATTATCCTGGCCCACCATTCATGCAACTGGGCATGTCCTTCAACCGGTGAGTCTTTTTACCACAGGATTTATTCTGATAATGCAGTGCTAGCTACTATTAGCCTTGTGATATGTGGTTGGGCCTAGTAATCACCGATTCTGGCGTCTGGAGGGGGAAGGGGTGACATGAAACTGTAAGGGTATAAGATACCATTTTAGACAATATAGATTTGTTTTTATAGGGGATTTATATCCACTGGAGTGCATCTTCAAAAACAATGCTTGAGTCTGTCTCACGAATTCAGATTGGCAACTGATTCCATAGGAGAGGAGCCTGATTACTGAAAGCCCTTCCTGCCATTGTACTTTTGGAGATTCTAGGTATTACAGTAATGCTGTGTATTGGAAATGCAGTGCTCTGTTAGGATAATAAGGTACTCTTAGATCTTCTCATTTTAAAAAAAATCATTTGAAGGGCCTGATAACAGGATAACTGACACATGGTAAATTAGTCACACCACTGCATTGTATTTTCAATATTGGGGTTATTGTCAGTGTTCTGATATCACACCACTATTAGAACAAACACAAAAAAATATAATTTGCATATCAATGTTGCTCTAAATATAGCTACAGAATTTCACAGGAAGTGCACCTCTTCTTACAACTGCTGATTATTTGTTCCCTTCGACATCAAAGATATACTTTGCATGAGTTGTGCTTATGAACCGGTGTACAGCTGCTGTTGAGCGTTGTAAATTTTCAACATACTACTTTATTAAAACATACAGAAATATAACAAGACTGACGTGTTTACAGTAACTCAAAGTCTCCTCTTATGATGCGTGTTTGTGTAGAAATATCAAAATCCTTCTGAATTTGTATGGAAAACTTTATTTGATAATAAAAATAGCATTCACAGACTTCTTTTGATAGCTACATATACATTTTAATCCATCTTAAGGAAAGAAGCTGGATAAGTTCACATCTACTTGTACTTTGACTAATGTTATGTATAGCTTCATGGGTCAAATAAAGCTATGGACAATGTAGTATTTATATATGCATAGTTATATAAAAAATTGGCCCATATACATGTACTGCTTTTATCAACACAGAGACAGCATTATGTCTGGAGCACATTGCAAGAAATAATGCTTTAAGAACACAGACTGCATACAAGTGCTTTATAATACAAAGGCAGGCTAACCATTGAGAGAGAGTCAAACCATGGGACAGTTTCTGATAGACCAAATACAGTCCTTCATTTTAAAATGTCTTTACATACCTGATCCAGAGTAAATCAACATATTTCCCATAAATCATCAGGTCCATTTCAGAGTTATAAACACAATATCACATTCCTCACTGCTGAGGGTTTTCATAAATTTCTCTTTTGTACAAGAAAAAAGGCAACAATTTTATTCCTTGACAGGTTCAGTTACATTGGAGAAAGTCTTTATAAGTGATGGCCAACATATTAACGTTTTAGATGACTTTTTTTTCCCTTTTCATTTAATACAGTACCATGGCGGCGACAGTGATAAAACAATGTATTTCTTGTGGTTTATCCAATATATATATTTTTTTTTTAAGATCTTAAATGAAACATAAAAAGGAATACGCACAAAAACACACTGAAAAAAGCAGCAGTCAAACTCCAGTGGTGTGACAGCATGGCTCAGCACGGCAGATTAGTTGTCTCCCCGTATGTTGCCAACACAACAAACCACATCAGCTCTTTGTGTCAGGACCCAGGAGGTGGTCGGTGCCCAAATGTGTATTCAGTAAACACCAGGCCTATGAGATACAGTGGTCACAACATTTTCCTTTATACATGCATCTTACACATGGATAAGTTAAAGTTGTTGGGTTTTTTTTTTTTTTTTGGCATATCTGGAAAATTATTAGTCATGGCAGCTTCAGCTGGTATATGGCAAAATGCAGTTTTGTGTAAAGAATCTAAATTTCAGTGAACAAAT
This sequence comes from Pholidichthys leucotaenia, assembly GCA_020510985.1. Taxonomy (NCBI): domain Eukaryota; kingdom Metazoa; phylum Chordata; class Actinopteri; order Cichliformes; family Pholidichthyidae; genus Pholidichthys; species Pholidichthys leucotaenia. The sequence goes on from CM035843.1 coordinate 306,241,393, forward strand.
TTGCTTGAAACGAAATCCCAGCCATCCACTACTGCATCAATACAGTGTTTTTGTATTCCAGTACCAGGGAAGACTTAAAGCATAACTGCCAATTTCTCCATTACTCATCAGATTTCTGAATTTTTAAATTGTGCAGAAATTGTCCAGCATATACTTCTTAGCTCCTCGGGGAAAAGGACATATTTACCCTGCTAAAATAAACTTATTTTTTAAATCACATTTACCAGTCCATCTAAAAAAGGTACAATATCATAAAAAATGTCTTTCATTTTTCACACTTTAATCCCAAAAGTAAATTTTTCCATGTATTATATATTCCTTACAAGTAAAGGAAAATATTTCATGGCTAAGATTTATAGCGTATTACAACTGGAGTATTTATAGCAAATCTAGCATTTTTAGAATATTTAAATTCCAGTTTGAGTAACTTACTATTCAGACAGTATAAATACTGCATATCTCCCTAACCAATACAGTACAAGTAAATATAATCAAGACTACCACTGACATGACACACTCCACAAGGAGGGTAAATCACAGAAGGTCATTGCTGAAAAGGCTGGCTGTTCAGAGTGCTGCATCAAAGGATATTAATGGAAAGCTGACAGGAACAGAAAAGTGTGGTAGAAAAAGGTGCATGAGCAACAGGAATGATCTGTGCTTGCCTCTCCTGGCTTGAGCTCCATGGATTCTTTTTTGATTATAGTCAAAAGAAAGATGAGGAACACCCAACTCCACAGTACAGATAAGCTGAAGGCAACATGGGCTTCAGTGGCCCCTCAGTTCAACAAACTGATCTCCTCCATGCTATGTCGCAATGATACAGTCATTTGTGGTAAAGGAGCCCAAACCAAATATTTAGTAGGGGTGGAGAAAATGTATCTTTTAATGATTAGATCACCATACAGTATGTGAAAGATTCTGAATCGATGCACAAATGTCAAATAATTAATTTTTAAATGTCCAGAGTTCAGCCAGGACAGAAAAAGAAGTAATGAGGCTGTGGTGGGTGACACACAGAGTAAATGTAACATTTCAGCTGACTTCTCATATCTCTCTTCCATTGGTTTTAGGCACGAAAAATTAAGGGTCATTACAAAATACTTTGTTTTGAAAGTACCAAATAGTCACACAGTGAGAAAAAAATGTGATCCTTTACAGGACAAAAGATGCATCAAGAATTGTTTTATAATTGCATCACAACCCTCTAAATCATAATCAAATCAAATTGTGAAGTGGCTAGATTCCCACCCTTTCTATTTAGTGTAAAAAATGACCACATTTTTCAGAAGTTGGACATTTTTGTGCTGTAAATCCTTATTTCAGATTAGAGAATACTCTAATATAAAGATACCAGATTTCTGATTTTTATAAGACATAAATCATAATCATCAAAAATAAAACCAGTAAGACTTGAAATATTTCCCTTTACTTGTAATGGATATGAAATATATTCAAATTTTACTTGAATAATGATATTCATTTTTTTTTAGTTTCATCTGTATATTTTTCTTTTATTTCTTGATTTATAACCATTTTTACTGATGAATCTTTTCAAACAAGAACACTGAAGATGATCCCAAAATTTAGTCGTCAATGTGGCAGACAGTCTCCCAAGATTCAACCGTATAGACTTGTTATTAGTGGGTATTAATTTCAGACCCTGTGTGCAGTTGTTTTTAGGCAAAAAAAAGAGAAAGGTGACACAGATTTTAGTGATGAAACACACTTAGAAGTACAGCATGCAGTCCCAGGTATAATGTACACTTCTACCTTGGTCCGTAAAGATTTTAAAAAAGCTCTCTCAAGATATGTGCCAAATTGAAAATAAATAAAGAGCAAATACAAAAAGTTCATATATTATTTATTTAATAATCACTCTAGTTTTACCATCAGGGCTTAAATTTAGACTTTTGTTCACAGTCCTCAAGAACCATCTGTGTCTTGTGCTATAGTTTTGTTTTTTTCAGTAAAACAATTCAGAAATAAAACATTAAAAAAGTTGAAATCAAGCTTAAAAGGTTGAAGTTGCCATAACTGGAAGCATGTTTCATACCTCTGAGGGAACAAATATTTAGATTCAGTAATGCCAACAAAAAGCAATATCATTGATTTCATATGCAGGCACATACAATACCGTCACTATAGTACAACGACCTCTGTTGTATTCAAAATAACTATAACAGTGACAAAAAAACCCCAGTGTGAACTGATAGGATTGTACTCCTGCTGCTGTATGAATCTGTGGATGGAATTACAAGGATTTAAGTCAATCGAATCAATCAATAAACCATTCGACCAAATAAAGCACAAGAGTTAGTAGCAGAAGTCCAAATCCAGTGTATGGTACATAGCTTGCACAGATAGAGGAGAGAGTGGTGGGAGGCGGTCTCTGCTCTAGATGCTGAGGTCTTTGGGGCTTTCTTTGTACAGCCTTCTCTTGGGCTCAGGGAGCTGGTTTGGGCTGTGGTCGACCGCGTTATTGTTGTGGCCTGTTTTGTTGAAGGCAGCATTGTTGTGTGCAGCATTGTTCTTCATCATGCTGTAGTAGTCCTTCAGTCTGGATGCTGCTGCATAGTTCAACTCATCCCGGCTGTAGTTGCTGTCGGGGGAAGAATCCCGCTCCCCTCTGTACCGTCTCGCCGATGTTCCATTTGTCCGGTGTCTCTCCTCCCTCCTCTCTGAGGAAGAGTCTCTCAGAAGGTTGCCGTTCTTTGTGGCTCTGTCATATGTGTGGCCCCTAGCTCGAGACAAGGAATCCCCTTTGTTGTTACTGCGCTCGGGGGTTGAAGCCTCCCTGACTCGTCCCACCATCTGTGAGTCTTGGAAGTACCTCCGCTCATAGTACTTCCGTTCAGGGGTGACTGACAGGAACCCTCCATCATCATACTCTCTCTCAGGTGTACGATCCTGTTGTGCTCGTTCCGCCCTCCGGTCCACTGATTTGGCCCGCCGGTGGTCGGGAGACGAGGTGCGCTTTCGGGTTGGTGAACGGTCAAGAGAGCCACGGCGATGGAGACGAAACCTCCCATCCAAAGTGGAGCTGCTGCTCGAGGACTCTCGCTCCCTCAGTTTCTCGGCAGCAGCGGTGGCCGCCTTCTTCCCCGAGCTGTCTTTCCTCAGAGTCTTTAGGAGTTTAGAGATGCCGCTCTCTGACTCAGACTTCTTGACTTTGTGGCTGCGGTTCTTCTTGTTGTCACTGCTATTGCCATTGTCGGGAGACTGCCGTCTGGGGGTACTTTGAGTGTGATTTTTATTCCAGGTGTGATGATGATGGGAGTTAAATTGCCGGCCTTGGTAGTCCATTTGTTCTGAACCAACCCTGTCCCTGTTCCTATCCATGTCTCGGCCACGCACAGCCTCCTCCTGGCGTGATGGTTTGTGAAGGTCTGGTGGATAGCTGAACTCCAATGAGGTGTGGTATCGGCTGTTGTGTGGCAGCGTTCTTACTTCCGGAGTGTTTTGTGCCCGGGGTGTGGAAGGGTGCCCGTCACTGTTGCCGTCTGCAGGATAGGAGAAAATGAGAAGAAATATTTTGAAAAGAAATCCCTGTAATAAAAAGAAAGTGAAGAATACTCTTACATCATATAAATGTAATTGTGATCAGAAGACACGGCTTTCCTTGTTAGTTCATCAGTGGTCTTGCATTGACATCACACAGTCAATGCATAGATTTATGGAAATCATGCATACTGGTGCTGTTTCATATGACAAATAAATTCATAGAAACAATGAGGCTTTTCTGAATAGATACACAACATTCAACCCCTTTACACAGACAGATTGTTGGGTAACCAATAAGAGATCAAAAATTGGCCAGATCTCTCAAGAGTCTCCTAAAGTCTGAAAAAAGCCATTTCTGTGTAAATGTTTGGGAGATATTTTGGCAAATTTCATGGCGATCTATAAAGACCTTTGAAAGATCCTTGAGAGTTTCTTGAGTGACCAAAGAAGTGAACTGCTGAATTTGTAAGTTTACCCCTTTTACAAAGAAATGACCAGTCCAGATTTTTTATGGTAGGTTTATTTTAAGAGAGAGACAGAAGGTTTACAAAAAATAGAGAAAAAGTATTTAATAAGGGTTATAAATTAATTTGCATTTGATCGAGGGAAATAAGTATTTGATCCCCAAGCAAAACGTGACTTAGTACTTGGTGGAGAAACTCTTGATGGCAAGCACAGAGGTCAGACATTTCTTGTAGCTGGTCACTAGGTTTGCTTACATCTCAGGAGGGATTTTGGTCCACTTCTCTTTACAGATACTCTCCAAATCCTGAAGGTTTCCAGGCTGTCATTTGGCAACTCGAAGCTTCAGCTCCCTCCACAGATTTTCTATGGGATTCCGCTCTGGAAACTGGCTAGGCCACTCCAGGACCTTAACGTGCCTCTTCTTGAGCCACTCCTTTGCATATATATTTTTTTCTTTTATTTCTTGATTTATAACCATTTGTATTGATGAATTTTTTCAAACAAGAACACTGAAGATGTTTTGATCCAAAAATGTTGCCATCGATGTGGCAGACAGTTTGCCAAGATTCAACCGCATAGACTTTTTGGGTCACTGTCATACTGGAAGACCCATGTACAACCCATCATCAATGTTCTGGCTGAGACCAGGAGGTTCTCATCCAAGATTCTACGGTACATGGCCCCATTCATTGGCCCCTCAATGTGAAGTCTTCCTGTACCCTTAGCAGAGAAACAGCCCCAAAGCAGAATGTTTCCACCTCCATGTTTGACAGTGGGGATGGTATTCTTGGGGTCATATTCAGCATTTCTCTGCCTCCACACACAGTGAGTCGAGTTGATGCCAAAGAGCTCAATTTTGGTCTCATCTTACCACACCACATTCTCCCAAGCCTTTTCTGAATCATTCAGGTGTTCATTCACAAATTTCAGATGAGCCTGTACATGTGCCTTCTTGAGCAGGCGGACCTTGCGGGCACTGCAGGATCTCAATCCATTACAACAAAGTGTGTTACTAATGGTTTTCTTGGTGATTGTAATCTCAACTTCCTTGAGATCATTAACAAGCTCCTCCAATGTAATTCTGGGCTCATCCCTTACTGTTCTCAGAATAATCTTTACCCCACGAGGTGCGATCTTGCATGGAGCTCCAGAGCGAGGGTGATTGACTGCTATCTTATATTTCTTCCATTTTGGAATTATTGCACCAACAGTGGTCTCTTTCTCACCAAGCTTCTTGCTGATGGTCTTGTAGTCCATTCCAGCCTTGTGCAGGTCTACAAGCTTGTCTCCGACATCCTTTGACAGCTCTTTGGTTTTGCCCATGGCGGTGGAGAAGTTTGAATTGAAGAGATTGATTTGGTGACAGAAGTCTTTTATACACATAAGATAAGATAAGCCTTTATTAGTCCCACAACGGGGAAATTCCAGGATTGCAACAGCACAGGGATAGCAACACTCAGAGCAACAATCAGAAGGCAAGAAAAAAAAAAACAAGCAAGCAAGAGCAGCTAATAAACATATGTACGTATTACTATAAAATATATATATATACACACACACACAGACACACAGTGCAGAGCATTGTAGCTGGATGGAATAAATATATGAATATATGAACACACAGTGCAGAGCATTGTAGCTAATGCTACAATGCTAAATGCTTTCCTAAAGGGACAGGACTAATTTATGTGCCTCATGGATACATAACTGGTCTGTGTTGGTCAAAATTCTTGCTGGTTGGTAGGGGATCAAATACTTATTTCCCTTGATCAAATGTAAATTAATTTATAACCCTTATTTGATATTTTTTCTGGATTTTTTTTTTGTTGATCTTCTGTCTCTCTTTGTTAAAATAAACCTACCATAAAAATTATGGACTGTTCATTTCTTTGTAAGGGGTACACTTACAAATTCAACAGGGGATCAAATAATTACTTCCCCCACTCTGTGTGTGTGTGTGTGTGTGTGTGTGTGTGTGTGTGTGTGTGTGTGTGTGTGTTGAGAGGTTTCTAGTGCGCTTCTTTCACCTTTCCACAATTTTGCTGTACTTTACAACTGTACAATGACAATAAAACCTATTCTATTCTATTCTTACACGGGGTGGAGACTGTTTAGAGATCAATGAAAGATGGAAAAATTGGTCAAATCTCTTAACAATCTTTCAATGATCTCTCAGTGATCGTCAAGATCTCAGTGATCTTACAATGATCCCCACTCTCAGCATGGTCTCCTCAAAGTTTTGACTCAGTCCAAAACAATCTCTCAACGATCACTGAAGGGAAGTGAACTCTCAAGGAGTGCTCAACAATCTTATCGATCTCCCAATGATCCCTCATTGATCTCTCAGCCATCTGTACCATTGGGATGGAAAAATTTGGTGTTTATCAATCTCCCAATGATCTCTCAGCAATCTTTCAATGATCCTCAAGCAATTTTCACCCCTGTGTAAAGGGGGTATAAGGAAAAAAATCACTTCATCTAATTTCTCTAAAGGGCTGCGGTTAAAACACAAGGTGATGTGAGCAACAACAGCAGGTGCACATCAGCAAGAACAGAACTGGGGTTACCAATGACACAACAGGTGTCTAGGAAACCATTCAAAATAAAATGATGGGAAAACTTAATGTGCATCCAAAAGAACTGCGTTTGCTTGAATGTCTGCTGAAGGTCTATGGTAGCAACGTGTGATGACAGTAGTGTTAAATTAGTCTCATTAAAAAAATGGTCAGGTAGTCTGGCAAGAAAGTGGGAAGGAGTTGGTGCACGTACAAATCCACAAAAGTTAATTAAGTTCAATTCAGGCTTGACAGGACATGAAGCTTACGTAAAATGTAAACACACACAAGGGAGATGCAGGTGAAGATGAGCAAAAAAAAGGAAAGTAGGATAAAACTGAAAGGAAAAAGATGACAAAGAGACTGGATTGGGACAGACGTCTGGCTACAAACCGTTGCCTGATTTTGGCCCATTAGGTAGAAACAGGGCTCTCCCATCTTGTCATTTCTCATTGTACCAACAGCGAGATGAGGAGCCATCATCGCTGGAGAGAGGAGGAAGAGCCCAGAAAGGAGAGAAAGAAGAGAAAGAGAAGGAGGAGTGGAGAGGAGAACAAATAAACAGACAAGAGGCTGTTTTACAGTGGTTGTTGTGAGAAATATAATAATATTATGGTGTACACAGCATCCAAAAAAGATCTGAGAAAAAAACTGCCTGAAAATGTAGCCACAGTTAAATCAGTGAGTAATGCTACAGCATGGAAAATAAGTATTGAACACATCAACATTTTCCTCATTAAACATATTTCTGATGGAGCCAGTGACCTGAGATTTTCACCAGATATCAGTAACAACCCAAGTAATCCATACATACAAAGAAATCAAGGCAACTGTGTCCACATAAGTTATATTTAATAAAGTGGAGTGACACAGGGAATAAGTATTGAACACGCTTAGTGAAATTCATTTAATATTGAGTAGAAAAGCCTTTGTTGGTAATAACCGCTTCCACATGCCTCCTGCATGGAGAAACTAGGTTCAGACATTGCTCAGGAATGATTTTAGCCCATTCTTCCACAACAAACTGTCTTCAAATCTTGAAGGTTCCATGGGTGTCTTCTATGAACTCTGATCTTCAGTTCGTTCCATAGATTTTCAATTGGATTCGCTGGAGCCAGTTGAGAGTTTCCTTGGCTGTGTATTTGGGATCATTGTCTTGCTGAAATGTCCACCCTCATTTCATCTCCAGCATCTTGGCAGATGGCAACAGGTTCTTATCAAGGATGTCTCTGTACATTTGTCCATTCATTTTTCCTTCAATAATATAAAGTCTGTCTGTACCATGTGCTGAAAAACACCCCCTCACCATGATGGGATGTGCAGTGCCATCTTGGTCATGGCCGGTTTATGGTAAAATGATGTTCTTTCCACTTCCAAATAATAGCTCCACCAGTGCTCACTGGAACATTCAGCAGTTTAGAAATGCGCCTGTAATCAATGCCATCATTATGTTCTGCAACAATAAGGTTGTGAAGGTCTAGAGAGAGCTCTTTGCTTCTACCCATCATGAGTTCTTTGTGGTGTGACAATCTGATATTCACATAGCTTTTTAAAGGCTATCAGTCAGGACTTAACCAGCTGAAACTAATTTGCACTGATGGGGGACGGGGTGGCTTCCAAAATTTTGGTGGATTTCAGCTGGTTTCTTGGCTTTCTATGCCTTTTTGCACCTCTTTTTCTTCATGTGTTCAATACTTATTCCCTGTGTCATTCCACTTTATTAAATATAACTTGTGTGAACACAGTTGCCTTGATTTTGTTGTATGTATGGATTACTTGGGTTGTTACTAATATCTGGTGAAAATCTCAGGTCAATGACTCCATCACAAATATGTTTAATGAGAAAAATGTTGATGTGTTCAATACTTATTTTCCCCGCTGTAAATATGGGTGGGGTTAAATTAGACATTAAATTAATGTTTTATGCTGAAATGGATAATAACTAGTTACAATTACTCAAGCTCATGTTTTTTAGTAACTTTTTACTATATTGCACTTACTGTGTGGCTTCATTGAAGGATAATTTTACTCTTACTTAAATACATATACTGTATGTGGAAAAAACTACTTGTTGCACTCAGTTTTGACTCCATGAGAAGTTTTTCTCGCATTGCTTTTCTGCCATCTTTAACAATAAGATTAGAAATCAATGCTTTTTTATTCTAGCTCAGGAAAAAATAGAATTTTTACGGTTTCTTTATATAATTTGGATTACATGGGACAGCACATGCGACAAGTTTATATTTCATTTTCCTCAGACTAGCACATCAAACAGGAAAAGCTTCACGCACTGGAAAGAGTAAGATCACAGATTTACCAGAAGAAAAAAAAATCAAAACTAAAGCTGGAAGTTATGCTTAAATAATTCCAAATTTATGTGATAAAATAATATTACAAAAAAGTGCAAATTTATAACAAAAGATAGCATTAAATTTATCTTAAAGAAAAGTCACAAATGGGTGTGAAAAAGTAAGAATTTTACAAGAAAAACTCACAAATTTGTTTAAAAAATGCTAATTTATAAGAAGAGTCACACATTTACAAGAGAACGCTTAAAAATTGATTAGAGTGAAGTTGTTAATCTCGACTCGAGTATCTTTTTAGGAGACACTTTCTCACTGTCAGTATTTTTGGTGACTACTCTTCCTTATACTTGAGTAATTAATATCATAAGGTAATGCTCCTTTAACTTGAGTACAATTTCTGGATATTCTAACCACCTACAGCCATGTGTAAAAGAAATCCTCATTGATCAATAGTCATATGACCACCCGGTTATGTGGTGAAGCCACATTTGGCTGTTTTATATTGATCAGAATAAACAATGAAAATCAATTTTAAAAAATTTTAAACGCATACCTCTTCATTTATTCTTTATTTAGCTGGTAGCATGTATAACATCAGGTATGTAATTACTTACAGCAAAAATGAGTCAAACACAGCAGGACGTCAACCTACCATATTCAGGTACAGATCCATCTCCCCGTTTGAGGACGAGCCGCGCTCTCCGGCCGCCATTCTTGATCAGCTCAATGGCACGCGAATGCTTCATGTTTTTTGTGCTCTCTCCATTAATCTCCAGGATCTCATCGCCCACCTAAAACATTGAGGTCATGTTACTGGGACGACCGGCTAATGACAGGGTTTCATTACTAGAGCAGAAATGAAGATGATCATACCCTCATCTTTCCATTTCTGACAGCCGCTCCGTCTTCTGCAAGTCTCAATACATACAGGTCCATGTTATACTCCCGTCCTCCTCTCAAACTGAAGCCAAAACCTTTGCTGTCACGTTCGAGGTCTACAGAGTAAAACTCTGCTTCCTGTTTGATGGAGAGGGAGCGATAGAGCGAAAGTCATCAGGGACAGGCGTCTAATCCACAGTGCACACAGAGCTCGAAAGGTGAGCCCAAACTTAGGGACTAATCAAGGCATGCCCCACAAAAACTCACAAAATGTCAATGGCAGTACAGTAACCTGAAATGCATGAATAATTAATGTCATGTGTGCCTGTGAGGTGGATACACATCAAGAAGCAAGGGCGGCACAAGGGCTGAAGCCAAAACGTAACCATCAGAAGTTCAACAGAACTGATGTCTGCTTCCATTAAAAAAAAAAAAAAAACAAACTCTGTGGTATTCACAGCTCTTAAGGCTTATCAGACAGAGGTGTTCACTCATGTAAATGTCAGATTTAAAACACACTCTAGGATATTACTTTGAGTTGAAAAGAGGTAAATCAAAGTAAGAAGTTTTAAAGAAAAAGAACAAAGACTTTCCATGATCAAGTTAAATAACACGGCTGGGCGATTAACCGAAATAAAACCAGAACCAATATTCAAGAAGTAAAACCAGTGTAATCTTGCTCATTTCATTTTTTTGTCCAGTTTTTCCCCTTTTCCTGTTGTGTGTGTGTGTGTGTGTGTGTGTGTGTGTGTGTGTGTGTGTGTGTGTGTGTGTGTGTGTGTGTGTGTGTTATGTGAGAGCTTTCCTGTCCTGCTCCTTCACAATGTGTCCTGCGTGTGTGATCATGTGACGCTGCACCTAGAAACAGCACAGTCGATGCTGTTTGGAAGCAGCAGAACATGGCGAAAAAATTAAAATGGCTTGTATCGAAAAGAAATGCAGTGTCTGTCCACATACTGGTATGTGATGACTGACTCTTTATTTCATCTGAAGATGCCAAGAAAAGGTGAGCGAAGTGTATTTAACCTGTTGAACTCTGTTCAACTTCCCTAAAAACACCTAAAAATAACATGCCCAAAGTAAATCAAAAGCTGTTCTTCAACCCTTTGCAGCATCTTCATGGGGTTGGTCTCATTTAAAAGAAAACACTCTGAATTTTTTGGCAAAACAGTCATAATCTCTCGAAGTGCTCCTGCCACTGAGTAACAAGAAAGTTCGCCTGGGTGTTTTTTTTAGATACAAATGCTTGCAAATAACATACAGCTGTCAGATACTGGCTGGAAAACACAACAGAAATGTAGAACCAAGTGTTTTCAAGCTCAGGTCAAAATTTTGTAAAAATACCACAAAAAATGAAAATATTACACAGCTTTTTTCTCAGGCTGTAACAAGGCTGTGTCTGTACTGGAAGACCGGAAATACAGCTTTTTTTTTCAGTGCACACTGAGACGCACTAAGACGCAGAGACGTGACCGCCCGCGGAATTCACAGAGTTCAAGAGGTTAAAATAAGACAGAAGTGCTCCAGAGCTATATCACTCGTCGTCGGCCTCCGTCGGTCTATGATGACCATGGAAGAGAATCCTAAACGTCAACTCTGCTGGAACAGCACCGCCTGTGGCTGAACAGGCCGATGCGCGAATGACAGTCCCTGTCACACAGGTCACACTTGTGGGTGGTCTCCGTGCTGCTGGGTCTGTGGCGGTTCTTCCTGCGGGTCCTTTTTTCATCTGCTGCAGCAGTCAGTCTCTCTTCACCCGCCTTGAGCTGTCTGGTCAGGGTGCCTCTCCATTTGGAGCGGTCCGTTGCAAGGTCCTCCCAGCGCTCTGTGTTGATATCCAGGGCCTTCATGTCTCTCTTGCAGACATCTCTAAAGCGCAGCTGTGGGCGGCCAACGTCTCTCCTGCCAGTTGCCAGTTCTCCATAGAGGACGTCTTTGGGGATTCTGCCATCCTCCATACGGTGAACGTGGCCTAGCCAGCGGAGCCTGCGCTGCCTGAGTAGAGTGAACATGGAGGGAAGGCCGGCGCGGGACAGAACTTCTGTGTTGGGCACTTTGTCCTGCCAGGATATGTCCAGGATGTGGCGAATGCAGCGCAAGTGGAAGGAGTTCAGTCTCTTTTCCTGCCGGGCGTATGTTGTCCACGTCTCACTCCCATAGAGCAGTGTGCTGATGACGCAGGCGTTGTACACTGCCATCTTCTTCTTGACAGAGTTTGGGATTCTCCCACACTCGTGTGGTGAGGCGAGCGAGTGTGAAGGCTGATTTTCCAATCCTCTTGTTGATCTCTGTATCAAGGGAGAGGTTGTTGCTGACCGTGGACCCCAGGTACGTGAACTGATTCACGACCTCCAGCTTGTAGTCATCAATGGTGATGGTTGGTGGTGCTTCCGTGCCTTGCGCCAAGACGTTAGTCTTCTTCAGGCTGATGGTAAGCCCGAAGTCCTTGCATGCCTGGGAGAAGCGGTCCATCAGGGTCTGAAGCTCCTGCTGTGTGTGGGTTGCGACTGCAGCGTCGTCTGCGAACAGCATGTCTCTGATTAGAGCCTCGCGTACTTTGGTTCTGGCTTTCAGGCGGGCGAGGTTGAAAAGCCTGCCGTCAGATCTTGTGTGCAGGTAGATTCCCTCTGTTGCTGTGCTGAAGGCATGCCTCAGGAGCATAGCAAAGAAAATCCCAAAGAGGGTTGGCGCAAGTACACAGCCCTGTTTCACTCCGCTGCGTATGTTGAATGGCTCTGAGACGTTGCCATCGTGCTGCACTATCCCCTGCATGTTGGTGTGAAACGATTTGATGAGGCTTTGCAACTTTGGTGGGCATCCTATCTTTGGCAGGATCTTGAAAAGGCCCTCTCTGCTGACCAGATCGAACGCTTTGGTGAGGTCGATGAAGGCGACGTACAGAGGCATGTTCTGTTCTCTGCATTTCTCCTGGAGTTGGCGGATGGAGAATATCATGTCTACCGTCGATTGCTCAGCGCGGAAGCCACACTGAGACTCGGGGTAGACACGTTCGGCAAGCTTCTGTAGACGAACGAGAACAACTCGTGCGTAGACTTTGCCAACAACGCTGAGGAGGGTAATGCCCCTGTAGTTGTTGCAGTCGCTTCTCTCCCCTTTGTTTTTGTAGAGGGTGATGATCTTGGCGTCCCTCATGTCCTGTGGTACGGCACCTTCCTTCCAGCACTGGCAGAGGACGTCATGCAATGGCAGCAGTAGGGCGGTCTTGCAGTGCTTGATCAGGTCAGGGGGTATGCCGTCGTTGCCGGGTGCCTTGCCAGCGGCCAAGCTATCAATGGCCTTACTGAGTTTGTCGATGGTTGGCTCGGCGTCAAGTTCGTCCATGGATGGCAGGCAGTCGATGGCATCAAGGGCTGACGGTGTCATGGTGTTCTGTCTAGAGTAGAGGTCGGAGTAGTGTTCCACCCATCTCTCCATCTGCTTGTTCTTCTCTGTGATCATCTCCCCAGTGGAAGATTTGAGGGGGGCCGTCTTGCTCTGAGCCGGACCAAGTGCTTTCTTGATGCCATCGTACATACCACAGATGTTCCCTGTTATGGCAGCGGTTTGAATGTCTTGGCTGAGCTGAGTCCAGTACTCGTTGGCACAGCGCCGAGCAGTCTGCTGAACTTTGCTTCTCGCAGCCCTGAGAATCTGGAGATTCTTCTCGTTTGGGTACTTCTTGTACTCAGCAAGTGCTGAGCGCTTGGCTTCAATGACGGGGGTCATCTCGGTCAACTTGGCATCAAACCAGTCCTGTGACTTCGAGATCTTCCTCCCAAAGGTAGCCAAGGCTGTGCGGTAGATGGTGTTTCGCAGCTCTTCCCACTTCTGCTCTGCAGATTCTCCTCCTTGTGGTACACCAAGTTCCTTCTCAAAGGTGGAGGCAAACTGCTCAACAAGTTCTGGTTGGGCCATCTTGCTGGAGTCAATCCGTGCCTTTCCAGGTTGTCTAGCACGATGGAATTTCTTCAGCTGCAGCTTGACCTTGCAACACACCAATGAATGGTCTGTGTCGCAATCTGCACTCTGGAACGAACGGGTGATTAACACGTTCTTCAGTGAGGTGCGCCTGGTCAGGATCAAGTCTAGCTGGTGCCAGTGCTTTGAGCGCGGATGTTGCCAGGAAACCTTGTGTTGGGGCTTGGTCTTGAAGAACGAGTTTGTGATGCACAGATCGTGATATGTGCAGAACTCGAGCAGCCGCTGTCCGTTGTCGTTCATTCTGCCCACGCCAAAAGGTCCAAGACAGGAGGGCCAGGAGTCGTGGTCAGCACCCACTCTGGCATTGAAGTCTCCAAGGAGAATGAGTTGTTCAGAGTTGGGGATGATCCTGACAGTTGTTGCGAGATTCTCGTAGAACTCGTCTTTTGCCTCTGGTGTGGCTGTCTGTGTTGGGGCATACACACTGACGAGGGTGACTGGGCCTTCAGTGGTGTTCAGGCGGAGGGTGAGGAGTCGTGCAGAGCCAGTGCTGCCCGGTTCCACCATCTTCAGCAAAGTGTTCTTCACTGCGAAGCCCACTCCGTGTTCCCTGTGTTCGTCACTGCCCTTTCCCTGCCAGTAGAACGTGTAGTCCTTCTCTCTCAGTGTGCCTGCATCAGCTAACCGTGTTTCCTGGAGAGTGGCGATATCCACTCCCAGTCTCTTCAGCTCATTATTGATGATGGCAGTCTTCCTGGTGTCGTTGATGTCCTTTAGGTTAGCAGCGAGTCCTGTCATCATAGTGCGGACGTTCCAAGTTCCCAGTTTTAGAGTTGGTCTCTTTTGTTTTATTGTCTTGCCTGGTGCGAAGGTTCTCAGCCTGCTGTTTGGATTTCTCCTTATCCCCATGCACCCAATGAGGAAAGCAAACTGTGGCGGGACAACACCTTATTGGCTGGGGGCTGCCCAGCTTGAGGCGGGCGGTAGCTGTCCAGTGAGATCTGATGATCCCTCCCACCGTCGGGAACAACCCCTGGCGCCACGCTCTATGCCAATTGAGCAGTGGCTTATAACCGGTAACTGTCATTCCCCGTGTTTTGTCTACGCCAAAGGCGAAGCTGGAGTGTCCTCTCCAGTGATCCGGTGTTCTACCTTCCAGCGTTGGGCGTTGGTAGGATTTAAGCCTGGGCAGGAAGATATGGAGGACAAGATGTTGCCCATGCAGCATGTCCCCCCTCTCCACGTCACTGATGAATCCAAAGGAACAGCAGGGCTGCTACAGTTTGGCACCAGCGCCGTTGCAGGAGCTGCCAGAACGATGTTGAGCACAACATAGAACTGCCTTAGGGGCTCCGACTCCGGATTTTTCCTCAGGGTTGACTCCCGAAGCCTTTCCCGTGACCGGGTATGCCGCAAGGCAGCAGAGGTTTGAAATCAGGGTTTACCTTCCCCTAGATGGGCTACCTTCCCAGGTTGACGAGCCACCATCTACCCGAAGCATCTGGTTTTAAGGCGCCAGAGATCCGCCCTCGCCCCTTCTCCTATTAGTAAAAGCAGTTCCGCCGGGCTTAGAGACTAAACCACACGGGCAGGCTAGGAGTTGGACTTAGTTGTCAGAGGCTTTTCGAGACGCATGCCATAAGGAGCATTTTATGAACACTGGGAGCTTAACCCCAGTGTCGCTCCTGGCTATGACAACCTTGGAACCGCTATATCACTGTTAGCTGCTAATAGCTGTCCACGTCAGCTCAACCGTTTCACAGTGGGAATGGACAAGCTGAAGTTGGATCAGAGACTCGTAATCCCTATGTGGTGATAACAGAATTACAGCTGTGTGAAGGACTCCCCCAATGCAACTAACAAGCTAATTAGCCACCGGTGCAAGTCACATGACTCCTAAACCTTCAAGAGTTATGTATATAAACACTGACTTCTGCACTGGACAATATTTAATTTGGTTTAGTCTGTGGAATTATTTTATACTCATTTACTACTGAATCATCACAGCAACATATTAATTGATACCACGCTCTTCTGTAATATTGCTTCATTACAAGCCTTGTCATTCAAACAAAAAACAAAAACAGAAGCCGGTGTGAAAGATTCAGTTAACTGTGATGCTGATTTAAGGTCAGATTGCCCAGCTCGACTAAATACAGTACTGTAGATTTGAAAGCTGATATGCATTTGCAATAAAAAAAAAAAAAAAGAAGAAGAAGGAGAAATTAAATAACAGAAGTGTGAGCAAACTTGATTTTGGAACACAATGAGAACATTTCCTTCCACTTCAACCACCTGCATATTTATTAGTCGTTATTCTTTTTACTTTTGGCCATAAATCAGCAAATCATAGTGATACATTTGGGTCTCGAGCATAACTTGTTGCATTTATGCATGGTCTCTTGATTTATTTCTCTTTTCTGCTTCATCTCAGCGTTCATAAAATCCACTCAGCTCCATCTTTTGTTTACTGCCGTAGTATTACAAAAACTTCATCAAGAGTGGCTAGAAAATGGATTTGTAGAATGGCAGAATATTTCCTCATAAATGTATGCAACACTGTGATGAGGAACTTTGAGTTTTTCATTATAGATAAAGGTTACAAAGTACTTAGAAACATAATGGGACTTTTTACTGCAGGGGCTGATATTTTCAATATTGCAAATCTAAAATTTGTTAAAAATGTTATAGCAAATTAGTACATAACAGCAAAATCCCAGTACTAGTTAATATGGTTACTAATGATAATATTTGGAATCAATGATATTACACAGGATTGTTCCAATACATACAGTGGTGTGCAAAAGTGTTTGCCCCCTTCCTGATTCTGTTTGTCACATTTAAATGTTTCAGATCATCAAACAAATTTAAATATTGGACAAAGATAACACAAGCAAACACAAAATGCAGTTTTTAAATGAAGGTATTTATTATTAAGGGGAAAAAAAATCCAATCCTACATGGCCCTGTGTGAAAAAGTGATTGCCCCCTAAACCTAATAACTGGTTGGGCCACCCTTAGCAGCAACAACTGCAGTCAGGCATTTGTGATAACTGGCAATGAGTCTTTTACAGTGCTGTGGAGGAATTTTGGCCCACTCATCTTCGCAGAATTGTTGTAATTCAGCCACATTGGAGGGTTTTCCAGCATGAACCCCCTTTATAAGGTCATGCCACAGTATCTCAGTCGGATTCAGGTCAGGACTTTGACTGGGCCACTCCAAAGTCTTCATTTTGTTTTTCTTAAGCCATTCAGAGGTGGACCTGCTGGTGTGTTTTGGATCATTGTCCTGCTGCAGAACTCAAGTGCGCTTCAGCTTGAGGTAACGAACAGATGGCCAGACATTCTCCTTCAGGATTTTTTGGTAGACAGCAGAATTCATGGTTCCATTTACCACAGCAAGTCTTCCAGGTCCTGAAGCAGCAAAACATCCCCAGACCATCACACTACAACCACCATATTTTACTGTTGGTATGATGTTCCTTTTCTGAAATGGTGTGTTACTTTTAGGCCGGATGCAATGGGACACACACCAGGGGGGGAGGGGGAGGGGAGGGACTGAGGGGGCTGTAGCCCACCCCTAAAAAAAAAAAAGAAGAAAAAAGGGAGAAAAAAAGAAAAGAAAAATGTAAATAAAGCGCAGGTTTTGAGTTGTTTGCATTGAAAATGTTAAGAAATCTCTAGTTGACAGGGGGCTGTAGTTGACGGGGGGTGAAACTAAAGCTTCGCCCGGGACGTTCAGAATGGTGGTGGTGGTTGGGGTTCAGCCCCCCACTTCACAAATTCCTGGCTATGCCACTGCACACCTTCCAAAAAGTTCAACTTTTGTCTCGTCAGTCCACAGAGTATTTTCCCAAAAGTCTTGGGGATCATCAAGGTCTTCTGTGATCTCTTGAATGAGTCGTCACTGCGGTCTTTGGGTAATTTTGGTCGGCCGGCCACTCCTGGGAAGGTTCACCACTGTTCCACGTTTTTTGCCATTTGTGGATAATGGCTCTCACTGTGGCTCGCTGGAGTCCCAAAGCTTTAGAAATGGCTTTATAACCTTTTCCAGACTGATAGATCTCAATTACTTTGTTTCTCTTTTGTTCCTGAATTTCTTCGTATCGCAGCATGATGTCTAGCTTTTGAGGATCTTTTGGTCTACTTCATTTTGTCAGGCAGGTCCTATTTAAGTGATTTCTTAACTGAGAACAGATATGGCAGTAAGGCCTGGGTGTGATGAGAGAAATTGAACTCAGCTTTCCAAAAGATGTGATAAACCACAGTTAATTTATGTTTTAACAGGGGGGCAATGACTTTTTTCACACAGGGCCATGTAGGTTTTGATTTTTTTTTACCCTTAATAATAAACACCTTCATTTAAAAACTGCATTTTGTGTTTGTTTGTGTTCTCTTTGTCTAATATTTAAATTTGTTTGATGATCTGAAACATTTAAGTATGACATACAAAAAAAATGAGAAATCAGGAAGGGGGCAAACACTTTTTCACACCACTGTATATACAGTATATACATTTTTAAATTGCAAATTCAGAGGGAATGGAGCCTATGAAACTGTTAACAGTCTTATGCCGACAGCTTAACAGCCTCTATTATTATTATTTTTAAAAAAAATAGAAATAAATGTGAATTTATGCTTAATAAAAAATGAATAAATTATAAAGTCCTTAAAAGTGCAGCTGTAAGAGTGTTGGTGGCAACTTTAATCTTTTTAACCTTAAACACTTGCAGAAATACCATGGAAAAGACTACGCTGAATTTATTCAGGCCTAAAGCACCATATCAGCTTTGTATGAGTTTTGACAGATATCCAAATTTAAAATATCTGATCAAGTATCTGGTCGGGCATTAAACCAGACCATCAGTGATGGAGTAGCTCATTCTGGCTTGACCGAATCACCCCGGGAGTGTTTAGATCTCCTGACCATTGGCCTTGACCCTAAGTACAGCCTAGATACAGACCATTTTAGGCTGTGCTTATAGTCATGGTCAGTGGCCTAGGAGGAGTGTCGTTTTTCTTTTAAAAATCATAAATGCCCAACCTGGATGCAGACCCACGTAAAGATCATCGTGAGTGAGTTTGGTGAATATCAAGGCAATTTATATAGCGATTTTTCTGAAATCAAGTAAGTCCCCAGATCTCCTGACCTTTGACATTAGGGATGTGATTTGGGGTTGGGGAAATTATCTGAAAATTTAGCAGGGGGTCTGGGGGACGCAGTCCAGGAGCTTCGGCGAAGCCCCCCGAAGCTCCTGGGTTTTTATGATTTTTAAGTACCAGAACTGTGCTTAAATGACATAAAACAAACAGCTGAATGTCACTTATTACTGTATAATATTGACTTATGTTCCAAGAAGATAGCATTCCTAAAATATTCCAACAAGCATTATCCATCACATGTGTGGTGTTAAAAATATTTTTTAAATAAAGTCCAAAACATCTTCAGCAGGCAAGATGAAGAAAAGTGAAAAGTGAACTCCTGTGGCAGATATAAGGCGTTTGATCGTGTTAATCACAGGATATTGTTTAGGAAAATGACTGACAGGAGGGTTCCCAAGTACTTAGTACGTATCCTGATTTACTGGTACGCACATCAGAAGATGCTGGTGAAATGGGGGAAGAGTCATTCATCCCCATTTGGTGTGAGCAGTGGTGTCAGACAGGGCAGTATATTGTCCCGTATTCTATTTAATCTTTATATGGATGAGTTGTCAAAACAACTGAATGCCTGTAAAACTGGGTGTTTAATAGGGAATAAGTTAGTGAATCATTTTATGTATGCTGATGATCTAGTTATTCTCAGTCCAAGTAGTGCTGGTCTTCAGGAGTTATTAAGAGTGTGTACTGCTTATGGAGAGGAAAATGACATAAAATATAATACAAATAAGAGTTGTGTGCTGATCTGCCGCACTAAAGAAGATTTGTTAATGAAATTCCCTGTCTTTGAATTGGCAGGCAGGGAATTAATTGTCAGGGATAAAATTAAATATCTGGGACATTTTATTAATGATAGAATGACTGATGATGATGATATTTTCAGACAACGCTGCAAAATCTACATGCAAGCAAATATTCTTGCACGCAAGTTTGGTTTTTGTTCAGATGAGGTGAAACTGGTTCTTTTTAAAACCTATTGTACACCTTCATACACTGCTCATTTATGGATAAATTATAGGAAACAAAGTATGCAGAAATTACAGGTTGCTTACAATGATGCTTTAAGAATTTTACTTCAAAAGCCTCGATGGTGCAGTGCTTCCGAGTTATTTGTCTCATCACGTGTAAATGCACTGCATGCAGTAATAAGGAATCTTATGCATAAATTCATCTGTCGGCTTGATGTATCTAGAAATGAAATCATTCAAGTCATGTCTAGCATTATGCTCAGTTCTATTCGCTGTCAGTCACAGTTTAGAAGGCACTGGTACAGTTGTCTTTTTAAAGGCTGTACTGTCTTTGCACTTCTTCTAATAGTTGTCTTATTGTTTTGTAACTTTTTGATTGTTTTTCTTATTATCTGTTTTCAACTTTATCTGTATTTATTTTATTTTTGATGGACCATGAGTCTGGAATAAAGTCTTTGATTGATTGATTGATTGATAGAAAGGTCTACATTTAACCATGAGAAATTCCAGGTTAGCTGAGCAGTGTCTCCCAACAGTGACAGAGTTCGTGCACCAAGCCTTGTTAATATAAATGCATACTCCCCCACCTCTGGTCTTACCGGAGTCATTAGCTGCTCTGTCTGCCCGGAGAGTGTGCCGTCCGGCCAGCTCGACAGCACCGTCAAGTAATTCAATTCAATTCAGCTTTATTTATAATGCGCCACATCACAACAAAAGCCGTCTCGTGGCGCCACACAAGTACTCCACTATGTAGCCATATTTCCGTGAAAATCATGATATTGCAGTTCATAAGTTTCTTAATGTTGGTGATCTGAAGCCGTAGCTCATCCATTCTGTTCGCCACTGACCGTACATTAGCGAGGAAAATGCTGGGTAGTGAAAGCCGGTGCGGTGTTAGCTTTAGCTTAGCTCTTAGCCCTCCGCGCTTCCCCCGCCTTTGTTTACGGTCTCTACGCCGCCTGCGAGCACTTCCGGTTGGCCGGGTAGCTTACCTAGCGTCGGGTGTTCTCCAGAGCTCAGGGATGAAACGTAGGTTGCTGATAAAAAGGTCGTTATTTTGTAATCCAATGTCCAAAAGTTCATTTCGTGTGTAGGATGTAATAGCGAAGCTGTTCTGAACGAACAGACCCGAAATGAGCAGAAATATCGCTGCTAATCCACAAAATCTGAAGAGACGCTGAGCCTCGTGTTGTGCAAGTGCCGCCATCTGGTCTGAACATTTTTGGAAGATAAAAAAGGCGGAATTCCGTGAATTAGCGGAAAAATCACATCCCTATGACATTGAACACAACTTGGATCCAGTCCCACCTGAGGATTATTGTGAGTGAGTTTGGTGAGCATCGGGACAAATGCCTAGGAGTCCGACAGATGGACAGACGGATGGACAACGGACACCACGCCATCGTATTAGCTCCTTTTGGCTTTGTTGGGATGAGCTAAAAAAACTGCATCATTCCATCCTTAATCTCAAACCACTAGGGCCGTGTCAGGTAATTTTCCTCTGGCTTGAAACAGTATGTGCAGCCTGGAAGCTGTTGGGAGTTATTACAAATGAATGCTGATAAAAGGGTTATTCACAAAAACAAAATAAAAACACCATTACCTGGTTTGAAAATGCATATATTTAGGGTTGGGTTAACTGAAAAGCTGGCTTTGGTTGTTGACAAAATGATATTTATAAGTCTTATAGTACAGTTTGGGTTTATAGTTTAGCTGCGGGATGACTGTGCTAACTCGATACACCACCGTATACTGTATAATCAGCACCTTCCCGCTTTTCATCAGTATGTCTCATTTTAAGCTAGTTAGCTTAAATTAATGTACTGATCACTATTACCTAGTGACAATATGTGGAATCACTTATTCTTACCTGTGCTGTCTGCGTTTGTGTGGGTGGAGGTGGAGGGACTCCTTTTGACTTTGAACTATTTCTGTGGAAAAAAAAGTTAGATACAAATTAGACACAATTTATGCATGTAAAAGAAATCTAAAGCACCATCACCTACCGAGACTCCGATGATTGTGAAGGTGTGTGCGTGGTGGTGATAGTGGCTATCTTCTCTGCATTGGTCAACAGAGAAGCATTGGAAGATTCTGAGGGGGAAAAATAGGCAAAAATAAAATTTGCAAAAAAGCAAACTAAATTAGTCTGGCTGCTGTTGTTAGATGCACAAGCCTACAGCTGTGTTTTCAAAAGAAACACTGGTGAACACAATGTTGCTGTCCAGAAGAGTCCTCTAAACTACCCATAGGCAGTTCTAGTCAACCTGATGCTAACGGTCTGTGATGTTGTCATATGCCATTTAATCACAAACAACACTAGCCCCTTTGCATGAAAGAAAAATGCATTATACTGAAAGAAAATCATGACATTCATCCAGGACTTCATTTGTGCTGGAGCCAGCTGAATCTTGTTCCTGTACCTCCCACGTCGGGACCAGAACCGCTTTAGTTATCTGTGTTATTAGTCTATTTGTTGCACAAAAAATCCCTCATTTATCTATTTTATCTGCATTTTGAAATGGATTTTAGTGGGGTTGGGGTGGGGGGATTCTTTTGGATGTGGACAGCCCCGTGGAGACAGAAGGGCAGGGAGCAGTGCTGAAGTAGAAGTGACGTTAGCCTAATATTTTTTTTTTTGATTTTGTATACTTTATTGATCCCCAGAGGGGAAATTCAGGGCATCCACCTGGATGGATGATGCAGCCACAGCACAGCGCTATCCCTTCACCATTCACACACTCACTCATACCTAGCGCTACTTTAGAGTCTCCAAGGCTACGGTCACACTGCAGGTCTTGATGCTCAATTCCAGTTTTTTTGCTGAGATCCGATTTTTTTTGGTGGGCATTTACATTACAACTTAAATGTGACCCCCATCAGACTCCAGTGTGAACAGTCTACAGCTATGAAATGACCTGCATGCGCAGAAGAAAACATAACGTCAGACACAGCATTGTAAAACAATTGGGGGGGGGGCAGAACTTCTTAACCCTGATGCAGTGCAGCAAAATAAAATAAATATGAGACCAGCTTAATTCCTCTACAGGCCAGATGACTGCTGTGATCGGCACTGCTTTAACAGAACTGATTGATTAAACAGCCCTTAAATGTGCCTTTACTGTGCGCCTGTAATGTCTGACGGTTTCAGCCCCGAACCCCCCCCCCAAAAAAAAAATTTTGAAGTTATTGTCCAGTCGGAGCCAACAAAATTACAATCCAGTGATAAAGGGAAGGAGATTGATTAAAAAGAGAGCACAGATGAGCTGTGTCTCCCATGCTGGCTGCATTCTCCACCTCAGAAGTGTAGCGTCTGTCTCACTTCAATGAGGAAAAAGTCGGATGAAATGCGAAATGCAAAAATGACCGTCCAGACGGAGGTCGCTTTGGAAAATATCTGATACATATCCGAATTAAGACCACGTATGAAAGTGGCCTGGGTCTGGTGTGAAAAAAAAAAATCGGATATGTGTTGTTCAGACCGTCATTAAAAAAAAATCAGATATGGGTCACATTTGTGCAAAAAAAAAAAAATCGGAATTCAGCATTAAAACCTGCAGCGTGACCATAGCCCAATTAACCTAACCTGCATGTTTTTGGCCTGTGGGAGGAAACCGGAGAAATCCATGCAGACACGGGGAGAACATGCAAACTCCACACAGATCACTGTTGGTCAGGGGCTGGGATTGAACCCAGGATCCCATGGCCAAGGGTGAGTTGCTGTGCTGCCACAGTGCTAACCACTGTGCCACCGGACCGCCCAATGGGTGGATCTGTTACTAGCAGAGAAGAGCAGTGGACAGTGATGGGCAGACTCTTTCGTTGCCTTGCCGGCCTTCTGGCTCCATTATAAAAGCTACTGAAGACCACAGGCATTTGCCAGCAACATGAAGATGGTGAAACAAAGAAACAGGATAAATTAAGTGCCTTGTGGATAATTTACGGGCTGTTACAGAAGTATTAAGGTAAAAGAAATTTTTACTTTTGTCTCTGCTGTGTATTTGTTGATTATACTGGCTATGATTACTGCTCCATACACTGTTGTGTGTGTACATATTTTAGTGTACAGTTACAGTAAACCCACAAACTTGTGGGTGTCTCTGTAGTGTGTGACAGAAGTAATGAAACATTGCAGTTAACAGCTGTTTGTGCGTGCCCTCCTACTGATTTGGAGTGAACATAACGCTCTGATTAATGCCTCTACTGTATATTAATTTTGCTCTGGTTTTTAAAACGGTGTTGTTTAGGTTTATTTAGTTGAAAAATTTAGCACTTAAGCTGCCCAATTTATCCTTTCTTTTTTGTTTTACTTACCGTGTTTAGTCATTTTTGCATCGATAGTCGGTTTTTTGGGGGTGGGGGTGTTCTACATTCCAGTACTTTTACCTCTCCCACTGAGCTGTAGGAACACTGGTCTCCATGTTCCAGAACTCATATTTTACACATTAAGCACTGCATGCATCCTTTTGGTTCATCTGTTATTCCAGGAGGACAAACAGATTTCCAAGCTTTTCTCTCATTCTGTTTTACACATATAAGTTTTCAGTGTCACTGAGAGGAGTACATCCCTGTCTGTGTTTAAGAAGAACATCAATCTGACTCATTTGTCTCAGGCTCCTTACTCACGCTTCCCTCATTACTTGGAGAAATATGGCTTCCTCACCGCCACCTCGCTGGCTCGCCGTGAGTTTGCTGAAGCTACACTTTCCACGAGCAAACTTTGCATTTCTACAAGCACAAGCCTGTTGAGTGGATGAACATGTGCGTGTGGGAGTTTGTTCCCACCTCTCTCACCTCTAGTCTTAATTAAGCTTCATTTTATGTCTCCATGGAGGGTGTTGCAGCGCAGCTCTTCTCAGCGTGATTTTAACGGCTGACCAGTGGCTCATTTGTGAATATGCAGCCTGGTTTTAGCACTTGACATATTTTATCCCAAAACGTGGAGCTTAGGGTCACAGAGTGCTTGTGCTGAGATATTTTGAAGTTCCATTTCTTTTTTCTAGGCTAAGCTCAAGAGATTAACACCAACAGGAAGCACTTGATTAAATGTGAGCAGTTTTTAATCCTTGAAACTGACAAAATATCCACCCAGCAAACAGAAAAAAACAAAACAGTGATTCAGAGGGAACAGCGGAAGTATGTCTATGGCTTCTAGGGCAACTCCACCATACTCCTACTCAGTGACTCACTTTCTGAGACAAGGGTTCACACCCTGATGAAAAGTGCTCTCGCTGCTGCCCTTCGCTTCCCACCACAACCATGAATAAGTTACATCGGAATGCATTATGAAACAACCATGTGAGGATGGAAGCCATCGGCTGCCTTACCATCACCGGGGATGATCCTGAGCGAAACTGTGTTCCCTGCTTCCTTGATCAAGTTGACGATGTCCGAGTGCGACTTGTTGGTGATGGAGCAGCCGTTTACAGCCAGTATTCGATCCCCGACCTTCAGCTTCCCGCAGCGGTCCGCTGGGCTGCCCTCGATGATGCGCCCTATTTTGTGGGGCATGGCCACACAAGCGTTTCCAGCTTTTGCGTTAATATGCATGTTTGTTTGTGTGTATATTTTGCACGTCAGTGTGTTGATTTGTTTGATTGTATTGATTGATTGTGATTCATTTTAAAAAAGAGAAGGGTGAATGTAAACATGGAGAAAGAAAGAAAGAAAAAAGAAAGAAAGAAAGAAAGAAAGAAAGAAAGAAAGAAAGAAAGAAAGAAAGAAAGAGATTAAATATCCAAACCACCTCATATCAATTAAACAGTAATTTGTTGACATATTTTAGTATATGTGGCCTGTGTAAAGGAGGACGAAGACATTAGAATTATTAAATATAATCAGGTGGGCTCATTGGAAACCTTTACTGACGTGGATTAAATCAGCACACCCATGAACGGTTCTACTTCTACCACGTATTAAATTTTAAAGAAGAAAATAAGCTTGACTGACAGAGCTATTGTAACAAATTCTACAGCCAACCAACTATATTATATGGCACTTGTTGTGTAGTCAGTGAAGACGGTGCAAGAAATACTTGCTGCACCTGAGTGACAGTATTCAACACTGCACATTCCTTTTACACAGAAGCTCTGAAAAGACCCAGGGGAGATCCGAGTTCTCCTCATCCACCCTCCCTCCATCTCACTCACTTCGTCTCTGCTACTCCACACACTCTTCCATCCACTGTCATTTTTCATTCTTTGCAGCATCCATATTTATTGCGTTTTCATTGTGTACTGATTGAAAACTTCAGTTGTATCTGTCAAAGATAAGATGGTCGGACAGGGTGTGGTGAGGACTTAATAGCTAATCTGTCAAACACAAGATTGCCCTCAGGTCAGGGTGGATAAAGTGTGTGTGTGGGGGTGGGGGGGCTGCTGCACTCAGGCACAACGGTTCATGCATATGAGATGTGGAGGAGATGACGGAACTTGTCTCCAAGAATGAAACACATCTAGCACTCCTGGAAGAAACCTCTGAGCAATGTCATGCCATGTTTTTTTTTGTTTTTTTTTTTTTTCCTTAGCAATACACGTTCTTCTTTCAGATTTCAGCTCATGTCCCACATGGTTAAAATCCATTAGGGGAGTGAACACAGAATGCTGCAGCATGATCCTTGATCAGTGCAGGAAGGCACAGAGTCAATTCATCTCATCCTCCCGAGAGGAATAGCGATGGGAGCACAGGAGGAGAGCACCGTGAGACAGCAGCAAAAACAGGAACGCCAACAGACTAGAAGACATCTAGACAAGGTTGTTGATGATTAGGTGTTACTTTTTTAAAAAATAACACATTAATTCTTGCGTAACATTTGGCAGAGCAGCAGCGTTAGCGCCGCGGTTCAATGAAATATTCCTGGGCAGTGAGGATGGCTAACATATCGCCTTTGACACACCACAGTACATCATCATTATGGCCGACAACACAAGGGGCCTTGGTATGACATTTGTGTTGAAAATTCATCACTCAGAGGTTAACACCAGATTTGCTCAAGGACAACAGCTACGATTTCTCATCAGTGCCTGAGCAAATTTAATGCATGCAATTCTGTTGTTTTGCTGCAACACATAAATGGTATGGACAGCCATGGACTGAGCTGCGTGGACTGAGCTGAGTAGACGTCAATTGCATGCCGAATGAACTGGCGGGGGGCAGCTATGAGGCATCGATGTGTGATGACGGTGTTTGTGATAAAACTGCAGCCAGCCTCATCCTGACGGAGTGGGAGCTGCTCTTACAGAGTTTCTTTAAGTCGTGTGTGATGGTATTAAACACCACTGTATAGTTGGCCATAAGTGATGAAAACCTAATGAGGAGTAACTGTAAAAATATACAGTAACTCCACCAGAAGAGGGCATCCATCTTTGAGCTGTGATTTTTTTCCCCCACACTTTCAGCCAACTTATCACTTTGCTGGATGCATCCATTGACGAAGGGAGCTGATTAATCAACCACATTCTACTGTACTTTATTTTATATTATAATATTTTCACATGGGGCAAACTCTTCTGTATTAAGTATAATCAAAAGGCACTGGATGGCATTCAAAAAATGTAATGGTTATCCAAGATTTTTGGCTGTCAGAACTACTAAAATTCCCCAAAGGTTTGTCCACTGTGTAAAATCTAAATAAAAACAGAAAGCAGTGATTTACAGATCTCATAAACCAATCAATAGAACATAGAAAGCAAATCAAACAGTAAAATGACTCATTTTTTAACATTACATGAAAAATTATTAGCTCATCTTAAACTTCATTGCAGCAACATGTCTCAAAACAATTGGGACAGGGGCAACAAAAGACTGTAGTGGTATTAAAACAAAACAGCTGTTTGGGGCACTTTGGGCATTCTTGACTCCTCAGTTTTCACCATCAACAACTATCTATCATGTTAAGTGGCCAAACTGAAAATAAGAACATTGGTCTTAATTTAAAATGTTTCATCATACAGAGATTTCCATTTGTTGTACAAAGCACCTAATTAATTAAAGAAAATTGCTTTTCAATATACAGCAAAAAAACAAAACAAAAAAATCCGTGCAAAAATAAATATAAACATCAGATACCAATTGTATGAGAATGAAAATATGCAAATACAAATGCATAGCTATTGGAAAAAAAACAACAACCTTGCCACTCATTTTTTAAATGTGCTGGTTGTGCTGCACACGGCAGGTTACAAAATATGAGGGGTGCATGACCTGTAAAAATGACACAAAAGTGCAGTGAACAACACCGGCTGTGATGTCATTTTTGGCGCCACTCACAAGGGCTCGAGTGTCAAGTATCATTAACAAGGTTTTCAGACTAATCATCAAGACAGAATCATGTTCCTCAACTGCAAAGACTTTGAATATTCCATCTTCTACAGTACATTATATAATCAAAAGATGCAGCGATTCTGGAGACATGTCTGTGCACAATGGAAAATCAATATTGAATGCTATGATCTTTGGTCCCTCGGACGGCACTGCATTAAAAACAGGCATGATTCTGTCATGGAAATCACAGACACTGTGTCTTCTAAAGAAGAGAAGGAAAATCTGGGTTGTTATCAGTGCTCTGTTCAAAAGCCTGCATCTCTGGCAATATGAGGGTATTTTAGTACCTATGGAACTGGCAACTTGCACATCTGGAAAGCCACCATGAATACTTAAAGGCATATCCAGGTTTTAGAGAAGCATATGCTCTCACCCAGATGATGTCATTTTTTTAGGAGAGACCTTGCATATTTCAGCAAGACTATGCCAAACTGCACACTGCATCTATCATAACAGCACGGCCTCTTGGAAGCGTCTACTGCCTACAGCCCAGACCTTTCACCAACACATTTTGCACATGATGGAATGCAAAATATGACAAAGAAGACCCAGAACTGTTGATCAGCTAGAATCTTATATTAGAGATGAATGAGACAGCAATCCACTCAGAAGGATCCAGCAGATTCCCAGACATTTACAGGCCGCTGTTAAAGGAAGAGGGGATGCTACACAGTGGAAAACATGACCTTGTTCCAACTCTGTTCAGATGTACTGCTGCCATCAAACTCAAGATGAGCTAACATTTGTTCAGAAAATAGCAAAATGTCTCATTTTCAACATTTGACATGTTCTATTGTTATTTTGAATAAAATAGTGGTTTGTGAGATTTGCAAATCACTGTATTCTGATTTTACTTAGACTTTACACCACATCTCGAACTTCAACTTTAAACTGAAACAGAAACAGGAGTGATTGAGAAGTTTTAGTACTTGTGGTGATAGGGTGGTAATACTGTAATTGGCTTGTTCAGTTTGTTTTCAAGTTATGCTACTGTAATTTTTTGTGCCAAAAAAAATACAACAGGGCTTCACAGGACCTACTTGGACATAGCATACTGCAACAGTTAAAGTACTAAAAATTTAGGATACTGTCAAAAAACAAACTTTTTATAAAGGCTAATCAAGATTCAACACTATCTTACATTAACCAGAAACTTTATTTGAGCATCCTTAATGCTCAAATAACATTTGCACTTGTCTCAACACTGAGGCCAAAACTTTCTTTCTTGAAAGAGCTTCAAAGGAATCATTCAGTCACTTTAGCATTTTTGTTTCAGAAATATAAATCTACTGTATATAAATACAAGCAGAGTCATGACTTGCTCATCGTCAAATGTTTAATACTGAATGGACAAATATGCAGACTGTTAGTTCCAAATATAATAATGTACGATTCCATTAAATTCCTATATTGTCCCTGTTACTTTATACATTAATTCTCAGTCTGATATTATTATGATAAAAGCATTTCCTTTTTAATTTCTGAAAGTATCTGAACAACAGATTTTGCCTAACGTGTATTATACAGCAGACACCATGGCATGTGGATACTTTTAAAGGACGTGTCTTTAAAATCAGAACACAGCCATGCTTGGTCATTTTTTTCTGAGCATGCAGTACTGAGCCAAAGAGCAGTTTTACTAAAGAAGAAGAATAAGAACAGAAGAAAATCAGAGCATCACTGGCACCGAGTGAAATTACAAATACCCAATCAAACTGCTGAGTCAGATTAAAACCTAAATTAAACCATGTCATCCTTTAAAGGTGATAGTAAACAAACTCTCATTTCAAACTGAATTTAAGTCCCTGCCAGTCTCGATGAGCTCCACCTCAGTGTGCCACACTTACCAAAGGTGGTGCCAGCATCTGGCCTGGAAACGGACGACACGATAACGAAACCAAATCCCTCGTTCTCGCCCCGCTGTATCTCCACATCGTACGGCTGAAGGGACGCGGGGACCACCGCACTTCCGCTGCCACCTCCACCACCACTTCCTATGCCACTGGTCGATCCGCTGCCGGAGCTGACGGTGTTGAGTGAGTTCTGGCTTCCTTGGGGGGTCCGCTTGCCCTCTGTCAGACTGGGTGCCTGGGTGCTGCTGTGGTGGGAGGAAGCTGGCGATGGGGGAACATCACCTTCTCCCTTTGGCACTGCGGATGAGCAAATTAATCAGGTCTATCTATGTATGTCATGTGTTCAGCCTTTGTCGATACCAGAGGTCGGCAACCACTGCTATGCAATGAGAGATGCAATGAGACCAGCAAAATTAGCATGGAGCCACAGAAATATCTGAGCCTGACAGCGAAGCTAAAACAGCAACACTACCAGTCCAAACTGGCCTGACGCCATCGATATTAAGAGGCTTTTCCTCATAAAATTATAACTACTCTACAACATTTGTGAGATTTTTGGCATAAATTTGATGGTTTTCAATTTTGTTTCGTTTTTGTCTTTCAGCTGCTCCCTTTCGAGGTCGCCAGAGCGCATCATCACCTTATATCACGATGATCAACATGTCGATTTGGCAAGGATTTTTACACCAAATGCCCTTCCTGACGCAACCCTGCCAATTTATCCGGGCTTAGGACTGGCACAGGGAAGCACAATGTGTGTCCACCCTACCTGTGGCTGGGTAACCAACTTTCCTTCCCCCATTCCATCATGCTGAGCACCAAGCTAGAAGGTGGGAAGTACCATTTTTATATGGTCTTTGGTATGACCCGGCCGGGGCTTGAACCCATGACCTCCGGGTTATGGGGTGGATGCTCTACTTCTAGCCCACCACTCTGGTGATGAAATTTGATAGTTTTCAAATAAATTTGTCATATTTTTCTTTGAAAATTTGTTACTGTTTCAGGTAAAATTGCAGCCTCTTTCTACATAAATTTTTGACTTTTTTCTCATAAAAATGTAATACTTTGTAGTGGGTTTTTTTTCAGAAATATTGTGATTTTATGAGTTTTTCTCATTAAGTGCAACTTTTCCCCCTAAATTTGTCAGATTTCTGACATAAATCTTCTGCTTTACTAATAAATTTGTTCTATTTTATCGTGTAAACTTGCTACCTTTATCGGGGAAGTTTGCAGCACTTTTCACATAAATTTGCAACATTATTCTCAAAAAAAAAAATCTAAGCTTTTCCAGTAAATTTGTGGGTTTTCCACAAAAAAATCTGTGACTATTTCTTGCAAATTTGTTGTGAGAATTTTTGGCATACATTTTCAGCCTTTTTTTTTTTTTTTTAAATCAATATGTTATTTTTTGAGTAATTTTATTCCCTCACAAATTTGTGTCCTCTTTTTACTGAGAGTTTTGAATTTTTTTTGTCAAGGCCTTCTAATTACGCCACTGGCTACGGGCGAAAGAGCCACATGTGGCTCCAGAGCCGTAGGTTGTAGACCCCCGGTCCACATGAACGCAAAAGCTCAAGCAGCGCCCAGTCTCATTATGTAACATGCATGCGGCTCTCCTCACCTCCGTATCCAGGGGTCTTGCGTCTGACAGTGAGGTTGACATGGCCCTGTTTGGCAGCCTGCTGCATCAGCTGCACCACCAGCTGGTGAGACTTGCCCACTACCGCTGTGCCATCCACACAGATGAGCTCATCGCCTGACCGCAGGCGCCCATCTTCATCTGCTGCCCCGTACTTCACTATGTGACCGATGTAGATCTAGAAAGTACACAAACACACAACCAATGGTTTATCTGTAGAGTGGCGTGAGTACAGGAGTTCATGATCACAATGTTGTGGGTCGGGGGGGGGGGGGGTCGGCAAAGCTCTACTATGGAAAAAGCCATTCTGAGCAAAATTTGGACCATTAAACTTGCATGGAGTCACAGAACCTTAAAATGAAGGTAAAACAGTCGAGTTTTATCACACTTGTTTTTAACAGTGCGGGTGGCTTTGGAGCCGCAGGTTGCAGACCCTGTTCTAGGAAGCAGAATGAAAAAAAAAAACCATATCTGAGTAGAGGGGACCAGAGTAGTGATCAGCGTCTACTGTAGCGTTACTTTAAGGTATTTTTGACTAACAGAGATGAAACTAAGAAGGCCAATGGAGCCCATCGGGACCACAGAGAAGCGAGCGTGTGCTTTTGGCGTTGTGTAGGAGAGAGCATGCGGCTTTGACAGAAACAAGCACACAACCGCCATGCAACATCTTTGGCTCAACAACAAGCAAACACTCCTGTGGGGCAGACCTGAAGCCTGCTGCCATTTTATTTGACTTTATTCCTCAATATCTGCCATCCATTCCTCTTCTCACTCCCTCCTTCAAGACAAATATATGGTGCACAACCAGCAGCAATGGCGGATAAGGCCTTTGCTTCGCTTAACAAGCTGTCTATATGATCCTCCAGAGAGCAACAACTCCAGTAACAGAGAGGCAGCAAGAGGGATGTTTGGACTTTGTGCTGCTCCCATTTAAAGGCAGGCTGAACAGGAAAAACAGAAACTCAGGGAAAGACGGAGAAAACCAACGAAGCGAAGAGCCTCTTAGGAAACAGAGTGGTGGAAAAATGAAACTGTTGCTGCGCATGAATGTGTGTGTACAGTATACTTATCCATGTAACTCGTGCCCAAATAAAATAAACTTCTGATGAAATCTGAAAAAGTAAAGGGATACTCACGGGCTCGCCGGGCTCATTCCCACCCAATATGCGAAAGCCGAAGCCTGTGTCCTTCCGCCAAAGGAAAATGTCCTGTTCCTGGCAATCTGGCACTGAAACGCACAAAAAAGAACAAGTGAGAGGACGCCACGGAGATCGACAATCTAATCCAACAAAGATCTACAGGCTTTGCTTTGTGTTTACTGATTCAAATCTCTGTAGGGTAATCAGTGAATGCTTGCTCTTCAAATCAGCTATTTCTATTTCATGTCCTAATTACTGCAAATTCACGTGCAGCTGATCAAAATGCTGCTCAATAGGGAGTTTTCTGGGGGGGGGGGGTTTCTGTCACTGTCAGAATAGATGTATGAACAGCTCCTGCCGCCCTCACTTTAGCCCAACGCTGCTCGCTCCTTGTTCCCACGTTTGGACCACAAATAATAGCGTGAGGTCAACGTGCAGAACAGAAATCTAACAGAAATCTAAAACGGTACACAGTGCAGATGCCTGTTATTAGCCTTCATTTACTTGAGAAGCTCTTCATTCACTTAAAGCACCTCCGCTTTTCTCCTTCCAGCCTAACGCACCCCAAACACACGCACGCACACACGCGCATCCCGCCACAGACAGAGCAGACTGTGGAGGAGGACACAGGCAATTTGTCGTCAGTCTGTTCAACCCACAGGGCCAGTAGGCACAGAAGGCGCAGACCATTTCTTCCCGCACTGCCTGCTGTCTGCACGGCTGCCACGCAGGGACAATAGTGAACCTATTAGCTTAAGCGCTTCGGTTTTCTCCCATAACTTCCTCTCTCTCTGTATGTGTGTGTGTGTGTGTGTGTGTGTGTGTGTGAATTAAAACCACTGCCACTAGTCTTGCAATTAACCCTGATCTGACCCGTGACTACAGAGTGATCAACACTCAGCTCACAGTGAAAGGTCCTGTGTGAGCAACAGGTGACATTAAAAACGAAATTCAATAAAGTAACGGAAAGGAAACGATGACATCCTGACGGGCGCACCAACGCACCTGCTCACAGACTTGAGTATCTGTGCAGCAGATGCATGAATAAACATGAAATCTCGGACAGACGATCTGGCCCTCTTTGTCACTCTCCGTCTCCCTCTCCTCCTTGTTTCACCGTGTCATCTCCTCCCCCCACCCACTGAATGAAAAAAAGGGTCTGCAGCTCGTTTGGGGGGTTATCAAACAGATATACCAATCAGCCGCAGCTTAAAGGAGACCTCTCCAGGCCCAGTTAATATTTAATCAGCAGCAGTCCTAGATTCTACAGGAAGCCATGATAATAACTTAAGGCTGCAACACGCAGCTCTGGGTGCAATGGGCACATGCGGTTGGCGTGACATGATAATTTAACAGCGCTGCCTCGGACACCACTGGCATCTTTTGTTACTCAAATGTGTATTTCACAGCCTACGTAGGGCTGTCCTCCTCTCAAATATCACAACTGGTAGGTGTGCAGGAGGTGTGAAAGATGATATTCAGACAGAACAGGCGCGTGAAACATTTTTTTTAGAGGATCCCACAGACCATTTTCCTCCAACACCAACTCTATTAGAAGTGTTTGGACACACCTACAGCGTTTCCACCGTGAATAATACAAATAAAGGGTCAGGGCTGCAAATGATAGAGAAATTTTACCGTTTCTCCTGTTTCAGTTTCAGATTTCATGTTCCAGCTTTTCGCTCGAATCCCAGCACGGAACAAGCAGTTATAGCTGCTAATGTACGAATGTGGACACTTTTCAACTTCAAGGTAAAGTGAGCAGCATTTTATCTTTCCACTGGATGGTGTACAGCCACACATGGGCCGCTCCATTTTCTTCTCTTAAAGGGGACGGAGACAACGGCGAGTGCATCACTGGCACACACCACCACACCACTTATGAGCCTCCCGTGTGTGCTCAAGGACACTTGTCTCTTGGAGGCGCACCACAGTGGTGACTCAGTAGGGGCACACATGTTTAGCAAACAAACAGAATCCTTTATCTTGAATCTAGGCCATCACACATCTGCAGACGCACGCTCTCAAGCTCCACTCAAGCTTGCAAACAGAACATCCCTGTACAGTTGCTAGCAGGTAAACCTTGCTGAATTTTAAAGTCTAAAGTCAGCAAAACTTTCAAGTTTCCAACAATAAGATGATTTAACAAAAAAAAAGAATGTACTCACGACGACTCTCATACATGCTCCTGGACTGCGCCCAGATTTTAAAGGGGTCTGGTTTCTTCTGGAGGGTGAGGGTGCCATCTGTAGAGTCCTGAGGGGGCAGGACTGGCAGAGGCTGGGTGGGGGCAGCGGGAGTGGGAGCCACCGCCTCACTGGGCATGACAGAGGGTGGGTGGCTGGGAGAATCTGTGTGGGTGCTGCGATGGCTGCACACACTGTGCTGGGAGCTGCTCTGGCTGTCTTTTCTCTCTAACTGGTGCTGGGCGGACAGAAAACAGAAAGAGAACGAGAGAGAGAAAGAAAGGGAGAGGTGTGCGTGAATAAAAGATGGGGGTGGATATAAACATATATACAGAGGATGGAGACAGAGGGCAAAGAGAGGAGAAAAACCACAAGAGGGTAAAGTGAGTCAGTGTTAAGGGGGAGATGGAGGACAAAAGAGATCAGGAAGAAAAGTGTTGATGGAGGACAAAGAAATAAAAAAAGCGTCCAAGGTCATCTTTTTTAGTCATCGCAGTAGAACATCTCCCACAAAAAAAACATCTTGATTTGGTTTCCATGGTTGCGAGACAAAGACAGACAAAAACATGAGGCAATTTTAATGAACAAAGATATTGCCTTTCATAAATCCCATGATGCTTTGTTCACTGCGGAAGGTTCTCCATGTGAAAACAAGATCAAGGTTGGTCGCACTTGAAACGTGAAGGTGTGAAATCGGCTTTAAATGGAAAATGTAAAATCTCAGATGCAGAGAAAATGTATTAAATGCTTAATTTCACCAAAATCAACATTGAGAGTTGACTGGGAAGTTAAATGTCATCTCACTGAAGGCCAACTTGGTCCAAGGATCGATTTCAACAAGTGTTGCACCTTGTTGCATGTGGTTAAAAACTTACAGCCATGTTGGGCTAAATTTTCACCATTGGGACAGACATAAATCAATTTTTTGACTAATGTTTCTCAGCTAAATAAAGACTGAAGAAACACTGTAAACATTTAAAGTGACACGCCAGCAAAAATCAAGTTTTCCTGTTGTTAGCATGTCTGTAACATGTTTGACATATCCAGAGCAAAATCTTACTGCAGTCACAAGTCTGTATTTTTCTGCTGTGAATTTCCAGTTAGGGAACGCCCCCCTCAAACGGGCGAGTTTGGACATACCATTTCTAGCTACGTAAGTGTTCCTGCTTAGCCTGATTGGTTATAACATTAATCAATCAGGCTAAGCACTGGGCATGGCTACAGACCTGAGTTCACTGCCTTGGGGGAAGCGGGAGGAGCTTAAGAAAAAAAAAAAGGAGCCGAGGCGCAGCAGGAGCTTTTACAAGTTGGGAAAGATGGCAGATCATATGTGTTCAGCAGGTTCACCTATGGAAACTTACTTCCTCAAGTTGGATCGCCTTCTCGGAGCCTTGTACAATGTCCTCGTCTTCTTACAGCTACTGGTGGGTGGGAATATGGCTGGAGCTAATTGGAATAGTCATAGATCCGCGCGTACTTAAGTACAGTGGTGTGAAAAAGTGTTTGCCCCTTCCTGATTTCTCATTTTTTTTGTATGTTTGTCACACTTAAATGTTTCAGATCATCAAACCAATTTAAATATTAGACAAAGCTAACACAAGTAAACACAAAATGCAGTTATGAAATGAAGGTGTTTATTATTAAGGGTAAGAAAAAATCCAAACCTACATGGCCCTGTGTGAAAAAGGCCCTAAACCTAATAACTGGTTGGGCCACCCTTAGCAGCAACAACTGCAATCAAGTGTTTGCGATAACTGGCAATGAGTCTTTTAGAGCGCTGTGGAGGAATTTTGGCCCACTCATCTTTGCAGAATTGTTGTAATTCAGCCATATTGAAGGGTTTTCAAGCATAAACCGCCTTTTTAAGGTCATGCCACAGCATCTCAATCGGATTCAGGTCAGGACTTTGACTAGGCCACTCCAAAGTCTTCATTTTGTTTTTCTCAAGCCATTCAGAGGTGGACTTGCTGGTGTGTTTTGAATTATTGTCCTGCTGCAGAACCCAAGGGCGCTTCAGCTTTAGGTCATGAATAGATGGCTGGACATTCTCCTTCAGGATTTTTTGGTAGACAGCAGATTTCATGGTTTCATTTACTATAGCAAGTCTTCCAGGTCCTGAAGCAACAAAACAGCCCCAGACCATCACACTACCACCACCATATTTTACTGTTGGTATGATGTTCCTTTTCTGAAATGCTGTGTTACTTTTACACCAGATGTAATGGGACACACACCTTCCAAAAAGTTCAACTTTTGTCTTGTCAGTCCACAGAGTATTTTTCCAAAAGTCTTGGGGATCATCAAGATGTTTTCTGGCAAAACTGAGACAAGCCTTTATGTTCTTTTTGCTCAGCAATGGTTTTCGTCTTGGAACTCTGCCATGCAGGCCATTTTTGCCCAGTCTCTTTCTTATGGCGGAGTCATGAACACTGACCTTAACTGAGGGCAAGTGAGGCCTGCAGTTCTTTGGATGTTGTTGTGGGGTCTTTTGTGACCTCTTTGATGAGTCGTCGCTGTGCTCTTGGGGTAATTTTGGAAATTTCTGGGGAACTGGGGGCTCTTGGGAATTCCTGGGAAGATTCACCACTGTTCCATGTTTTCACCATTTGTGGATAATGGCTCTCACTGTGGTTCGCTGGAGTCCCAAAGCTTTGGAAATGGCTTTATAACCTTTTCCATACAGATAAACTTCAATTACTTTCCTTGTCATTTGTTCCTGAAGTTATTTGGATCGCAGCATGATGTGTAGCTTTTGAGGATCTTTTGGTCTACTTAACTTTGTCAGGCAGGCCCTATTTAAGTGATTCCTTGATTGAGAACAGGTGTGGCAGTAATCAGGCCTGGATGTGGCTAGAGAAATTGAACTCAGCTTTCCAAAGATGTGATAAACCACAGTTAATTTATGTTTTAATGGGGGGGGGGGGGGTACAATCACTTTTTCACACAGGGCCATGTAGGTTTGATTTTTTTTTTTTTACCCTTAATAATAAACACCTTCCTTTAAAAACTGCATTTGTCTAATATTTAAATTTGTTTGATGATCTGAAACATTTAAGTGTGACAAACATACAAAAAATGAGAAATCAGGAAGGGGGCAAACACTTTTTCACACCACTGTAGGTTGAAGGTGTGAAAGCTCTTTCCAAGCCATTCTAGGGCAATCAAAGTTTTTTGTGTATAAAAAGTCAGAATATATTATTTTGGGCAATACACGTTGGTTTTTGAAGTGGTTTTACAGCTGCTGGAGTGCGTGTTTAAAATAATGTTTCCAAAATCATTTTGATGGTACCTTTTATTGGGAGAAGGTCGCTTCCTCCATATCTTAGGCACATGACTTTGGAAGTCAAATGACAAAGCACCCAGTGATTGGTTATTGGGTCTCGTTGTAGTCTCAATGTTCTTTCCAGGAACAAGAAAACTACACACTGCTGTTGCAGTTGCAGTGTGTAGTGTCACTTGCTGTAGTTAACAGCAAGTGACACTTGCTGTTACTGTATCATCACAATTATTTTGGAAACATTATTTCAAGGTTAAAATCTTACATAGTATTACTTTAACTGACCAGATTTAGCCCAGAAAGCAAGTGCATTTAGATATAGTGTCTCAGTTGTATATTTGGTTGTGTATGCTTCAAGCCTCACAACAAAATTGTTTCCATTGCTTGGACCAACGTTTTATGATCCAACGAACCATTTTTACATTGAAAAAAATCTTAAAGAACCCCACCAACCAAAAATGCTTCTAAAACGTCTCATAAAACTCATGCATGTGGGTCGGCACTTTGCCCCGCAACAACCACCGGACCTCAATATGGAGCAATAAAGTTTTATACTCCGCTCCCATTTCCTCATAAAACAATGCAAAGATGCGGCTTTCAGAGGTCTTGTCTTTAAAAGTTTACCATCCACATGACCTCATCCAACAGGAGCTAGGTCTGCTGGTCGAGTCTTGGCAACAAACACCTTACGATACAAAAAAACATAACAATGTCTGGGTGTCTCTTTCACTCTGCCAGTGAAGCCTTTGGTGCATCCGACCATGGTGGCTGCTCCATCAGTACAGGGCCAAGCTCAGTCTAAATCTTTCCTCTTCAAATATTTATTCATTGCTGTTTTTCATCTAGTCACCGCAACGTCTAGCATGTTTTAACAAGGTCACTGACCTCTGTAAAGCACATGAATAATTATAATGCCACCTACTGACAGGGAAGAGCCTCTACAGGCACCCATGCACAACAACAGCAAATTATTTGCAATTTTTTGGACCAATTCAGCAGTGAAATTAGACAATTTCCCGAGGACCCCTGGTTGAAAAACAAGGGCTTAGACAAAGGTTTTTGTGGCCTGACACTATACAATATGGTCATTATAAATTGCTTAAAGGTCCCATTTACCACAAAACTGTGTTTTTGTGGGATATCTGATAAAATATGGTCATGGGTTACATGCATACCATAAAATATGAAAAAGCTTACTTCAAAAAGAAATAAACTCTATTCTATTTACCAAATAGAATAGAATAGTTTTTTGACATCACAAACAAACAAGAATCTCCTTTAGTTCTCCAAGTTGGCAAATCAAACAGACCCCGATTTCCTCCTCAGCTGTGATTTGCCAGTTTAAAAAAAAAAAAAAAAAACTTTACCCAGTCAGTTTAGGGGCTCAGAAATAGGGTTACAGCAGGCTGGAAACTGACTGGATCAGCCAGAGCTTTACAGCCAGATTTTCTGACGAGCTGTAGAACAACAGAATTTTTTTTTTTTTTTTAAATACACCTCTATGTCCTTGAGAAAGCCAGAACTTGAAAATAATCTCTGGAAAGTGTACAATATGAAACCTTTAAGTTCATCTTTTAAAAAAATGACCATACTGAAAAAAAAAAATGTAAGTACTGACAAAGAAAAGAGACCAATTAAACAAATATATATAAAAAAGTGAAAAATAAACCACAGAATCACTGACCAGTTTCACTCTGTGTGATGAAGAAGCCAAGTCCACAACAGTCTTGCAAAACTGGCCTCGCTTTGCATCACTGGAAACTTTCTCCTGCATATGGAAGTTTACTGTGAGCATCCATCTAGACTCTAAAACTGAAGGTGAAATGCTCATTCTGGGTTGACGTGAAGCCACATGCTGCGTGACATTTCACTGACATAACACGGTGGCGGCTGGGCGGCTCCCCCTCGGTGGAAAACTAATCCAGGATGACAGTTACGCTAGGCCACTCTTTGTCCCACTCGACCCCTTACGGTGCCCGCCCCTCCTCCCTCTGCCGTGTCATATGACCTGAATAGGTAACATGGACAGCTCTGACCAGTGCCATTTCAAACTAATCCTAATCTCCAGCCAGTTGAGGGGAGGGCTTTTAGTGTCAGTCGGAGACACGGGACAAGGATTTCTGCCTCTCAGGGGTGGGAATTGAACCCGTCACTGACCTTGGATGAACCTGCCCGAAGGAACCATCCCTCTGCTGTAAACTCAGCGACTGTTCAGGGGTGAAATGTAGGTGACAGTAATTTAAAGGCGCACTGGCATCTTTTCTGAGCCGGTATTGATTTTTCATCAGGTGGAAATGAGTCGTTAAAAGGAGGAGGCGTTTGCTCTTTAAACTCTTGAATAACTGCACTGCCCCTTGAAAAGCGCCTCTAGCCGAGAGCAAAACTCATCTTTCTGTGTTTCTCTTCTCTTACCTCGATCTGTCTTATCAGTCACAACTACACGTTGCAATCTGTTGCAATCTCCCCTGCAGCGTCCCTGGTTCCCCTGCACTTTGACGCCATCACAATCTGGCATCGCTGAACCCCCTCTCACTGGACGTTAGAGCTGTGGGGCAAACCATTTCCACAAGGGGCTTCCCTTCACTCCTCCTCCTCCTCCTCCTCCTCCTCCTCCTCCTCCTCCCGTTATCTTTGCTCCATGCCTCCTTCCCCCTCCATCCTCTCTCTCTGCTGAGGCTGCCCCCCCCCCCAAAAAAAACAGCTGGTCAACGTTCCACTGCTCTGCCTAGACTATGCTTAATCAGTCACAGGATGGCAGCATGGCAGTAGTAGATGTAGCAGGAACCGAGAGGAGACAAAGCCGGAGAGACGACAGAGAAGAAGGAAAAGCAAAGAAAAATTGTGACAGATAGAGGCATGGAGCAACAGTCAGTGTCAGAATAAAATGAGAAGTGAAGAGGAAGGTTGGCAGCAGGGAAAAAAATGGAAAGGTCTGCATGTAGGAGAACAGAGCATTAGTTTGATTTCACATGTCTGTACTTTGTTCTTTAAATAGCACTCCCTTCAATCAGTAGGAAGCACACACACACGCACGCACGCATGCACACACGCACGCACACACACACACACACACACTTATGCACATGTGCAAAAAAGAAGGAGTTGAAGATGGCAGCACTCACCACCAGCTTTGGACTCCTCTTGGCTGGCACCACTCCTGCAAAACATCGGCAGAGAGACAGAGAGAGCATTAATGACCTGCTGCGCTCTTCCTCGTCCTCTCCCACCAAATGCTCCCTGGGACAGGTTTCCGCTGCAGACCGGAGCACAACTGGCCCCCGGCTCCTCTTCCACTCCCTCTCTCTCTCTCTCGCCCTCTCTCTGGCTAATCTAAGTGATCTCCTCCCCTTCTGCTGTATCCCGCTAAACTCGGTGCTCTCACCGTGCCACTGGGAGAAGAGTTCCCCGATCTATATCTGCATTAGACGGGCTGACCAATGCTGCTGCAGCCCTGGACTGATGCTACAAGCTACAAGTCTCCACGAGCAGCCACAGATCCACACACCTGCCCCACCTGCCCCACCACAGGCTCCCCAACAGAATCTCAAGTGCGACCCACAGAGTGGGAGCTCAGCAGTTTAAGCGGCTGGCCAAAAGACAGCCTGAGTTTCTGCTCTTCCGTGCACATCCTCTCAGAGCCGTCTGCTTCCTTCCCAACTCCAACGCTCAACATTGAGAAGCTGATCTTCCCTCTTCTCCCTTTTTTCTTGTTCCCACCCACTTCTCTTCACTCGCCGTGCCTTTATCTGTCTCCATCTCTCTCTCTTTTATATACCAGATAACAGACTGAGAAGATCAATCTCATTTGTGCTAATGAAATATTAATACTCTGAGCCAGCTATCAGGGGGATGATTCACAGTAGACTAGTGTAGAGGCTGATATATACACACCACTGTACTGTTTTTTTTTGCCATGCTTATCAAAGATCCAACAGCCATTTGCTGTGCAGGTTCTTCAGCCCCAAACAAAAGACAACAAATCTACTGGTTCAGGTTTAGCCCACACGCAG
Source organism: Pholidichthys leucotaenia (assembly GCA_020510985.1). Taxonomy (NCBI): domain Eukaryota; kingdom Metazoa; phylum Chordata; class Actinopteri; order Cichliformes; family Pholidichthyidae; genus Pholidichthys; species Pholidichthys leucotaenia. The sequence continues at coordinate 306,283,577 of CM035843.1, forward strand.
CTCATGTCCAGGAAAACTCTGATGTTACTTTTCCCACCATGTTCTGTGGCACTGTATGGTGAGATAACAGACAAATCATATAGTTCTGCAAGCAAAGGCGGCAGTTTGCTTCGTTAAAATTAAAGACTGAGCAGCACCAGCGCAAGATATTCTGATCAGCTGCAGAGCTGTGATGCGCTTCCAGCCCGCTTTCTTTTTCATTTCAGGGGTAGAGACCAAGGAAAACATCACTACACCTACAATGACCCTGTTTACATGGTCATGAGTAAACCAATTATAATCAGCTTTCTGGAGTTGCCTGATTATTCAAACTGTCATGTAAACAGAGTAATCCGATTACCTTTATCAGTTAAAGGCCATTATCGGTTTATGAAAAAATGGATTAACACACCTAGTTTATTTGCCCAATAAACTGTTTGCTAGGTGCATGTAAACACCATAAGCCCTTTATTACCTTTATCGATTTACTCCAGTAATCGGTTTACTCGTGACCATGTAAACAGGGTGACTGTTGGAGCAGCAGTGTGCACATGAACTATTAATAGAAAGTTCCAGTGACATTAACACATACAACAACATGCACGCATCCATCTTAGGCTCCTTCTGCTGCACTGGCAAAAAATCATTAAATGTTAAAACTCTCTTGCTGCAAAGCCTCTCTCCCTACATGATCCATAATTTACCCCTATTCTCTCTCTCTCTCTCTCAGAGTGAGTGATTGTGCATTTGTGCCTGTGTGCCCAGCACTATAAGCACATACATGTCAAGGTCAGATGTCAATAGTTTTTCCATTATAGTAGCAGCAGTGGTATTTTTGCATGTTCTGGAAGGTCAATAAGAAGTCCTTAACTTTGAAACAACTTTCCAAAATCTGCAAATTGACAACAAGGTCAACAATAAGCCCTGATTGTATGAAAATTGAACATAACTACGACCATACGGCTGACAAATTTAGGCGTGGAGCTAAAGGGGAATAAAGATTAGTGGAACCAACGTCAACTGACCCCAAACTCTAATTTCATCCACCCACTGTAGCTTGTGTCAGCTAGAAAAGCTGACTCACATGCATCTCTGTGCATGATGCTGATGTGCACATGTAACTCACAGGTGATCACGTATGGCAGGCTGGTGAGACTTACCAAAACACTTCGCAACATACTGTATGCATGGCGGGTGTTCCAGAAGGTGAGCGCTTATTTATGCACATGGCAAACAAGCATGCGGGGACACAAACTACTCTACACGCACACACAGGTGCACACAGCAATTCCACTGTGCCAGCGCAGCTCCTAGATGACAGCAACACTGCTCACTGGCACACAAACAAACACAGTTCTGTTTGAAAGAGTCTGAAATGATCCCCAAGTATGGCTGGCTGACTTAAAAGGATGAATTTGATTATTACTAAGGCAGCGTCCACCCTGCACGACTAAGACACAGTCCATTATCATTCAAATGAAAGTGGAAGTAAACAATTTGGAAGTGAAAAGTGAGTGCTGTCAGTCGTCTGGTGACCCTCAGTATCTGTAAGCATCAGTGTGGTGGAGACAAATCCGTCTCCTCCTCTGCTGTAGACAGAGAAGAATGCTTTAGACAGCTAAGATACAGGGGAGGGAAAAGGGTCATTACTGAACCATACTGAAGGCACGTGTCACCGCCAACATGTTCACGCTGTAAGATGGCAGAATTATGTATAGAAAATGACTTTGAAAACTAGTATGTGGCAAAAATTACTTATGACAGAGATGGGCAACTTTGGTGTAGTGAGGGCCACAAAATTGTTTTCCTCACTCCCTGATGGGCAGATTTACATGCGTGTGTGTGGGGGGTGTATGTTTAAATTATGTCTTCAAAGTCTAAACTTTCACAATTAAAACTGAAAATGGAAAAAAAAAACCCTACTCTTTGTTTTTATCATACCAGAATTAAAATTACCGATAAAATTATATCATGACCTAATTTTGACATGGCTTAAACTAGATTCATTTTGGATGTGGAGGGGCAGAAAAAGATCTCTGAGTGTGTGTGGGTGGGCTTGGTAATCACCTGTCTCCCCAAAATGGGGAATTAAAAACAAGTTTAAGAACCACTGTTACAAATGAACAAAAAAATCAGCAGATTAAAATGACCACACAATATTCTCTGAACTTTTATTGCTGACATGGGATTGAAACAGTGTCAGTGTCATTTTATAGTCGCACTCTTGAGAGGTTGCTATGGCTTCAGTCGGCCACCAGATGTTACTGTTCTTAGTTAGAATGAAGCCTCGAAGCTTTGAATTTTTCTGGCACAGTTAGAAGGAAAGCCTCAGAGCTTTATTGAGGCTTCACCTCCCTATCACTACCAAGGAAGATCTGTTGTTGTTTAAAAGCAGCCTACCATGTACAATTACTGCTGTTTACCGCCTGTTAATGTTAACTTTACTCTGAATCCCATCACCATCTCTATTCTTTCCAGTTTCAGCATGCAACACCATACCTTACATATGGATTCCAGTGCACATTGCTCCTTGACTCTTGCTCCACCACTCGCACAGAGTGGCACCTTGGTTTCGATTAGAGCGCCCTCTGCTGGTGGATACTATAACTGCATTTAAGAATGCATTTCCAAATACAGTTAAACATGATATAAATAAATAATTGATTTTTGGAAATGAAATGACGGGCTGCACTGAATGACCGTGGGGGCCGCCAGTTGCCCATCCCTGACTTACGAGGAAGGAGTTGGGCCAAGGCCCATTTACACAGCCTTGAGATTGTTAGGTGACCATTAAGAGCTCAAAAATTGGCTTGATCTCTCACTGATCTCCTAAAGACTGGAAAAAAGTGTTCCATGTAAATGTTTGGGAAATCAAAAATTCAGTTTTCAACAACTTTCAATGTGATCTATAGAGATCTTTGGATTATCCTTAAGATCATTAAGAGATCCCTGAGAGACCAGGAGAGATCACTGAGAGACCAGGAGAAATCGCTGAGGGACCACTGAGAGTTTCTTGGGTGACCAAGGATTTTGCTGAGCATTTGAAAGTTTTCTAGTGCTCTTCTAACCCTTACCCCTACACAGAGGTGGAGATTGTTGAGAGATTGTTGAGCAATGAAAAAATGGCCAGATCTCTCAACGATCTTTCAATTATCTTCCAGTGATCGTCAAGGCCCCCATGGTCTCCTCAACGTTTTGACTCAAAGGAAAACAATCTCTCAACAAACTCACAGAATGCTTAACAATCCCATCAATCTCCCAGTGATCTTCACTGTAGTCTTTCAATGAATTCTATTTGTCTTTTATTGAATACTCAGTGATTGCTCACTGATCTCTCAGCAATCTTTCAATGAATGCCAAATTTTTCCACCCAAAAGTAGAGATGGCTGAGAGATCAGTGAAGGATTGCTGAGTGTTCGATGAAAGACCAATAGAGTTCATTGAAAGACTGCATCAGAAATGATCACTGAAAGATTGTTTTGGACTGAGTCAAAACTGGCCATGGAGATCAATGAAAGATCACTGAGAGAGAGTTGACAATCAGGACATTTTTTTTCACCTTTCAACAACCTCTCAATGATCTCCCTGTGTAAAAGGGGTAGAAGAACACTTGTTGTTCGTCCGTCGTTCTTGACGATGACCAAGGACATCACAGGGAAGAGGACTGGGCGTGGTGTGTCCGGCTGTGGCTGGTCAGTCCGATGCGGGCACGGAAGACTCTGCCACAGGTCGGGCACAGGTGTTCTGTGCAGGCAGAAGATACAGGGATGGCTCTGGACTTGCGAAGCTCACATTTTCTCTGGGCCTTGGCAATCCTGTTCAGCTCAAAGGAGACAGCACCTTTGCTGGTACGGCTATGCCAGTCTGGTCGGCCTAGTGCTAGGGTCTCCCAGGTGTCAGGACTGATGTCAAAGCTTTTCAGGGAGGCCTTAAGAGTGTCTTTGTAGCACTTCTTCTGACCACCTTGTGAGTGCTTGCCCTCTGCTAGTTCACCGTAGAACAGTCTCTTTGGTAGGTGTGAGTCAGGCATGCGAACAAGGTGGCCAGCCCACCTAATCTGGGCTCTCTTGAGCAGGGTGTGGATGCTAGGCAGCTCAGCTCGGGAGAGGACCTCTGTGTCAGGGATTTTGTCCTGCCAGGTGATCTTCAGGAGCTTTCTGAGGCAATTCAGGTGGAAGTGGTTTAGCTTTCTGGCATGGCACTCATAGACTGTCCAGGTCTCGCAGGCGTACAGTAGGGAAGACAAGACAACTGCCTTGTACATCTTCAGTTTTGTGGTCAGCCTGATGCCTCTCCTTTCCCACACTATTGCACGTAGTCGTCCGAATGCTGAGCTTGCCTTGGCAATGCGCGAATCGACCTTGTCATTGATGTTGACAGATCTGGAGAGTGTGCTGCTGAGGTACGTGAACTTGTCAACAGCCTTGAGGGTCTCCCCATTGACAATGATGGCTGGTTCCACATAAGTCTTCTGCAGTGCGGGTTGGTGCAGGACCTTGGCTTTCTTCGTACTGATTGTGAGCCCCAAAGTTGTCGCAAGCAGTGGAGAAGCAGTTCATGCTCTGCTGCATCTGGGCCTCTGTAGCGGCGTTGAGTGCGCAGTCATCTGCAAACAGGAAGTCATGCAATGAGTCCCCTTCCACCTTGGTTTTGGCTTGGAGCCTCTGCAGGTTGAAGAGCCTGCTGTCCATCCTGTACCTGATCCTGATGGTGCTTTCTTCATCGTCACAGAAGGCATCAGACAGTATGGCTGTGAACATCATGCTGAAAAGTGTGGACACGAATACACAGCCCTGCTTGACCACGTTGGTGATTGGAAAAGCTTCGGAGGAGTCTCCATCATCCAGTACTCAAGCAAGCATGCCATCATGAAACTGGCGCACCATGTTGATGAACTTGTCCAGGCAGCCGAACTTTGCCATGATCTTCCACAGCCCCTCACGACTGACGGTATTAAAGCCTTGGTCAGATGTACAAATGTTGTGTAGAGGTCCCTGTTCTGCCCTTGACAGTTCTCCTGAAGTTGGCGTGCAACAAAGACCATGTCAACAGTTCCACAACCCTCTCTGAAGCCACACTGGCTCTCTGGCAGGTGACCACCTTCCCTGTGGTGAATAAGGCAGTGGAGAAGGACTCTTGTGAGGATCTTGCCAGCGATAGCGAGGAGAGAGATCCCACGGTGGCGGTCGCAGGACTGCCTGTTTCCTTTTCTGTTGTAGAGATGGACAGTGGAGGCATCCTTGGGCTCCTGGGGGATAACTTCCTGCTGCCACATGGTCTGAAAGAGCTTGGTTGAGTTTCTGTATCAGAACTGGTCCTCCTGCCTTGTAGATTTCAGCTGGGATGGAGTCAGAGCCTGGTGCTTTGCTGTTCAAAAGGAATTTGATTGCTTTTTGGACTTCTGATTCCATCGGAGGTTCTGCCAGAGACGTGTTCACCTCTACTTGGGGCATGCAAGTGATGGCTTCTGCATTGATGGACAAAGGTCTTTTCAGGATGCTGCTGAAATGTTCTGCCCATCTTTTCAGGATTCTGTTCTTGTCGGTAAAGAGAATGGACCTGTCAGCACTGAGCAGTGGTGATATTCCAGAAGACTGAGCCCTGTAGATGGTCTTAAGGGCATCGTAGAAGCATTTGGAGTTGTTGCTGTCAGTGTACTGCTGTATTTCATCTGCCTTTTTGCTGAACCAGAAGTCCTGCATCTCTCTGAGCTTTGCCTGCACCTTTCCTTTGATGGAGTTGAAGGTTGCCTTATTAGAAGCAGATCTGCTGTCTTGCTGGTACGCTCTGTGGGCTTCACACTTCTCGTCAAGTAGCTTTTGGATGTTCTCATCATTTTCATCGAACCAGTATTGGTGTTTGTGCGTGTTCTGGCCCAGATGAGTGAGTGAGGTGTCGTACACCTTGTCTCTGAAAGCTGGCCAGTCTTCTTCTGCTCCATACGCCCTGAGGTCAAGCTGACTAAGCTTGCTGTCCAGGTCCTCAGTGAGGTTCTGTCGCACAGAGTGCTGTTCCAGCTTGCTGACATTGAGTTGCTTGATTGCCTTTTTCCCCGTTTGGGCTGGATGTGCATGTTGAGCTTTGAGAGAATGAGTCTGTGATCTGTCCAGCAGTCTGCGCCACACATCACCCTCGTCACTCTAACGTCCTGCCTGTCTTTCTCACAATGATGTAATCGATCATATGCCAATGCTTGCTGCGTGGATGCATCCAGGAGGTCTTATTACGATTAGGCAAACGGTGGACGGTATTAGTGATCAGAAGGTCATGAGAGGCGCACATCTTCAACAGGAGAAGACCGTTGCTGTTGCACTTTCCAACTCCATTTCTCCCAAGGACTCCCTCCCATGTCTGGTAGTCTGTACCAACTCTGGCGTTAAATTCTCCAAGAACAATGAGTTTGTCCTCCTTCGGTATGTCTTCAATGAGAGTCTTTGATCTCACTGGGTTCATCATGGTGGAAGCATATGCACTGATGAATGCAGCATGACGTTTTCCTCGGAGGGGGAGCTGCAGGATCATGAGGCGGTCGTTGGTTCCTTTCGGGAGGCTGGTAAGCTTGTTGATCAGATTGGATCTGATCGCGAAACCCACTCCTGCTTCACGGCATTCTTCGCTGCCTCGGCCGCTCCAAAAAAAAAGGTGTAGCTGCCTTTGACTTCTGTCAGCTGACCTTCGTCTGCAAACCTGGTCTTCCTCAGCGCTGTGATGTGGATGTTGTACCTGCTGAGTTCTCTTGCGACAAGTGCTGTCCATCTCTCAGGTCTGTCCGCTTTGGAGCTGTCCATGAGCATTTTCACATTCCAAGTGCCAATGGTGAGTGATGTCACCTTAGTTGATTTCTTCTGAGAATTCCGACCGCTAGGGTGGGATCCCCACCATCCGCGGCTTGCTGGCCAGGGTGTAGTGAAGCAGGCTATGTTTAGGGCACCTTTTCTAGCCCCTTCCTCAGGCCATGGAGGTGAGCAGAGCAAATCCTAAAGAGGGCTGCTCAGACACCCAGGGGGCTGCCGAACTCCACTGCTGCTTCAGTCCACTAGAGAGTGACCCTATGCCCTGGGCCACCTGTGTGTGGGAGTGTGGCTACAGCTTCCAGTGTATCCGTACCTGCTGCTTCGTCACTTGCCCATCGCCACAGGACTTGGTGGGGGGTGATGTCTTGACTTGTGCGTGAATTTGATTTAAGTGAGAGAGAGTTGCGCAGGGTCGTCAGCCTCACTCTCTTGTCCCAGCCTATCTGGATCCAGTGGCAAGACGTAGTCAAGATGGCTGGAGATAGGCTAGGATACAGTGGATGGCCAGCAGTGTCCTATGTGTCTCACTGTGCCCTAGTTGCGCTCCACAATGCTTTGCTGGGTCTGCCTTCCTGCTCGTTGAGCCAATCTGGTGATTTCCTCCACGCAGTCGGCCAGGTCCAGTCTACGCATGCATAGGTAGACAAGCCCTACCTCACTGAGGATTTCTAACCCGTCGGCTACCGTCACCTGGTTTCCCCCGCCAGTCGAAGTGGTTTACCAGGGTGTGGCCGCTGTTTCATGCAAACAGCTACTTGGAGCCACAGGTGAGAGTTGAGTGCCAAGTGGGAACCAAAGCAGACTGACCACCTGGAGATGCAACTGTTGCCCCGTCAGAGGTACTATCCCTCCCTGACACTCCATACACCCCAAGAAGAATACTAGAAACCTCTCAAATGCATATATAAATTTATTTTCCCCAAAGGGAAATTAGCCCACAGCAAAAGCATGACATACACACACAAACATACACTATACTTGTGCACTTCCATTACACCATAAAACAATACAGAAAATAAAAATAAAATAAAAATAAATGTTATAACCAAACTAATTATGCATCCTATTTTCTATCCATGTTTAGAAATTTGATGATTTGTCTAATAAAGAACAATTTGGACCTGTTAAAGTAAATATGGAAATATCTCACTGGATTTGGGATAGTTTAACTTTAATTGAATCATTTAAAAAATAATCTTTTCACAAAATATATTTTTGAGATTTTCTAGTAGAACAAATAGTTATGCACACAGTTTTCACTGATGTGCAGCTCAAGTTAAAATATTTTAGCTAAACGTGTATTTTGGCATTGTGTGGGTACAAAGTAACATATCTGAGGCTCATTCTTTTATCCTGGAGTGACAGAAGAAACGGACTACGGGTGGCCTTGGCAGGTCTTGGCAGGTCTATGCAGAGCCCACACAGAGTGAGTGAGCGGTTCCTTCCTCCAGGTTTTCTGTATACATTGTTAGAGGACATAATGACTAATCCTGTCTTTGATTAGCCTAACCAGTAAACACTTGTTCTCGCTCAGCACACAAGGCTGTTCTACGATCCCACTGTTCCCTCACATCTACGTGGTGATAACTGCTCATTCTTCCGTTACATGGCTTTCCTCCACCTTCATCCCTTCTACATTTGAATCCCTTTCTTCCAGTTGTTTCATTTTCCCTCTTCTTCCTCTCCATCTCTCCGGGGACAAGAGCGCTGTGCACCATTGTCATGGCAACAACGATGAGAAGACAAGATGGAGGAGTCATAGCTGGCCTGGCCTCCTTTCCAGGGGAAGATCCAGTGAGTGAGAACACCAGATGTTACCTTTAAAATTTCATTAGAATATCATTCTGACTAGCAAGGTAATAACTAATATTTCACCAGGTATTTAAAAAAAACAACCAACATTATTAAATGGAGAAAATGTGTCCTACATGTCACACCTGCTTTACAGCACATTAGTCAGATGAGGGTTTAGCTGTCGGATCGAGACAGGTATAAATCATTTAAAAAAGGCTGCAGAAAAAGAAATCTCTCCCTAGATTAATTTAGCGGGTTCCTCTTTTAATACCACAACATCTGCCCTGTTGGCGCTGCACAGATTAAATGTTGTTATTCTCTCCTCCTCTTTATCACCAAAGATATGCAACTACAGACAATAATTTCCTCTTCATTTCCCATGCACCATTCTGGTCATTGCTAGCAGCATTAAGATGCACTACAGCCTTCTGAAATGGCTCTGAGACAAAGCATTCTGGACTTTTCTAATGCAGATTAGACAGCAGAAAACTACTCTGACACTAAGAGAAATGACTTTAAGAATCTTGGCCAAATTAGTGACTCTCAAATGATGCGATGATAGCAAAAGATTTAGAGAAAAGCCAAAGAACACCACAGCGTTTCTGCTGGTAATATTTCTGCGTGGTGGTCCACCATGCCAAAAACTGAGCCGCCACACCAACAAAAACAAATGTAGGAATGATGTTCCACACGCGTGCATGTAAACAACGTACGTGACAGTCATCTGCGCATCGGAGTTCAGAAGTGCGTTACCCGCGTGAATGTTCCAGTTGGCAGGCAGATGTGTCTCTCTAGCGTCGCAGTCTGAGAAACGCATGAGCTTATCAAAGTACTTTAAACGAGGAAAAAAAAGGTACAGTATGTAAGCAGTGGAGGCATTTATGGTGGTTTTAACCTGCTGGTAACGGGAACAATGATGAAGAGTCGCTGAGCTAACTGGTGTGGTTAGGATTCATATGCAGGCTAACTGAGGGAAAGGCAAGGAGGACTGAACTGATGAAGATTTACTTCACCAGCCACTACAATATTAACTAATTTATGTTCATTATTATATACCTGTCAGGTTAAAATGACCAAAATTCACAAAGTCAGTGACTTTAATCCATCAGCAGCCTTCAGACAAACTAAACGTGCCAACATTTGGATTTCAAAATAAGGGAGGTTTTTCCTGCTGTCTGGGTGGTGAGGAGATTTCCAAAAAATTATAAATATATAGAAACATTATAACAGAAATAACTGCATCTTTGGTCATTTTAGTTAATTTATTTCATTTTCCTTGGAAATCAGAATTAAAATTCTTGTTCTGGCTCTGCAAAATTATGGTCAAAAATGTAAATTGTATGAGGACAAAAGTAAAAATTTTACCACAATCTGTTTCAAATTTATTAAAAAAAACAGTAATTTTATTAAAAAAAAAAAATTGAGGAAATAGCCATAAAATAATCCACAAATTTATAATAAAGTCTCAAATATACAAGAAAAGTCATAATTTTACAAGAAAAAACTAGAAATTTGAGGAAAATGGTTTTAACTTTAGGTAGAAACAAATTTACAGAGAAAAAGGTTGAAAATACAAGGAAATTGTTATAAACTGAGGAGAAAAACCTCAAACCTTCAAGACGAAAGTCATTACTCAAGTATTTTTTTAAGTGGGATCTTTTGTACTCAACACAACTCAGCTAGTAATTTTGGGGTGTCTACTTTTAATTAGTAACTTTATAAGACAGCACTGCTTTTACACGAGTAGAATTTCTGGTTACTATACCCACCTCTGATCATATAATTTAAAAAATTACTACAGTATTATGAACGGGGTTTTTTTTCCCTTTGAGTGTCGTGTTTTCTCATTTTTGCACATGCATCACCCCCCCCACAAAAAAAAAAAGAAAGAAATAGGTTGCCACAATGTCAAAGTCTTTAAGCCAGAGGAAAGACCACCTGGAGTACAACATTCCTCAAAGTCCAGAAGAAAACTCTGGCAGAGGTAGAGAGAGCCAAGGCTGACAGAAGCAAATGGCGATAACTTTTAGAAGGTGTCAGTGAGCTCAGAAGGAACTAAGTCTAAGTAGACTATAAATGTGTGTGTATATGAGTGATCTGAGGGTCTGTTCATCAGGTCAGAGTGAGCTACTCTGTCTCTGATGGCCTGGTTGTCTTTTACACACTGACGCACCATAAAGAGGCATTAATAAAAGTATTACACCATATGTACGTAGGGTGCTGCAACACGGGCATGAAACACTTTCAGTCAGGGTAGGAAATAAATCCTGCTGATGAATCATTGTGAGATTTTCTTGGTTTCTTTTCTGACCTTGTGCTTTGAGCCCTCTCCTAAAACCAGATTCTGCTGACTGAGTCAGATGGTGCAGATTGATGAGTCACAAATAACCAGATTAATGCTCCTCAAGCTGAAGTCCACCTTCGTTGTCCTCCTCTTCTCCTCCGCCTGTACATCTCAAATACCAATCCCCTCATACATGCTCCCCTTGCTGAACCTCCAGCGCTGTTCAGAAAATCTCACAGTCTATACTTTAATCCTCCACCTCCACTTTCTCAGAACATGGCACTCCCATTTCTCATTTTCACCTCTCCCCCCTTCTCTGTGCTTTCAGCTCCAATAACTATTTGGAACCGTTATTGTGAAAAACGATCAGTTTAGTAGTTATAATCTAATAAGTTAAAGTGTTATTCAGACTGAAAAACAAACAAATCTCTGCACCAGAAACAATTAGAGAATAGCTGCAACTAGTGATTATCTACTTTGTCATAAATATTTTGAATGCATTAAAAAATTATTATTCATTTCATTATTCTAAAATATTTCTAAATTGCTTAGTCTAGCCAACAGTGAAAGCATTTTCAGCATTTTCAACTCTGCCACCTCCAGCTCCGTCTGCTGTCTTTTTGTCAGCACCACCGTCTCCAAACCACACATCATAGCAGGTCTCACTACCGTCTTGTAAATCTTCCCTTTTACTCTTGCTGCTATCTTTCTGTCACAAATCACCCGACACTCATCTCAAACCACTCCACCCTGCCTGCACTCTCTTCTTCACCTCTCTTGTGCATTTTCCATTGCTTTGGATGGTTGACCCCAGGTATTTAAACTCATCTACTTTCACAACCTCTACTCCTTCCATCTTCACCGTTACACCTGCCTCCCTCTCATTCACATTCATGTATTCTGTCTTGCTTCTATTGACTTTCATTCCTCTTCTCTCCAGAACATACCTCCATCTCTCCAGGTTCTCTTCCACCTACTCCCTACTCTCACTGCAGATCACAATATCATCTGCAAACATCATGGTCCATGGAGACTCCTGCCTGACCTTGTCTGTCAGCCTGTCCATCACCATGGCAAACAAGAAGGGGCTCAGAGCCAATCCCTGATGTAACCCCACCCCCACCTTGAATCCATCTGTCACTCCTACAGCACATTTCACCATTGTCTTGCTGTCCTCTTAAATGTCCTACACCACCCTCACATACTTTGCTGCCACTCCTGACTTTCTCATACAGTACCACACTTCCTTTCTTGGCACCCTATCATATGCTTCGTCTAGATCACGGGTCTCCAACCTGAGGCTCCTGGAACATTCAGGTTTCTGTGGGAAATTTTCTCATTTCACTTCTTAATTGGTCCAAAGATTTGCAAATAACTTTTCATTGTTGTGCATGTGTTCTGTAGGCACCCTTATATCCATGCATAACAACAACAAATTATTTGCAAATCTTTGGACCAATTAAGAAATGAAATGAGAAAATTTCCCACAGAAACCTGAACGTTCCAGGAGCCCCAGGTTAGGGACCCCTGGTCTACATAGATCCACAAAGACACAGTGCAACTCTGACCTTCTCTACACTTCTCCATCAACACTCTTAAAGCAAACATTGCATCTGTAGTACTCTTTCTTGGCATGAAACCGTACTGCTGCTCACTGATTGCAACCTCTCCTCTCAACCTGGCTTCAACAACTCTTTCCCATATCTTCTTAGTGTGGCTGATCAACTTTATGCCTCTGTAGTTACTACAGCTCTGAGCATCACCTTTGTTCTTGAAAACTGGTACTAAAACACTTCTCCATTCCTCAGGCATCCTCTCCAAGATTGCGTTAAACAGTCTAGTTAAAAAGTCCACTACCATCTCTCCTAAACATCCCCATACCTCCACAGGTATGTCATCTGGCCCAACCGCCTTTCCATTCTTCATCCTCTTCAAAGCTTCCCTCACTCCCGCTTTGCTAATCCTTGGGACTTCCTTGTTCACTATCTTTCCTTCATCCATCCATCCTCCTCTCTCTCTCTCATTTTCTTTATTCATGCAGCACATCACATTGTTGCTTAATATTAGTTTGAGGATTCTCACATTTCGTGTGCATCATAATGACAAATTATAGATCATTGCTAAAATAGAACCATCAAGTAGTCTGGTAGCTCTGGTGTGTCTTTCTGCAATGGGAAAGCCTGGAACATTATATGTTAAAGATGTCCTTAATTTAAGATAATCCATCTTCAGAGGAACCACATACAGCGGGGAAAATAAGTATTGAACACAGGAACATTTTTCTCATTAAACATATTTCTGAAGGAGTCATTGACCTGAGATTTTCACCAGATATCAGAAACAACCCAAGTAATCCATACATACAAAGAAATCAAGGCAACTGTGTTCACAGAAAAAGTTTTCTTTAATAAAGTGGAATGACACAGGGAATAAGTACTGAACACACTTGGTGGAAACCATTTAATATTTAGTAGAAAAGCCTTTGCTGGTAATAACAGCTTCCAGACGCCTCCTGTATGGAGAAACTAGGTGCAGGCATTGCTCAGGAGTGATTTTAGCCCATTCTTCCACACAGACTGTCTTCAAATCTTGAAGGTTCCGTGGGTGTCTTCTATGAACTCTGATCTTCAGTTCGTTCCATAGATTTTCAACTGAATTCAGGTCAGGTGACTGACTGGGCCATTCTAGCAGTTTTATTTTCCTTCTCTGGAGCCAGTTTAGAGTTTCCTTGGCTGTGTGTTTGGGATCATTGTCTTGCTGAAATGTCCACCCTCGTTTCATCTTCAACATCTTGACAGATGGCAACAGGTTCTTATCAAGTATGCCTCTGTACATTTGTCCCTTCATCTTTCCTTCAATTATATGAAGTCTGCCTGTACCATGTGATGAAAAACACCCCCACACCATGATGGGATGTGCAGTGCCATTTCTTCTCCAAACACGCTGTGTGTTGTGGCATCCAGGAAGTTGTATTTTGGTCTTATCTGACCAAACTATATTCTCCCAGTATTTTACTGGCTTGCCCAAATGTTGTGCAGGAAACTTTAAATGAGCTTCAACATCCTTTTTCTTCAACAATGGAGTCTTGTGAGGTGAGTGGGCATACAGCCCATGTCAGTTGATCAGTTGAGTGCATTACTTACAGTTTTCTTTTGAAACACCAGTACCTGCTAACTCCAGGTCTTTCTGGAGCTCTTCACGAGTGGTCTTTGGCTCTTGAATAACTCTTCTGATAATTCTTTTGACTTCTCTGTCAGAAATCTTGAGAGGAGCTCCTGGTCATGGCTGGTTTATGGTAAAATGATCTTCTTTCCACTTCCAAATGATGGCTCCAACAGTGCTCACTGTAACATTCACCAGTTTAGAAATGCACCTATAAACAATGCCATCATTATGTTTTGCAACAATAAGGTTGTGAAGGTCTACAGAGAGCTCTTTGCTTCTACCCATCATGAGTTCTTTGTGGTGTGACAATCTGATATTCACAGACCTTTTTAAAGGCTATCAGCTTTTTCTTTGTGTGTTCAATACTTATTCCCTGTGTCATTCCACTTTATTAAACATACAGTAGCTCACAAAAGTGAGTACACCCCTCACATTTCTGTAAATATTTTATTATATCTTTTCATGGGACAACACTGAAGATATGACACTTTGATACAATGTAAAGTAGTCAGTGTACAGTTTGTACCACAGTGTAAATTTGCTGTCCCCTCAAAATAACTCAACACACAGCCATTAATGTCTAAACCACTGGCAACAAAAGCGAGTACACCCCTAAATGAAAATGTCCAAATTGTGTCCAATTAGCCATTTTCCCTCCCCGGTGTCATGAGACTTGTTAGTGTTACAAGGTCTCAGGTGTGAATGGGGAGCAGATGTGTTAAATTTGGTGTTATCGCTCTCACACTCTCTCATACTGGTCGCTGGAAGTCCAACATGACACCTCATGGCAAAGAACTCTCTGAGGATCTGAAAAAAGAATTGTTGTTCTACATAAAGATGGCCTAGGCTATAAGAAGATTGCCAACACCCTGAAACTGAGCTGCAGCATGGTGGCCAAGATCATACAGCGGTTTAACAGTACAGGTTCCACTCAGAACAGACCTTGCCATGGTCGACCAAAGAAGTTGAGTGCACGTGCTCAGCGTCATATCCAGAGGTTGTCTTTTGAAAATAGATGTATGAGTGCTGCCAGCATTGCTGCAGAGGTTGAAGGGGTGGGGGGGTCAGCCTGTCAGTGCTCAGACCATACACCACACACTGCATCAAACTGGTCTGCATGGCTGTCGTCCCAGAAGGAAGCCCCTTGTAAAGATGATGCACAAGAAAGCCCACAGTTTGCTGAAGACAAGCAGACTAAGGCTATGGATTACTGGAACCATGTCCTGTGGTCTGATGAGACCAACATAAACTTATTTGATTCAGATGGTGTCAAGTGTGTGTGGCGGCATGATCCCCTCCCTTTGGAAACTGGGCCGCAGGGCAATATTCCAACATGATAACCACCCCAAACACACCTCCAAGACGACCCCTGCCTTGCTAAAGAAACTGAGGGTAAAGGTGATGAACTGCCCAAGTATATCTCCAGACCTAAACCCTATTGAGCATCTGTGGGGCATCCTCAAACGGAAGCTGGAGGAGGGCAAAGTCTCTAAAGCACTATTCATGCTGCATTTCCCCTCTAGTCCACTTTGGTCCGCATGCACTTTGGAGGAGCCTGGCACGCACATGGTGCTGTACATGCTCACTTTTTTCATCTACCCAGGCCAAGTGGTTGACGCATGCGCACAACCATCATTTGTAGTTTCACTCCCGCCCTATAGGCAGCGCCAATACGCTGACGCACCAGGATTTTCACCAACAAAGAAATGCTGCTTGGATTCTGCTGCTTGACTTCCCGGTTTTCACTCCTTTTCCACGAAGATGCTGCTGCCGCCGCTGTATGAAAGTATGTATGTATGATTCATGTATGTTTTTATTCTCATCTTCCGCTTCCTCGTTGTCTTTTTCGTCTACTTTCTTTGTATGCTGTGTCAATATTGCCACCTCGTGAACGGGACGTTCAGTCTTTCGCATGCACTGTCAACACGTTCAGGTTGGGGGCAGGCAGCGCAGTCACAAAATTTGGGCTGCACGCGGTCGTCTGCAGTCGAGCACTGCGGACACAAACGGAGTGAAGATGATGACATAAATTTTGTCACACGAGGTTTCCAGTTACACGTACGTGGACAGCAGAGGTACAGCATGAATCCAGCTTAATATCCACCAGCTCCGTGATGTCATCATGGAGAATGGAAAAGGATTCCAGTGGCAACCTGTGAAGCTCTAGTGAACTCCATGCCCAGAGTTAAGGCAGTGCTGGAAAATAATGGTGGCCACACAAAATACTGACACTTTGGGCACAATTTGGACATTTTCACTTAGGGGTGTACTCACTTCTGTTGCCAGCGGTTCAGACATTCATGGTCGTGTGTTGAGTTATTTTGAGGGGACAGCAAATTTACACTGTTATACAAGCTGTACACTGACTACTTTACATTGTATCAAAGTGTCATATCTTAAGTGTTTTCCCATGAAAAGATATAATGAAATATTTACAAAAATGTGAGGGGTGTACTCACTTTTGTGAGATACTGTAACTGGTTTTGTGAACACAGTTGCCTTGATTTCTTTCTATGTATGGATTACTTGGGTTGTTACTGATACCTGGTGAAAATCTCAGGTCAATTGCTCCATCAAAAATACATTTAATGAGAAAAATGTTGACATTTTCAATACTTATTTCCCCCACTGTATATTGTGTTATTTAAAGCTTATTTGTGCACGCAATCTGGCTTCATTAAAACCTGTCCCTATCCGCAAACTGGCAAGGTTGCTTCCGTGGCAGCTTTTAGAGTCATGCCTCTTCCACAAGCCTTTCAGCGCCACAGTCTGATTCCGTGTCTGTGTTGTTGCACTGTAAGTAGAGACAATAGTTCTTGTCATGATGATGATGAGGATCATCATCACCATCCATTTATGCTGTAAGCTTTAGTTGTTTCCATGTGCTTCCATCCTGTAGGAGGATTTCAATTTCCTTATCCTAGAACAACTACTAGAAATGCCCATACGTATGTTGGTGAGATAAATAGGGGTGTGTCTTCTGTGCTGTCGTTCGCCATGCTGTATGTTTGCTGGCTAGTATCACTAGTAAGTATCACTTATACACAGTAGATGGCAGAGGAAAGAGAGGTGACAGCAATGGACAATATTCACACATTAATGCAAGGTTTAATCTGCCATTGATTGTATAAAATTATAAAGTTGGAAACCCTGTCATTGCGCTTCATACCCAATATGATTCATTGTCATGAGGTGGCTCAGCTTGTCAGAGATCACCCAGGATTTTCAGCCATACTGTAGGTTGTTCTGAAGAGGTGTGGTTTCCAAAAAGCAGACGAGATAAGAACCCCAGCACTGCTTTAGATCTACTTTGCAACAAGCAACTACTGACCCAGTGTGACACTTGTTCTATTCTGTAGCACTGTTGGCACTGGAATGGTGTCATATGAAGGAGTTCTCCACTTGCTGCAGGTTCTAGTTGGAATGGTTTACTATTGATCTGCTGGAGTAAAGCTATGGCTTATGTCAAAATGAAAGGAGAGTTGCATGATGAACCCCAAATAAGAGTTAAATCTGTCCTCAGCTTCATTAGAAGTTGTTCCATCAACTCTCTTTTCTATGTTGTATTGTGATTTAATTTTGTTAACTCACAATGTGATGATTTGGTTGCATGTTTTCTCTGTTTGTGGACCTTTAATGTAGTGTAACTTGGCAAAATAATGCTCCAAATGGCCAGCTGGTGGAACTGAGTTGTGTGACCCCGATTATGGTTATAAGATGAAATGATTTACAATAATCTCACACTGTCAGCATTCTCCCAACAAAGTCCCTAAACATTTCCTTAGCCTCAATATTGTGTCTCAACAGTCACCAAAATCTGTTCATTTGACCATTTCAATTTAAAGCAACATGTCGCTTTCCACGCCACACAACTAGCACGCTAAATCAGCTGAACATTAGCCACCTGAACCAAAGGTAATAATGAGGGACTGGTGACAGACTGCCTGTCACGCCTTTCCCCGCTGACTCCCTCTTCCCTCTTTTTTGTGCATCTCCATCTTCACGCCAGTACCACAGTAATACTCCCCTGCATCTATATGGCTCTCACTCCCACACAGTTCCATAATGATGCTGACATTTAACACAATACAGGAGTGTTATTCCAGCGACAGTGCACAAGGTCAGCTCATTAGATGGCATAACCGATGTGGGGACCATATCCCAACCTGCCACTAATACAGATTGGGGTCAGCCACATGAATGACAATATAACAACAATAAAGACTCAACACAGCGAATGACCTCCGATGTCATTCTCTATATGTGTGAAATATTTTACGCTTTGGTGTACAATTTCTAGGCATTTCAGTGAGGAAAACTTTTTTAAGTGTATCCATTTATCTCAGCAAGGAGCAGGTTGAGAAGCAAGGGATTTAAAGCCCACATTATTACTAACTTTGTTATGTCAGCATAACTTACAAATAGGAGTGTGCCATATTGTACCACTCACAGGAATCCCAGGGTAAATGTTGATCCCGGGGTAAAAGTGAATATTGCAGTATTCTGTTTTAACCTCATAATGACATCACACGATTATGCTGTGGGTGTAAAACATAAACATGGCACTACTGTTGCTCTGCTGCTGGAGTTACTTTAAAAAGAACCCATTTTGGTGGTGTGGAAATACATTGAACAAAAATCTAAACACATAATTTTTTTTTATCAGTCGGGAAATATTTCAACTGAACAATTATTTTAGTCTTGCCTTATAATTCAAGCAACATAAACATGACTAACAATTTACTGGACACGATTCATGAGTTATCACAGCCTGAACACACCAGGGGTCAGCGGACAGAGCTCACAGCATACAGTACAGAGTGTGTCCACCATTGGCATCTTGTAAAGTGGTACCTCTCTGGCGCATAGTGTTCACGAGATTGTCAATAGTGGCCTGTGGAATGTTGTCCCATTCCTTCAGCAGTGCAACTGGGAGCTGGCGCATGTTTTCTGGAACCGGAACACATCGTCTGACCCGCTGATCCAGAACATCCCAAAGGTGTTCAATTGGCAACATATTGGGTGAATACGCTGGTCAACTGAGAACAGGGACATCCTCATCAAGGAACTCTGAGCAGATTTGAATGATGCACATTCAAGCGTGTTGACACCACTGTCACAGACATCCCAATGTTCAGCCTGCCAGTGGCATACTCCCTCATTGCTTGTGACAAAAGTCCACATTTTGGGGTGGCTTTTTATTGACCCTAGCGCAAGGAGTGCCTGTGTATTGGTCACACTGACTGACCAACTCAATGTTATGCTCTATGTAGCTCAGGGGTGGAATAACTCAATGAGTGAGTAATCTCACAGGGAGTGGTCAATGGGAATTGGCTCACCAGAATTGAGCAAAACAAATCATTCAGTACACCAATAAACACTATTTGTGGGCATATTTCATTATAGGTCAATTTAACTTAGCTGGCAAAAGCCAGCTCTGCTCTGGGGCACCGCCTCGGCCCCGTGGAGGAGATAGGAGAGAAGAGGATGGTGGCTAAGCTGACACGTTGAACATACTGAGGAGCTCATTTAGCAGCAGGCTGCACCATCCTAAATGCTCGAGAAAGAGGTCCTTCCTTCCTACCTGCTGCTGTCAGACTTTATAATCTAACCTGTGCTGCTCACAGAGACTGTACATAACACTACTACTTTGCACAGTAGGAATCATTTCCTTCCAATACACTACTAATACAATTGTTACTGAAGGTGGCAACAACACTGTTCATTCAACTGTGAAATATACTGTATAGATTTATATTTGAATGCTAGAACAAGGATCCGGTGTACCCTGAACGGTATGGAGTTACCGGGGCCCCACCCTGGAGCCAGGCCTGGGGGAGGGGCTCGATGGCTAGCATCTGGTGGCCGGGTTTCTGCCCATGGGACCCGGCCGGACTCAGCCCAAACGAGTGACATGGATCCGCCCTCCAGTGGGCTCAGCACCTGCAGGAGGGACCATGGGGTCCAGTGCTACATGGATCAGGTGGCGGTCAAAGGCGGAGACCTTGGCAGTCTGATCCCAAGCTTCCTAAACTGGCTTTTGGGATATGGAATGTCACCTCTCTGGTCGGGGAGGAGCCTGGGCTGGTGCACGAGGTTGAGAGATACCGGCTAGATATAGTCGGCCTCACCTCAACACACGGCTCCGGTTCCGGAACCAGTCTCCTGGAGAGGGGCTGGAGCTTTGCCTACTCTGGAGTTGCCCCAGGCAAGAGGCGATGAGCAGGGGTGGGTATTCTTGTATCCCCCCACCTTGTTGCCTCTATATTGGAGTTTTCCCCGGTGGACAAAAGGGTTGTTTCCCTGCACCTTCGGGTTGGGAAACGGGTCCTGACTATCATTTGTGCCTATGCACCAAGTGATGGTTCAGAGTACCCACCCTTTTTGCAGTCTCTGACTGGGGTGCTGGAGAGTACTCCTCTTGGAGAATCCATTGTCCTACTGGGGGACTTCAATGCACACGTGGGCAATGGCAGTGAAACCTTGAGGGGGGTGACTGGGAGGAACGGCCTGCCCGATCTGAACCTGAGTGGTGTTCAGTTATTGGACTTCTGTGTTAACCACAGTTTGTCCATAACAAACACCATGTTCAAGCATAAGGGTGTCCATATGTGCACCTGGCACCAAGACACCCTAGGTTGCAGGTCGATGATCAATTTTGTGTCATCAGACCTGCGACTGTATGTCTTGGACATTCAGGTAAAGAGAAGTGCAGAGCTGTCAACTGATCACCACCTGGTGGTGAGTTGGATCCGATGGCAGGGGAGGAAGCCATTCAGACCTGGTAGATCCAAACATATAGTGAGGGTGTGCTGGGAACGTCTGGCTGAGGCCCCTGTCCGGGAGGTCTTCAACTCCCACCTCCGGAAGAACTTCAACCACATTCTGAGGGAGTCTGGAGACATGGAGTCTGAATGGGCCATGTTCTCCACCTCCATTGTTGAACGGCCGCAAGGTCGTTGGGGCATCTCGTGGTGGCAATCCCCGAGCCAAGTGGTGGACACTAGTGGTGAGGGGGACCATTAAGCTGAAGAAGGAGTCCTATCAAGCTTGGTTGGCTTGTGGAACTCCCAAATCAGCCTAGGTGTACCGGCAGGCCAAGCGGAGTGCAGCTCGGATGGTTGCTGAAGCAAAAACTCGGGTATGGAAGGAGTTCGATGAGGCCATGGAACAAAACTTTCGGTCGGCCTCGAAGAGATTCTGGCAAACTGTCTGGTAGCTCAGGAGGGGGAAGCAGAGCCCTGTCCACACTGTGTATGGTGCGGATGGGGAACTGCTGACTTCGACTGGAGATATTGTCGGGCGGTGGAAGGAATACTTCGAGGATCTCCTTAATCCCACTGACACGCCTTCCACAGAGGAAACAGGGCTTGTGGACGAGGGGGACGACTCGCCTATCACAGGGGCTGAGGCTGCCAAGGTGGGTAAAAATCTCTTTGGTGGCCGGGCCCCGTGGGTGGACGAGATTCACCCTGAGTACCTCAAGGCCCTGGATGTTGTAGGGCTGTCATGGTTGACACGCCTCTGCAACAATGCATGGAGGTCGGGGACAGTGCTTTTGGCATGGCAAACCGGAGTGGTGGTTCCTCTCTTCACAAAACGGGACCGGAGGGTGTTCTCCAACTTTAGAGCACTCACACTCCTCAGCCTTCCTGGGAAGGTCTATGCCAAGGTACTGGAGAGGAGAGTCCAGCCATTGGTCAAACCTCGGATTCAGGAGGAGCAATGTGGTTTTTGTCCTGGCCGTGGCACATCGGACCAGCTCTTTACCTTCTCGAGAATCCTCGAGGGTTCGTGGGAGTTTGCCCAACCAGTTTACATGTGTTTTGTGGACTTGGAGAAGGCATTCGACCGCATCCCTCGTGGTTTTTTTGTGGGGGGTGCTTTGGGAGTATGGGGTATTGGGCTTGTTGTTACGAGCTATTAGGTCTCTGTACGACCGTTGTGAGAGTTTGGTTCGTATTGCCAACACTCGGTCAGACTCATTCCCAGTGAGAGTTGGACTCCGCCAGGGCTTCCCTTTGTCACTGATTCTGTTCATAATTTTTATGGACAGGATTTCTAGGTGCAGCCAGGGAACGGAGAGTGTCATGCTTGGTGACCACAGGATCTCATCTCTGTTGTTTGCAGATGATGCTGTCCTGCTGGCTTCATCCAGCAATGACCTACAGATCTTACTGGGACAGTTTGTCACTGAGAATCAGTACTTCCAAGTCCGAGTCCATGGTCCTCAGCCGGTAAAAGGTGGATTGTCCTTTCCGGGTTGGGGACAAGCTCCTGCCCCAAGTGGAGGAGTTGAAGTATCTTGGGGTCTTATTCACGAGTGAGTGGAGAATGGAGCGAGAGACTGACAGATGGATCGGAGCAGCATCTGCAGTGATACGGATGTTGTACCGGTCTGTTGTGGTGAAGAGGGAGCTAAGTTCTAAGGCAAAGCTGTTGATTTACCGGTCAATCTACATTCCTACCCTCGCCTATGGTCATGAGCTTTGGGTAATGACCAAATGAACGAGATTGCGAATACAAGCGGCTGAAATGAGCTTTCTTCATAGGATTGTTGGACTCACCCTCAGAGATAGGGTGAGGAGCTCAGTCATCCGGGAGAGGCTCAGAGTAGAATCGCTGCTCCTCCACATTGAAAGGAGTCAGTTGAGGTGGTTTGGGCATCTGATCAGGATGCCTTCTGGACGCCTGCCACTTGAGGTGTTTTGGGCACGTCCCTCTGGGAGGAGACCCCGGGGCAGACCCAGCACTCGTTGGAGAGACTATGTCTCCCAGTTGGTCTGAGAATGTCTTGATATCCTCCCTGGAGAGCTGGAGCAGGTGGTTGGGGAGAGGGAAGTCTGGACTTCTCTTCTTGAACTGCTGCCTCCGTGACCCGGCCCTCCGGAAAAGTGGTTGAAGATGGATGGATGGATTTATATTTATATATTGCCGGATGATTTATTTAACTAACTGTAATGCTGTAAATACCATTTAACTGCAATGTTCTCGCACTCTGTATATATACTGTGTGGCATTGTTGCATCCCCCTACGAAAAATTGCTTTTGGACAATCATATGTATATTTACTGTTTGTCTACCCAATTTCTTTATCATAGTCATTATCTTATTTACTATTGCTCTGAATGCTACTATCCCTCTGCTGCAGTAATCCTGTAATTTCCCCATTGTGGAACTAATGAAGGTTTATCTTATCTTATCTTATCAGTTCCTGCATTTACATTTTTGTTCAGTATATTTTTATCTTAGGGCTGTTTCTTGGGATTAAAAAATTTGCCAGAGAATTTTTCAATGCGCAAATTATTCACGCCGGTGTCGTGTGAAGTTTCCAGTGTTCGGATACTGTTTTTGTTCTGCTTTGAACACTTTGGGCCAAATTTATCCAGCCACCTGAAGAATAAACACATTATTGAATATGAGGCCAACCAAAAAGTCCAAGGGGAGGTCTTAGCAACGGCGACTTCTAAGGCAAGTGAACTGGCTCAGCATATAGAGGCGCACTTTTAATGTGCTGGTTTATGTTATTTTGTTACAATATGTGACAGAGAATCCGAAACTCAACCTGAGTTCATGAACTGAAGAAAAAAAATGTTTCTTTCTTCTTACTGAATTTGTTGAAGGCAAATAATGCTATGCTGGAAACTGTTTTGAAGTAAATTAAAAAAAGATAATAGTATTTTTTGATATCGGCAATGACATTCTTCACAGAAATATTGTGATATTTTGTTAAGAGTAAATTATAATAAACACGATGACAACAGTCTCCAATATATGAGTGCTTGACCTTATGTGCACCTTCTGTGTCGTACCCGCTCTCATTCATCCATTTCAGCTCTTCACTCATCCTCCCACACTCATCTGCTCATCTATTCTCATCCAAACTGCTCCCATACAAGCATTTTTCAACCTGCTACCCACTCTTCTTCTCACTTTTCTCTCTTGTTTTTTTCATGGTGTCACCTTTTCACTGCCAACTATTAAATCTGTTGTCTGTCCAATAGAAATGATTACATTCCATTTGTGACTGTTAACTCACAGCATTTATCTGCCCCTGTTGATGAATATCCTGATTCAACATGTAATACGTACCTCTCTGCACCAGCATCGTGACCTCACTGCCTCTGGGACATTTGCTCAGCAGGTCCACCACCTGGTTGTGACTCATGTTTTGGACATTTCTCTTGTTGACCTCCATCAGAATGTCACCCTCTTTTAGGCCACGGCACCGTGGATAGTCCACTATCTGCTTGACCCGCTGCCCTCCTCCCGTCAGGCTGTCAGCAATTGTGAATCCAAAACCTTTGTCACCCTTCTCCATGTGAATGGTGATGAGCTCTGGCTGGGTGGCTATAGATGACGCCAGGGAGACCACATCGCTTGAGTAGCCGTGTGAACCATTAGATGCCACTTCAGCTGAAGGGCTGTGTGGTCGCGGCTCACGCATCCCATTAATGGGTCCGGCCTGGTTGGAAGGAGAGTCAAATGTCTCTTGTCCATTAACGATGATGGGTTCCTTGTCCAAGATCGCCACTGATGTCACCAGGCTGGTGTTCGGGTCATCGGGATCAAAGGGCAGCGGGTACCCACGGCATAGGGCCAGGTCCACCATGGAGCCGATGGGGATGGATTGGAAGATCTTCACCACCTGAGCATGGGTGTAGCCCAGCACAATGGTGTCATTCACACTGACTATCACATCGCCTGCACAGAAGAAGATCACAGTGTTAGTGATGGTGCCATGTACATCATAAAAAAAGGGGAAAAAAAGAAACATTGAGATCAAATTCATGTGGCACAATTTTATCTATCTGGTTGTGTGATGATGCCATTTCAAATAACATGGAGATGCAGTGAAACAACAGCATAGTCTGGTTTTAAAATGAAAAAGCAGTGCCCCCTGCAGTTAGTGGCCTTGTACTGCACCTGTCTCCATCTTGCCATCAACAGCAGCAGGCCCATCCAGCACCAGACTTTTGATCTGTAGAAACTCATCTGGCTCGTCACCGCCAACCACAGTGAAACCAAATCCACGGCGGCTTTTCTTCAACTTTGTGTTGATAAATGTTCCTTTCAGCTCTGCTGGGTTTCTTGTAAAGAAAGGCTTCCCCCCTAGAGATTACAGCAGAGATAGCTCTTACCATTGTGTCTATCCACACATTGACATTTAAGCATAACTGAATATTTTTAAAGAGGAATGTAGAAATTTTGTCTTGTAAATGTTTAATCACACAGCTTTTGCCTAATATGTGCTTCATGCAGGTGAATGAAAATGGACAGTTCGGCCTTTGATTACCCAAACAGTCTTGATGAGATTGGCAATGAGAAAACGTATTAATTCTTTGCTCCTTGGCTGTAGTTTTCTAAAACGTGAGAAACAGTCAGATGGGTCTAACTTTAGCATGCTTTACCTGCCACTTCAACATACCATAATTTCCTTTTGTGGCACATATAAATATCACATAAAAAACTGTAATTAGATCAGCAAATATGTTTGTGACACATGGCGCTTTATTTAGGGGACGATGTCAGAAAAAGACAATGAATTCATTTGTAATGTAGATGTAACTAAAATGACAGTTTTTAATCTAAATCAATTTACTGGACAAAAGTAAAAAAAAAAAAAAAAAAAATGCAGTGTGAAACGCACACATCTCTCCATCAGCGCTATGATCGAGATACAGATTTTTGTTTTGATCCACACTGTACTCTATACACTCATATGCAGGGCTTGACATTAACTTTTTTGCTCACCAGCCACTGTGGCTAGTGAGTTTCCAAAGTTACTAGCCACTCAGCCTTTTCACTAGCCACAATTTTGTAGTTGGAAAATTATGTCTAATGTGATCAAATTTGACTATCGCATGCTGAATTTTACTTGAAATAAATTTACAACCTTTTTAAATGTAAATGACCCTTATACATATTAAAATAGTAAGAGAAACTGTTTAATTATTAACAGCAGTAAATACTGTAAAACAGTCAAGAAAATATTTGCAATATGAGAGTGAAGTACAAGTAGATTTGGGATCCGTTCCAATTCTCATTTTTGCCTCTTGCCCTTTGCCTACCCCCACCCCTTGCCCTAGAAATCAAAGGCCAAGAAGCAGGGGTTGAAAATGACCCCTATGAATTGGGACACTCCTTCAGGGCTGCACGATGTCATTAGTAATTGCTGATGGATTTAATCTAAATCTACACTACCTGTTTTCAGCAGGAAAAGAAAACTGATGAGAAAAAAGTCTCATCATAAGGAGAAAAATGTCTCAAATTTATATGATCAATTCTAATCAGTAGAAAAAGTCAGAAATTTTCTAGAAAGAAAGCTGTAAATTCAGAGAAAAACTTGGACCCCCTGGCGGGCCGTTTTTGGCCATATGTTTGACACCCCTGAGCCAGTACATTAAACATACATAATCAGAAGTTTAACTTCCATGAAATAGCTGCAAATCACAGATATCAGATAATCACAGATAAACAAAAGTTCACCTCAGAAGAAGCTTCATTTGCTCTTTACAGCTACATAAAGTTTAGTCACGTTTTCTCTCCGTCATACAAACACTTAAATTTGCACGACTAAAGGGAACTTCTTGCTCTAAAAATAATCATATTTAACCACAGAGGAAGGAATTTATGTGGGGGGAGAAAGCAGAGGTTATTCTCACCGCTGGGTGGGGGATCAGGGGCAGTTATCCCGTGATCTGATCACTTAGAGCAGCTGATATCTGTTCATTTCTCCAGGCTGGCTATAAAATGAACTGAGCCACGGAGAAGACCATTTACACCAGCAGGTGTTTTCACTTATCAGCAATCAGTGGGAAGAAGTTCACTGAAATCTGCTGTTGAAGACACTGGTTGGAGGTAAAACCTGCAGGGTCTTGGCTCTCCATGGCACATGGTTGGACACCCCTGATTTACACCTTCACCTGTACGCAGCACGCTGAGCATCTTTGCCTGTGTACTGGGGCTGCTGCTGCCAACAATGAACCAATGAGAATACAGTGTGTGCACAGCTAGTGCTTATGGGAGTTGTAGTTTTGTAGTCTGACACTGCAATAGGCTCATTATTTAGACGTCACTTGAGAAAACTACACCCACCAAAGTGGCTAGTGGGAGTTGCTGTCTTACCCGCCACCAGTGGAATCCACCCACCAGTGGTGGGCTGGCGGGTATTAATGTTAAGCCCTGCTCATATGTATATGCCTGATGATTTTCCATCATACATAATTCTCCGTGAAATAAATCAGAATGCCCAAAAAGACTGCATAATGTGAAAGCAATTGGAAAAAAAAATCCTGGCTCCACACCTTGGTTTTGGTCTGCTTTAAACAGATGAACAGCTAAAAACACATGCTTCTAGGTGGAGATAAATATATAATAAAGATTATATAAATTGTCCAGCACACACCTATGACGTTATTCCATTTCCTCTGAATGTGTTGCAGTGGGAACTGCAAATCAGTTTGATCTTAAGTCTTCACTGTTTGATAACTAAACATTTAATTCTTTTTTTTTGTCGTTATTATCTTGCTTTGTAAAGAAAGATTGTTTCTCATCATGTTGATAGAGATACTCAATATTACCGCTACTGTCCTGTCTCCTAATTATACATCGGAATGTTTTTGTAAATAAGCAAAAGAAAGTGAGTCACCAGCAGAACTTTTACTTTGAATGTCTTACTCCTGTTGCAGCAGAAGAGTTCTAAATCCTTAATGAATAAATCACGTTTGTAACAAGGGATGCACCAATATATCGGCTGAACATTAGAAATGAACGATATTCACTTTAATGATTGATATCAGCCTATCGGCAAATAAGACGTGACTACGATGGCAGTGGCTGATATTTATCTGTGTGTCAGTTATGTAGTATTGATTTTGCCCTGAAATATGGTAAATGGTGTTCACTTATATAGCGCGTTTTCTCATCTCTAGATGACCAAAGCGCTTTACAGATCCTGCTATCCACCCATTCACACACTGATGGCAGCAGAGCTGCCATACACAGGTGCTGGCCTGACCCATCAGGAGCAACTGGGGGTTCAGTGTCTTGCTCAAGGACACTTCAACATGCAGACAGAGCGGGAATTGAACCCCTGATCCTCCGAACAGTAGTCAGCCAGACTACACTGCACCACAGCCGCCCCACAGACAGAAGTAGCCTACAGCTACAAATTCAGAATACAGCTAGGACTTTAAAGTATTTGTTTTCTGCTTTGTTGTTGTTTTTTTATATTGTATATATCTTTGCATCCTTGCTATTAAGGATGGAATAGACGACAACAAAAACAAACAATCAATATCAGCTATTGGCCTTTAGCAATAAGCGTACTTATTTTTTCAAAGATTCTTATTGGCCCAAAATTTCATAATCAGTAAATTTCTAGTAAGTAACCTATTAACTTTGGACATTATAACAGTTTAAATGGACATGAACTCCTTAAATCCTAATAAAAAGTAAGGTAATGCCTGGTTTTAGAAATGACTGATCAGTAGTGTACACGATTCACCTTTCAGTTCTGTCATGGTAATGTAACATGGTGTATTTAGGATCTGTAAGCATAAATATTTACGTTTGACTCCTGCAGGGCCGGGAGGTAGAGCTGGTGGGACCTGTGGGTCCCTGTATGTCTCCAGGTGGTTCGGAGCATAATTTGCCAGTGGCGCCGCTGCTGAAGAGTGCTCTTCTATCCACTCTGCACAAACATAATAAATTTCACATTAATCCACACACCACATTTAACACAAATCTCTATCATATATTCAACACATAAACCCTTGAAATACACCACACAAAAACCCATAGCTTAAAGCAAATACAATCTTAACAATAATTTAGTAGTATTATTCAGCTATTATCCTCTTCTTATTTGTCAACCCAGCCACAGGGGGTACACAAACCAGTGTACTCCTAGTGTCAGAAAGGGCATCCGACGTAAAAACCTTTGCCAAATCAAACATGCGGATCATGACGAATGAGACTTTCATACCAGATCGGTCGAGGCCCGGGTTAACAATGACTGCCACCGGTGCTGTTAACCGACAGGGTGCTGGTGGGAATTGGGCTACTGTTGGTCGAAGATCGAGGAGGAGGAGAGGGGGAAGGCGTGTAGGAGGGAGAGGGAGAAAAGGAAAGGTAGAAGTGTGGAGGTGAGAGTAGGGACGTTAAATGTAGGGACTATGACTAATAAAGGCAGAGAGTTGGATGATATGATGGAGAGAAGAAAGGTAGATATACTGTGTGTTCAAGAAACTAGATGGAAGGGAAGCAAGGCTAGGAACACTGGAGGGGGATTTAAACTGCTCTACCATGGTGTAGATAGGAAGAGAAATGGAGTAGGAGTAATCTTGAAGGAAGAGTATGTGGAGTGTTCAGGAGGTAAAGACGGAGTCAGACAGGATCATTAGTTTGAAGCTAGAAGTCAAAGGTGTGATGTTGAATGTTGTCAGTGCATATGCCCCACAAGTTGGATGTCGGGTAGAAGAGAAAGAGGAATTCTGGAGTAAGTTGGATGAAGTGGTAGAGAGTGTTCACAAAGGGGAGAGAGTGATGATTGGTGAGACTTTAATGGACATGTAGGTGAAGGGAACAGAGGTGATGAGGAGGTCCTGGGTAGGTACGGTCTTAAGGAGAGAAATGTGGGTGGACAGATGGTTGTGGATTTTGCTAAAAGGATGGAAATGGTTGTGGTGAACACATGCTTCAAGAAGAGAGAGGAATATATGGTGACTTACAGGATTGGAGGAAGGTGCACATAGGTGGACTACACCTTATGCAGAAGGAGAAATCTGAAAGAGATAGGAGACTGCAAGGTGATGGCAGGGGAGAATGTAACTAGACAACATCAGATGATAGTCTGTAGGATGACTTTGCAAAGCAAGAAGAGGAAAACAGTGAAGACAGAGCCAAAGATTAAGTGGGGGAAGTTACAGAAGGAAGAAGGTCGCACAGAGTTCAGGAAGGAGTTAATACAGGCTCTGGGTGGTAGCGAAGAATTACCAGATGACTGGGGAAGTACAGCAAAAGTATTGAAGGAAACGGGTAGAAAGGTATGTGGTGTATCCAGCGAACAGAGGAAAGAAAACAAAGAGACGGTGGTGGAATGAGGAGGTACAGTAAAGTATTCAAAGGAAGAGGTTAGCAAAGAAAAATTGGGATAGTCATGGAGGTGAAGAAAGTAGACATGAGTATTTGGAATCTAGGTGCATGGCAAAGAGAGGTTGCAAAGGCAAAGAAAGAGGCATATAGTGAGGTAGGGGTGTGTGTGTGTGTGTGTGTGTGAGTGAGTGAGTGAGTGAGTGAGTGAGTGAGTGAGTGAGTGAGTGAGTGAGTGAGTGAGTGAGTGAGTGAGAGAGAGAGAGAGAGAGAGAGAGAGAATGGGTGGATAGGATCTGTAAAGCACTCTGGTCATCTAGAGATGAGAAAAAGCTCTATATAAGTGAATGCCATTTACTATTTAGTGAGTTGTACGAGAGGCTAAACACTAAGGAAGGAGAAAAGGACTTGTATTGATTGGCTAAACAGAGAGATTGAGCTGGAAAGGATGAGCAGCAAGTTAGGTTGATTAAAGAAAGAGATGGTAATGTACTAACAAGTGATGAAAGTGTGTTGAGAAGGTGGAAAGAGTAGTTTGAGGAGCTGATAAATGAAGAAAATGAGAGACAGAGGAGGATAGATGAAGGAATGATGGTGAACAAGGAAGTCCTGAGGATTAGCAAGGCAGAGTGAGAGCAGCTTTGAAGAGGATGAAGAATGGAAAGGCAGTTGGGCCAGATGACATACCTGTGGAAGTATGGAGATGTTTAGGAGAGATGGCAGTGGACCTTTTAACCAGATTGTTTAACACAATCTTGGAGAGTGAGAGGATGCCTGAGGAATGGAGAAGAAGTGTTTTAGTACCAATTTTCAAGAACAAAGGTGATGCTCAGAGCTGTAGTAACTACAGAGGCATAAAGTTGATCAGCCACACTATGAAGATATGGGAAAGAGTTGTTGAAGCCAGGTTAAGAGAAGAGGTGACAATCAATGAGCAGTAGTACGGTTTCACGCCAAGAAAGCATTACAGATGCAATGTTTGTTCTAAGTGTTGATGGAGAAGTATAGAGAAGGTCAGGAGGAGTTGCACTGTGTCTTTGTAGATCTAGAGAAAGCATATGATAGGGTGGCAAGAGAGGAAGTGTGGTACTGTATGAGGAAGTCAGGAGTGGTAGAGAAGTATGTGAGGGTGGTGCGGGACATGTATGAGGACAGCAAGACGGTGGTGACGTGCGCTGCAGGAGTGACGGATGGATTCCAGCTGGGGGTGGGGTTACATCGGGAATCAGCTCTGAGCCCCTTCTTGTTTGCCATGGTGATGGACAGGCTGATAGACGAGGTCAGGGAGGAGTCTAAGTGGACCATGCTGTTTGCAGATGACATTGTGATTTGTAGTGAGAGTAGGGAGCAGGTGGAAGAGAACCTGGAGAGGCGGAGGTATGCTCTGGAGAGAAGACGAATGAAAGTCAGTAGAAGCAAGACAGAATACATGAGTGTGAATGAGAGGGATGCAGGTGTAATTGTGAAGATGCAAGGAGTAGAGGTAGTGAAGGTAGATGAGTTTAAATACCTGGGGTCAACCATCCAAAGCAATGGAAAATACACAAGAGAGGTGAAGAAGAGTGCAGGAAGGGTGGAGTGGGTATTCTACTTTTCCACACTGCGTCAAGCTGAAACTGTCAAACGATTACATCACCAACAAATCCTCTCCCCATAATGGAGACACAACAGGTGAGAGGACCGAGCATAGGAACGGCCATTAAGAATTTCCTGGCCACTTCATTTGATTCCTGGCTCTTGGTACTTGAAACAGGGCTAATGCTACAAGTAAAATGTAGCGTAGCATACAGAAGATGTTATTTGAGTTATTAATTAATTCAGATCAATAGCAAAAATCCATAAATTGTATAAAACTCCAGTAATTTGATCAGATCAAAATATGTGCTAACACTTCCGGTTGTGGCTGCCACGTAGGACGGACGTGTCTCGCTCTGCTCTGCTCCTGGAAAAAAAAAAAAAAATCGGCAAATAACTCTCTCATTTGGGACAGAACGTATCCCAGCATTTGGGCGAGGATATGTCGGCGAAGCCTAAGGCTGGAAAACCAGGAAAAGGAAAAAGCGAGCCGCCGAAACAGTCCAAATTAACGGACTTTCAGGTCTGTGACGCAGTAAACAAAACTCCATATATGGCGGAGGAGGCTGGCAACGCTGCGATATCTGCGAGGAATGGCGCAGATGCGCTGATGGCTGCCATGAGTTCAATGAGAGCGGACTTTTCCTCTAGATTTGATGGGATTATGACAGCGTTGGAAGGAATAAGAAAGGAATTGGGTGACTGTGTAGAACGAACGGCGCAGATGGAGCTCCGTCTCGCTAGTGCTGAAGATGACGTCACCCGTCTTCAATTAAAGGTGCGCACTTTGGAAAAAAAAAATAAATCTCTGGAAGATAATATTTTGGATTTGGAATCTCGGTCGAGACAGAATAATTTGAGGCTGGTGGGTCTTCCAGAGGAATCAGAAGGTCGGGACGTATGTTCCTTTCTGGAAAAGTGGATTCCGGAGGTGCTGGGCAGCGAGGAGTTGCAATCAGCAGTGGTTCTGGAAAAAGCACATCGTATTGGCCCACGGAGAGATAAGGGACCGCCGAGGACCTTAATTATGAAGTTTCTTAGCAACAGAGACAGGATGAAGATCTTCAACGCTGCACGAGCTAAAATAGGAGAGATTAAACACCAGGACCAGCAGGTGCGGTTCTACCCAGATTTGGCCACAGGAATCCAGCAATTGAGGAAGCAGTTTGATCCCGTACGTAAGGAGCTGCGCAACCTTGGGATTCGTCATGGTGTAATCTATCCTGCGAGACTGCTGACCACGTATGAGGGCAGAACCCACATCTTCAAGACCCCAGAGGAGGCGCAGGAGTTCATCAAAAAGATCAAAGAAGAAGAAGAGACTGGTGGGAGCTAAGCATGAACAAAATATAAGGTAGAATAATTAAGCATTTGCACAGGCATCTGACTGACTTGAAGTAAATAGTAAGTTTACAAAATATAGATTGTATTATATATTAAAAAAACAAAACAAAACAAACAAACAAACAAAAAAACTATGATGTACAAAGTTGTTAAAAATTTTGGAGTTAAGTTGGAAAACTACAGAGGAGAGTTAATGTTACGTCATTAAAAGCAGTAGAGTTAGGGTGATTGGGAGGATGAAGAAGGAGTGGCTTAGGCTGTTCCCCGTGGGTGTGGAACGGTCGATGGCTATATCGGGAGACAGAATTTTTCTTTTGATTTTGGGGGGTTTGCCACAAGTGTGGGAAGGGGAAATTTGTTTGTGTGTAGTTTGTAGGATGAATGTTCAACCACTCATGTTTTTGCTTCTCTGTATGAGCATGTTTACACTGCAAGGTAATCCCAAACTCTCTATTGATCATGGACCAAAGTGTTAATCTTAATTTAACTTCATGGAATTGCAGAGGTCTACAAAATTTAAAAAAACTTAAACAAGTTATGAATAAAATAAAGGACATGGGTTCAAGAATTGTGTTTTTACAAGAAACTCATCTGATAGAGGAGGATGTTAAAAGAATTAGGAGTAGATGGCAGGGAAGTGTATTCACCTCTTCATTTTCATCCCGAGCCAGGGGAGTTATGACTCTCATACATAAATCAGTTCCTTTTCAAGTGAAAAATGTAATTGGAGACAAATTTGGAAGATATGTAATCATTCAAGGTTCTTTGCTATTAGAAAATATAAATCTTGTGAACTTATATGGTCCCAATATAGATGATCAGAAGTTCTTTGCTAATTTATTTCTCATCTTATCATCACTTACAGGGCAACATATAATAGCAGGGGATTTTAATTGTACATTGAATCCAGGTGTGGATAGATCAACAGGACTGGATTGTACGCACATTGGATGTAGGATGACTATTAATCATTTTATGAAAGAATTGAGATTGTTAGATATATGGAGAGAAATGAAACCACAAGTTAAAGCCTATTCTTGTTATTCCAGTACCTACAAGACATTCTCACGTATTGATTATTTTTTGATTTCCACAGAATTAAGGTCCAAGATTCAAAACTGCTTTTATGATAACATCGTGATCTCTGATCATGCACCCTGTTGTCTAATATATGTAGATAAAAAATTGACAAAGGAATCAGGTAGATGGCAATTTCAGCATAAATGGCTTCAGGATGAGGAATTTGTCAAGTATATAGAAAAACAGATAGACGAGTTCTTTGACATCAATACTACACAAACATCAGCATGTGTAAAGTGGGAGGCTTTCAAAGCTTTTATTAGGGGACATATTATTAGTTATACAGGATCAAAATCTAAGAAGACTCGAGAGGAGAGAGCTAAATTGGAACATAAAATAAAAAGTCTTCAGGAAAAAGTGTATGCAGGAAGTAACCCAAGGTTGGAGAATGAATTACTGATTTTGAGAGCTGAATACGACAAAAAATCAGCGAATAGAGCTGCCTCGAGTCTTCTAAGATTGAAACAATCTTTTTATGAACAAGGTGAAAAATCAGGAAAATTATTAGCATGGCAGATTAAACAATTGGAAATTAAAACACCAATTACCAGTATTATAAGTAATGGACAGGTAGTTATAGATCCTTTAGAAATTAATAGAGCCTTTAGAGATTACTATGAAAAATTATATGATACCAAAAATGAACCTGATTTAACAAAACTAAATGGGTTTTTGAACGAACTATCTATACCGTGTATACCAAATGAAAACAGGGAGATATTGGAGTCTAAAATTAGTCAAGAAGAAGTTGGGCTAGCCATTGATAATATGAAATCAGGAAAAAGTGCAGGACCAGATGGTCTTCCAGTTGACCTTTATAAAAAATTTAAGAATA
The DNA here is from genome assembly GCA_020510985.1 of Pholidichthys leucotaenia. Taxonomy (NCBI): domain Eukaryota; kingdom Metazoa; phylum Chordata; class Actinopteri; order Cichliformes; family Pholidichthyidae; genus Pholidichthys; species Pholidichthys leucotaenia. The sequence continues at coordinate 306,318,522 of CM035843.1, forward strand.
AATTAATAAAACCTTTTTTGGAAATGGTTTTAGAAGCATTTCAAAATAATAATTTACCATCATACATAAATAATGCCTTAATTATACTGCTGCCAAAACCAGGTAAGCCCTCTAATAAATGTGAAAATATGAGACCAATAAGCCTATTAAACGCCGACCTTAAGATAATCTGTAAAATTTTAGCAAGACGAATACAAGAAATTTTACCAAATATTATTAATCGAGATCAGAATGGCTTTATAAAGGGTAGACAAGGCTTCCATAATGTAAGAAGACTATTTAATATTATTTATTTTAATAAAGAAGCACCGGATACAGCTCTCCTATCATTGGACGCCGAAAAGGCCTTTGATAGAGTTGAATGGCCCTTTCTTTTTGAAGTCCTACAAAGGTTTGGACTTGGAAATAATTTCATAAAATGGGTTCAAATAATATACAATAATGCTACAGCAGAAATCCTAACAAATAACAATATTTCAAAACCAATAAAAATCAATAGAGGATGTCGACAAGGCTGTCCACTTTCACCTTTACTGTTTACTATGGCAATTGAACCTTTAGCGATAGCGATACGTTTACATTCACAAATATATGGAATTAAAGTTGGACCAACAGAACATAAAATCTCCCTGTACGCCGATGATATAATTTTGTTTATGTCGAATCTAAAAAAATCAATTCCAACCTTGTTGAATTTAATAAAGAATTTTGGGGAAATATCAGGATATAAAATAAATAAAACTAAATCTTCAATATTAATGCTAAATGAGACCCAGAGAAATTACCCAGCCCCTGAGGCAAATCAATTCAATGTTGTAAATCAGTTTAAATATTTAGGAATCCAAATTATGCCTAAGCTAGAATCAGTCGCCAGCGTCAACTATGAAGCCTTAATGTCAGATATCAATGAGTTAACTCAGAGATGGATGTCACTACCAATGTCGATGATCGGGAGAATCAATATACTTAAAAGTAATATTTTACCTAAAATACTTTATTTATTTCAATACATTCCCTTATCACCACCTTTAGATCTATTCTCAAGAATAAAAAAAAAGTTAGTGGAATTTATATGGAACAACAGGAGGGCTAGATTACGTCTGTCTTTATTATATTTACCATTTGATCGTGGAGGTCTGAAATGTCCAAATTTTATGTTGTATTATTGGTCGGCACAACTGAGGTCTATGACATATTATTTTTCATCAAATGATCTCCCTCACTGGACTGAAATGGAATCATACAATTTACCTTTACCTCTTCCCATATTCATATACTCAGATTCGGCAAAAAAATTACAAAAACAAGTTAAAAATCCATTTGTAAAGCATATGATCAAAATATGGTGTGACGCTAAAAACTATTTAAAAGAACCACAGTTATTGTCACAATTTAGTCCAATATGGGGTAATCAATATTTTAAACCAGGGAGAGCGGACGCTGTATTTAAAGTATGGAATTTAAAAGGGATACAAAAGATTCAGGATTTATATTTGCCATGTGCAGACAACATAATATCTTTTGAAGAGCTGAGGATCAAATTTAATCTCAATAGAACACATTTTTTTAAATATCTTCAACTTAGAAACTTTATTCGATCAAATCAAAATAAAGCTCTCACTCGACCTATTTATTCATCCTTGGAAAAAATGATGATGAAAGATAGTAAAAGAAAGGGTATTATTTCAGAGTTTTATAACTCATTGACACTATCTTCAAGTGAAAATTCACTGAAAAGATTAAACTACTGGAAAGAAGATCTGCAAATTGAAATTTCGGAGGAACAATGGGAATTGGCTTGTACAGAAGCTCAAACCAAATCAATAAATGCACGCCTTAAATTGATACATTTCAAATGGTTAATGCGGATGTATGTTACACCGGAGGAGTTAAATAGATATAACAAAAATATACCAGATACATGCACAAAATGCATGGAAAGTAAAGGAACCCTATTTCATTGTTTATGGGAATGTAGATTAATAAGAATGTTTTGGGAAGAGGTGAGGGTAACAATTGAAAAAATAATCTCAAAACAAATCATACTGAATCCTAAACTGTTTTTGTTGGGTCTGTACCCAGAAAAGCATAATTTTAATAAAAGTGAAAGAACATTCATAGACCTCAGTTTGCTTAATGCCAAAAAATGTATTGCACTATTATGGAAAAAGACTCATAGACCAGATGTGACTCAGTGGTTAAGACAGATGTTAACAAACCTTCCATTAGAAAGAATAACATATATACTGAAATCAAAGGAAATTGTGTTTGAGAATATATGGAGACCTTTTATTGATTATGTAAAAAATTTAAACATAACTCTTGAAGAAGAAGGTGAATGATGTGTGTGGACCTTGTAAATTCCAAACTGGTGAACATAATATGTATACTTATGTATTGGATTGTCTAGACTAAACAGAGGAGCATTGTTGAAGACTTGATTTTGTTGGTGGTTGTTGGTGTTTTTAGTGCATTTTTTTTTTTTTTGTAGTACTTTAGCGTTAGTGTTTGATTGTTTGTATCATGTTTGTTAAAAAAAAAAAAAAGGTTCAATAAAGATATTGTGGAAAAAAAAAATATGTGCTAACTGTTATCATCTGCATTTCTTGGACTTAAGTCATCATTATTGTAGCTTATGCTTTTTATTATAGGCTGGATCAGGTTAGATGGTTGGCAGATTTTTGAATTATGTAAAAAGTATTTTTTTTTCCATTTTTTTGTAACTTAGATTTTTATTCATTTTTCATCATATATAATGCATTCAGATCACATTCTACATTTAAAAAACAAAGGGGTTAGGGTAGGGAAAAATAAAAAAAAATAAACAAAATAAAAATAAAAAATAAAAAATAAAAGGGGGGGGGACAAATGTTGGAGCATCAAGTTTTTAGTTTCCATCTCTTAATTCTTCTGGTTTTTTCAGTGTCTTTGGTTATTCTTTCAATTTCTGCCTCGTTGTTGCACTTTGTAGTGTGTCCATTTCCGCCATTTTTTCTCCCATATTCCTTCTTGCATTCTTCGTCGATATGTTAGTTTTTCCATCATACGTATGTCCTCAACAATGTCAGTCCATTGTTCTTGGTCAGGAAGAACTTCTGATTGCCATTTTTTTGTGATAGTTTTTTTACATGCAATCAACAAGATTTTAACTAGATATCTGTCCTCAGCCTGTATAACACTGTCTTTTTTAAGATCACATAAGTACATCAGGTTACAGTTCATTGGTATATTATATCCTAATATCCTCTGTATTGTCACATGCATAGATTTCCAAAATGATGATATTTTGTAGCATTTCCAAAACATATGTGAGTGGTCTGCATTTTGAGCCCCACATCCCCTCCAGCATAAAGATTGGGTATTTGAATATTTTCCTTGAATCTGTGGTGTAATGAAAAAGCGAATCAGGTTTTTCCATCCAAATTCCCTCCATGCCCTTGAATTTGTTGATGTGTGTTGTGTTTTCCATATTTCCTGCCAGCTTTCTTCTGTTATGTTTAAATTGAGCTCTTTCTCCCATTTCTCCTTTATATAGTTACTTGTATGATTGTTTGTCATAAGTTTCTGATATAGTTTTGAAATAATTCTTATTTTATTTCCTGCATATGAGCTTAAAATAAGTTGTATAATCTCGTTCACATCTGTTTGGAGGTTATGTCTAATCTTCTTCATATAGTAATCTCTCATCTGCAGATATCTGAAAAATTCCGATCTTTCTAATTTAAATTTTCTCCTGATATTTACAAAGCTCCCGAGATCTTTTTTTCCGATATTGCCCCATGCTGTGATTCCCTTGTTCACCAGATTTTTGTATCCCCTATCTTGTTTTGCCGGTTCAAACTGACTGTCAAATGCTACCCATTTCAATAGTTTTATGTCTTCCCTTATATTATACTTTTGTACTATTTTATACCACAGTTCTAAAGTAAATTTAGTGATTGGGTCTATTTGTTTGATTTGCTTATATGCGTCTTTATCCCCTATTATGCTTTGTACTGGGAATCCCTCAATTTCCTTTTCCATTTCTTTCCATTTTGCCTCATATCCCTCGTCGCACCAACATATGATATATCTTATTTGTGCTGAGTAGTAATATTCCTTTAGACTCGGTAGGCCCATGCCTCCTTTCTCTTTTGGTAATTGGAGGGTTTTATATTTCACTCTTGGCTTTTTACCTCCCCAAACAAATCTCGATATCATCCTGTCCCACTTTGAGAATTGGGCATCTGGAATCTCTGTTGGTATAGCCTGGAAGAGGTAAAGTAATCTAGGTTGTATGCTGATTTTGACTGTCTCAATTTTTGAATTCAGATCCATATTTAAGATTGACCATCTATCAATATCTTTTTTTATTTCTTGTTCCAACCTATCATAGTTTGCTTTATATATTTTGCTTAGGTCTTTAGGTATGTTCACTCCAAGGTATTTTATTTCTTTTTGCTTCCAGTTTAGTTTGATCTTATCAGTTATCTGGTTTAGAGGGTTATAGTGGAATGTCAGTATTTGTGTTTTTGTTATGTTTATCTTGTATCCTGATAATTTTCCAAAATTTTCTATCAAGTTCATCATTTCCATTATTGATTTATCTGGTTGTTCAAGGTAAACTATAATATCGTCTGCAAATAGCCCAATCTTGTGTTCCGCCCCCTTTATTGTTACACCTTTTAATTTCTTATTTTGTCGTATCGCTTGAGCCAATGGTTCTATGAACAGAGCAAACAAGGTGGGCAATAAGCAGCATCCCTGCCTAGTTGATCTTTGTATATTTACTTTGTCTGTTAAGCTACCGTTTATCTTGATTCTTGCCACAGGTTCTTGATATAGCGTCCTTATGCATTGTACTGATTTTTCGTTAAATCCAAAGCGCTCCAGTACACTATATAGGAATTTCCAGTTAACCCTGTCAAATGCTTTTTCTGCGTCTAAACTCATTATTACTGCGCTTTTCTTTTCTTTATGTATTTGGTTAATTATATGTATTGTTCTCCTGATATTGTCATGTGTTTGGCGTCCCTCTATGAATCCAGTTTGATCATCTTCTATCAATTCCGTCAAGAATGTCTTTATTCGTTTACATATAATTGTTGTGTATATTTTATAATCTACATTTAATAAAGAGATTGGTCTATAGTTTCCGCATTGTTCTTTATCTTTCCCTGGTTTTAAAATAACTGAAATGATTGCTTCGTTCCATGTTGGAGGTATTTTGTTGTTGTTCAGCGTCCAATTAAATGACTTTAGGAGTTGTGGCGTGAGTTCTTCTATAAACAGTTTATAAAACTCAGAGGGGTATCCATCACTACCTGGTGATTTACCGTTTTTAAGTGACTTAATCACATCTCTGATCTCTTGTGTTGTTATTTCTGCTGTTAGTTTTTCATTTTGTTGATTTCCTATTGATGGCAAGTCCAATGTGTCTAGAAATTTTTTGATATCTTTAGTATTTGTTTCTTCAGGTTGCGAGTATAGTTCTTGGTAGAAATTATGGAAAGTTTCTTCGATGTTTTCTGGGTTAACTGTGGTTTTATTTGTGGTGGGGTCTTTAATCTTGTATACATTATTCATTGTTTGTTGTTTTCTTAACCGTTTTGCCAGCAGTTTTGTGGCTTTTGGCCCCGTTTCATAATATTTTTGCTTTAGATATCTATTTTTCCTTTCAATTTCATCCATTTGTGTTTCTTTTATCTTTGTTTTTTCTTCTTTAATTTCTTGATATATTTTTGGATCATTTGTGCTTTGATGTTTACGTTCTAATTCCCTCAGTCTCTCACATCTTTGTTCATACGCTTCCAGTTTAGTCTTATTTGCTTTTCCTGTTTCAACAATTAATTTACCCCTTAACACGGCTTTTAGTGCGTCCCATAGTATTGTTGGGTCCACTTCTTCATTGTCATTCTCTTGGATATATTCGTTTGTTTATTTTTATTCTTTCTTTCATTTTCTCATCATTTAACAGTCCTACGTTAAGTTTCCATGTTGTTTGTCGTTTTCTATTGTTTAAATATATTTCCATGTATATAGGATTATGATCTGATATTTCTGCCCCTCCAATCCAACAATTTCTCACCCTGTGTCTGTCACCTTCATTCATAAGGAAGTAATCTATTCTAGAGTGTACTTTATGGGCTGCTGAATAATGTGTATAGTCTTTTTCGAGTGGGTGTAGGTCCCTCCATATGTCTACCATACCCATTTCTGCCAGTGAGGTTCTTATGAACTTTGTTACATGTTTTTTTGTCTTCTTAACACTTGTTGTGTCAACTTCATGATCCATGACAGCATTTAAGTCTCCTCCACAAATTAGGACTCCTTCACTGTGTGTTGCTATGAGATCAAACAGATGTTGAAAAAAACCCTTGTCACTTTCTGGTGGGGCATAGATGTTCACTAATGTGATCTGCATACCATCTATTCTTCCCTTTATTATTACATACCTGCCTTCTTTATCCTGGATTTCCTGATCACTTTCAAATTGTATTTTGTTTGAGATTAGTATCATAACCCCCCTTTTTGCTCCTCCTTTAAATGAACTGTAGTAGGAGTTCTTATAGCCAAATCTCTTTAGTTTCACATGTTCTGCTTTGCTCAAATGTGTCTCTTGCATAAATATAATTTCAGCTTTTTCCTTCTTGAATTTTCTTATTATTCTTTCCCTTTTAACAGGTGAGTTCAGACCATTCACGTTTAGTGTCATTATCTTAAGATTTTTACCCATATTCATGTTTTTCCATTTTTTTTAACTTGTGCTCCTAGCCCCTTTAACAACAAAAATAACACATATTTATATAAAAACACATTAAAAAAACTCGACCTCCGTACTTTGGGCCTTTCTTCTGCCCACTGGTCCCTGTTGGTGGGTGGGGGGTTTGTCTTCACAGAGTGAAGGGCCCTCCCTAGACTTCTAATTACTATCAAAGTAATAGTCATAAGTCTAGAAATGTCCAACAAATATCACTTAAACCTCTCCTAGCCGTCTGTTTCTCTTTTACCTTGTCTTCTTGGCCTTCATTTCTTCTGTGCCTTTCTTAATCTTTGTTATGATCTAGGCTTTCAGTTGAAAGCCTTGTAGCTTGTCCTGGGCCCGCTGCTCTACGTCTCTCCCCCTTCTTCCGCCGTTCACTCGTCTCCACTCCGTCTGTCGTGGTGCGTTCAGGGCCGCCGCTGCTCCAGCCGTCTCCTTCGGCACGCTCACCTCAAGGCCCCGCTCCATCATATCCCGCGCTGCCTCTTCGGCCGTGTTGTAGGTTCTTGTGCCTTCCTCCCAATGAATCCTCATTTTCGTTAGCGGCGTTTGGAATCTAATTTTTTTCTCTTTCAGCGTTTTTTTAATATTGGCATATTTCTTCCGCTGCTGCACGATTTCTGTCGGGTAGTCATGGTCAAAAAATACCTGTTTGTCGCCGATTCGTATCTTTTTTTTCCATGCTTGCGTCAGGATTCTTTCCTTTATGTCATATTTCACAAAGTTTACCACAACTGACCTGGGTGGAGAGTTTGTTTTCGGGTTCTGTGCCGGTGCTCTGTGCGCCCGTTGAATCTGCAGATCCGTTTCTCCGGGTATTTCCAGTTCTTTTTTTAAGAACTGATCCATGAATTTTGTCATCGAGTTGCCTTCAATGCCCTCCGGAATTCCAAAGATGCGCATATTGCTTCGTCGGGATCTGCTCTCCAAGTCGTTTATTTTCTCCTGCATCCTCTGCGTTTGCGTCGTCAGGGTCTGTAGTTGTTCGTTTGCCTCGCTTTTCCAATCTTCTAGTTCCGAAATTCGGGTCTGCGCTTCTGTCATACATGCCCGCTGGGAGCGCAGCTCCTCCATGTTTTCCGTTAATTTACGCTCCATTTCTCTTCGGAGGTCCATGATTTCCTCCTTAATTTCTTTTTTCAGTTCCTCCTTAAGAGCCGCTAAATCCTGTTGTAGCTGTCGCTTGAATTCTCTCAACTCTTCACCCAAACTGGCGATGCCAGCGTTCATGTTGTCGAGTCTGGTGTCCTCCATTTTCTCTGCTGTGGACATCTCGTTTTTTTGGGCTTTGCGTACAGCGGTTTTTCCTGCGTTGTTGGAGAGGAATTCTTCAATTTTACCCTGTTTTTGTCCTTGTGCCCGGTTCCTTCGTGTTTTCATCCCTTAGTTTATTGATTCGTTTATGTCGAGTTGGCCATTTACCGATGATTTTTAATCCGGCTAGGGAGAGCTCTTTGTTTAAGTGTTATGTCTCTCCGCCATCTTCCCGGAAGTCTTTTTTTTCCATTTTAATAAATAATGTTGAGATGCTGCTGATCATGAGATTATTTAATAATGCTAATATGAGATAATCAAAAAGAAACTGTACCATGTTTTTGTGTTCAGTCATGACTGAGTTTGAACTTTTAGGGGGGATAAGATCAAGATCATGTAACTCAACTGGCTGCCCGGCATGCTTTTAAAATTCTCACTATACAGTTTAAAATATTATTCATGTCATTTCATGGTGAAGCAAATCAAAAGATAAATACAAAACAATGTACAGCATATATGGTTAGAAATCACACAAATTAAAACCAAATACTAAATACCAAAGACGACACTAAGGCTTGGGCCAGTTCTGCTTTAAATCCAGTGCTAGTATACAAATTTTCTGGAGTGAACAGCAATGATGTGTTGCATGTCCTGACAAGCGAGTTAATGTCACAATTTGTCACTAAAAATTGTTTGGCCCAAACCCTTGTGTAGCACTGGACAAACTAGAGACACATGACACTGACACACACATGAAGAAAGAAAGAAATGGTGCCGTGCCAGGGCAGGAAACGAACCTCGAATATACCGCTCACCTTCTGGAGGCTGCGGCTGCTGCTGCTGCTCCAGGATTTTTCGATGCCGAGCCTCCACCACTGGGTTCTCATACTGAGTTTTCCTGTTTATATGACTGAGACATACAGTCATGGGCAGAAAACAAGACAACAGAGGTAAAGATTGATTAGTGGACAGAAGAAATGATGGTTACAGTATATAAAGGTCTGTTAAATGGGGCTGGGAAAGAGATGCAAGATTTTTATTTTTTTTTTATTTCGAAGAAAACATTTTGTCTTTGTGAAGCAGTTTGTCAATAAGGTTAACTTACTCTACATAGTACACCCCGTATACTGGGTCATCTATTCTCTCCCATCCTGGAGGCAGCTCTGAAATACAGATGGCACAGAGCATTAAACACAGTTAATGACTGGGCTAGAAGTGTATTTACTCACTATTGTGTGGCTGGAAACATGGTCATTAACTGGTTTTTTTTTCCACAGGTGTGAATAAAAACGTTTCCTGCATGTGTCAGCTGGCCACATTGTTTTGGAATATTTACTTCAGATCAAACTCGTTTCCCCAAACATACCAAAATCCTGCTGCTAATTCAGTTTTATTACTTTAAAAAAAGAACAATGTCTTGGACCAAAACCGTCTCGACCACTGAAGTAATGACAAACCTACATTTTAGATGTGGATCAATTAAGCACTAAATAGCAAAATGGATCATTACAATCACCTACCACCTCATATATTATCTGAATAAGACCAAAATGCAATATTTGTGGGATTTTCTGACACAACGCAGCTGTGAGTGTAGTTTGATAACTGTAAGGATCTGCATACTCCAGTATTTTAACAAACAAGAAGTCATAGCCATAAGTGACAACACTACAGCATGTTGATCTGGAAGAGGCCTTATAAACTGGCCTGTTCCTCACTTCCCTTCCTCACTGGGTTCGATTTCAGGTAAAGGCATTACCTCCTTTGCTCTTGCAGGCTTCTCCTAAGTCTAGTAAACACTTTTACTTATGGGTTATGTAGGAAGATAGCTATGCGTCCACACGCTGCAGCTAGATGCTCCGGACTACTGTGTTTGTTTCTGTTTTTCCTGCCTTTTTTGTCCTCCTTCTGTGAAGGACTAATTACCTACAGTCACCAGGAACTTCTAGGCGTTGGCCGCCAACTTAATCCCAACATCCTCAGCGCTTATTCCAGCAATCAATATCACATCCCTGAGGAGATCGCCAGACCTCCGGGCGCTCCGTGAATTGTTCTCGGGCCCAGCGAGAAGTGCAGACGGCGCCGAGAGAGAAAGAAGAAACGAGACTGCAGGGCCGGCCTCCGTGCCCAGCTGTGCAAACAACGCACCAAACCACCGTTACCTTCAATTTTCCTCACCAAGGCCAGATCCCTCACCAACAAAATGGATGAGCTGTGATCGGAGATCACCAACATTCGCTATGTCCGGCACAGTTGTATTCTGATTGTGACCGAGCCTTGGCTTCACCCGCTCATCCCAGAGGCCACTGTGGAATTACCTGGCCGAACTACACTCCGTTTCGACCGAAACGCTGCTTCTGGTAAGGATAGAGGTGGTGTGCTTATATGCTTCCAACTTGGTGTAATAACAGCAGAATAATTTAAAGCCACTGTTCACTGGACCTAGAGGCCATATCCTTCCTGTGTAGGCCCTTCTACCTCCCCCATGAGCTAACAGCAGTAATTGTAACAGCTGTTAACATACCTCCAGATGCTAACATTAGCTTAGCGCTCAGCCACCTCCAGCACATCATTAGCAGGCAACAGAAAGATCACCCCGATGCAGTCCACATTACTGCAGGGGATTTTAACAAAGCATGCTTAAAGACTGTACTCCCCAAATTCCACCAACATGTTAAGTGTCCCACAAGAGGGAAAAGAACACTGAATCATGTTTACAGCAACATTAAGCATGCATACAGAGCTACCCCGCTCCCTCACCTTGGACAATCAGACCATCTTTCCCTGATTCTAATACCTGGTTACACCCCCCTCAAGAAGAGTTCCCCCAACCAAACAAACAATTAAAACCTGGTCTGAAAATTCAACTTTATTTATTTATATAGCGCCATTTCACAACAACAGTCATCTCATAGCACTATCAACTGTAGGGGGGAACCCCCACAGTTGCAGAAAGACCCCAGCAATCAGGCGATCCCCTGTGAGCAAGCACTTGGCGACGGTGGAGAGGAAAAACTCCCTTTTAACAGGAAGAAACCTCCAGCAGAACCAGGCTCAGGGAGGGGCAGTCATCTGCTGCGACTGGTTGGGGGGTGAGGGGATAGAGAAGAAGAAAAGAACAGACATGTAGAGAGCAAACAGCACGATGGGGACTCAATCTATGGGAGAGAACAAACAAATGTTAACGACCAGCAAAAAAAAATATTTCATAGAGAGTGAGGAAAGGAGTGAAGCCCAGTGCATTACTGGAGGTCCCCCGGCTGACTAAACCTATTAGCAGCATAACTAAGGGAGGGTTCAGAAACACGTGATCCCTCCCTAATTGTAGGCTATATCAAAAAGGTAGGTTTTAGCCCTATTCTTAAAAACAGAGATCGAGTCTGACTCCCGAATCCAGACTGGCAGCTGATTCCACAGGAGAGGAGCTTGATAAGTGAAGGCTCTGCCTCCCATTGTACTTTTGGAGATTCTAGGTATTACAAGTAATCCTGCATTTTGGGAGCGTAGTGCTCTGTTAGGATAATACGGTAGTATCAGATCTTTTAAATAAAAAGGAGCCTGATTGTTTAGAGCTTTGTAAGTAAGAAGAAGGATTTTAAACTTAATTCTAAACTCTATGAGAAGCCAATGAAGGGAGGCCAGAACCGGAGAGATATGATCTCTCTTTCTAGTACCTGTTAAAACTCTTGCTGCAGCATTTTGGATCAGCTGAAGACTTTTTAAAGATGTTTTAGGACAGCCTGATAATAAAGAATTACAATAATCTAATCTCGAGCTAACAAAAGCATGGATCAGCTTCTCAGCATCACTCTGAGACAAGATGCTCCTAATCTTGGCAATATTACGCAAATGATAGAAGGCAGTCTTAGAAACAAATTTAATATGTGAATTGAAGGACAAATCCTGATCAAAAATAACTCCAAGGTTCTTCACAGAGCTATTAAGAGAAAGAGTAACTGCATCCAAACTGAAAGTTTGATTTGGAAAGGAATTTCTAAGGTTTTTTGGACCAACAAGAATGACTTCAGTCTTATCTGAATTTAACAGCAGGAAATTACAAGTCATCCAAGCTTTGATTTCCTTAAGACAGGCTTCTAACTTGGCCAATTGATTACTATCATCTGGCTTCATTGACAGGTATAATTGTGTGTCATCTGCACAGCAATGAAAATGTATACAGTGCTTTCTAATAATGTTGCCTAACGGAAGCATATATAAACTAAAAAGAATAGGGCCTAGCACAGATCCCTGTGGAACTCCATGACTAAGCTTTGAGTTGAAAGAAAAATCATTATTTACATGAACAAACTGGAACCTATCAGATAAATAAGATCTAAACCACTGCAACGAAGTTCCATTAAGTCCAACATAGTGTTCTAATCTATCAAGTAGAATATTATGATCGATAGTATCAAAAGCTGCACTAAGGTCTAAAAGGACAAGTACAGAAACTAGTCCATTATCAGATGCAATGAGGAGGTCGTTAGTGACCTTCGCTAAGGCTGTTTCAGTACTATGATGGATTCTAAACCCAGATTGAAACTCTTCAAGTAAACCATTTCCCTGCAGGTGGTCAAATAATTGCGTAGCAACAACTCTTTCTAAGATTTTTGAAATGAAAGGGAGATTAGAGATTGGTCTATAGTTAGCTAAAGCTCCTGGATCTAGCGTTGGCTTTTTAAGTAAGTAAAAATGCTCTCCTCCAGCTACAGGAATGCTTTAGCTGCACAGACTGGAACATCTTTGAACAGCAGAACCTGGGCTCCTACACCGAGTCTGTCCTCTTCTGCATTAAATGCCGTGTAGAAAATGTGACAGTCACCAAACACATCCAGGTCTTTCTAAACCGAAAACCCTGGATGACCAGTGAAGCCCAGGCTCTGATCAGAGCTCGCAACTCAGCCTTCAAGCAGAGGAAGAGCTCTCTGTACAGCACTGCTGGTGCACTGGATAAAGAACTTTCTCACCAACCGCCCACAAACAGTCAGACTTGGCCCCCACCACTCCTCCACACTGGCTCTCAACACTGGCTCCCCCCAGGGCTGCATGCTAAGCCCACTACTGTACTCCCTATACACCTTTGACTGTATTTCAACCCACCCAACCACCATCATTGTGAAGTATGAGGATGATACCACTGATACCACTGGGCTCATCACTGATGATGAGAAGGTATACAGGGTGGAGGTAGAGAACCTGCTGCTGTGGTGCCAAGCAAACAACCTGAAACTGAATGTCCAAAAAACCAAATAACTCATACTGGACTTCAGAAAGAACAGACAGGAACCCCCCCCCCCCCCCCCCCCTCATAAATGGTGACCGTGTGGAAAACATCCCCACCTTCAGGTTCCTGGGCACCCACATCTCCTCTGACCTCTCCTGGACTGTCAATACCAAGGCCCTGGTGAAGAAAGCCCAGCAGCGGCTGCACTTTCTCAAAGTCCTGAGGAAGAACAAACTGGACCAGAAGCTGCTGGCCTTCTACTGCTGCTCAGCGGAGAGCGTGCTCACCTACTGTCTGGGTGTGTGGTACGCCGGCTTCACAGCCAAGAACAGGAAGGCTGTGCAGAGGGTCATCAACACTGCCCAACAAATCACCCTCTGCTCTCCCTGGAGGACATCTCCTGATCCTCCTATCTCAGAAAGATCAAGGCCATCACAGGAGACCCCTCACATCCTGCCCACCACCTGTTTGACATGCTTCCCTTAGACTGGAGGTCCCACACCTCCACACTAACAAACAGTTTCTTCCCCTGGGCCATCTGGACCACGAACAGTCAGAGGCCCCACCTCCCTCCCTCCAAATGCTCTCATGCACAGAACTGAGGACCTTTTCAATTGCCATAATAATCACATCTGTTTTTGCACTCTGCACTTTCATGGATATTGACATATCCGTGAAACCACTACTATGTATATTTTCCACAATCCTTTGGCCATTTTACGCAATCATGTGTTCAATTGTGTGTTCTGCACTCTGCACTCTTATGTACATAGTTCCATCCATGAAGCCACTACCCTACCTGTGTATATTTCCATAATCCTGGGCTATTTTTATTTCAGTTATGTGTTTAATCGTGTGTTCTGTAACCGTGTTTTATCTAATCCTTCTCGCTTACTTTATTGTGCAGTAGCCTGGTGGAGCACCCCCAGTTTCCTTGTGCTGTACAACTGTACAATGACAATAAAGCCTATTCTATTCAATTCTACTTTAAAAGATACTGGATTTCATAATCAATAGCAAGGATGTTTACATCCAAGACAGGAGGAATAATAAAGACATACAACCAGACATTCAGAGCCCTGTTTAAGAATGGGCTTGCTAAATTTGCAAATAGTATGAAAATAAGCAGCTGAGCAATTTGACACTCTGAATCAACTCTGAGTACATATCATACTGTGACTTGAGCAGAAGCTCAAAACAACACATTTCAAAGGCCTTTGAGGTATATAGCTTCATGAAAGGTGCAATGTGAAATATTTAGCACAAACTAGCAGATTTAAAAATCTTAACAATTCACATTTTATCAGTCACCACTCTCTTCCAAAGCATACAAGAACTCCAACAGAAATCATTTGTGTAATTAAAGGTGGATACAAAAACTTGGAAAGACATTTTTGTGGTGCAAGATGGGCCACCTCCATAGAGAAGAACCCTCTTCTTGTGTATTAAAAATATTATCTTAAGCACAGAAACCACAACAACTTTCACTGAAAAGTAATTATGACACTTTAAAGAAAGTAAAGACTTTATGCTGCATCAAATTTCAGATTTCCGATTACCAAAAATTTTACACACTGTACCTTTAACACTGTAATATATATATAGCTCACTTTTTCAAGATGCAAGGTAAATTAATGAACACAAAGTCAATCTTTATATATTTTACAATGACTGTAGATAACATATACCACCTCAGACCTATATGAGTGACATCACACTGCTTAACAACTTAAATGACTTCTTTGGCTGCTTTGAAACACAAAACAGCACATCAGCACAGAAAACCACTCCTCTCTCAGATGAGCAGCCTATAAGTCTGGATCCAGCTAGCATGAAGAGGAGCCTCTGTAGGCTCAATCCACACAAGGCAGCTGGACCAGACAACATACCAGGTCGCATTCTGAAGGAATGTGCGGAAGAGCTCAAGAATGTCCTGGCCGACATCTTTAACATCTTCCTGAGTCAAGCTGTTGTCCCCACGTTTCAAAACTGCCACCATACTACCAGTCCCAAAGAAGCCCGTCCCATCCAGCTACAATGATTACCGGCCAGTCGCACTGACTTCCATCATAATGAAGCGCATTGAGTGGCTGGTCATACAGAACATCAAGTTCAACTTCCCTCCCTTCCACGACCCATCTCAGTTTGCATACAGCCCAAACAGATCCACAGAAGACACCATTGCTGCTGCTCTCCATCAAGCACTCACCCACCTGGACTCAAAGAACTCCTGCAGTGATATGAAAAAGTGTTGGCCCACTTCCTGATTTCTCATTTTCTTGTATGTTTGTCACACTTAAATGTTTCAGATCATCAAACAAATTTAAATATTAGACAGACATAACACAAGTAAACACAAAATGTAGTTTTTAAATGAAGATGTTTATTATTAAGGGAAGAAAGATCCAAACCTACATGGCCCTGTGTGAAAAAGTGATTGTCCCCTAAACCTAATAACTGGTTGGGCCACCCTTAGCAGCAACAACTGCAATCAAGCGTTTTGTGATAACTGGCAATGAGTCTTGAGATGAGAATTTTGGCCCACTCATCTTTGCAGAATTGTTGTAATTCAGCCACACTGGAGGGTTTATGAGCCTGAACCACCTTTTTAAGGTCATGCCACAGCATGTCAATCTGATTCAGGTCAGGACTTTGCCTAGGCCACTCCAAAGTCTTAATTTTGTTTTTCTTAAGCCATTCAGAGGTGGACTTGCTGGTGTGTTTTGGATCATTGTCCTGCTGCAGAATCCAAGTGCGCTTCAGCTTGAGGTCACGAACAGATGGCCGGACAATCTCCTTCAGGATTTTTTGGTAGACAACAGAATTCATGGTTCCATTTACCACAGAAAGTCTTCCAGGTTGTGAAGCAGCAAAACAGCCCCAGACCATCACACTACCACCACCATATTTTACTGTTGGTATGATGTTCCTTTTCTGAAATGCTGTGTTACTTTTACGCCAGATGTAATGGGACACAGATCTTCCAAAAAGTTCAACTTTTGTTTCATCAGTCCACAGAGTATTTTCTCAAAAGTCTTGGGGATCATCAAAATTTTTCTGGCAAAACTGAGGTGAACCTTTATGTTCTTTTTGCTTAACAGTGGTTTTTGTCTTGGAACTCTGCCATACACACCATTTTTGCCTAGTCTCTTACTTATGGTGGAATCATGAACACTGACCTTAAGTGAGGCAAGTGAGGCCTGCAGTTCTTTAGATGTTGTTGTGGGGTCTTTTGTGACCTCTTGGATGAGTCGTAACTGCACTCTTGGGGTAATTTTGGTTGGCTGGCCACTCCTAGGTTCACCACTGTTCCATGTTTTCACCATTTGTGGATAATGGCTCTCATTGTGGTTTGCTGGAGTCCCAAAACTTTAGAAATAGCTTTATACTGTAACCTTTTCCAGACTGATAGACCTCAGTTATTTTGTTTCTCATTTGTTTCTGATTTTCTTTGAATTGCAGCATGATGTCTAGCTTTTGATGATCTTCTGGTCAACTTCATTATGTCAGGCAGGTCCTATTTAAGTGATTTCTTGATTGAGAATAGGAGTGGCAGTAATCAGGCCTGGGTGTGGTTAAAGAAATTGAACTCAGCTTTCCAAAGATGTGATAAACCACAGTTAATTTATGTTTTAACGAGGGTGTGGGGGGGTAATCACTTTTTCACACAGGGCCTTGTAGGTTTGGATTTTTTTTTACCCTTAATAATAAACACCTTCATTTAAAAACTGCATTTTGTGTTTACTTATATTAACTTTGTCTAATATTTAAATTTGTTTGATGATCTAAAATATTTAAGTGTGACAAACATACAAAAAAAAAAGAAATCAGGAAGGGGACAAACACTTTTTCACACCACTGTATATGCGAATGCTGCTCTTGGACTTTAGTTCAGCATTCAACACAATCATCCCCGAGCACGTAATACTAAAACTCAGACACTTTGGACTCAAAACCTCCCTCTATAACTGAGTGCTGGACTTCCTCACAGGTAGGCCAAAGAATGTGCAGGTTGGTAGCAACACCTTCAAGACCATCACATTGAGCATAGGGGCCCCACAAGGGTGCGTGCTCAGCCCGCTGCTCTTCACCCTGCTGACCCATGACTGTGTACCAATCCACAACACCAATCACATCACCAAGCGCAGATGACACGACGGTGATGGGCCTCATCACCAACAACGAGGAGGCCAACTACAGAAATGAGGTGAGCCCACTGGTCCAGTAGTGTAAAGACAATCTCTTCCTGAACGTGGGAAAAACCAAGGAGAGTGTGGTTGACTTCAGGAGGGGACACACACAGCATCCTTCTCTGATCATCGATGGAGCAGCTGTGGAGAGGGTGAGCAGCACCAAGTTCCTGGGGGTGCACATCTCTGAGGACCTCTCCTGGTCCAACAACACTACATCACTGGCCAAGAAGGCTCAAACTCGTCTCTATTTCCTCTGCAAACTGAGGAGAGCACGAGTCCCACCCCCCATCATGTGCTTATTGTACCAAGGCACCATTGAGAGCATCCTCACCAGCTGCATCACGGTGTGGTACGGAAGCTGCGCCACCTCCTGCCAGAAGATACTACAACGCACAGTGAAAGCAGCCAGAAAGATCATCAGTGCCCCTCTGCCCCCCTCTCAGACATCTACCTCACCCACAGAGCCATCAACATCACAGGCAACACCTCCCACCCCTCACACTCCCTCTCCAGCCCCCTACCCTTGGGGAAAAGGTACCAGAGCCTCCAGGCCCGCTCCACAAGACTGCTTACCAGCTTTGTTCATCAGGCCATCAGGACCCCGAACTCTGTCTACTTCCTCCCCCCACCCCTGGACCATAACGTACTCACCCACACAATAACTGCCTCAGCTGTTGGCACAGAAAGACTGGCACACCAACGGTAATACATCTGCTGCTGTATGTCTCGCCACCTTACTGCAACCATCTGCACAAATGCCATACCTGCTGCTGTCTGTTATTGCAATATTGATCATGTGCAGTCCAATCTGTCACTGTCTGCACTTACACTACCGCATTGAACTTGCAACTACGAGTATTACTGCTCTACCTTTTCTGTATATAGGATTGCTGGGTTTTATTGTTTATCTTTATTTGCACTATGGGATGTCTGGGTTTTTACTGTTATTTGCACTATGGGTAGCATTACTGTACATAGACTGATGTTGTTGTTTTTCCAGCCTTATTCCTTTTTTTATATTGTGCACACCACTGAAGCAAGAGAAACGGCATTTCAATTCTACTGTATGTCCTGTATGTATAGTAGTACTGACAAAAAAAAACTTTGACTCTTGAATACTATTTTTAAAATAATACAAGCGATGATTTTAAGCCATAAACGATAACCAAATGTGAAGCTGACACAAAAACTATGATGGCCAGGTTACATCTGATAGTTTACTTAACATGCCCAAAATAATGTCATTTTCACAGAAAACGAACAAACAAAAAGTACTTTTGTTATATTTACTCTAATATTCCTAATCTTCTTGGGGTATAAGGTCTATCCTGAGGCACAATTGACAAATTGGTAAAGAAACTTTTTTGGCACAGGGAAGTTCCTTGACATGAAATCTTCTGAAATGAAAAATCCAATAAAGATCTTGCTAACCCAGACCCCAATGATGCATTCCACTTCAGGGGTCAAAACATAGATGCCAGAATGACATTACATCTGAGTTGACTGCGTTCCAGTACAACAAATCAACAACCCCAAACACTCTTGTTAGACCCTGTTAACAAGAGTGACTGAAAACAATGTAATACACAGGACTTTGTGTATAAAAATCATTTAGCAACATGTTCAGAGACAGACGTTCTTCAGTACTATGTGTATCACTGAATAAAAGAGATATAAAAATAAGAAATGTTAACAAATATTTTGTTGTTTGTTGATTTTGTTTGGGTTTTGTGTGGGTCAAATAAATATTGTAGCCTTCTGGGTGAACGCTGCTGCAAGGGTTGATGGGAAATGGGAAATGTTATAAAATAAGCATGTTCTCCTTACTGTGTGTTATTGCTGTGCATATATCAAAGCTGTTTCTGTTGGGATATTTGAAACTCTTATCTTTGTGACCACCATCAGTGTATGTGGTATGGCATGGACAGACCACCTTTCGTTGCAGCACTGTGTGTGATGGACATTGCCCCTGTGAAACGTGACTGATAGTCTATGTTTAGAACTCTTATTAAGTCAGTGACTACTGTACAGCTCTTAAGCTGGATTCATGGTGCACCTCCGCTGTCCACGTACGTGCAACCGCAAACCCTCATGTGACAAAATTTACATCATCATCTCCACCCCGCTAGTGTACGCAGGGCTCTACTGCGGACGACTGCATGCAGCCCAAATTTTATGACCGTGCAGTCTGCCCACAATCTGAACGCGTTGACACAGCATACGCAAGCCTGAACGTTCCATTCACGAGATGGCACTACCAACACAGCATACAAAGACAAAGTAGACGAGGAAGACAACGAGGAGGCAGAAGACGAGAGTAAACATACATGAATCCTTTTGCAGCAGCAGCTTGAGCGGAGAAGAGCACTGGAAAACGGTAATTCCTCCTTTTCCTTGAAACAACGCCATTGTTGTTGCTACCAAAAAATGTGCGTCACTCTCATGTTTATAGCCGGTGAACAAACTGGTGTGTTAGCGCATTTGCGCTACCCATAGAGCTTGGGCAAAACTACAAATAACAGTTGTACACATGCATCAACTGCTTGGCCTGGTAGATGAAAAAAGTGAGCATGTACAACGCCGTGTGTGTGCCGGGCTTGTCCAAAGCGTACATGGACCTGAGGGGAAATACATCATGAATAAGGCTTTAGCGCTATGATACTGAGATTCACTTTATAGCCTGGAAGCCCATAGCATTTGTATACTTTGCCCTGTGAAGGAAACGGTTATGATCTGACCAAACCTTTGGCTGAGAATACCACAAAGTCCGACCTCAGACTTCAAGAAGATGCACTATGATTTTAGAAATGCAATGTCAAAATGCAAGAAAGTTCCTTAAGGATTTCTGATCCCAAAGGAAGGTTCCTGCTGTGAAAATAAACATATTCTATTTCTATCAATAAACCTGCCAGACCAGTTGAGGACCTTTTATGGTCACATTGCAATTATAGCACAACAAAGACAGATATAGGTGATACAGTACATCGCTGGAAATACACTTCGTTCTCATTATCTTCCTTCTTAAATTAAGCAGATCAATCGATCAAAAACTCCCTTGTCTTTGCTCAGGGCCAAAGTCTAAAATTTTTCTTACTGGTACCCTGCATTAGAACTGTGACGTCCAGTGTCTAATCATTAAATTTAACAATAACTTCAATATACAAATAAGCAAACAAACAAAAAATCTTACCTAGGTCACTCTCCAGGTCTTCTGTATGTATCCCTTCTTCTCCAGTGTGAAAGCAGAATGGAACAAAGAAAAAATAAATGAAGAATAGAAGAAGGATGGCAGCAGATGAAAGGCAAATGAAGGAATAGGGTGCAAATGAGGAATGAGCGACCGGAGGAAGACAGACAAGGAAACAGAAATCCCTTAGAAAAGGACAACCACAAAAAACATCCAAGTATAAAACAAACTGGAATTTTTAAGGAGATGCTCTGTTCTTCAAATTTCACCACATGATGGTGCCATTTTGCAATATGTGTACTGAATAAACAATACTTCATGAGTAATTTGGAATCTATCAAAAAAATAAGTTTACTAGGGATTAAAATGACTTTTTAGTTAAAACAGCATGATGTAAAAATGTTGTACCCTTACTAATAAGCATGACTTGACCAAAATCCTTTAAAAACCACAAGGCACTTAATGTCTGAAAGGTCCAGCACAACCTTTCTACTACAACAAAGATTTTACTTAGTAAATGCTGGGTTAAAACCTACCATCGTCATCACACTCTTCCAAAGGCCTGGAAGCTTTGTCTCTACACCGCGGGTCCAGCCATGATGTGGTCTTTGTGTTGTGGCTGAGGGGAAACAAGCAGGACAACAGAATAAGTCTGCATAGACCATTTAACTGCGACATAAAAGCACAGCAGGGGTTCATGAGTGCATCAGTAAGAATTAGAAAATAATGCATCAGCAAAATTTACAGAGGACAGAAAGTATCTGCTGCAAGTAGAAATGAAAAGAATAGAGCCACACAGATATTGACAATAAACAACACACCTTCTCCCTCCATTGTTAAACAAGTACATATTGTAATTCAGTGATAGCAGAAATGCACATACAAGCTCTGAAAATACACAGCCATGTCCTGGTGTGGTGCCTTTGTCGTGCTGCAGAGAGGACAGAGAGGTGGAGGTAGTCAGGTGATCAGGATGTGATCTCCTTTTGAGATCGGGACATGCAGGGATTAACAGGAAAGCAGTGGCACCCAGGGGGCTGGGCAGGTTGGCTGGGAAGGTCTAAAAACCAAATCATGTGGGAAGACAAGCCACTGGACGAACAAAAGGGATAATAGTGCAGGTAAAATACAAAAAGGAAACCAACAACAGCAAGAGCTATGGTGATAAATGCTTACTCAGGCAGCGATTATTGGTTCTGCTCAGCAGATTAACTGTTACTTCTTGCAGATTGTTGATACGTACTCTATGAAGTAAAGTTCTCCGTTTTCGGTGTAGGCCATCTCCCAGTTTTCCGGCAGTGGTCCCAGCGGGTCCTCGGGAGAGACCTGCGGTTCTGCGAGGGTCTGCTGCCCGCTCTCTGCAGTGGAGGTGGCTGCATTGTTCAGACCACAGGATAGAGCACTGTCACGCACAGGGTACGGCCGCAGGATGCTGCCACGGCTCTCATCCTGGTCATTAGGGTTACCTGTGCACAGCAAGGGAGAGGGAAAAAGACTACGCACTAAGGATCCTGAATACCACAACAAACACAACACAGAACAACAACACAGAACAACAACAAAGAAGAAATATTATTTATGATTCAAGCATGCAGGAAAAAAGATGAAAGATGCAAACATGCTCACTCTAGATACTGCTCAGAATCATGTCATGCCACTTTAGCCACCCCAGGCTCCCCTTCACCCTATTCTAAGTTTTGCTCCACCCATTTCTAGAGGACTGAAAGAGTTCACAAGAATATGCTAATTCTTACAGAAGCACTGTTTCCCAAACCTCTTTTAGCCCACCACCACCCGCAAGCTTCTCTCTCCTAAAGCACCCCCCCCCCAACTCCTATTTGCTCTTGCCAGTTCTGGCCAATTATCCTTCACTACTTCCGTGGGCCTTTCAGGGTTGATCAAATGCAAATTGAAGACTCTGGCAGCTTGGGAGAGGGACACAGAGAGGGCATAGTTTCACAGCACTGACAGAAAGAAAGGGGGAAAAACACAACTCTTGCACTAAGGATAGACCTCTTAAAGGAGAAGAAAAGATTGGAAGACTTGGCTTTAACATCTATTTATATGTCTGCTATATACTGTGAAATTAATTTACAAACACAGGATAATGCTTCCTACTTGTAGAACGTGTATAGGTGTAGGTACATGAACTATAGAAAGAAAAAAGATGAATCCTATAATCAGCTTCTTCCCGACTCACACCCCTCCTCACAGGCAGGTGGCAGTGTTTGGAGGCTCACAGAACAACGATCAGCATCACAAAGACATGATGTAACAGCCAGACACCCATCATCACCATACAACAGAGGGCAGGATCATAAACATGCATACATAATCTCGGGCATACACACCATACCTTACGTACACTCTTCAATAGAACCACACACATACACATGCAGAACACTGGAGCGCAGCAGAATCACAAACCTGAGTGCAACACCCTCACCTGTAAAACTGTTGTTCATTTCCGTGGCCTGGTCGTCATCGTCGTCGTCAGCAGGCACTACGCGGGCGTTTTGCATGTCATTGTAGGACTTTGAGCGCGTTGGGGTGGGCTGATGGGAGCCTGCATCATTGAGAATCACTGTCCCAATGATGGGCTGCCTCGGCGGCTTGGGGGTCCCATAATAGTTACCTAGGCAACAAGAAGGACATTAACATGCTTGAGAGAGACACAGAAGGAGGGAGAAGGAGAAACTAAGAGAGGGGATGCTGGGAATTTAAAAAAAAAAAAAAAAACAGCACAGAGCGAGACAGCAGCAAGAGGATCTATGAAACCTTCCAATCTTATCCTGAGACAAATAAGTACAAGCTGGAAATAAGCAGCTGGCTGGGAAGAAAAAAATACTATAGCTGAGGATATAAAGTTGTATTTACATGAATCTGAAATACATCGACCAAACAATGGCTCAGCTCATGACATCTAGCTACTGTATATTCAGCAGTTTCTTTTGTCAGGAACCCAAACTAGCGCTTTTAGTAGCATTGTGAAGTATCTTTCCAAACCAAAGGATGTTTTCAGTGCTCTTTTTTCTACCAGCCAAAAACACAAATCTGGTGGAGAGTGAAAGCAAGGAGAAAGAAAAAACACAATTAACAAATATTTTTTGTGACCTAGATCTGAATCATTTTCTTTCAAGTATTCCTCTACGAGACTGCCAGCTGAGAACCCAGACAACAGACATAGAGAGACTTGTGGCTGAATATACAGTATGTATATCATTTCAAAAAAAGATTCTGCACACTACATTGTTATGATCCCCCGTGCGCTATTACGCAGTGCACGAAGGGAGGAATGACAAGCCCACGAGCAGAGATAGTTTGTGCCCTTTATTAGCAAAAACCCCCAAACCTTGCCCAGCAAACAGTCCCACAATGAACAGGTAATGAAAATGATGAGTTGGGCCACCAGACATACAGGAACGCCACCTGGATGCTCTACAGCCCGAGGACAGGCATGCCTAGTGCCGCAGGGCTGCTGTCGGCACGGGGTGAAAGGCAAACATAGGCTTACCGAGCTGCAGCGATCCGGGGCGGTCCGTGCAGTCCGGCGGATGAGGAACAAAAGGCAGGAACAGCCGCTTACACCAACAAACTGTTACAGTCATGAAGCGCAAGACAAGACAACATAGTCCGGCTGAAAATAAATGAAGGGAATGACAACTTACATTCACGGAGAAACATGCTACCGTAAATGAAGCACATCGAATGCTCCGGCGATCTCTCTCAACTCTCCCAGTGTTAAAGTAATCGTAACACTAATGAGGAAAGAGACCGCCGGTGTAAAGATGAGTGGGCTGGACATAATTGACAACATATGTGCATGAGTGAGTGTATGCGCGTGTGAATGAGAATGAATGAAGTGTGTGCGTGTATGTATGTGAACACCCACACTGCGGATCAGCTGGCGATACTGACAGGAAGAGGGGGCGTACCCGAGCTGTCAGGGAGCAAGGACCCCTAGGACTCCCTGAAGTGCCAGACGGAAAACAGATGGGAAATCGGGCCACAAACCATGGATCAGAACTGGGTTTGGAACCGCCAAACCCAGGTTCATGACAGGGCCTGCCCCTCTAGGGGTGGATTCTAAAAACCCCTGTACCACCACCTGAAACCCATAACACCCCACTAGGGAACCCCCCACCCCCAGAGACAAACAATTACCCAGGGTGGGAGGTGGGGGAAAACAGGTTAGGAGGGAAACAACCGGTGATAAATACAAAATGTAATATGCAAATATAGAACAGAGACCCTCCTAAAAGCCCCTCCCCCAGGACAGTAACCCCCCTCCTCAGGAGTCCAAAGTTCAGGGGGTCGACCAGAGTCCCAGGCCCCAGGCATGGCACAGGGTGACCGATCGGGTGGCCTACCCGAGTCCCACATCCAGCAGGCGGCCCGTAGAACAGCGTCCGGCAGCCTGCCCGGGCTGATGGGCCACCCAACCCGAAGGCCAAGTCTTTTGGGTGGCCGACCAGCGTGGTGGAGCCATCAGGGCTGGAGGGGCAGTCTAGCCACTGGACAACCTCGGTGACCAAACCGAGGCATAGGAGCCCCCCTGCCCTCCGAGGCTTGCGGCAGGTGGACCGTAGCACCCGCGATAGCCCCGGTCCGGGATGTGGCTGCACCCGCGATGGTCCCGGTCCAGGACGTGGCTGCACCCGTGGTGGACTCCCCAACGAGGGAGTTAGGGTTCCCCATGAACTCTGGCGCTAAACCCAGATCCTCAGCAGCCTCTGGGGGGACTGGCTGCTCTCCGGCGACCCCGGCAGGGAGCTCCAAACCCAGCGGGAGAGAGAAAGAGACCGCGTCAGGGTCGCCGACAGCGGCAGAGTCGCCGACAGCGGCAGAGCCCAGTGAGGCGGCCCCGAGGGCTACTACGAGCTGCCCTGCCCCTCCTCACCATGAGTTGGGCAGTGTGACATCGACATTGACATAGCTGACATAATGGAGCACATTTGCCTGAACTCGGGCTCTACCGTCGTCCAGGACTCTGGCGATTTAGGGTGCGCGGGTTCCACCAGCCCGTCGGGTGCTGCACCCCCGTCGACCTCTTCCGGGACAACTGGACCTGCGTCGTCATCTGTGGGCAACCCAGATTGCAGCGGCTCCTCTCCGGCAACCCTAGGAAGGAGCTTGAAGGAGACGGGAGAAGAGAGACGGTTAGGGTTGCTGGCAGCGGCAGAGCCCGGCAAGGGGAGCTCAGATGCAGCTGGGGGCTGCACCCCACTCTCCTCCCCAGAAGCCAGGCAAGATCTCTCAACAATCGATAGGTGAACTACAGGAGAGATTACTTGCCTGTGCTCGAGCTCTACCGCCGTCCAGGACTCCGACGATGATGTTCGGGATCCAGTCGGCTGGAGGTCTGGTCCGGGGGATGACTCTGCCGCGGCGGCCTCCCACAGCAGGCATGGTGGTTTCGTGTCTCCTCCAGTGAGGCCCCTGATGCA
Organism: Pholidichthys leucotaenia; assembly: GCA_020510985.1. NCBI lineage: Eukaryota > Metazoa > Chordata > Actinopteri > Cichliformes > Pholidichthyidae > Pholidichthys > Pholidichthys leucotaenia. Next base: position 306,344,569 of record CM035843.1, read on the forward strand.
GGTAACTCTCCTGGCGTGAAGTCTGGAGGTGGAGACCTGGGTGGCGTTGAGTCTGAAAAGACTGAAGCTAGGGGATGCTCCTTTGTTGGCACATGCTTCAGGTCGGCCACAGCGCTCCTCCTCTGGTCGTAGAGATTCTGTGCGGTGCAGTCCTCCCTCACCGCACATTCCCTTGTCCCCCAACAATCGAGCCCCAAGGCTGGTGGACACTCTGAGGCAGCGGATGAAGACACAGAGGAAATAGAAAAGTTCATCATAGGAGCAGCGGGGGGAGAGTGCTCAGGTGACTGCCTAGCCTAAGGTTCTCTCCCGGGGGACAGACAAGGCTTGTCATTAATGACTAAGATAGAATGAGAACACATTTGCCTGGCTTCCCGGGTCTTAATGATGGCTGCTACCGACGGCGTGTTGTCATCCCTCTCCATGCCCATAGTTCTTCTAGGCTCCTTGGTGGTTGACGAAGGAGCCAGCCCGAACGGCACGGGAGTGAGCGGGTCCGGAGTGGCACACACAATCCCTCTGGTGGCTGGTGAGGACGACCCAACGACGGCAACTGTGGCTGAAGCAGAAGGGGTGCTTGCTGGTACGTCAGCTGGCACCGAGGGGGCTTCACCGCAGCAGCGGTCAGGCTTGACATCTGGTTCCGGACCGCCGATGAGGTGACGGGCTTCTTCCGTCGCTTTGACCTGGGATTACCCTCATGCCATGTGGTTGACTCCTCCGACTCCTCCTGAGTCTGACGATCCTCTCCCGGGGCTGGCGGAGAGTCAAGGGAGACACAGGGCAGAGAATGAGGAGCCGTGACAGCAGCTGTTTGGGGAGCTTCAGCGGGTAACAAATTCTGGAGCTCCTCCACAGGAATCTGATTAATCACCTCAGGAGACATTGCAAGAGAAGAGAGATGAACTTGCCTGAACTCCTGACTGGTGATGGTGTCTGCTGTTGTCTCAGTGTCCTGCTTCATCCTCCCAGGAGTAGAACAGGAAGTCCAGCGGGAGGAGGAGGACTCTGGCTCGGGCGGTGAGCAGCGGGCTTCGGTCCTCCGGGAGCGCATCATGGAAAGCCGCGGTTGTGCTCCGATGGTCCCTCTTGTCATCTCCTCCAAGCGTCGTTGTGACTCGTGGACCAGGGTGAGAAACGGCGTCAACCCCGGATATTTCCGGGTATTTCCAGAGACCGGGGCATGTCTGGAGCACCCTGACAGCGATTGGTGGCTTGAGCCCGGGAAACAAATACCACAGCTCGATCAGCCACTCCACACAAAAACAGAAAAATCCATGGAGAAGGCTAGGGGGAAAAAGCACTAAGAAGAAAAAGAAAAACACTCATGCACAACCTCTCCGCTGGGCTTTACACTGGCCGGAGCATTCTGTTATGATCCCCCATGCGCTATTACGCAATGCACGAAGGAAGGAATGACAAGCCCATGAGCAGAGACAGTTTGTGCCCTTTATTAGCAAAAACCCTCAACCCTTGCCCAGCAAACAGTCCCACAATGAACGGGTAATGAAAACGATGAGTTGGGCTACCAAACATACAGGAACGCCACCTAGATGCTCTACAGCCCGAGGACAGGAATGCCTAGTGCCGCAGGGTTGCTGTCGGCACGGGGTGAAAGGCAAACATAGGCTTACCGAGCTGGAGCGATCCGGGGCGGTCCGTGCAGTCCGGCGGATAAGGAAAAAAAGGCAGGAACAGCCGCTTACACCAACAAACTGATACAGTCATGAAGCGCAAGACAAGACAACATAGTCCAGCTGAAAATAAATGAAGGGTATGACAACTTACATTCACGGAGGAACACGCTACTGTAAATGAAGCACATCGAATGCTCCGGCGATCTCTCTCAACTCTCCCAGTGTTAATCGTAACACTAATGAGGAAAGAGACCACTGGTGTGAAGATGAGTGGGCTGGACATAATTGACAACATGTGCGCATGGGTGAGTGTATGCACGTGTGAATGAGAATGAATGAAGTGTGTGCGTGTATGTTTGTGAACACCCACAATGCGGTTCAGCTGGCGATACTGACAGGAAAAGGGGGTGTGCCTGAGCTGTCAGGGAGCAAGGACCCCTAGAACTCCCTGAAGCACCAGACGGAAAACAGATAGGAAATCGGGCCAAAAACCATGGATCAGAACTGGGTTTGGAACCGCCAAACCCAGGTTTGTGACATACTGTACATGTGTCTTATTGTCTCATATTTCCATGTTTCAGGGCTCTGTCCATTTGTCTTGAGATGTACAGCACTTTGGTCAACACTCATTTTAAATATGCTTGAGTTGACCTGATTTGATGGCAGGATATAAGAAAATCCTCAAAAAAGTTATCAAATGACTATGATGGGAATTAAATACTGGGGATAAGGACCAAACAAAGACTGAGGGAGAGACATCAGACTTTAGGCACAAGGAGTAGTGGGTAGATGAAGCCCATGAAGGGAACAACCCACAAATAAACCGAATTGAAAGTATAATGAAGGAAGCTGAGGAGAAAACGGACAACTACAGTACTGTGCTAAAGTCTTAAGGTGCGTTCAGAGCAAACGTAAAGCAAGAATTTTCCGTGTGACGGACGCTATTACATGTAAAGTCAGTGTAAAGACATGAATAGACACAAATTTTAATCTGAGCAAGTTGCAGAGAAGTGGGGTTACATTCATAACTCCTACACCTGCTTTCTACCTGCTGTGGAAATCCTAAAAATGCTGCCATGTTTAGGTTTTCAATGTTATCTGGCGGGGCATACAGCTGGGAAAATTTCACTGCCTCCTCCAGAAACTGCACCTGGACAATGGTTGTTTACACTGCTAACCTGCTAGCTCTTGTTAGCACATTGGTACAGGAGTAGTGGGTGGATAAATAACAGGAGCGCCATCTCAACGGTAGAATTCCAGTCCATCTATCTGCATGTGAGTGGCAGTCTCATTTACAAACTAGTTTGCTCCCCAGTGTTCAGTCCAGTTTGTGTTTAATTTGATATATCTCAGCCTTTCCTCCCTGTTCCTCTTCAAAAAAAAAAAAAAAAAAAAAAAAGACTTCTTGACAGCCATCCCATTGAGATCATTCTGATGAGGCTTTTGTTAATAGATCAACTGTAGGGCCAGCTGCAATTGCTAGGTCCTGCATCAAGTTTTTGCTGGATCCCCCCCCCCGCCCCATTTCTTAAGGACATGAATTTCAGATACTGTTCATCTGCTGGAGATCATTTCTTAGGTGTGAAAATTATTGTTTGTCCTCCATTTGTCCAGTTTATAAAAAAGGTACAAGGACTAGGCTATGAAAGAGGGAAAAGACAGCCAATAGACAGCCAATGTCCAAAGAAAGACTTTGACAGACCATCAGAAAACTTGGAGGGCTTGTGGTTCAGAACACTTTAATAATCACAAGAAAGTCTTACTTACGAACCTCGTCAGTGAACTATAAGGGAGAAGAAAGGAGTAGAAAAATGACAAAATGAAAAAAAAAAACCCCAAAACGATGTGCAAGGGGGAGACTGGGAGGGTAGGGGTGGAGTGAATGTGCGGGTCCAGGTGCACAATACACAAAGTTTTTTTTTCAAGGCATACGCTTCTTTACCTCAGAGTAAATTTTAGAACATGTTCAGTCTGCTTTATGCTGGCTTGAGAGCTCTTACTGTGCAAAAATCTGAAGAAAGTCAACATGATATTGCCAGTAATTTCTTCCTTTTGGAGTCCAAAATAAGTTCTGCTGTGTGAGACAGAGGGCAAAAGAGTGAGAGCTGACAACAATGATTAACTGTGATGCTGACTGAAGGTCAAATTACCCAGACCTAATAAGTCTGTTCTATTGAAATCTATATCCAGATACTAAATTACATTTGTTCTTACAACTGAACTTATATCAGAGTCTAGCTCTTGTTTTTGCAGTCTATTATTTTACTAAGCTAAGCTAAACTGAGCCGAGCTAAGCTAGCTAACTGTGATATTGACAGACTTTCAATACATGTAGAAATCTAATGCTAGAGTGCACCAATGTGTAGTTATTATTCAGTTGCTAGTGCAAGCTAGAGTTTTAATCTAGCTAAGGAGAAAAGGGATGCAGAGTGTTTAGAAAGAAATCGTTGCTGCCGTTGCTGTTGTTCTGCTCACAGGTTATCAGAGTATATTTAATTACATAATAAAATACTTTAAAATATACAATTCAAATCTAAAATAAAATATTTGCTTATGGAAAAAAATTCAGCTTGCTTGAGACCTCAATACAGAAGAGCAGATCCAGACAGATCCAAACGCCTCCACCAAGCAGTGTCTGTCTATAAAAACTACCAACCTGATTTCAATAAAATTTGGTAGAGGGGTGGAACTTGGGCAACAGAAAAAAAACATTAGAGTTGGAGTAGATTTGAATAAAGGCAGAATCTGGGATTTTTTTTCTCTTTAACATTGCAAGATAGGGCTTTTTAATAAAATATTTCCATTTATTTCTCAGAGAAGCGTGATGAAAATTTCAGGCATACAGTACTGTATGTGTTGGTAGAGGAACGTGCCAGGCTAAAAGTTAAAAAAGGACAACTGGCAGCATAAAAATGACAAAGAGAGGTAGACATTTGCACTCCAAGAAATGTTAAAATGTTGTTTAGCAATAGGCCTATTTGGGTTTTTAAAATGCTTTAAAACAACAAATCATTAAATAAAGATATACAAGCTATAGTGGGCACCACTCCAGTAGGGAACATCTTTAAAGGTACCTCTGAATCTATGGTTTTATCTCCAAAACTATTTAAACATGAATGGAATCCTCCTTCACTGACAAGTTTTTCATCAGTAAGAAAAGAGGTGTGATTATACACCAAGACCCAGTTGTAGTATAATTTTTCGGAAAACTGAATTTCTGCAACTTTTTGTCTGTTTTCTATTCGCTCTTTTAATTACCTAAACTAACCCTAAAATATTCTGTAGGTATGTAAATCTGTTAAAAATTACCTGTTTATTTTAAAATAATATCACTGAAGACTCAGTGTTCTGGATTGCCTGCTTGTGGGCACAGTATTTAAATGGTTTGAGTCCCTGATTTATTTAAATGATTATTCAAACAAAAGGCTAACATCATGGAGGCACTGCAATGGTAGAGCTAGCAATGCATCCACAGTAGTGTGGAGGCACTCTAACACTGGACAGTGCCTGACTAAGCAGACTCTGATAGCAGGCAATGTGTGTTTGAGCAGGATGTGCACATTAGGCAGGAACATATAGGCAGACAACCAAGTAATCAACCAATATGGCATCCACACATATAGATCAGGTTTTTAGAGGCTGCTGATAGCCAGAGGCAATCCATTTTTGTCACAATCTGAGCACGGGGGGAATTCCACCGTGCTCTGTCTCCTTATCATTTTCCCTTGTTTGTATAAAGTTGTATTTTTGAGTTCTAATTCTTGTTATTTTATCTTTAGTTGGTTTTCAACATATTCTGTATTGTTTTGTTGTATGACTATTTTCCTGTTTACATTCACTGTAGTTTTGTTACTTGTTTGGGAGTTACTTGTCCTATTTATCATTATCACTTATTTGTATTTTGCCATTTCCTTTTCCTTCTCTCTCGGGGTTGACAGCTGTCAGTGGCCTACGGGTTTCGCTCTGCAGGGGTGTGGCCCTGTCAGCTGCCATCTCTGACTGATCCCTCATCTTCTCCAGCTGACCCAAATTGCCTCTTTGCTTTTCTCTGGCTCGCGCAGATTGCGCACACCTGTCACCACTTATTTTAGTGTTTTTGTGGCCCTATTTAAGTGGCCGTGCACCACTGCTGGGTGTGGCACCCTACTTGTTACTCTCACCTGCAAGACGTAAGTGTTTTTCTACTTGCTTCTATTGCCTCTAGCGTGCATTCCACGGCTAGTGATCTCCAGGTTTAGCCGGCGATTACTCTTGCTTTAGCTGGGCTATTTTGCATGCCTGTTTTTTGAGATTTGTCTCCAGGTTTTGCCGGCGATGCTCTCGCCTTAGCCTCGGTTATTTTGCTAACCTGTGTTTCTTTTCCTTCACAAGTTTTTTGTTAATCATTTTTGTTCTGTTAATAAATCTGCAAACTCATAGCCGGTGTTTAGTGCCTTTTTTCTGCCTTGGGAGGTGTTTATGACAATTTTCTTCTTTTTATTAAGAAACATTTGAATGATTGATTATTGTACTAACATATAAATACATTAATCTTAGATTAAAAGGTTTATGTACAATGTAGCTATATGTCAAGGATTAAGAAGCTTTGTTTTCTTAAGAGACTTCAATATGTAGCCCATTTTGAGCTCTAAAATTTCTTACTTTATATTCTTGGATAGCTACAGTATTTGAGCAAGCTCCTTTAGCTTTGATGGAAACAGAAACTTTTCAAAGCCAACAGATAACATACACTGATCAGGCATAACATTAAGACCATGTGTCTAATATTTTATTGGTCCCTCTTTTGCTCCCAGAACAGTCCTGACCCATTGAGGCATAGACTCCACTAGACCCCTGAAGGTGTGCTGTGGTATCTAGCACCAAGATGTTGGCAGCAGATTCTTTAAGGGATAAGGACCTGTACTTATATAGCGCTTTTCTAGTCTCAAAGACCACTCAAAGCACTTCACTAGTACTAACCCTCTATTCTAAGGGCCTATAGAGGCGCTTTTCCACTAGGAACCCAAAGGCCCCGTTTGGCCCCGATCGGCCTCCGTGTCCGGTTTCCCACTCGGAACCCAAAGGCCCCACAGTTCCCTTTTTCTGAACAGTTCCAGTTTAACAGTTCACTTTTTCGGCACCGTAAAAAGCAGGTCCGAAGGGTCCCGGCCCCGTTTCGTCACGCCCCTGCTGGCCATGCATTGGTCTGTGCGTAGCGTCATGAGAGTGGGCGTTACACTGACTTTCCAGAATCGCTTGCTGGTAGCCATTTGCAATTTTTCGTCAGTGAGCCCGCGAACAAGTGATATTATAAACCACAACGAGAGAATGGCTTCACAGAAATCAGCAGAAATCCAACACCGCAGTCCAGCAGAGTTTCCTGTGCGTTTCGGCTGATGAGAGAATGCAGAGGGAAGCAGACTGAGCCTGCAGTGGTGCGCACAAACAGACGCACCAGAAATTACACGGAGACGCACCGGGAATTAGACCCAGCCACCCGAATTGAATTGAATGGGCAGCCGCGACGCACCCAACTTCAGCAGTTGAAGCCGTGATATTGTGATAGAATTGACATAACGTTCGGCTCAGGAGACGCACACACACAGGCTCAAAGTAGTTCAAATAGTTTATTGGCAACAGGAGTGAATGGATGAGTGTCTGCGAAATGTTAATGTGTTGGTGGCGGCGTCTGCTTCAGGCACAGAGGCAGGAGACTGTACAGCCGGCAACCCTATGGGAGAAAACACAGAGACACAGGGTGATGGGCACACACCAACACAGGAGGAGAATAGGCGAGGGAGAAGCTTACTTGCTAGGAACAGATGACTGGCACAACAAGGACAGAACCCGGGAGACAGCCACCTGCAGAGCTCGGTGCAGCAGCGAGGAACGACGAGGGAACGGGATTGTCCGCCGCCGAGGAATCCACCTGTGCACAGGGGAGCAGACTGGAAAAGATGAGGTAAGGGCTTCTTACCACACAGCGTCGTGCTGAAGAGTAGATAGCTTCACGTTGAAGGGGAATGAAGTCGGACGGCTTCAGGCCGAAGCTCAGGGCGAGGCGGCTTATATCCCTCGCCGCTGACGATGAACAGGTGTGCGAGCAGGTGGCGCCGCTGATGAGCGGCGCGGCGTGACAGTACTCCCCCCTCTAGCAGCGCCTCCTGGCGATGGCTTCTCTGGGTGCGCTCGGTGGAAGTCCGCGATGAGTCCAACACGAACGACGAGGGTACCCACTGTCGATGCTCAGGCCCATAGCCCTCCCAGTCCACCAAGTACTGCAACCCACGACCCCGGCGCCGGGAGTCCAGGATGGAGGCGACGGACCAGGCCGGATGGCCACCAATCATCCGGGGCGCGGGTTGCGCAGCAGGAGGAGGGCAAAGGGGGTCGGTGACTGCCAGCTTCACCTTAGACACGTGGAAGGTGGGATGGATGCGGAGGGAGGGGGGGAATAGCCAAGCGCACAGCCACCGGGTTGATGATCCGGGTGATGGGGTAGGGACCCATGAATCGCTGTGCCAGCTTCCTCCTCTCGCCTTTTAAGGTTACGTCCTGGGTTGACACATAGACACGTTGCCCAACTCTGTACGCCGGGGCAGGTCTTCGGTGCCGGTCCGCCACAGTTCTGTTGCGCTCCGCTGTGCGTAAAAGCGCATTGCGCGTGGCAGCCCAGATGGAGCGGAACTGCCTGAGATGTGCCCTAACCGAGGGAACAGTTACCTCACTCTCCTGCACCGGGAACAGCGGGGGGTCATAACCCAGGGACGCCTTGAAGGGGGATATCCCTGTAGCAGAAGAGCGAGCGGTGTTGTGGGCGTATTCAACCCAGGCAAGATAGTTACTCCAGGATGTGGGTTTAGATGCTGTTACACAGCGGAGCGCAGCCTCCAGCTCCTGATTGGTCTGCTCACACTGCCCGTTGGATTGGGGGTGATGGCCGGAGGAGAGGCTCACCTTGGCTCCGATGGCGTTACAGAACGATCGCCAAACCTCAGAAGAAAATTGGGGCCCCCGGTCCGAGACCACGTCCACCGGAATCCCGTGCAGCCTGACCACGTGTTGGACGAGGAGATCCGCCGTCTCCAGGGCAGTTGGAAGACCTCGCAGGGGAACGAAGTGCACAGCCTTGGAGAAGCGGTCCACGATGGTCAGGATGGTGTCATAGGAACTGGAGGCTGGGAGTCCGGTGACGAAATCCAAAGCGATGTGTGACCAGGGCCTGCCAGGGACGGGCAGGGGCTGGAGCAGACCCGCTGGGGGGGGCGTTTCCCGACTTGTTGGTGGCACAAATTGGACAAGCCCGGGCGTAGCGGGCTGCGTCCCTCCGCAGGCCCGGCCACCAAAAGGACCGCTGGAGGAGGTCTATCATCCGGGAGGAGCCAGGGTGACAGGTGAGCTTGGAGGTGTGCAGCCAGTGGGTGACCTCTCCACGAACCGCGGATGGCACGAACAGCCTCCCCTCCGGTCCGCCGCCAGGGTCAGGTTCCACTTCCTGCGCCTTCCGGATCTTGCCCTCTATGTCCCAGGAGATGGCTCCCACGACGTACGACCTGGGCAGGATGGTGTGGAGCGACTCCTCCGACTCCTCGGGGGTGAACTGCCTAGAGAGGGCGTCAGGCAGGCCGTTCTTGGAGCCAGGCCTGAAGGTGATGGAGAACTGGAACCTGGCGAAGAACAAGGACCAGCGCGCCTGGCGGGCGTTCAGACGCTTGGCAGATCGAAGATATTCCAAGTTCTTGTGGTCCGTAAGGACCACGAACGGCAGGTCCGCCCCCTCTAGTCAGTGACGCCATTCTTGCAGCGCGAGCTTGATGGCCAGTAGCTCTCTGTCCCCCACATCGTAGTTCCTCTCCGCCGGGGACAAGCGCCGGGAGAAGGCGGCGCAGGGCCGTTTGGCGCCATCTTCAGGCGACCGCTGAGATAGCACCGCCCCCACTCCTGTGTCCGAGGCGTCCACCTCCACGATGCACTGCAGCGCGGGGTCGACCTGGCGAAGGACCCGGGAGGAGGAGAACTCCGCCTTCAGTGCCTGGAAGGCAGCAGCGGCCTCTTCGGTCCACCGGAACGGGACCTTAGGGGACGTGAGGCGGGTCAGTGGTCCGACGATGGAGCTGAAATTGGGGACAAAGCGGCGGTAGAAATTTGCAAATCCAACGAACTGTTGCACCTGCTTCCGTGACGCAGGTGTAGGCCACTCTACCACCGCCTTTACCTTCTCTGGGTCTGGGAGCACCTGGTCCTGAGAGATGATGAAACCCAGGAAGGACGTCGTTCTGGCGTAAAATTCACACTTTTCAGCCTTCACGTATAGCCGGTTCTCCAGCAGTCTTTGGAGGACCCGCCTCACATGGACCTGGTGCTCGTCCCTGGACTTGGAGAAGATGAGAATATCGTCCAGGTAGACGAACACGAAGAGGCCGATGAAGTCCCGGAGGACGTCATTGATGAGGCGCTGAAAGACGGCAGGAGCGTTGGTCAACCCGAACGGCATTACCAGGTATTCAAAGTGGCCGTTCGGGGTACGGAAGGCTGTCTTCCACTCATCTCCCTCCCGGATCCAGACGAGGTGGTATGCGCTGTGTAGATCCAGCTTGGTGAACCAGGTCGCCCCCTGGAGGGAGTGGAAGGCGGTGTCCATGAGGGGCAGGGTGTAACGGTCCTTCTCAGTGATGTCGTTGAGAGCCTGGTAATCTATGCAAGGGCGGAGGGATCCGTCCTTTTTCCCAACGAAGAAGAACCCTGCCCCCACGGGAGATGACGATGGGCGAATTATCCCAGCGCTCAGTGATTCTTTCAGGTAGGCGTTCATAGTCTCCTTCTCCGGCGCTGACAGGCTGTAGAGCCGACCAGAAGGTAAGGGAGCCCCCTGGCGGAGGTTGATGGCGCAGTCATAGGGCCGATGAGGGGGGAGAGACGTAGCTTTAGTCTTGCTAAACACCATACTCAGGTCGTGAAATTCCGGAGGCACCAGAGACAGGTCCGGGGGTGCAGCGTCCATAGCAGGGGGAGAAGCGGACGAAGAGCAGGCAGCGGACTGAAGGCAGGTGCCCATGCAGAATGTGCTCCATGCCGATACCCCAGCTGACTTCCAATCCAGGACCGGGTTGTGGAGGCGTAGCCAGGGATACCCCAGGATGACGGGCGACACAGAGTTGGGCAGGACGAGAAAGGTTATCTCCTCCCGGTGGTTTCCAGAGATGATCACCGAGACTGGGATGGTCTGGTGGGTGACTCTCCCAAGGGAAGCACGGGAGAGGTTGACCAGGGAGATGGGGTCCTTGAGCGCCTGGCAGCGGATGCCCAATCGGGTTGCCAGGCTTTGAGAAATGAAGCTGCCCTCTGCGCCCGAATCCACCAGTGCGTGGGTGAGGTGCCCAGTGGGGTTGTGGCAGAAACGGATGGGCAGCTTTAATTGAGTGAGGGGACTTAACCGATTGACGTCCGTGAGGCCCCCTACAGTGACTCGCAGACCCCCCCCGTTTGGCTTCTGTGGGCAAAGCTCTACCATGTGTTGATCATCTCCGCAATACATGCAGAGATTCAACGCATGGCGGCGTTGTCTCTCCGCCGGGGAGAGCTTTGTCCAGCCCGTCACCATCGGTTCCGACTCCTCGGGGTGCGATGGCGGCAGCGCCACCAGGGGGCGAGCTTGGGGCAAGCGCGACGAGGCTCCACGAGGGCGAGAAGATGACGACTTCCGCCCCGAGGAGCGCTCGCGCAGCCTGTTATCCAAGCTGATGGCAAGGGAAGACAGCTCCGCTAGCGTCTCAGGGAGGTCCCGCCCAGCCAGTTCATCCCTCAGATCATCATTGAGGCTGCGGAGGAAAAGGCCGCAGAGGGAGCATTCCTCCCAGCCTACTTCCTCCGCTGCTACCCGGAAGTCGACCGCATAGTCCGCGGCCAACCGGCTTCCCTGCTGGAGAGCGAGAAGCCGGTCGACCTGGACCGTCTCGGTTCAGGAGTGGTCAAAGACCTCCAGGAAGCGCCTCACGAACTGGTCATAAGTGAGGGTGGCGTAACTGGGCCTCGCCATAACGGCGTAGGTCCAAGTCAACGCGCGCCCCTCCAGGAGATTCCCGATATAACCAATCCGGCTGTGATCCGAGGGAAAGTCTCCGGGCACGCGGTGGAATACGGACTCACACTGCATAATGAACCCCCGCGCTCCGCCGAGCTTTCCGCTAAAGCGGGCGGGGGTCGGAATGGGTGTGAGCCGCGCCGGTGCTACCGGAGCCTGCTGGACGGCCACTGGAGCGGCAGGAGCCGCGCCACCCTGATGAGCCGGGGGGAACGGCTGCTGGGCGTCCAGGCGGTCCAATCGGTTATTAATGAGGATCAACTGATTTAGGATCACCTGTTGCTGATAAGCTATTTGATCCACCCGAGCCTCGAGGTTGGTAAGCCGGTGCGCGAGCCCGCCATCTGCCGAGCCGCTCTGCTGAAGCCGTACTGACATAACGTTCGGCTCAGGAGACGCACACACACAGGCTCAAAGTAGTTCAAATAGTTTATTGGCAACAGGAGTGAATGGATGAGTGTCTGCGAAATGTTAATGTGTTGGTGGCGGCGTCTGCTTCAGGCACAGAGGCAGGAGACTGTACAGCCGGCAACCCTATGGGAGAAAACACAGAGACACAGGGTGATGGGCACACACCAACACAGGAGGAGAATAGGCGAGGGAGAAGCTTACTTGCTAGGAACAGATGACTGGCACAACAAGAACGGAACCCGGGAGACAGCCACCTGCAGAGCTCGGTGCAGCAGCGAGGAACGACGAGGGAACGGGATTGTCCGCCGCCGAGGAATCCACCTGTGCACAGGGGAGCAGACTGGAAAAGATGAGGTAAGGGCTTCTTACCACACAGCGTCGTGCTGAAGAGTAGCTAGCTTCACGTTGAAGGGGAATGAAGTCTGACGGCTTCAGGCCGAAGCTCAGGGCGAGGCGGCTTATATCCCTCGCCGCTGACGATGAACAGGTGTGCGAGCAGGTGGCGCCGCTGATGAGCGGCGCGGCGTGACAAGAATGGCTTAACAGAAATCAGCAGAAATCTAACACCGCAGTCCAGCAGAGTTTCCTGTGCGTTTTGGCTGATGAGAGAATGCAGAGGCAAGCAGACTGAACTTGCAGTGGTGCGCACAAACAGACGCACCAGAAATTACACGGAGACGCACCGGGAATTAGACCCAGCCACCCGAATTGAATTGAATGGGCAGCCGCGACGCACCCAACTTCAGCAGTTGAAGCCGTGATATTGTGATATACAGGACGGTAAGTGATCTGATATTCATGCTTTATGTTATTTTTTCCAACAGTGGAAAGTTCACTTAGGACAGACGAAAACTTAATCGTGTTTAAACGATGACCTAGCTTAATGCTATGTCCGTCCTTGTATGTTGTTTTTTGTGTTGACAATATCTGATGAAATAGATAGTTGTAATCCTGGTTAAAAGTTTTTTATTTATTTTTTTTTTTTTTTTAGATTATGCTTCCACACCAACTGAGCCCACCTCCCGCGATACGAGCAACCCGGCTTCTGCTACGGATCTAGATCATCCGGCACCAGAACCAAGTCCAGCTCACTCACAGTTTGGCACATCTCCGTCAACACTTTCACGCACAGGTAAAGCCCAATAGTCAAATAATATAATTATATTATATTGTAGTAATGTAATACTCACGGTACAGTTTATTGTTTCATGTAAAGCACATCAAAAAAGTCCAGCAATGCAATTGCATATTTAATCACAGGTATGGAAAAGCTAATGAGCTGTTGTAGCACAAAACTCATTATTTGAAAGTCAGCGTGCTTCATTTTCATGATTCAGTTGAGCCTACTGTATAAATGCATTCAGAATTTTTTCCATCCATCTTCTACCGCTTCTCCGCGTCATGGAGGCAGCAGTTCAGGCAGAGAAGCCCAGACTTCCCTCTCCCCAGCCACCTGCTCCAGCTCTTCAGAGATGATAGACCAGCTGGGTCTCTCCACCATAGAATTTGGGTCACCTCTAGAATTTTTTGACCACCATAAAAAGCTAGGCATTTGAAACATAAACCCAGCTTTTACTAAATGTATTGTACAAATACACAGTTGTGATACTCATAAAAAAAGTATTTTTTTTCAAACCCAGCACTTGCCTTTCACCAGTGTGTGTCCCTTGTACGGGTACATCTCAAAATAACTGCAATGTCATGGTACAGTGTGTTTTTTGTGACTCACAAAAGACAGTTAAAGTCATATAAGATGGTATCTGTCATAATCTTGACAATCCATATGGGTTTTATGTCAGGAGAGTTTCCTGGCCAAATCAAACACAGTGATGCCTTGTCCATTACACCAGGTTTTGATTGTTTAGGCACTGTGGGGCGATGGTCACTCCAGCTGGAAAATGAAATCCGTTTCTCCATAAATCCTCATACTTTTGAGAACACTCCTCTTTTTTTAATATCTATTTTTAACATAACCATCGATTTTTCGAGACAAGTAATTTTGGATATTCATGCGCTGTGAGCCAATAAATGATTAAAATGTAACAATACTTCACTGTCTGATTAATGATTCTGTATAATATATGGGTCTCACTTTCTGACATGTGTCCAAAAATATTTAACTTTTGTATTAATTTTTGGGGATGTACTGCTACATGTTTTGAGGTTGATTTTACTGACACCAGCTCACATTTCTGTCTTGTAGGTAAGAGGAAGCGGAGCAACACAAAATAAGACCTTTCAACTATTTTTGCATCGATGCAAGAAGCAGAAAGGGAACAGCACCGTGAACAGATGGAGCTTCAGCGGGAACATCAACGTGAGCAGAGGGAGCTCCAGCGGCAACAGTTGGAACTCAATTCACTGCTTGTGGATGAGGTCCGTCAGTCCAGGGAAGCCGAAGTTGCTGTACGAAGGGAGGAAATTGCGCAGAATGCTGCCCTCAATAACACTCTCATGGCAGTCTTTGAAACCCTCGCACGGCGTGTGTGACCCGTTTTCCCAACCATTATTATGTATATACTGTACATTAATCAATGACCAGTGTTAATAACGTTGAATAAACCCGTGACTGTTGACATCATGTGTTGTCTGTTACTACTAAGTTTTACACTGTCTTAAAACCCTTAAAGGTTGGGAAAAATTTGTCATTGCAGTGTGTTATGGAGTCCAATAACTGCCGACACATACATTAAAAGCCAGCCACTACTGACCAAGCTTTATATCCATGTGCAACAACAGGGACACCTAATATTTTAAGTTCTGTATTTGGAAATGTTCATATTGCCAACCCAGGTAATGGTTTTATCTGCACAAAATATTCAACTTAGCCATTGTAAGGACGGGTGAGTGTGGGGTGTACAGCAACAACTGTTTTGGTGCGCCTCACCCAATTCTGTACTCGGCATTAACAAGTACACTTTAAAGAAAATGTGGACTTGTAATTTTGTAAGATATTTTTTATTAGATGGCTTTCCCAGTACTTGTAACTGTGATATTAAAGATCCACACGTCCACATTAAATATACGAAAAAATACTTCCGGTTATGGCTGCCACGTAGGACGGACGTGTCTCACTCTGCTCTGCTCCTGGAGAAAAAAAATCGGCAAATAACTCTCTCATTTGGGACAGAACGTATCCCAGCATTTGGGCGAGGATATGTCGGCGAAGCCTAAGGCTGGAAAACCAGGAAAAGGAAAAAGCGAGCCGCCGAAACAGTCCAAATTAACGGACTTTCAGGTCTGTGACGCAGCAAACAAAACTCCATATATGGCGGAGGAGGCTGGCAACGGTGCGATATCTGCGGGGAATGGCGCAGATGCGCTGATGTCTGCCATGAGTTCAATGAGAGCGGACTTTTCCTCTAGATTTGATGGGATTATGACAGCGTTGGAAGGAATAAGAAAGGAATTGGGTGACTGTGTAGAACGAACGGCGCAGATGGAGCTCCGTCTCGCTAGTGCTGAAGATGACGTCACCCGTCTTCAATTAAAGGTGCGCACTTTGGAAAAAAAAAATAAATCTCTGGAAGATAATATTTTGGATTTGGAATCTCGGTCGAGACAGAATAATTTGAGGCTGGTGGGTCTTCCAGAGGAATCAGAAGGTCGGGACGTATGTTCCTTTCTGGAAAAGTGGATTCCGGAGGTGCTGGGCAGCGAGGAGTTGCAATCAGCAGTGGTTCTGGAAAAAGCACATCGTATTGGCCCACGGAGAGATAAGGGACCGCCGAGGACCTTAATTATGAAGTTTCTTAGCAACAGAGACAGGATGAAGATCTTCAACGCTGCACGTGCTAAAGGAGAGATTAAACACCAGGACCAGCAGGTGCGGTTCTACCCAGATTTGGCCACAGGAATCCAGCAATTGAGGAAGCAGTTTGATCCCGTACGTAAGGAGCTGCGCAACCTTGGGATTCGTCATGGTGTAATCTATCCTGCGAGACTGCTGACCACGTATGAGGGCAGAACCCACATCTTCAAGACCCCAGAGGAGGCGCAGGAGTTCATCAAGAAGATCAAAGAAGAAGAAGAGACTGGTGGGAGCTAAGCATGAACAAAATATAAGGTAGAATAATTAAGCATTTGCACAGGCATCTGACTGACTTGAAGTAAATAGTAAGTTTACAAAATATAGATTGTATTATATATTAAAAAAACAAAACAAAAACAAAACAAACAAAAAAAAAAAAAACTATGATGTACAAAGTTGTTAAAAATTTTGGAGTTAAGTTGGAAAACTACAGAGGAGAGTTAATGTTACGTCATTAAAAGCAGTAGAGTTAGGGTGATTGGGAGGATGAAGAAGGAGTGGCTTAGGCTGTTCCCCGTGGGTGTGGAACGGTCGATGGCTATATCGGGAGACAGAATTTTTCTTTTGATTTTGGGGGGTTTGCCACAAGTGTGGGAAGGGGAAATTTGTTTGTGTGTAGTTTGTAGGATGAATGTTCAACCACTCATGTTTTTGCTTCTCTGTATGAGCATGTTTACACTGCAAGGTAATCCCAAACTCTCTATTGATCATGGACCAAAGTGTTAATCTTAATTTAACTTCATGGAATTGCAGAGGTCTACAAAATTTAAAAAAACTTAAACAAGTTATGAATAAAATAAAGGACATGGGTTCAAGAATTGTGTTTTTACAAGAAACTCATCTGATAGAGGAGGATGTTAAAAGAATTAGGAGTAGATGGCAGGGAAGTGTATTCACCTCTTCATTTTCATCCCAAGCCAGGGGAGTTATGACTCTCATACATAAATCAGTTCCTTTTCAAGTGAAAAATGTAATTGGAGACAAATTTGGAAGATATGTAATCATTCAAGGTTCTTTGCTATTAGAAAATATAAATCTTGTGAACTTATATGGTCCCAATATAGATGATCAGAAGTTCTTTGCTAATTTATTTCTCATCTTATCATCACTTACAGGGCAACATATAATAGCAGGGGATTTTAATTGTACATTGAATCCAGGTGTGGATAGATCAACAGGACTGGATTGTACGCACATTGGATGTAGGATGACTATTAATCATTTTATGAAAGAATTGAGATTGTTAGATATATGGAGAGAAATGAAACCACAAGTTAAAGCCTATTCTTTAACTTGTGGTTAACTTGGGCTGCACGGTGGCGCAGTGGTTAGCACTGCGGCAGCACAGTTTACCCTTGGCCGGGGGATTGTGGGGATCGTGGGTTCGATCCCAGCCCCCGACCAACAGTGATCTGTGTGGAGTTTGCATGTTCTCCCCGTGTTGCGTGGGTTTACTCCGGGATTTCTCCGGTTTCCTCCCACATGCCAAAAACATGCATGTTAGGTTAATTGGTTGTTCTAAATTGTCCCTAGATATTTGTTTCCTATAGGCCCTTAGAATAGAGGGTTAGTATTAATGAAAAGCGCTTTGAGTGGTCTTTGTGACTAGAAAAGCGCTATATAAGTGCAGGTTAGTTAGTTAGTATTCTTGTTATTCCAGTACCTACAAGACATTCTCACGTATTGATTATTTTTTGATTTCCACAGAATTAAGGTCCAAGATTCAAAACTGCTTTTATGATAACATCGTGATCTCTGATCATGCACCCTGTTGTCTAATATATGTAGATAAAAAATTGACAAAGGAATCAGGTAGATGGCAATTTCAGCATAAATGGCTTCAGGATGAGGAATTTGTCAAGTATATAGAAAAACAGATAGACGAGTTCTTTGACATCAATACTACACAAACATCAGCATGTGTAAAGTGGGAGGCTTTCAAAGCTTTTATTAGGGGACATATTATTAGTTATACAGGATCAAAATCTAAGAAGACTCGAGAGGAGAGAGCTAAATTGGAACATAAAATAAAAAGTCTTCAGGAAAAAGTGTATGCAGGAAGTGACCCAAGGTTGGAGAATGAATTACTGATTTTGAGAGCTGAATACGACAAAAAATCAGCGAATAGAGCTGCCTCGAGTCTTCTAAGATTGAAACAATCTTTTTATGAACAAGGTGAAAAATCAGGAAAATTATTAGCATGCCAGATTAAACAATTGGAAATTAAAACACCAATTACCAGTATTATAAGTAATGGACAGGTAGTTATAGATCCTTTAGAAATTAATAGAGCCTTTAGAGATTACTATGAAAAATTATATGATACCAAAAATGAACCTGATTTAACAAAACTAAATGAGTTTTTGAACGAACTATCTATACCGTGTATTCCAAATGAAAACAGGGAGATATTGGAGTCTAAAATTAGTCAAGAAGAAGTTGGGCTAGCCATTGATAATATGAAATCAGGAAAAAGTGCAGGACCAGATGGTCTTCCAGTTGACCTTTATAAAAAATTTAAGAATAAATTAATAAAACCTTTTTTGGAAATGGTTTTAGAAGCATTTCAAAATAATAATTTACCATCATACATAAATAATGCCTTAATTATACTGCTGCCAAAACCAGGTAAGCCCTCTAATAAATGTGAAAATATGAGACCAATAAGCCTATTAAACGCCGACCTTAAGATAATCTGTAAAATTTTAGCAAGACGAATACAAGAAATTTTACCAAATATTATTAATCGAGATCAGAATGGCTTTATAAAGGGTAGACAAGGCTTCCATAATGTAAGAAGACTATTTAA
This sequence comes from Pholidichthys leucotaenia, assembly GCA_020510985.1. Lineage (NCBI taxonomy): Eukaryota > Metazoa > Chordata > Actinopteri > Cichliformes > Pholidichthyidae > Pholidichthys > Pholidichthys leucotaenia. The sequence continues at coordinate 306,363,297 of CM035843.1, forward strand.
TATTATTTATTTTAATAAAGAAGCACCGGATACAGCTCTCCTATCATTGGACGCCGAAAAGGCCTTTGATAGAGTTGAATGGCCCTTTCTTTTTGAAGTCCTACAAAGGTTTGGACTTGGAAATAATTTCATAAAATGGGTTCAAATAATATACAATAATGCTACAGCAGAAATCCTAACAAATAACAATATTTCAAAACCAATAAAAATCAATAGAGGATGTCGACAAGGCTGTCCACTTTCACCTTTACTGTTTACTATGGCAATTGAACCTTTAGCGATAGCGATACGTTTACATTCACAAATATATGGAATTAAAGTTGGACCAACAGAACATAAAATCTCCCTGTACGCCGATGATATAATTTTGTTTATGTCGAATCTAAAAAAATCAATTCCAACCTTGTTGAATTTAATAAAGAATTTTGGGGAAATATCAGGATATAAAATAAATAAAACTAAATCTTCAATATTAATGCTAAATGAGACCCAGAGAAATTACCCAGCCCCTGAGGTAAATCAATTCAATGTTGTAAATCAGTTTAAATATTTAGGAATCCAAATTATGCCTAAGCTAGAATCAGTCGCCAGTGTCAACTATGAAGCCTTAATGTCAGATATCAATGAGTTAACTCAGAGATGGATGTCACTACCAATGTCGATGATCGGGAGAATCAATATACTTAAAAGTAATATTTTACCTAAAATACTTTATTTATTTCAATACATTCCCTTATCACCACCTTTAGATCTATTCTCAAGAATAAAAAAAAAGTTAGTGGAATTTATATGGAACAACAGGAGGGCTAGATTACGTTTGTCTTTATTATATTTACCATTTGATCGTGGAGGTCTGAAATGTCCAAATTTTATGTTGTATTATTGGTCGGCACAACTGAGGTCTATGACATATTATTTTTCATCAAATGATCTCCCTCACTGGACTGAAATGGAATCATACAATTTACCTTTACCTCTTCCCATATTCATATACTCAGACTCGGCAAAAAAATTACAAAAACAAGTTAAAAATCCATTTGTAAAGCATATGATCAAAATATGGTGTGAAGCTAAAAACTATTTAAAAGAACCACAGTTATTGTCACAATTTAGTCCAATATGGGGTAATCAATATTTTAAACCAGGGAGAGCGGACGCTGTATTTAAAGTATGGAATTTAAAAGGGATACAAAAGATTCAGGATTTATATTTGCCATGTGCAGACAACATAATGTCTTTTGAAGAGCTGAGGATCAAATTTAATCTCAATAGAACACATTTTTTTAAATATCTTCAACTTAGAAACTTTATTCGATCAAATCAAAATAAAGCTCTCACTCGACCTATTTATTCATCCTTGGAAAAAATGATGATGAAAGATAGTAAAAGAAAGGGTATTATTTCAGAGTTTTATAACTCATTGACACTATCTTCAAGTGAAAATTCACTGAAAAGATTAAACTACTGGAAAGAAGATCTGCAAATTGAAATTTCAGAGGAACAATGGGAATTGGCTTGTACAGAAGCTCAAACCAAATCAATAAATGCACGCCTTAAATTGATACATTTCAAATGGTTAATGCGGATGTATGTTACACCGGAGGAGTTAAATAGATATAACAAAAATATACCAGATACATGCACAAAATGCATGGAAAGTAAAGGAACCCTATTTCATTGTTTATGGGAATGTAGATTAATAAGAATGTTTTGGGAAGAGGTGAGGGTAACAATTGAAAAAATAATCTCAAAACAAATCATATTGAATCCTAAACTGTTTTTGTTGGGTCTGTACCCAGAAAAGCATAATTTTAATAAAAGTGAAAGAACATTCATAGACCTCAGTTTGCTTAATGCCAAAAAATGTATTGCACTATTATGGAAAAAGACTCATAGACCAGATGTGACTCAGTGGTTAAGACAGATGTTAACAAACCTTCCATTAGAAAGAATAACATATATACTGAAATCAAAGGAAATTGTGTTTGAGAATATATGGAGACCTTTTATTGATTATGTAAAAAATTTAAACATAACTCTTGAAGAAGAAGGTGAATGATGTGTGTGGACCTTGTAAATTCCAAACTGGTGAACATAATATGTATACTTATGTATTGGATTGTCTAGACTAAACAGAGGAGCATTGTTGAAGACTTGATTTTGTTGGTGGTTGTTGGTGTTTTTAGTGCATTTTTTTTTTTTTTTTGTAGTACTTTAGTGTTAGTGTTTGATTGTTTGTATCATGTTTGTTAAAAAAAAAAAAAAGGTTCAATAAAGATATTGTGGAAAAAAAAAATATACGAAAAAATTGCGTCATTGCAATGGCACAAGGTTACATGAGATGAGTAATGCATAATAATACACAGCAGCCTCACCACCAAAATGATATTAAATAGCTCTTGGACTACTAATTGGTCCAGGGAAAATGGCGCAGCCTCAAGGGGAGTGTAGCACCACCTCCAACTCCCTCCTTCTCCCACCCATACTACAGTGAGCCTTGTGCTGTGGAAAACCACCAGTGCCGGAACAGGACTGTTCGGTCCAAGGCCAAACGAGGCCTTTGGGTTCCAAGTGGAAAAGTGCCTTAGGAGACAGATATCTAGGGACAATTTAGAACAACCAATTAACCTAACATGCATGTCTTTGGATTGTGGGAGGAAACCGGAGCCCCCGGAGTAAACCCACACAGCACAGGAGGAACATGCAAACTCCACACATAAAGGTTCCTACCCCTGCCAACCTGGGGATTTGAACCTGGAACCTTCTAGCTGTTAGGCAACAGTGCTAACCACTAAATATACCGGACAGCGCGCTGCGCCTCGACGGCTTCCAGCTCTTCCGTGCTGATCGTGACACAGAGCTTTCCGGCAAGACCACAGGAGGCGGTGTCTGCTTCTACATCAACTGTAGCTGGTGCTCTGATGTAACGGTAATTTCCAAACACTGTTCTCCTGCCTTGGAATTTCTTGTTATCAATTGCAAGCCCTTCTATTCCCCGCGGGAGTTTGCTTCTTTCATAATGATCGCTGTGTACGCCCCTCCCGACGCGGACACGCGCGAAGCTCAGCGCGTGCTCGCGGATCACATTCAACACACAGAGCGGAGTTTTCCAGACTCGCTGATTATTGTGGCTGGCGACTTTAATCAGTGCAATCTGAGCCACGATCTCCCCCGCTACAAACAGTTTATTAAATGCCCCACCAGAGGATTAAACACACTGGATCACTGTTACACCACAGTGAAAGACGCATATCGCGCTGTCCCTCGAGCTGCGCTGGGATTATCTGATCACGTGATGGTTCACCTCATTCCCACATACAGACAGAGATTGAAGCTCACTAAACCTGTTGTGAGCACTACGAAGATACGGACCAGTGATGCTGAGGAGAAGCTGGAAACGTGCATGGAAATATCTGACTGGGGCATGCTTAAAGGAGCCACGCATGATCTGGATGAATACACGGACACTGTGAACTCATATATCCACTTTTGTGAAGAGAACATTCTTCCATCACGCACCAGGGTGAGTTACTCTAATGACAAACCCTGGTTCACAGCTAAGCTCAGACAGATCAGGAAGGAGAAGGAAGCAGCGCTGAAAAGTGGAGACAGGGACTGCTACAGGGAGGTTAAATACCGGTTTAACAGAGAGCTGAAGAGGGCTAAATCTGTGTATTCAGAGAGACTCCAGCAGCAGTTCACTGCTAATGATTCGGCTTCCGTGTGGAGAGGACTGAGGCAGATCACCAACTATCGGCCTCAGGCTCCTAAAGGTCAGGATGACAAAGCCCTTTGTCAGAGACTGTCCCAACACTATGCCCGTTTTGACACCTCGTCATCTGTGTCCAACCCCCCCCCTCCCTCCAGCTCCACAGCCTCCACATTCCCTACTTCATTTAAGGCACCCCCCCCCACCTCCCCCCCTCCCCTTATCATCAGTGAGCAGGATGTGCTCAAACAGTTCTCCAGACTGAACCCGCGCAAGGCCCCCGGCCCAGACGGCGTGTCTCCCTCCACCCTGAGACTCTGTGCGAAACAGCTGGCTCCTGTATTCACAGACATTTTTAACACCTCCCTTAAGTTATGCCACGTGCCATCCTGCCTCAAATCCTCCACCATCATCCCTGTCCCCAAGAAGCCACGGATCACTGGACTTAATGACTACAGACCTGTAGCGCTCACCTCTGTAGTCATGAAGTCCTTTGAGCGCCTGGTCCTGTCCCACCTCAAGTCCATCACCACCCCTCTCCTGGACCCGCTGCAGTTTGCCTACCGAGCCAACAGGTCTGTAGACGATGCAGTCAACCTGGCCCTCCACTCCATCCTGCAGCACCTGGACTCCCCGGGAACCTACGCCAGGATCCTGTTTGTGGACTTCAGCTCCGCATTCAACACCATCCGCCCCGCTCTGCTCCGGGACAAGCTGTCCCTGCTCAACGTGCCTGACTCCCTCTGCAGGTGGATCATCGACTTCCTGACGGACCGGAGGCAGCATGTGCGGCTGGGAAAGACTGTCTCAGACTATACTAGCATCAGCACCGGATCACCCCAGGGCTGTGTACTTTCCCCCCTACTCTTCTCCCTTTACACCAACTCCTGCACCTCCAGCCACCAGTCTGTCAAGTTGATCAAGTTTGCGGACGACACCACCCTCATCGGGCTCATCTCCAACGGCGACGAGTCCGCCTACAGGAGAGAGGTGGCCCAGCTGGCGTCCTGGTGCAGCAATAACAACCTGCAGCTGAACGCTCTGAAGACAGTGGAGATGATTGTAGACTTCAGGAAAGTCACTACTCCTCTGCCCCCCCTCACCCTCTCAGGCTCTCCCATCACCACTGCTGATTCCTTCCGCTTCCTAGGCACTACCATCACCAGGGACCTCAAATGGGAGCTGACCATCAGCTCACTCATCAAAAAAGCCCAGCAGAGGATGTTCTTCCTGCGGCAGCTGAGGAAGCTCAAGCTACCCACCAAGATGTTAGTGCAGTTCTACACAGCCATCATCGAGTCCATCCTCACCACCTCCATAACCGTGTGGTACGCAGGAGCCACTGCCAGGGACAGACTAAGGCTGCAGCGCGTCGTGCGCACTGCTGAGAAGGTGATCGGCTGCAAGCTCCCATCTCTCCAGGATCTGTACATCTCCAGGACCCGGAGGCGTGCTGGCCGGATCATAGCCGATCCCTCACACCCTGGTCACGTACTGTTTGCCCCCCTCCCCTCTGGTAGAAGACTTCGGTCCATCCAGACTAAAACCTCCCGTCACATGAACAGCTTCTTCCCCTCTGCCATTAGACTGCTGAACACTAAGTGACTCTCGTGCACCATGTACAGCAGCTCAACCAGACTCATGTCAATCATCACTGTTTTCTTCCTGCATTACCGACTGCACTATATAGTTCTCCACAGTATCTGCTGCTGGCTAATATATATTTTAACTGTTGACCAGTATCACTTAATCTTATCCTACACTTTATTACATGTATAGTTTATTTCTCTTATCTTATCATGTTTAATGTTGCAGCATTGTACCGAGACAAATTCCTAGTTTGTGTACTACATGAACAATGGCAATAAACCTGATTCTGATTCTGATTCTGATTCACTGCACCACCATGCTGCACCACCATGCTGCCCAAGTCCTGTATCTTAAGTCCTTGCATCTTAAGTCCTGTAAGATGCAAGGTGGGGCCTCCCTGGATTTCTCTGTCTGGCACATCCCACAGAAGCTTGACTGAATTGAGATCTTGGGAATTTGGAGGCCAAGTCAGCACCTCAAAAGCGTTGCTGTGCACCACAAACCATTCCCAAACCATTTTTGATTTGTGGCACAACACATTTTCCTGCTGAAAGAGGCCACAGTCATCAGGGAATACCATTTCCATGAAAGGGTGCACAGTAACCCCCTGCTAACATCTTGGTGTCAGATACAACAACACACATTCAGGGATGGAGTCCGTGCCTCGGTGGGTCAGGGCTGTTTTGACAGCAAAAGGGGGACCAACACAGTATTATGCAGGTGCTCATAATGTTATGCTTGATCGGTGTATATGTCTGTCCATCTATTTTAACTATTTCACAATGACTTTCTGCTATCAGCCAAGTAAAGAAAAATATGGCATATGCATTAAAGGGGCATGCTTTTTAGACAATCACACATGCATCACAATTTCATCTCAATGATTCAATTTTCCATCTTTTTTCAGTCGTCTGAATGTCCACAGACTCCCGTGGACAGGTATTTGACATTGTCTGCGTGAAAGGAAGAAACGTGCCAACACACAGCAGAACCGGTGCCAAGCAGATTAATGTTGGAACATTCTCTCCAGCCCCATGCACACAACCACCCATCCGCACAGGCAAGCACATGCACACAGACACACACACACACGCACACACATAAATCAGACTTAGGCCTGCGTGACACAACGGCTTCGCAGACAAACGCACATGCACGCATGTTTACACACAGGTTTGTATCAGTACAAGACAGCACTGCTCAACACTGTCCCAATCAGAGTGAGAGGGGCAGATGTGGAGTGACCTGCTGTCTCCTGGAAGCATCCCTCCCATCACGCACAGCATAATCAGAATCGGCTGAGTGCATCGTCTTACAGCCTGCATGTGTGTAGGAAAAAATATATTCTGATGGCTGAAACGCTCATTATGTGTGTGGAAAATGGGGACACCTGCGCTATCATGAGTCACATTTAGTGCCAGCTATCATCATTATGATCATCCCCCTCACCTTCATATGTTCCTATTTCCAGCAGTGTGCCACTCTCCTCAAGTTCTAGGAAGTCCTCCACAGACAGGAAGTTGTAATCCACCCCTGGGACCTCTCCGTCTCGAGGGGGGCGAGTCGTACCTGTGGACAGGAGAATACCAGAATATTAGTTTGCTAATAATAACCTGTGGAAATCCAAGTCATGTCTTTACAGCGGCCTGTCAGTGAAATTGAATTGTCTTCCAGACAACATTCTCAACAGGCACCTCTTCCAACAATCAGTGCTGGCCATTAAAGTTAAAATGCAGCAGCCATCATAGCACTCATTCAGTTGTTGGAGATGATGACCAGCCATAAGGAAGAGGCCTGAAATGAAGAGAGTGTGATTGTAATTCAGTGTTTTTATTGGGAGCACTATGCCCATTGAGTGGTTCAGAATATCATGAGGAAATGAAATCAAGACGTGCATTTTGAGCCATCCATCTGACCGATGAGAAACTGCTGCCTTTTTTGTTTTCAAGGAGCCAGATTTGTCTCTTATTTTCAAGCGGTCTTGATCAAGAGTTCTTCAGGCCTTCTGAAAGACAAGAGTACTTTTACCTCTACAGGCTTTAGTTTGTTTCAGTTGAACTCTAATTTGTTTTTTCCATTAGTGCGGTTCATTTCATCTGGTGAGAACATGGTAATCACACTCAGGACCCTCAAGACCCTCAAAAAGAGGTGGTCTCAATCCAAATAGATAGATAGATAGATAGATAGATGTACTTTATTGATCCCAAACTGGGAAATTACAGTGTAACAGCAGCATGACAGTTGACAGCCAAACAACAGAAACACACACATGACAGACAAAGGGATTACCCATGGAAAGTAAAAACTAACACTTTAGCACCTTGAGAGAGCCACATTATTTAGCATATCAGACAAGAGACAGTGGATAAACATGGGAGAACAATGGGCAGGAGGTTCCTGGTGAGATAGCAGGAAAGAGTCAAGGACTTGCAGTGTGATGCAAATGTCATGTTGTGTGTGGAGAAATGCCATGAAACTTAAGAGGACAGTGCCTGCTTAAATGTCAGTCTGTTCTTTGCTTGTGAGTTGTGAATGTGTAATAAATCATCTGAAATGAATCTGCCTCTTCATTTACACACTCCACACTGGTGACCCAAGACGTTTTATGGAACAGGAGGCAAGATCCCCGGAGCCGGCCCGGTCAGGAAGCTACAGCGAGGCGGCAGCCATCCCACAGACAGCCCGGACTGGAACCTCCAGCCATGCGTGTGTGGTTTCAGTCAAGCTACCGGATTTCTGGCAGCACAACCCACGCTCTTGGTTCCACCTCACCGAGGCCCAGTTCGCCCTCCGGGGAGTAACGGCAGACGATACCAGATTCTACCATGTGGTCGCAGCGCTCGACACCCGCACAGCTCAGCAGGTAGCGAGCCTGCTTGATCAGCCACCAGCCAGCAGCAAATACGAGGCGCTCAAGGCTGCGCTCATCCAGCGCTACACGCTCTCGGACTGTGAGAGAGCGGAGAGGCTCCTGAAGCGGACCGAGTTAGGAGATGGTTCGGCCATAGACCTGATGGAGAAGATGCTGGCGTTAATGGGCACGGACGACGGCCACTTTCTGTTTGCCCACCTCTTCCTCCGGAACCTTCCGACAGTGGCGAGAGCGACTCTGGCCAATTCGCCGTGGCTGGCCACGCGCGACTACCGTGCGTTAGCCCAGGAGGCAGACCGGATCATCATCACCACCAGGGCGATCACAGTCAACGCAGCAGCGGCGGAGCCCAGCGAGACGACCAGAGGAGGCGAGGAGCCACCGACGGTAGCAGCAGCGGGGGCCAAGGAGCGCCAGAGAGACACGCTCTGTTTCTACCACCGCCGCTTTGGAGAGAAAGCACGCAGATGTGCGCCACCGTGCCAATTCAAGTGCTTGGGAAACGCCAAGGCCGGGGGTCGGTAGCAGCTGCAACCCTCGGTGAAGAGAACAAGCTGCTCTACTTGACGGATGCACGCTCGGGGAGGCGTTTCCTCGTGGACACCGGAGCCCAGAAGACCTTCATCCTGCCGACCTACGCTGACCGGCTGGCAGGACCTAGCGGCCCAGGGATGTTGGCAGCAAACGGCTCGGATATTAAGACCTTTGGTGAGAGGACTCTGCTCTTATCTCTACACGGCCATACATATGAGTGGACTTTTGTCGTAGCAGCACTGAATTACCATATACTGGGGGCTGATTTTCTGTGTGCACATAGTTTAGTGGTTGATGTTGCTAACAGGCGCCTGGTTAATGCACTGTCCTTTGACTCTCTCCCCTGTATAGCTCGAGTGACCCAGCCAACAGCACAAGCCAACGTCACAGCTACAGGCGGTAAGTTCCACACACTGCTCACTCAGTTCCCAGCACTCACGGTTCCGACGTTTTTGGTGGCCGTCACTAAACACGGGGTGGAGCACTTTATCACCACCACCGGGCCGCCCGTTTTTGCAAGACCTCGGTGCTTGGACGCAGCTAAACTGGCCATAGCGCGTGAGGAGTTCGCCAACCTGGAAAGGTTGGGCATCATCAGGCGCTCGAACAGCCCATGGGCATCCCCGCTACACATGGTCCCTAAGGCTGAGGGATCGTGGCGACCGTGCGGGGATTTCCGCAGGTTGAACAACGCCACAGCACACGACTGCTACCCAATTCCCCACATACAGGATTTTTCCGTTCACCTTGCCGGAGCACGCATTTTTTCCAAAATAGACCTGGTCCGCGGTTACCACCAAGTCCCAGTGCGCGCGGAGGACATACCCAAAACAGCGGTAATAACTCCGTTCGGTCTATTCGAGTTCCTGCGCATGCCATTCGGGTTAAAAGGAGCGGCGCAGACGTTCCAGCGCATGATGGATGCAGTGCTGCGCGATCTCCCGTTCGTGTTCGCCTAACTGGACGATATCCTGGTAGCCAGTGCGTCCAAAGATGAACACGAAACCCACCTCACGACGGTTTTCCGGAGGTTGGAGGAGCACGGGTTAATAATCAACCCGGTGAAATGGCAGTTCGGCGTGACGGAGATTGATTTTTTGGGGCACCGCGTCTCTCCGGAAGGAGCAATCCCGCTGCCCGACAAAGTGCGCGCCGTGGCGGATTTTCCCCGGCCTCAGACGGTCACGCCGCTGCAGGAATTTTTGGGGATGGTAAACTTTTATAACCGTTTCCTTCCCAGCGCGGCGCAGCTCATGCAACCATTGTACGCCGCGCTCAAGAAACAGAAACCCACAGATAGGGTCGAATGGAACCCCGGAGTGAGAGCGGGCGTTCTTGGAAGTTAAAGCAGCCCTGGCAAACGCCGCACTGCTGGCACATCCGGACCCGGCGGCCCACATAGCGCTCACCACCGACGCTTCAGACGTGGCCATAGGGGCTGTCGTGGAGCAGCACGTCGCCGGGGCTTGGCAGCTGCTCGCCTTTTTCAGCAGAACTTTGCGCGACAGCGAACGTAAATACAGCGCGTTCGACAGAGAGTTGCTGGCTCTCCACCTGGCCATACGCCACTTCCAGTTCTGGCTGGAAGGGCGCAGCTTCACTGCGTTCATGGACCACAAACCGCTAACATTTGCGATGGCCAAGGTTTCAGAACCGTGGTCGGGCCGGCAGCAGAGACAGCTGGCCGCGATCTCAGAGTTTACTACCGATATTCAACATGTGTCAGGTAAACTGAATGTGGTGGCGGATTGCCTCTCGCGCGCCGTGGTGGCCCCAGACTGCGTGGGGATAGATTACGCAGCCATGGCCGCGGAGCAGATTAGCGATGCAGACGTGTGTGCGCTCCAGTCTGGACCAACAGGGTTAAGGCTGGAGAGCAGGGTGCTGCAAGATGGCGGCCCCCCTTAATCTGCGATGTCTCCACGGGTCGCCCGCGTCCGGTGGTCCCGGTCGTGTGGCGCCGCCGCGTGTTTGAGTCAGTTGACACTCTGGCGCACCCAGGAGTGCGCGCGTTGGTCAAAATGGTGGGAGAGAAGTTTGTGTGGCCGAGCCTACGCAAACAAGTGAAAGAGTGGGCTGCAGCCTGCGTGGCGTGCCAACGAGCCAAGGTACACAGACACTCTCTTGGAGCCATTTCGTGTCCCGGCTAAGCGGTTCGACCATGTTCACGTGGACCTCGTGGGCCCCCTCCCGCCATCTCAGGGGTGCACGCACCTCTTGACAGTGGTGGACCGCACCACGTGCTGGCCAGAAGCAGTCCCGCTGGCGGCAACCACATCCGCAGACGTAGCGCGCGCCTTTTTAACAGCATGGGTGGCGCGTTTTGGAGTCCCGTCGGACATTACGTCCGACAGGGGCCCTCAATTTGTTTCCGAACTCTGGTCCGCGATGGCCCACAGCCTGGGTGTTACAATTCACCGCACAACCGCGTACAACCCACAGGCCAATGGGTTATGCGAGCGTTTTCATAGATCACTGAAAGCAGCACTCAGGGCTTCATTGACGGATGCAAATTGGGTAGACAGGCTGCCGTGGGCCTTATTGGGGTTGCGCTCCGCGCCGAAAGAGGATCTGGAAGCTTCCCCGGCAGAGCTCGTTTTTTCGCAACCCCTACGGCTGCCCGGGGAATTTCTGCCAGATAATCCCGCGCCAGACAGCTCCCCGTCTCAGCTTTTGCAGCGTAGCGCAAACACAGGCACGCTGCCGGGCCCTGCCCACCACAGTTTTCCGCGTGTTTTTGTGCCTAAAACTTTGAAGAGCGCGGAGTTCGTGTTTGTCAGACACGACGCCCACCGCCCTCCATTGCGCCCACCCTATGATGGACCGTTCAGAGTGTTGGAAACAGGGGATAAGCATTTTTTGCTAGATTTGGGGGGTAGGAGGGAAAAAATTGGCATAGACAGACTCAAACCCGCTTTCGTTGTGGCGGACGAGCAATTGCAGTTGGCTAGGGCCCCTCGGCGTGGAAGACCCCCACGGAGAGAGCCCCAGGGAAACGATTCATCAGAGCAGCCACACGGTCAGACCGAAGTGCCCCCCCCCCCCCCAGTCACAGCCCACCCACAGTCAGACACACTCCCAGCAGCCCCCCACCGGCACAGCAGCGCCACGGAGGCGGTAAACACCAGTTACAGCAGATATGGGAGGAGATGGAAGCCCAAACAGCATGTGGACTGATATTCTATTGTTCTATCACAGCATGTGGACTGTTATTCTATTGTTCTATCTAAGATGCTGGGGGGGTGAGTTTAGCACCTTGAGAGAGCCAGATTATTTAGCATCTCAGACAAGAGACAGTGGATAAACATGAGAGAACAATGGGCAGGAGGTTCCTGGTGAGATAGCAGGAAGGAGTCAAGGACGAAGGGGGTTGGATGCAGTGTGATGCAAATGTCATGTTGTGTGTGGAGAAATGCCATGAAACTTAAGAGGAGAGTGCCTGCTTAAATGTCAGTCTGTTCTTTGCTTGTGAGTTGTGAGTGTGTAATAAATCATCTGAAATGAATCTGCCTCTTCATTTACACACTCCACAACACGACTATAAAACCTATATATATCATAGCTTAATATATTACATCATAGCTTAATATACAGTATGATGACCTGTATAAACATACGAATCATCCCATTGCACAAATAATCTGGTAAATTGTTGTGGTCCTCCAGGTGAGAAAGCATACCGAACTAAACGTGTCCCAAAGCCAGAAAACACATGATTTGAGGTCATTAGATTATGAGCAGATTTGAATGTATTTCTTTCAAACACCTAAAACATACTGCAGGAATTGTGAGGAGGCACAGACTGGTCCGGTGAGTACAAAAATGCTCCTCTATGAAAAACACACAAAAATACAGAAAAGCGCACGTTATTAAATGGTTCGTGGACAGGGGGATTCATAAGACAGCTGCTCAATGCCACAACAACTAAAAAGCTCTGTGTGGAGAACAATAAAGTGTAAAATGTGCTGAATGAAATGGGGAACTTGGTGTTGCACTGAAACCTGTGACCCCTCACAATCCAGCACCTTATTACTTCATCTGCTTAATAAATAATGCAGACAATGAAATAATTTTCAGGAGCTGTGTCCGCCTCTGTTATAGACACTTCTATTCTGATTTTTCAAGCACAAATATCCAGAGAATCTACAAGATCGCTGTATGCAATCACACACTCTGATGGGTCACAGATTTCTGTGTAACTGTAGTAAGGGAAACAGCTTCCTTTGTTTACTTTACTTGTTCCTATGGAAAAACATCTGACCAATAAGAAGAGAACCTTCTCATGTGATACTTGCGAGATTTTGGTTGGCTTTAATTTTTCCCTGTGTGAAGGGGAACTGAACCAAGGGGGAAATTATACAAAATAAAAAAAATTATCAACTGATTTGGACCAAAGTGTCAAGAGCCGAACCGGCTTGGCTTTCCCCGGCTCGGTCTCTATCGCTTTGGGGTTTTTTGGTTTTACTGGTTGTGTGCATTTTTGTGTATTATTGTGCTGACTTCCTTGTCCTTGCCACTGCCTGACCGGCAGCTATTAGTCTGCGTCTGTGACCTACTTTCTCTCATGCTGCTGACAGTCTGTCGGTCCAGCCACACCCCCTCGCTCTCCCTTGACTCCATCAGCTGTTTCCTACCCCGGTAATCATCTTCCCCGCATCTCGCCCAGGTGTTCCTTATTTGCCACACCAGCGGCGTCTGTACAAAAGCAGCTCTTTGCTGGACAGACGCCGCTGGATCATTGTACGTGTTAGACGGCTGTGCTTCGCCATCTAACCGTCGTGTCACTGAAGGGTTGTGGCTCGCCGATCAACTGGAGGACCCGTTCTGCTTAGGCTGTGAGTAATTCTAGCGTTTCTCTGTTCAGTTGTGCCGCCAAGCTGATAGCGTTTCCGTGTGCGCCACAACCACTACACTTTCCCCTACACAGCCTAGCTTCACAAGTGGACTCTTTGCTAGCCCAGCAGCCTAGCCATTTGTATGGTTTGCCCTGAACTGTGTACAATAAATGTGTGTGGAACCTTCGCGTTTAAATCCTCATTTCTCCTTCTCTCCTCCGTGCATAATAGTAGAGCGCACGGAGGGTTTATGACACAAAGTAAACAAGCTTAGGTGTGAAAACACCCTAAAAATTTCTCTTTGGACATTGACTGTTTGTTTCCCCTCATCTTTAATTCAGCACTTTTTACCTGAACAATTTTAAAAGAATTGTTTTTGTTTTATTGTTAGGGCACTTAACACTGACCTATGAATAACTCAAAAAAAGCACCCAATTCAAGGGATGAACCAGTATTGTGGCTACACATAACAGACAAGAACCCATTTTAAACTGTATCTTTAAACACTTGGTTACTAACTGACAAATTGTGTTCCCATTTCCTTAGTTGAATCTAGAAAGAATGCCAAAGATAGCACAGATGGGTGGCCATGTAACAGTATTTTTTGCAAAGCTTTTCAGTTTGATTCCCTTGAAATCACAGTCTCTGGTATAGCTTTATCTTTGGTTTCAAATTCCCCTAAAAGGCAAACTGTCATGAAGATTTTTCTTGACTCCACATTCGAGTTAATGATTAGCAGCTTACTGTTTTGCACGTATATTCTATTGAGAACATTTTATGGGGGGAAGGCAATGCCATACAATGGAGACAGGGGCTATTGTGTCTCTGTCTTTACTGAAAGAAGATGAGACGACATGCCAGATGGTTGATGGAGGTTGTAACCCATCTGTGTTCAGGTCATGAGAGTTAAAAGACAAATACACTCACAGATACACACAAATGTGATGCAGATAAAATGCATAATTACTGGAAAAGGAAGCATTACAAAAAGATTAAAGCTAAAAATACTGTACATTCTATCAGAATAACGTGTGTAATTGTATTTCAAAAAACAGCACCTCTCTCATTCTTAGTAATCCATTCGCCTTCATCAAACTAATGTCTGCTCAGAGGTGACGATCATCTACCCCCTTGCATATAGTAGGTTCATACTGAATCTGTTCACAGTTATTAGCCTTAAGGCAAACCTTCATGGACATTATGGGCCCTATTTTGATGGTCATCAGCGAACTTTTGCGCCAGACTTCCCACTGTACACCAGTGTTTTTCTTAGTTTCTGTCAGCACATTGTATGTTTTTTACACTTTGCGTCAAGCCATGTAATTACCAGTAGACCGTGTGCCCGCTTTGCGCTGGGAAGTGGAGAGTCATTTCAAACAGGTGTGGTGGCATGCAATCTCATGTGCACCAGTACTGTGGTGTATGTTATGACAATACGCTTTTGATCAGGAAAAAGGAGGTCTGTCATCAGTATCGCATTTTTTAACGCTATTTCAGTGGCGTGTTTTGAAACTGCTCAGCTCCAGAGCTCATGAGGAAAATAGTGATGTTATGCTCAACACCGCCCACTCAACACTGACTCAAGCAATATAACGCAGAAGTGTCATGAGCACAGTGTCGAGCACTGTGTCAACATGCCCACAGTCACGTGACCGTAGCAAACGAGATCTCGTTGTCACATCATGTAATTGGAGACCTGGCGGGAAATCTGAAAGGGCTGGGTGTTGCATATGTCAATAGTGAAGGATTTAAAAGGGGTCTGAATCACCACTCAAACTGAGGGATTTTTTGAGAGGAGATTTGTTATTATCATTGCCTTCGCTATTTGAGTAAGCCAGGGACAGTATTACACAAGTTAGAATTAGGTTTAGTAACATTAAACAACACATTACATTTACTAAATATTACACATTGATACATTAGTGATGGTGAAACTGAGGCCTTAAAAACAATGAACAACTATGAGACAATAGCTTCATGAGCGACAGTGTTATGAAACTAATAGAGTGCCATCTGCTGACTGACTGTCAGAACTGCATCTGAGTAGAAAACCTGAAAAAATCTCAATACTTTTTTTTTTAGCATTTGCCCATCCGAGGTCTATTCAGAATTGGATGGCAGGAACAAACAGTACAAAGCAAACAAAAAAAAACTAATTCCAATAGAACCCTCTCAAATTTCCTGCGAGCTTTCAAGTCACATGATGTGACCGACATAACGAGGCCTCGCTTGCTATGATCACGTGACTGTGGGCGTGCTGAAACAGCGGTCGACGCACTGCTCATGATACTTCTGCTTTATATTGCGCGAATCAGAGTCGAGTGGGCAGTGTTGAGTGTAACATCACTACCCCTACCTCTATGAATTGGGACACCCCTTCATGGCTGCATATGGCCAAAGTGGCTGTAGAGTGCAGCTGTCTTACCGGCCACTGCTGAAATTCACTAGCCACTGGCCGGTGTTAATGTCAAGCCCTGCATTCTATCTATCTATCTATCTATCTATCTATCTATCTATCTATCTATCCATCTATGTACAGTGGGGTAAAAAAGTATTTAGTCAGCCACCAATTGTGCACGTTCTCCCACTTAAAAGATGAGAGAGGTGTCCAATTTTCATCATAGGTATACCTCAACTATGAGCGACAAAATGAGAATAAAAAAATCCAGAAAATCACATTGTCTGATTTTTAAAGAATTTATTTGCAACTTATGGTGGACGATAAGTATTTGGTCAATAACAAAAGTTCATCTCAATACTTTATTTACCCTTTGTTAGCAATGACAGAGGTCAAACGTTTTCTGTAAGTCTTCACAAGGTTTTCACACACTGTTGCTGGTATTTTGGCCCATTCCTCCATGCAGATCTCCTCTAGAGCAGTGATGTTTTGGGGCTGTCGCTGGGCAACACGGACTTTCAACTCCCTCCAACGATTTTCTATAGGGTTGAGATCTGGAGACTGGCTAGGCCACTCCAGGACCTTGAAATGTTTCTTACGAAGCCACTCCTTCATTGCCCGGGCAGTGTGTTTGGGATCATTGTCATGCTGAAAGACCCAGCCACGTTTCATCTTCAATGCCCTTGCTGATGGAAGGAGGTTTTCACTCAAAATCTCACGATACATGCCCCCATTCATTCTTTCCTTTACATGGATCAGTCGTCCTGGTCCCTTTGCAGAAAAATAGCCCCAAAGCATGATGTTTCCACCCCCATGCTTCACAGTAGGTATGGTGTTCTTTCTCCTCCAAACACGACAAGTTGAGTTTTTACCAAAAAGTTCTATTTTGGTTTCATCTGACCATATGACATTCTCCCAATCCTCTTCTGGATCATCCAAATGCTCTCTAGCAAACTTCAGACGGGCCCGGACATGTACTGGCTTAAGCAGGGGGACACGTCTGGCACTGCAGGATTTGAGTCCCTAACGGCGTAGTGCGTTACTGATTGTAGCCTTTGTTACTTTGGTCCCAGCTCTCTACAGGTCATTCACTAGGTCCCCCTGTGTGGTTCTGGGATTTTTGCTCACCGTTCTCGTGATCATTTTGACCCCATGGGGTGAGATCTTGCGTGGAGCCCCAGATCGAGGGAGATTATCAGTGGTCTTGTATGTCTTCCATTTTCTAATAATTGCTCCTACAGTTGATTTCTTCACACCAAGCTGCTTACCTATTGCAGATTCAGTCTTCTCAGCCCGATGCAGGTCTACAATTTTGTTTCTGGTGTCCTTTGACAGCTCTTTGGTCTTGGCCATAGTGGAGTTTGGAGTCTGACTGTTTGAGGTTGTGGACAGGTGTCTTTTATACTGATAACGAGTTCAAACTGGTGCCATTAATACAGGTAATGAGTGGAGGACGGAGGAGCCTCTTAAAGAAGAAGTTACAGGTCTGTGAGAGCCAGAAATCTTGCTTGTTTGTAGGTGACCAAATACTTATTTTCCACCATAATTTGCAAATAAATTCTTTAAAAATCAGACAATGTGATTTTCTGGATTTTTTTTTTCTCATTTTGTCTCTCATAATTGAGGTATACCTATGATGAAAATTGGAGACCTCTCTCATCTTTTAAGTGGTAGAACTTGCACAATTGGTGGCTGACTAAATACTTTTTTGCCCCACTGTATCTATCTATCAGAGGTTTCGTTCACTGAAAATTGTCCTTCCACAAAATTTTTCCAGCAATGACTACAAATTCTGAAAGCTGTCTATCATTTGACAGATTACAGTGATCTAATTAAAGTCAATTAAAATGATAGATAACAGATTGAATTTTTACAAGCCTGTCTGAGAAAATGACATAACAAAAAGTGTAGTGCAACCTGTGATATAGAGTATTGGCCTTTTTTCAGGTTTTCAACTCAGATGCAGTTTCTGACAGTCAGTCACCAGACGGCAATCTTTATTAGATGTTTCATAACACTGTGTCGCTCATGAAGCAATTGTCTCAAAGTTGCTCATTGTTTCACGAGGCCTCAGTTTTAACATCACTAGAGAAAAAAGCATGCACTGGAATTTTTTGTTATTTTAATGGAGAGAGTTCTAACAGTCATAATATAATTGCCCATCATTTTATTTATAAGATGATACACTAAATATTTTTTTATTCCAGTCACATTCTCATTTTAATTGCAGACTTATCGTGGGAGTCTACAGATTAGGCATTAACGTATGAGTTCTTTTAGGGAATAAATGAATGAACTGGGAGCATGTGCGTGTGCTGGTGTGGATGCGGTGCAAGGGGGGAGGTGTGTCAGTCTGAAGATTTTTATTCCATCCACATTTTCGTTTTCATCACAAACTTATTAGGTATTAATGTGTTTATTTTTAGGGGAATGAATGAATAAACAGGGTTTTACTTTTTCACTGTAACTCCCCAGAGAGAGGAGATGTGTCCACATCTGCCTGTGGCTGCACACCTCCAGGTTTCCGGCTGCACTGAGGCTGCCCACACTGTGCTCCTATGGTCAGAGTTCTTGAGCTGCAGGTGCCCCGATTGCCACCTATCAGCCCCCAGGAGGGGCTCACTTCACGGTGGCCGAGACCTTCCCTCCTGACTGGAAGGGACTGGGACAGAGAGCCACAAACCTCAGCACACCCCAGCACAAGACGAGGGAGACCCTTGGTTGGTGAAAGCAACAAGAGAGGGAGCACGGTATCTCCCCATGGGCCGGGAGCGACTTCCACAACACCGTTAATGATCCTTCCATTTTATCAAAGTGTACAGGCATCATCCTCTTTTCCTTAAGTTTCAAACTCATTCCTGTCTGTGTGCTCCATCCGTGTGCATTATATTAAACCATTCAGCTTGATTTTTCAGCACAGCATTATCTCATACCCATTTGTTCTCTCTAAAATAACTAACTGGGCATCAACTGTGATTGATGTCTTCCTTATTACCAAGCAGCGTTACTATCGCATGCATTTTCATTCACGCACATGCCCTTTGGCCAGCCCCAAACCCATCTTAAACAAGCCATCATGATCAGAGTTCACTTTAGATAATGTGTTTCTGTGCATTAAAGGGATGGGCAGGAGCTTGTTGGATTGGATTATCCAAAACACACCTCTGAATAATTAGACCAGCCTCTTTAACACCTTGCGCCTGGCAGAAAATTTGCTTTTGCGTCGATGAGGAAATGAACTTGTAAATGCCCATAAACGCGTTCTGTATCAGTGAGAACTGATGTTGCATTGTTGTAATATGCCCCTATACCTTACAGTAGAGCTGGGTGGTTAACTGAAATAAAACTGACATTTGGGAAGTAAAACAAATCTAATTTGCTCATGTCGGCTTTTTTTTTTTTTTTTTCAGTTTTTGTCCTCCCTGTTGTGTGTGTGTGTGTGTGTGTGTGCGCGCGCGCGCGTGTGTATGAGCGCTTTCACATCCTGCCTTTTTGAAACGTGTCCTCCTCATGTGACTCCGCACTCCAGAAGCTGTGCATCAGTGCTGAAGAAATGAAATGGCTTGTATAGAAAAGAAATGTGATGTCCATCCACATAATATGCGATTATTGACTCTTTACTTCATCTGAAGGTGCCAAGAAAAAGCGAGACAAGTGCACTTAAACTAACGCATGAATGCCCTCAAGCTAAATCAGTATTAGCCACTAACTGCTATCTGCATCAGCTCAACCTTTTTACAGTGGGAATGGATGACAAAATGGACAAGGTTAGGTTGGATTTAAGAACCCGATCAGAGACTAGTAATCCCTATGTGGTGATAACACAATCATGGCTATGTAAAGGACTCCCCAACGCAGCTAACAGGCTAATTAGCTGCTATCACAAGTCACGCGACCCACAAACCCTCAAGAAGTATGTATATAAACACTGACTTCTGCACTGGACAATATGTAATTTGGTTACATGGTAAATGGCATTCACTTATATAGCCCCCTTTTTTTCCCTCATCTCCGGATGACCAAAGCGCTTTACAGATCCTGCTATCCACCCATTCACACACACATTCACACACTGATGGTGGCAGCCTTGTCAGTGAACTATAAGGAAGAAGAGAGGAGGAAAAAAATTACAAAAGGTTCAATAAACCACATTGCTGATTTAAGGTCAAATTGCCAAGCCCTACCTCACAGGATTAAACATCAGTCCTTTCGTCACCAGTTGATATTTAATTTTAGACAAAATGTTGCTTTTAGAAAACAGATAGGTGTAGAAATTGCTCTTGATCTCTCAACAGCCACCCTATCACCACTCTGTTCTATTCTGGACAAGTGAGAAAATACATAGATCTCTTTCATGTGTGAGTATTTTGGTGAGCCTCTCCAGTATGCAAGCTTACACTCCATCCCTCAAGGTACATCCAGCCCACAAACACCTCATAATAAACAAGCCTTCATCCAGCGTTGCTCCATCCTAAATTTACACCTGAAACAGGAAACACAGATACTCCACTCTTCTACCACCATTTTGAAAATCATACCAAAAATAAATTAACACAGTCAAATTCCTCACGTGAAGAAAGTACAACGATAAATCATCTAACTGACCATATAGCTGCTGTATGATCTAATTGCTGCTCTGTATTCATCTCAGTGGATCAGGATGAAAGAATAAAGTAAAGTTGTCAGATAGCTTGAGTAATTGGACTGGATGGTCCCATGGTGGAAGATGTGGTTTCTGAGGCTCAGTGTGCTCTAATGACACTGTCTGCTGAGCTGTGGGTGAAGCTTTTATTCCAGGCTATTCCCTACAGTGTAGGACTCTGATCAGATTATTAATTTGTGTGTGCCTATATTACAGAACACTGAAGATTTTGTCATATCAAGATTATGTGATGTTGGTTAAAATATGTATATATTTTACATATACACTAAATGTTGTCATTTAGTGGTATATTAATAAAATCCCAGCCACAACATCCTATTCACTTTAATTCAGATGTAGAATTATGTTTCTGGTTACAGTTAAAACCCATGATAAAAATCCCCAGGTTTTACTGAAAATATATTATCATTGCATCAGTACATACAGTACAAAAGAATTCTGATTACATGACAGCATGTGGCTATTGCTTCTCAAATCATAAAAGGAGTTAAAAAAGTTTTCTTTTTTATTCTCATAATACCATATGATGTTAAGACAACATGTTAAAATAAGAAAAGTCCCTTAAAACAACCTCAAACAGCAACAGAAAATATATATTGTGAAGGAAAAATAAAGTGTAATTCAATTCTTTGGAGCCAATGTTTTTTCAATAATCATTTCAGATTCATGTAAACTTTATATGTATATTCTGAGCAACAAGGCTTAAACATAAAAACAAGAAGTGTGACCGCTGTAGTCTTCACTGGCCTGTAAAACATTCACCAAAATACTGTGCACTGCATGAAATGACTGGATAAATTTGGTCATTATGTCCGTCCACCAATCTACCTGGTTACCTGTCAGGCTCCTTATTTAGGCATTGCTGAAAGTGGAAATATGTTGCCACAATAATGGCAAAGAAAGCAGTAACAAAAAACACCATCTTCCTAAAGTCACTCTACTTCCTAAAATACCCTCTGTGCCCTTTGGGGGCACTGTATATTATTTATAAGCTGCTCTTATAATAACTTTTAATACTTTATTTAAATTGTTTTACCCATGAAGGACCCGACCGGGGGGGGGGGGAGGGGGGGGAGGGGGAAAGAAGAGAGAGAGGAGCAAAGAGAGAGGACAAACAGACTAACACATAGAATAGACAGACTGTTTCTTCTACTGAAAAGGTCTCATCACAAGTTTGGTATCTGCACCTGTTAAAGGAGGGACGCGTGTGTGTGTGTGAGTGGTTTGCCAGGAAACATACAAAGAGGGCGACAGGTCACAGCAACGCCCCTCACCCCCCAGAAACCCCGAGCAAACAAGACAGCGCCACCAACCCCCACAGAGCACAAATGTCCCAAGGCTAACAAGCCCCAGGACAACCAGACATCTGCCCCAGGAGGGATGTCAAACGGCTGGCGCGGTGGACCCCCACCCCCGAACCAGCAAGCCCCCCCCCCAGCAGGCCCAACGCCAGCCCCCGGGTCCCAGGTGCCAAAAGGCCAGCCCCCCCCTCCCCCCGGCTAGAGAATGGCACGTGCCTTCCCAGACACCCCCACAGCAGGCCCGCGCCTACCCCAGCGCCCCGACACACACCCCGGGAACTCCCAGGCCCCCACGCCCTAGGAAGGTGGCAGCAAGGCACAGAAGCCCCATGGGGGGCCAGCCCCCCCCCGGTCCAAGAGAGTCCACATGGCCAGGAGACACCAGGAGGTGCCACCCCCTCAGTCCAACACCCCCCAACCAGCACACACAGCCATTCAACTGCACCCACTCGCACCCACACACACTTACTCACTCTCTCTCACCCTCTCCCCCACACATTCCCACACCCAGACCCACCCACTCCCGTACCCGCTCAATCTCACTCCCACTTCCACTTGCCCTCACAGTCGCCCGCACCCACCCATGCTCACTCATACACACACTCTCACTTGTGCTCCAACTCACTCACATCCACTCATGCTCTCACTCCCTGTGTTTTCAATAACAATTTTCTGCTTGGCTGCTCCAACTGGGAACTCTATCACTACTATAAGGAGAATGTCTTTTTCCACCCAAAAGGCCCAATCAAAAGCTTTCCCCACTACCATTGTTAAGCTCATGAGATTTCCTGAGTCACAAAACTATGACCTCTAAATAGTGTGACTAGTTATTTTTCCGTGATGTCCTTACCATTATCAATAGTTGAAGCGCTGTTGGAAAAACATACAACATGGTGATATTAAATACTAATGCTAGTTTCTAGTCAAATACCAGTCAATATGTCCTCACTTCAAACTTTTTGACTTTGAACTTTAATTCATAATACACAAACATAAAAGCATCAGCCACACAATATAAACACATTGGTGCTTATTTTAGACAGCACAGTCTAAACTTGTGCATAGTGAGTTTCAGACAGAACCAAAACAATCATGTGTCATGGATTTCTTTTTATCCTGTTAACAGTATGAAGCTGCAGTGTGCACGTTGTAGTGAAACCAAAGCTGAACAGAGTGATGGCAGCTTAAAGTGAGTTTGCCCCTTCAGGCTGGCAGCCAAATAATGCAGCTCTGTAAATATGTACAGGCATAACAACTGATGCCCTAGACAGTGAGCAGATAGTTATAAACATTGTGGTGTGGTCTGGTGCCTGTGACACTAAGCCACAAGATATGATACTACCACGATACTTGGGCAACGATGCAATGCTACCACGATGCTGCGATACGCTGAATATTGCGATATCATATTTTGTGATTTCCCATCCTGATACTTATCTTGTTCAACTCCCAGCTAGATCGCAGGGGTCACTCCTTTGTTGTGCTGACCTAACCAGCTAGTGAGCATTTAGCACCATTTTCTGGCCTGAAAAGTCAATTGCTTTTTATTATCCTGGTACCTAAATAGGTAAGTTTGTGTTTGCAACATTTATTAATAATTCTTAAAGTATCACAATACTAATGTCTCTGAATTGATACAGCATCACCATAACAGAGAATCATAATACAACGACGCATTGATTTTTTTCTACACCCTTACTGTTGTCTCATTTAATAGCCATAGTGAAGCCTGATCCCACCTCTGATGAACTGGCACTCCACAATGGTCTTCAGTCTTTCTAAATGAGAAGCATACGTGCAAACATAGAAGAGGTGAAAAAGGTGACAAACTAAACCCCTGTAGGGGGGTCTGGGTACATCCCCCCCAGAAAAAAATTTGTGATTTTAACACGTAAATTAAGCATTCTGGTGTACTCTGAGAAGAAAATAAAGGGGAAAGTTAACACTTGCTTCAGATAAAGCACATTTATCAACAGTGTTTAACACACTTGAAGTACAATGGGAGGCAGAGCCTTCAGTTATCAAGCTCCTCTCCCGTGGAACCAGCTGCCAATGTGGATTCGGGAGTCAGACTCGATCTCTGTTTTTAAAAATAGGGTTAAAACCTTCCTTTTTGATATAGCCTACAATTAGGGAGGGATCATGTGTTTCTGAACCCTCCCTTAGTTTTGCTGCTAATAGGTTTAGACAGCCGGGGCACCTCCAGTAATGCACTGGGCTTCACTCCTTTCTTCACTCTCAATGAAATATTTTTGTTGGTCATTAACATCTGTTTGTTCTCTCCCATAGATTGAGTCCCCATCATGCTGTTTGCTCTCTACATGCCTGTTCTTTTCGTCTTCTCTATCCCCTCACCGCCCAGCCAGTCGCAGCAGATGACTGCCCCTCCCTGAGCCTAGTTCTGCTGGAGGTTTCTTCCTGTTAAAAGGGAGTTTTTCCTCTCCACAGTCACCAAGTGTTTGCTCACAGGGGATCGCCTGATTGCTGGGGTCTTTCTGCAATTGTGGGGGTTTCCCCTACAGTTGAAAGTGCTATGAGATGACTGTTGTTGTGAAATGGCACTATATAAATAAAGTTGAATTGAACTGAATTGAACTTAACACTTAAAACTATTTTTTTTCCAACATTTCAATGCTACACAATGTAGCAGTAAATAATCTATAATTATCCTATAAAATAATGAAAACACCATTTTACACAATGACCAAAACACGACACCCATCCATCCATCCATCTTCTTCCCATCCATCCATCCATCTTCTTCCGCTTAATCCTTTTCAGGTCGCGGGGGGGGGGGGGGGGGGGGGGCTGGAGCCTAACACGACACCCAAAGGGGGAAAATACATAACATTGTAGTAATTAACTCATGCATACTTAAATTATATGATCAGACGTGTGTATAGTAGCCAGAAACTGCACTCATGTAAAAGCAGTGTTGTCTTATGAAATTAATAATTAAGAGTAAACACCCCAAAAATTACTAACTGAGTAGAGTACTAAAGCAATGACTTAGTCTTGAAAGTCTGAGGGTTTTTTCCTAAATTTATAGCCATTTTCTACTTCCACTGTTTTCTACTTTTTCTCTGTAAATTGTTTTTTTTACCTAAATTTGCAACTATTTTCCTCACAAATTTGTAATTTCCTTTTGTAAAATTATGACTCTTCATGTACATTGGAGACTTTATCATTAATTTGTGGATTATTTTATGGCTAATTTTTGATCTTTTTTTAATAATGAAATTACTGTTTTTCTAATAAATTTTAAACTGTTTATGGTAATTTTTTCTCATAATTGAAAATTTATCATAATTTTGCAGAGCCAGAACAGAACAATAAATTCAACTATGATTTTAAAGAAATATATAAAAGTATTAAAAAAAATATTTAATGAAATAAAATTAACTTAAAATGACCTTATATTTCTATATATTCACAATTTTTCGAACACTTTTCACCAACCAGACAACAGGAAAAACCTTCATATTTTGAAATCTAAATGTTGGGAGGTTTAGTTTGTCTGAAGGCTGGAGGACGTGAATGGATTTAAGCCACTGACTTTGTGAATTTGGGTCATTTTTTTTTTTTTATTTAAGTTTTTGTAAAGGGTATACAGGTCATTACAGCATTGCATTGTTTACATTTTCATCACACGTTCCCTTATTTTTTGCTATTTGACAACATTGGTAGGATAGTTATTACAACACCCCCTTTTTTTTTTAAAGTGAAAGAAAAAGTGAAATTAAAGAGAATTAAATAAAAAAAAACGAATAAACAAACAAACAGAACAGCAAAAAACAAACAAACAGAAAATTAAGTAATTAAAAGTAAAAGAGCATCTGAGTAGCATTGGAACAAAGAGCGGGACCATCATTGAAATGGTATTTGTCAAAGATTAGATCTAATGGAAGACACATATTCGATCCAGGGTTGCCAAAAGCTCATGAACCCATCCATGTCCTGTCTCAGTGTGAATGTCAACTTTTCCATCGAGTAAATGTCTTGAATCACGTTAATCCAATCTTCAGGTGTAGGACAGTCCTTCAACATCCATTTTTTAGTTAGGGCTTTTTTACTTGCCAATATTAAAACACTGAATAAATATTTATCTCCTCGTCTTTCCAGTGAGTCCGGTAGTAAACCCAAATACAAAGTTACAAAAGAAAAGGGAACTGTTATTTTGAATATTTTCCCCAATATTGTCTGTACATTGGTTCAATATTGGTGGATAACTGGGCATGACCAAAACACATGAAAATGATTTGCAGTCTTTTCACCACACAAGCGCCAACAGTTCAACCCCTTATGGGTAAATTCGTTTTGTGCAGGTGTTCTGAAAAATCTTACCAAGTTTTTCCATCCAAATTCTCTCCACTGCAGGGATGAGGTACTTTTCCATTGCTGTCTATTTAGCTTTTCCCATATTTCCAATTGTAAAGTGAAATTCCCCTCTTTTTCCCATCTCTCTTTTATATATGATGTGTGTTGTCTCCTTTTAAGTCTTGAAGACCTTGGTATATTTTAGAAATGTATCTGATCCCTGGGATCCCTTTATATGCCATTAAGAAGACCTTCAGAACACCTGACTGGGCCCTTTCCAAATCCTCCTTTTTAAGTATATTGTTTATGTGGTGTCTAAGCTGAAAGAACCTGTAAAGATCTTGATTTATTAGACCTTGTTTTTTTAAATCTTCAAAACTTCTTAAAGTTTGCCCCTTAAAAAAATCGTAATATTTTATCAGCCCTTTCTCTTTCCACTCTTTAAATCTAGTGTCTGATTTATTGGGGGTAAAGTCCTGATCATAGGCAATCCATTGCAGAAGTCGATAGGGCTCTTTAGCTTGATTCTCTCTGACTATCTTAAACCAAATTTTTAGCGGGGTCTCTATCCACGGGTTAGTGTTATTCAAGAGTTTAGGTAAGGCATAGTTCCCTATTATCGCCTGTAGGGGGATGTCACTTGTTATTTGGCATTCCATCTCCTTCCATTGTGCAGTGTAGACTGGGTTACATATCTCTACTAAAGTTTTAATTTGTGCAGCTATAAAATAGTCCCTGATATTTGGCAGCGCGAGCCCACCTTTGTCTTTGTTTAGCTGTAGGGTTCTATATCTGATTCTAGGTCTCTTGCCCTGCCATATGAATCTTGAGATCCTTTTGTCCAGCTCCTGCCATGTTTTTTTGGGAGGTTCTACCGGTATTGTTTGGAAAAGGTATAGAAGATGTGGAAGTATATTCATTTTGACTGCTTCAATTCTTTGTGCAGTACCTAAGAATGGTATCATATTCCATCTTGCTAGGTCAGATTTTATTTTTGTCACCAGTGGATCATAGTTTAGTGTTATAATTTTGTCGAGTTGTTTCGGGATATTGACCCCCAGATATTTCATAGATTCCAACTCCCAGTTAGTTTTGAGTTCACTTAGTGAATAATGGTTTGGGTCATAGTTGAATGTTAAAACTTGGGTTTTATGCATGTTTAATTTGTACCCCGATAAATCTCCATAGTCTGAAAAAACTGAGATTAGTTCTGGTAGAGAAGTGTCTGGCTGCCCTAGGTATATTAAAATGTCATCAGCAAAGAGTGCTATGTTATGTTCCTTCTGACCAAGTGTAATACCTTGAATTTCTTGATTTTGTCTTATCCATTGGCTCAGAGGTTCTATGAAGATTGCAAAGAGCAGTGGAGACAGGGGGCAGCCTTGACGACATCCTCTTTCCAGCTCAAAAGATGAAGATAAATTACCGTTAATCCTTAATTTAGCTGTTGGTTTTTTATATAATGCCTGTATAGTTCTAATGAAGTTGTTATGAAAATTGAAACTGGATAAGGTTCTATATAGGAAAGACCAGTCAACCGAATCAAATGCTTTTTCAGCATCTAATCCCAATATGACTGCATTTAAGTTATATTTTTTTATATGATGAATTATGTGTAAAGTGCGTCGAATGTTGTCTTGTGTCTGTCTATGTCTTATAAAATCTGTTTGGTTTAAGTGAATTAAGTCTGTCAGAATGTTTTCTAACCTTTTGGCAAGGATAATGGTAAAAAGCTTACAGTCCTGATTTAATACACTGATTGGTCTGTAGTTGGAGCACTCTAGTTTATCCTTTTCAGGTTTAGGTATAACTGCAATGACCCCTTCTCTCCAGGAGGGGGGGATTTCCCCTGTGTGGAGGACATAGTTAAATGTTTTCAGGAGGAGAGGAGATAGTTGCTGTTTAAAGGTTTTGTACCATTCTGCTGTATAGCCATCTGCTCCTGGGGATTTGTTAGCTTTAAGTTTCATAATTGCTTTTTCCAATTCTTTAGGTTGTATTTCTGACAGTACTGTTTTATTTTGTGATTCCGTAAGTTGGGGAAGGTGTAATGTGTTTAGGAATGTCTCGGATGCGTTTTTATGTTTTTTGTGGGAGTATAAGTTCTTGTAGTAATTCTCGAAGCTTTTATGAATATCCTGAATTCTGAATTTTATTTCCTTTGATACTGGGTCTCTGATTTTGTAGATTGCTCTTTCTGTTTGTTGTTTCCTCAATTTATAGGCTAGTAATTTTGCCGATTTACTGCCTGCTTCATAGTGTTTTTGTTTCAGAAATGTAAGTTTCTTCTGGATTTCTATTGTGTAGATCTCATTTATTTGATTTTTAATTTCTTTAATCTTGAGCGAGACATTAGAATGAGTGTTGTCTTTGTGTTCTTTTTCTAGGTTCTTGAGTTCTGACTCTAGTGTGATTAGTTTTTCTTGTCTCAGTTTCTTTTGGGTTGCCAGTTTTGCAATAATTTTTCCCCTTATTACAGCTTTGCACGCATCCCACAGTATTAAAGGGGATACTTCTCCATTATCGTTTTCTTCCAAATATCTGAAAATATCTGATTCCAATTCATCTTTCAGTGGTCCTTTCAGGACATTTGAATTTAACCTCCAGGAAAATGTATTATTTGTGTATTTTTGGATGTTTAAGTCCATATAGATTGGACTGTGGTCAGAGAGATCCATCAGTCCTATTTTACATGTTTTTACTCTTCTAATGTCTCTATTAAACATAAAAAAGTAATCAATCCTTGAGTAAGATGAATGTGGCGTTGAATAAAAAGTATAATCTTTTACATTGGGGTTGAATTCCCTCCATACGTCACAGATTCCCATTTCTTTTAGTAGCATCCGAGTTTTCCTATTTTGAGTGTTATTTTGATGTGAAGAATTACCTGTTGTGTCCCAGTATGGATTCAGTCTTAGACTGAAGTCTCCACCACATATCACTAAACCTTGGGCTTTAGTTATCATTAGGTCGAATACATTTTTATAAAATTTCCATTTAGCCCCTGGTGGTGCATATACATTCAGCAGGGTGATATCTTCTCCCTCTAGCCGCCCAATTACCAAACTGTACCTCCCTTCTTTATCTTTGTGTTCTGATTGTTTTTCAAATGTAATTTTGGTTGATATCAATGTCGCTACTCCCCTCCTCCTCCCTGATTTATTTGAAGATGAAGAGATCATTTTAAACCCTTGTCTATTGAGTTTAGTGTGTTCCACGTCTGTTAGGTGGGTTTCTTGTAAAAATATTATTTCTGCTTTGTCTTTTTTCATTTTGCGTAGAATCTTGGATCTTTTAACTGGATTCAGGATCCCTTTTACATTATATGAGGCTATTTTGGTTACACCCTGTTTCTCCATTGTATTTTCTTATTTAGTATAACAGTGTGGTGGCCCTCTTTTTTGCTACTCAGAAACTGAAAGAACATTAAGAACATAAAAAACATTAAGAACATAGTGTACGAAACTTTAAAACAAAAAACTGTCAAAAAAACTTCCTGAGCTGGGGTCTCTTTAAAGACCCTGTAAGAGCCCTGATGGAGTGTAGGCTCTGAGGGAAATTCCTCAAACTCTGTTACGTGTTGAGGGCCCTCTCTTACCCCTGTAAGTTGTCCCATGTTTTTATCGTGAATTTCAGATCCCAATCCGAATTTGTAATGATTTTTTTTTTTTTAATGCCTATACCCTATGAGATTGTGTGCACCCTCCCACCCCCATCACAGCA
Organism: Pholidichthys leucotaenia; assembly: GCA_020510985.1. Taxonomy (NCBI): domain Eukaryota; kingdom Metazoa; phylum Chordata; class Actinopteri; order Cichliformes; family Pholidichthyidae; genus Pholidichthys; species Pholidichthys leucotaenia. The sequence continues at coordinate 306,393,239 of CM035843.1, forward strand.
AACATTCACTCTAATACAGTATTTGTTAGTGTGGAGAGAACATGTGGGTCATTGTTACATTTCTATTTTAACAAGATTTTTTTTTCCCTTTAAATTAAGAAGACATTTGTTTCTAATGCTATAATTGCTCCATGAAAGGTTTTACCACATGCTGATTCTGCATCTCCTTTAATGTTTGTTACCTTGTAGGAGGGGGGATGGAAGTGCAGAATGGCTGAAAAGAAAAAAACAAAAAGGTCGCTATTCCTTCCTGGAACTGGAAAGCTTATCTTTGTAGCTCTGGGGCTGGGTTTCCCGCTGCTGGCCCGTGGATTTTGAAGGTCTCTGAGTGGACCACGTTTGAGCTCTGATTTTCTCGCTCAGATTCGCTGTGGGTTTAAACACCGTTACCGGGAGCCCTCTTCTTGCCATGTCAATTGTTGCTTCTTCCGCTGAATTATAGAGACATGACTCTTCACCGTAAAAGACCCTTAACTTCGCCGGAAATGGCGTCTGAAAGCGTAGATTCTTTTCCCGTAGAACCTTTTTGGCGTCGTTATATTCCCGTCGCTTTTTAAGAACCTCAGGGGCGTAATCGTGCTCCACGAAGACTTTTCTCTCTTGATGCATAAATCCTTTTTTCTGCCAAGCCCGTCTTACAACCTCTTGTTTTATTTTGAAATCGGAGAATCTTACCACCACCGAACGTGGGGGCGCTTCTGCCGCTGGCTTTACGGCTAATGTACGATGGACCTTTTCTATCTTCAAATCGGTGGTTTGTGGAATATCCAACTTCTCTCTCAATAAGGATTCCACGCATTCCGCCACTGTGTTGAAACTATCTTCAGCTCCTTCTTTCAGACCGTGAATTCTGATGTTATCTAGTCTCTGTCTTCCTTCTTGGTCGGTTAGCTTAGCCTCCAGCCTTGACTGTTTTCTGTGTAAATCCAGCCTAGAATCTTCAAGCACTTTTACTCTTTCTTCAGCTTCCAAGATTCGGTTTTCGGCCTGGTCCATTCTGCTGTTCGTCCTCTTTAGTTCCTCTCTGAATTCATGAAATTCGGCCCGAAATCGTCGTAATTCATCAAATAGCGATTTCAAGCTAATCTTTTTGTTAGCTAGGCCCAGCTCCTCGTCTTCTGAACGGAGGTCCTCGGGATCAGATTCTGCAGCCGCTGTGCGTCCTGACCTGGGGAATGTCAGTTTCTTCTGTTTTTGGTTAGGCATGGTGTTTGTTCTTTGATTTTTATTCTTCCAAAAATCCGCTAAGTCTGATTTTGAAGATGTTTTCCTTGGATTGGGTCTGAGACGTTCAGCGTTAAGTTGCTGTCACCATGGCGTCCAGACCGGACCTCAATTTGGGTCATTTTAACTTGCCAGATACATTAAAATGAACATAAATTACTTGATATTATAGTAGTTGGTGAAGAGACTACAGTCACAGCACAGCAACAGAGTGGAAATGAATCTGCCAAATTAGATTAATTTTGAATCTGCAGCAGACAAACGTGTATGTCACAATTACAAAAATATCAGAACATCTGAGAACAAGAAATAAAAGACCACTTTTTCCTCACTCCCGCACGGAGTCTGCAGCACTCTGACCGTCTGCTGGAGACAAAGGTTCCCAGTTCCCCTCACATTAACAGGCACCTCTGCTACTCTGTCTGTGAAAGCTCCCTCCGAAAAAAAAAACTTAACAGAGACACTACACTTAATTCCAAACTCCCGGCGACAGTGGCGAAAGATGGGAAAGATGGAAGACGATGCAGTTATCTTGATTGTGATTGGTCAAATTACGACACGTCGCGTGATGCATTCCACCAAAGCTGTTTTATTATGGAGAAGGTTATCCCCCCCCCCCCCCCCCCCGTCTACACGATTCACGTGACAGACATACGGTATTTAGGATTCATTTTGGTAATTTTCACCAAAAAGCAACTAGTTTGCAGGTATGGAGAAGCCAGACTATCAGTGCATCAATGGGAAATACAACATAATCACATCCTGAACCATCTCTGGGGATAGCAAAGCACTAGCAAAATTTTATGATGAAGCAATATTACATGAGAGGGAGTGCATCTCAATAAATATAGTAACTGGTGATGTCTTTGGCCCTCCACTTCACGTCGGGCCTATGACAAATCACCGCAGTTACTATATTCACGATACCACATGACCTCAAGTTTAATATTGCTTTTATACAACAGTTCCACAAGCATAGTTTATTAAAGTAGAACTGAACTCACCTTTTTGCCAAAAAAGTAGAATAGCAGATTAATTCCTTATTACCTATTGTATTTTTCAACACATAAAAGAAATTTTTAGGCCGTGCGATGGCCAAACCATAAGCCGATAAACTTTTGCCTCTGGCTGGCAGTGCCAGACAAACCGGAAGTAGTGCAGACGACGCTGCGTGACGTCACGAGTGTCACCCTTATCAAAACAACAATGGCAGATGATAGCAGTTCCAGCAGTCAAGAACACCAGAGTTTTCAGAGTGAAGAGGCATTCAGGATCGGTGACAAGACAGAGGAGGATGCAGGAGTGTCAAGTGAACAGGAAGAGAGCGAGGGAGGCATCGAACCGTACAGATTAGAGCCAGAATTTTCGGGGGATTCCGGCACCGACTCAGACCGCAGCAGTGATGGGGAGGAGAGTCGCTTATTGAATACAGAATGGTGAGTCTTTACTTTGGCATGTTTGGGGTGTCAGGATAAGGAAAATTAACAATAAAAAAGAAAGGGGAAAAAAACCATCAGCATTTTTCCAACTTATTACAGTGATCCCTCACTTATCGCGTTTAATGGGGACCAGAACCGACCGCGAAAAGTGAAAAACCGCGAAGTAGCGTCACCCCCCCCCCCCAAGGGCGTCACAAGCACTATTTTGCACAAAAAGGCACAAGAGAACAGCGAAAAGTGCCACTAAGCAACACGAGCGATAAAGAACAATGAATGCGGTCTTCCTTCGCTGGGTATAGGCGCTCGGCAGGGAGCGAAGCTGGGTAAAACGTCTCGGCCAATCAGCTTGCGAGGTAAAACGTCTCGGCCAATCAGCATTGGCTGATTGACCTGATGTTCTAATGTAGAACTACATTAGAACATCAGGTATCAACACGGAGAGCCCGCACAACTGAAAATCTACCTCTCTGACCACCGCTCCACTCCTCTCCGCCCACCTCTTCACCGCTCGGGAATCTCGCAAGCTGATTGGCCGAGACGTTTTACCTCGCAAGCTGATTGGCCGAGACGTTTTACCCAGCGAAGGAAGACCGCATTCATTGTTCTTTATCGCTCGTGTTGCTTAGTGGCACTTTTCGCTGTTCTCTTGTGCCTTTTTGTGTAAAATGGTGCTTGTGACGCCCTTGGGGGGGGGGGTGACGCTACTTCGCGGTTTTTCACTTTTCGCGGTCGGTTCTGGTCCCCATTAAACGCGATAAGTGAGGGATCACTGTATATCTAGAAACACATCGCTTCCCGGTCGCTTTTCCTCCCCCTTTCTTTTCTTTCGTCGCCATGACAGCTTTCCTTGGCCACTGAACAGATCTTCCCAGGTGTTGGAAGTGTTTTGTAGTCGACTATCACGACAAAATGCACGCAATGGTAAACATGGAGGACTGTGTCACACTCGTGACGTCACGCGGAACTCCGGCTGCACTTCGGCGGATTTGTCTGATTTTTCAGGGCGGAAAATTCAAAATCGCGATTTTCTCCAAGATTCCGGGATTTGTGGAGGGGGTGCCAATGATAAATTATCTTTATAATTGTATGTACTATCACCCAGTGCCGTTCAATGCTGTTCAGTTCAGTTCTACTTTAAATAACAACAATACAGCATACAATATTATGACTTGTTTGTTTAACCAGTTATTTTGCTCCACCAAGAAAAATAGTCCCTTCTAAATCTTCTTCTTCTTCTTCCAGCTGCTCCCTTTAGGGGTCACCACAGTGGATCATCTGCCTCCATCTCACCCTATCACTTGCATCTTCCTCTGTAACACCAACCCTCTCCATGTCCTCCTTCACTACATCCATGAATCTTCTCTGTGGTCTTCCTCTTTTCCTCCTGCCTGGCAGCTCCATCTTCAACATCCTTTGTCCAATATATCCACTATCCCTCCTCTGGACATGTCCAAACCATCTCAGCCTTGCCTCTCTTACTTTGTCCCCAAACCGCTGAACCTGAGCTGTCCCTCTGATATACTCATTTCTAATCTTGTCCCTCCTAGTCATTCCCAATGAAAATCTTAGCATCTTCAACTCTGCCACCGTCTCCTGTCTTTTTGTCAGTGCCACTGTCTCCAAACCATACATCACAGCAGCTTTCACTGCAGTCTTGTAAATCTTCCCTTTCACTCTTGCTGCTACCCTTCTGTCATTAATCACCCCCGACACTCGTCTCCACCTACTCCACCCTGCCTGCACTCTCTTCTTCACTCCTCTTGTGCATTTTCCATTGCTTTGGATGGTTGACCCCAGGTATTTAAACTCATCTACCTTCATTACCTCTTCTCCTTTCATCTTCACCGTTACACATGCCTCCCTCTCATTCACACTCATGTATTGTGTCTTGCTTCTACTGACTTTCATTCCTCTTCCCTCCAAAGCATACTTCTACCTCTCTAGGTTCTCTTCCACCTGCTCCCTACTCTCACTACAGATCACAATGTCATCTGCAAACATGGTCCAAAGAGACCCCTGGCTGACCTTGTCTGTCAGCCTGCCCCTCACCATGGCAAACAAGAAGGGGCTCAGAGCCGATCCCTGGTATAACCCCACCCCCACCTTGAACCCATCTGTCATTCCTACAGCACACCTCACCACCATCTCACTGTCTTCATACATGTCCTGCACCACCCACACATACTTCTCTGCCGCTCCTGACTTCCTCATACAGTACTTCCTCTCTTGGCACCCTATCATATGCTTTCTCTAGATCCACAAAGACACAGTGCAACTCCTTCTGACCGTCTCTATAATTCTACATCAACACTCTTAAAGCAAACATTGCATCTGTAGTACTCTTTCTTGGCATGAAACTGTATTGATGCTCACTGATTGTCACCTCTCCTCTTAACTTGGCTTCAACAACTCTTGCCCATATCTTCATAGTGTGGCTGATCAACTTTTTTTTTTTTTTTTTTTTTGTACTTATTTTGTACCCGTAGGTAGATTTGTTTTGCAGTCTGGTGACAAGCCACCAGCTGCCGGTCGCTGCGTGCGCAAGCGCCCCGTACTTAATGCCTTAACTTAATGCCTCTGTAGTTATTACAGCTCTGAGCATCACCTTTGTTCTTGAAAATTGGTACCAAAACACTTCTTCTCCACTCCTCAGGCATCCTCTCACTCTCTAAGACTGTGTTAAACTTAAACTTTATTTATTTATATAACACCTTTCATACAACAAAGTGCAACTCAAAGTGCTTTACAGTTAAAAACAATTCCAGATAAAACACAAACAAAACAATAAAAAGACAAAGAGAGCCCTCCCCCATCCCCACTCTCGTCCAAGGTATACATCCACCTGACCCCCAACCCATCCCAGAGCCCACCTCCTCCCACCCTGTTCCACCCCCCCACCCCACCCTTCCCCCACAAGTAATAATCGGCATAGTTAAAACATCGCTGAGGACTGAGGACCAGAGTGAGGAAACACCATCATAGGAATACCGTCAGCACCAGGAGCCGGTCTCAGCCCACAGCTGCAGAGACACCGCCACAGGGGCCACCCCGGCCCAGGCAGACAGGGGAGTCCACACCACAACCACCAGGCTGTGACTGGACTCCCCCATCCCACCAAGCCAGGGCCACCACCACAGCAGCATCCCCACCGCCAGAGCTAATTGCAGCTCCAAATGCCAAGAACCCCCCAATGAGGAAATATTAGAACTAAAAATAACACAAGATAAAATAAAATACAATAGAATACAATAAGTGTAAAACAATCTGGTTAAAAAGTCCACTGCCATCTCTCCTAAACATCTCCATACCTCCACAGGTATGTCACCTGAACCAACTGCCTTTCCATTCTTCATCCTCTTCAAAGCTGCCCTCACTTCTGCCTTGCTAATCCTCGGGACTTCCTTGTTCACTATTTTTCCATCATCCATCCTCCTCTCTCTCTCATTTTCTTTATTCATCAGCTCTTCAAAGTACTCCATCCACCTTCTCAACACACTATCGTCATTTGTTAGTACATTACCATTTTTGTCCTTAATCAGCCTAAACTGTTGCACATCTTTTCTAGCTCGATCTCTCTGTCTAGCCAATTGATACAAGTCCTTTTCTCCTTCCTTAGTGTCCAGCCTCTCATACAACTCACTACGTATATGCCTTTCCCTTTGCCACCTCTCTCTTTGCCATGTGTCTAGATTCCAAATTCCAGGATAGCTCTGGCTACAGTAGTAGCTTACCACTATCAATGTCTGTCTGGAGTGAATGAATAATGGACTCACTGTAAGCGCTTTGAGATGTCACTTGACATGTAAAGCATCATATAAATCTAATCTATTATTATTATTAAATACTCCTGTCTACTTTCTTCATCTCCTTGACTATCCCACTTTTTCTTTGCTAACCCCTTCCTTTGAATACTTTCCTGTAGCTCCTCATTCTACCACCAAATCTCCTTGTCTTCCTTCCTCTGTCCGCTGGATACACCACATACCTTTCTATCTGTTTCCCTCAATACATTTGCTGTATTTTCCCAGTTATCTGGTAATTCTTCCCTACCACTCAGAGCCTGTACCAAACTCCTTCCTGAACTCTGTGCAACCTTCTTCCTTCTGTAACTTCCCCCACTTAATCTTTGGCTCTGCCTTCACTGTCTTCCTTTTCTTGCTTTCCAAAGTCACCCTACTACAGACTACCATCTGATACTGTCTAGCTACATTCTCCCCTGCCACCAACTTGTTAATAAGTGACTCCAGGTGTAGCAGTCACAGCCCAGTTCAGGTCTTTGATTGTGGACTGTGAGGAAATGGAAAAGAATTCCTTTTCCAAACGTATAGAAAGAACTACTAACCTGCACTTATATAGCGCTTTTCTAGTCTCAAAGACCACTCAAAGCACTTTCACTAGTACTAACCCTCTATTCTAAAGGTCTATAGGAAACAGATATCTAGGGACAATTTAGAACAGCCAATTAACCTAACATGCATGTCTTTGGATTGTGGGAGGAAACCGGAGCCCCTGGAGTAAACCCACGCAGCACAGGGAGAACATGCAAACTCCACACAGAAAGGTTCCAACCCCTGCCAGCCTGGGGATTTGAACCAGGAACCTTCTAGCTGTAAGGCAACAGTGCTAACCACTACATCACCGTGCTGCCCTAAAGAAGCATCCTTCATTTACAGTGACTGATCCTCGGTCTCTTTACCACATGATCCTGTAAGTTACTGTATATTATTCATAAGTACATACTGTATAGTGTATACACTGGGGTATTGTTTTCTATACTGAGGTTACTGCATTTACTGTATTACTATATCTCACTGAAACTGTTAAGAGTCTCTGCGTAGAATACGATAGCTTTTAGAAGAATTTTTTTTTAAATCAAGTTTTTTAGTCATTGCTCCACTATTTCTTCAAAATTTACATACACACATTGACACATTTGTTGATAACCTTCCGTTAAAGAAAGAAAATCCCACAAAGGTCACTGAAATAACTTGAAACGGACAAATGTAATAATAAATAAAAATTTTCTGAAAATTAGCTAATGAAAATCAAACATTGCTTTTGAATTTTGCCTCAAAAGAATCATTTTAAAACCAAGCTAATGAAACTGGCCTGGACAAAAATGATGATGGTGTGGCACCTGGGGAGAGCCTAATATTGTACCATCTCAGACAAGAACAAAGAGCAGGGGTTCCCTAGTGAGATAACAGGGAGGTGTTAAGGATGAGTGGGTTGAATGCAATGTGACGCGAAGGTCATCTTTTGTGTGTGAGAGGATTCCAGAAGAATGCCATGATATTTAAGAGAGGAGCTTCTGCTGGAATGTCATTCTGTCTATGCTTGAAGATGTGAGAGTGTGTAATAAATCGTCTGAAACAAATCTGCCTCTTAATTTACACGCTCCACAATACCCTTAATATTTTGTTGCACAACCTTTTGATGCAATCACTGCAATCAAGCGAATTCTGTAACTCTCAGTGAGACTTCTGCACCTGTCGACCGGTATTTTGGCCCAACTTCAAACACACTCCACAATGGTGACCCAAGACGTATCATGGAACACGAATCAAGATCACCGGAGCCGACCTCAACGGGAACCTCCAGCCACGCATGTGCGGTCGCAGTCAAGCTACCGGATTTCTGGCAGAATAACCCGCGCTCTTGGTTCCACCTCATCGAGGCGCAGTTCACCCTCCGGGGAATAACAGCAGATGACACCAAATTCCACTATGTGGTCGCAGTGCTCGATGCCCGCACAGCTCAGCACGTAGCGAGCCTGCTCGATCAGCCACCAACCCACAACAAGTACGAGGCGCTAAAGGCTGCGCTCATCCAGCACTTCACTCTCTCGGATGGTGAGAGGGCAGAGAGGCTCCTGACACGGACCGAGTTGGGAGATGGGTCGGCAATAGACCTCATGGAGAAGATGCTGACGTTAAGGGGCACGGACGACGACCACTTTCTGTTTACCCACCTCTTCCTCCGGAAACTTCCGAAAGCGGCGAGAGCGGCCCTGGCCAATTCGCCGTTGCTGGCCGAGTAGGACTTTCGTGCACTAGCCTGGGAGGCAGACTGGATCATCATCGCCACCAGGGCGTTCACGACCATCGCGGCAGCGACGGAGCTCAGCGAGACGACCAGAGGAGGCGAGGAGCCACCGACATCAGCAGCAGCGGGGGCCAAGGAGAGCGAGGGAGACACGCTTTGTTTCTACCACTGTTGCTTCGGAGAGAAGGCACGCAGATGTACATCACCGTGCCAATTCAAACGCTCGGGAAACGCCAAGACCGGGGGTCGATAGCAGCCGCGACCCTCGGGAAGGAGAACAAGCTGCTCTACCTGACGGACACACGCTCGGGGAGGCATTTCCTCGTGGACACCGGCGCCCAGAAGAGTTTCATCCGGCCGACCTACGCTGACCGGCTGGCAGGATCTAGCGGCCCCGAGATGGTGGCAGCAAACGGCTCGGAGATTAAGACCTTTGGTGAGAAGACTCTACTCTTGTCTCTACACGGCCGTACATTTGAGTGGACTTTTGTCATAGCAGCATTGAATTACCATATACTGGGGGCTGATTTTCTGTGTGCACATGGTTTACTGGTTGATGTTGCTAACAGGCGCCTAGTTAATGCACTGTCTTTCGACTCTCTCCCCTGTATAGCTCGAGTGACCCGGCCAACAGCACAAGCCAACGTCACAGCAGCAGGCGGTAAGTTCCACACACTGCTCACCCAGTTCCCAGCACTCACAGTCCCGACGTTTTCGGCAGCCATCGCTAAACACGGGGTGGAGCATTTTATCACCACCACCGGGCCGCCCATTTTTGCACGACCTTGGCGCTTGGACGCAGCTAAACTGGCCATAGCGCACGAGGAGTTCGCCAACCTGGAAAGGTTGGGCATCATCAGGCGCTCAAACAGCCCATGGGCATCCCCGCTACACATGGTCCCTAAAGCTGAGGGTTCGTGGCGACCGTGCGGGGATTTCCACAGGTTGAACAATGCCACAGCGCACGACCGCTACCCAATTCCTCACATACAGGATTTTTCCGTTCACCTTGCATTTTTTCAAAAATAGATCTGGTCCGCGGTTACCACCAAGTCCCAGTGCGCGCTGAGGACATACCCAAAACAGCGGTAATAACTCCGTTCGGTTTATTCGAGTTTCTGCGCATGCCATTCGGATTAAAAGGAGCGGCACACATGTTCCAGCGCATGATGGATGCAGTGCTGCGCGATCTCTCGTTCGTGTTCGTCTACCTGGACGATATCCTAGTAGCCAGCGCGTCCAAAGACGGAACATGAAACTCACCTCACGACGGTTTTCCGGAGGTTGGAAGAGCACGGGTTAATAATCAATCCAGCGAAATGTCAGTTCGGAGTGACGGAGATTGATTTTTTGGGGCACCGTGTCTCTCCCGAAGGAGCGATCCCGCTGCCTGACAAGGTGCGTGCAGTGGCGGATTTTCCCCGGCCGCAAACGGTCAGGGCGCTACAAGAATTTTTGGGAATGGTGAACTTTTATAACAGTTTCCTTCCTCGCGCAGCCCAGCTCATGCAACCATTGTACACCGAGCTCAAAAAACAGAAACCCGCGGATAGGGTCAAATGGACCCCGGAGCGAGAGCGGGCGTTCTCGGAAGTCAAAGCAGCCCTGGCAAGCGCCACATTGCTGGCACATCCAGACCCGCATAGCGCTCACCACTGACTCTTCAGATGTGGCCATAGGGGCTGTCGTGGAGCAGCGCGTGGCCGGGGCTCGGCAGTCGCTCGCCTTTTTCAGCAGGACTTTGCGCGACAGTGAATGTAAATACAGCGCGTTCTACAGGGAGTTGCAGGCTCTCCACCTGGCCATTCGCCACTTCCAGTTCTGGCTGGAAGGGCGCAGTTTCACCGCGTTCGTTGACCACAAGCCGCTAACATTCGCGATGGCCAAGGTTTCAGAACCATGGTCGGGCTGGCAGCAGAGACAGCTGGCCGCGATCTCAGAGTTTACTACCGATATTCAGCATGTGTCGGGTAAACTGAATGTAGTGGCAGACTGCCTCTCACGCGCCGTGGTGGCCCCGGTCTGCGTGGGGATAGATTACGCAGCCATGGCCGCGGAGCAGGTTAGTGACGCGGACGTGCGCGCGCTCCAGTCTGGACCAACAGGGTTAAGGCTGGAGAGCAGGGTGCTGCAAGACGGCATGCCCCCCTAATCTGCGATGTCTCCACGGGTCGCCCGCATCCCGTGGTCCCAGCCGCATGGCGCCGCCGCGTGTTTAACTCGATTCACTCTTTGGCGCACCCAGGAGTGCGCGGGTCGGTCAAAATGGTAGGAGAGAAATTTGTGTGGCCGAACCTTCGCAAACAAGTGAAGGAGTGGGCGGCAGCCTGTGTGGCGTGCCAACGAGCCAAAGTACACAGACACACGAAGGCTCCCTTGGAGCCGTTTCGTATTCTGGCTAAGAGGTTCGACCATGTTCACGTGGACCTTGTGGGCCCCCTCCCGCCATCACAGGGGTGCACGCACCTCCTGACAATGGTGGACCGCATCACGCGCTGGCCGGAAGCGGTTCCGCTGGCGGCAACCACGTCCGAGGAGGTGGCGCGCGCTTTTTTAACAGCATGGGTGGCGCGTTTTGGAGTCCCGTCGGACATTAAGTCCGACAGAGGCCCTCAATTTGTTTCCGAACTCTGGTCAGCGATGGCCCGCAGCCTGGGTATTACAATTCACCGCACAACCGTGTACAACCCACAGGCTAATGGGTTATGCAAATGTTTTCATAGATCATTGAAAGCGGCTCTCAGGGCTTCATTGACGGATGCAAATTGGGTAGACAGGCTACCGTGGGTTTTATTGGGGTTGCGCTCCGCGCCTAAAGAGGATCTGGAAGCTTCCCCGGCAGAACTCGTTTTTGCACAACCACTCTGGCTGCCCGGGGAGTTTCTGCCAGATAATCCCGCGCCGGGCAGCTGCCCGTCTCAGCTTTTGCAGCGTAGCGCAGACACAGGCACGCTGCCGGGCCCTGCCCACCACTGTTTTCCGCGCGTTTTTGTGCCTAAAACTTTGAAGAACGTGGAGTTCGTGTTTGTCAGACACGACGCCCACCGCCCTCCACTGCGCCCACCCTATGATGGACCGTTCAGAGTGCTGGAAACAGGGGATAAGCATTTTTTGCTAGACTTGGGGGGTAGGAGGGAAAAAATTGGCATAGACAGACTCAAGCCTGCTTTCATTGTGGCGGACAAGCAAGTGCTGTTGGCGAGGGCCCCTCGGCGTGGAAGACCCCCACGGGGAGCTCCCCAGAGAAACGATTCCCCAGAGCACCCACATGGACAGACAGAAAGGTTTCCCCCCCAAACAACATCCCCTCAAAGGCAGGGCAGCGCCGCGGAGGCGGTGAATTCTGGTTACAGCAGATACGGGAGAAGACTGAAGCCCAAGCAGCATGTGGACTGATGTTTAATGGTTCTATCACAGCATGTGGACTGTTATCCTATTGTCCTATGTAAGATGCTGGGGGGGGGGGGGGGTGGCACCTGGGGAGAGCCTAATATTGTACCATCTCAGACAGGAACAAAGAGCAGGGGTTCCCTAGTGAGATAACAGGGAGGTGTTAAGGATGAGTGGGTTGAATGCAATGTGACGCGAAGGTCATCTTTTGTGTGTGAGAAGATTCTAGAAGAATGCCATGATATTTAAGAGAGGAGCTTCTGCTGGAATGTCATTCTGTCTATGCTTGAAGATGTGAGAGTGTGTAATAAATCGTCTGAAACAAATCTGCCTCTTCATTTACACGCTCCACAATACCCTTAATATTTTGTTGCACAACCTTTTGATGCAATCACTGCAATCAAGCGAATTCTGTAACTCTCAGTGAGACTTCTGCACCTGTCGACCGGTATTTTGGCCCACTTCTCATGAGCAAACTGCTCCAGCTGTCTTGGGTTTGAAAGGTTCCTTCTCCAAACTGCATGTTTCAGCTCTTTCTACAGATGTCCAATAGGATTTAGATCAGGGTTCCAGGATAGTCCAATATTTTGTTCTTAGCCATACTTTGGTGTTTTTAGCTGTGTTTTGGGTCATTGTCCTGTTGGAGGACCAGTGACCTGCGACTGAGACCAAGCATTCTGACACTGGGCAGCACATTTCACTCCAGAATGGCTTGATAGTCTAGAGATTTCATTGTACCTTGCACAGATTCAAGACACCCTGTGCCAGAAGCAGCAAAGCAGCCCCATAACATAACTGAGCCTCCTCCATGTTTCACAGTAGGTATGGTGTTCTTTTCTTTGTATGCTTCATTTTTCCTTCTGTAAACACAGAGCTGATGTGCCTGGCCCAAAATCTCCAGTTTTGTCTCATCAGTCCAAAGGACAAACTCCCAGAAACTTTGGGGCTTGTCAGCATGCATTTGACTGGCTTTTTAATGTTTTTTTTCTGTCAATAGTGAAGCCCTCCTGGTCTTCTTCCATGGAGTCCATTATTGTTCAAAATGCGATCCATGGTGTGATTAGAAAGCGACATACTTTGACCTTGGAGTTCAGCTTGATGTTTTGATCTGGGCTTTGGCCTTCTGTCCTTGCCCATGCTTTATGTTCATTTGTGTCTTCTCTGTGCTCCTCTGATTTGGTTATTGTAATTGTTTATGATTTATCATTTGCATTTATTGCCCTCTGTGTTCCCCTGAGTCCCTTGTCATGGTCTTCCATGTCATCCCCTGTTTGGTCCTCTGTGTGTGTGTGTGTGTGTGTGTGTGTGTGTGTGTGTGTGTGTGTGTATTGTTCCTGCTCCTCATGTTTTCCATACCCATAGTCACTCTTCCTGCATGTTTGCTCTGTTCAGCCCTTGATTGTTCTCCAGCTGTCTTATGTTTAGTCAGTTATCTGTTCCCACCTGGCCTGTGTTCTCTGATTACTCCCCTGTCTATATGTCTCAGTGTCAGACTGGTTGTGGCAACATAATTCCTTCCATGGATGTTTTGGATCAGTTTATTTCCATGTGCTTCAGTACTCCTGGCTCCATTATTGGTGTTTTGCAGCTCCTATGCTGTTGTTTACTTTTCATTTAATTAGTGTTTAAGTTTACTCGTTTGTTGGCATTTGCGCCCTTGTTAATTAAATCACTGGACTGTTCTCTGCCTGCATCTTGAGTCCTCTCTCCATGCCTTCCCCTGATCATGACACTTGAATGATTTTGGATGGGTTCCTAGGTTCTTTTTCTACAATAAGCACTGTTCTTCTGATCAACCTGGGGTTGCATTTCCTCTTGTGTCCGTGTCCTGGGAGGTTGGCTATAGTCCCATGAACCTTATACTTTTTAATAATATCGGCAACTGTGGTCACAGGAACATCAAGCTGCTTGGACAGGGTCCTATAGTATTTATCTTTAACATGCTAAGTCCATATAAACGTAATTTGTCCTGTCTTGTACTTTAAAAAAAAATGTTAAAGTGACACTCTGCCAAAAATCAAGTTTTTTTTTCCCTTAACATGTCTGTAACATGTTTTTAAGCCCTATCAAGAGCTAAATCACTCAAATGTTTCATGTCTCTGTTTTTTGCTTTAAAGTTTCACTTAAGCCCCTCCCCCTGAAAAAAGGCAAGTTTAGACAGAGCGTTTTTGGTAATGTAAGACTATACATGGCACTGGGATGTCTGTAGCGTTGAGCCAGTTAGGACTCTCTGGCCTAACTGAAGTTAGCCCCCATGGCCAGTTAGAATTTTTGGGCAGCTGCTTTGAAAAACTGACACAAATTAAGATGGGTTTTACCATTAAACTACTCTTGAGGACCAATGTCATTATCCTGGGCCACCGTGCATACAACTGGGCATGTCCTTCAACCGGTAAGTCTTTTTTGTCACAGCATTCATGCTGTTTAATGTAGTGCTAGTCACTATTAGCCTTGTAGTATGTGGGTTGGGTCGAGTCACTGATTCTGGCGTTTTGTTTATTTTTTTTGGGGGGGGGAAGGGTGAAAAGATTTTGACATAAAACTGTAAGACAATGAAAGAGGGCATAAAATACCATTTTATACAATGTAGATTTGTTTTTATAGGGGATTTATAGCCACCGGAGTGCGTCTTTGATACAGTATCTTCCCTAAATGTTACACAGGGTTACAAAAATAATTTTTTTGTAAGTTGTCTGTGTTTTTTCAACTGATTTATGACAATTTTGCACCGCTGAATCCGAAAATGACATCCGTTTCTCTTGATCAGGTCAAAAAAAAAAAAATCTGATCGTCTGACTAAATCGATTACATTTTTGTGACATTATTGGTTGATTTTTGTTAATATTTCTCATCCGAAGTAGATTTTTAAGAGAAAAAATCGGTTTCTTACACAATTTATTGATTAAATGTTACAAACTTCGATTATTGTAAATTGAATAGTAGACATTGATAAAGGTAAGTACATGTAAATTGAATGTTACGTCATCATTGTTCAAAATTCAGAGCTTCAACTTCCATTTATTTGAACCTCTAGAATGCTCAGCGGCAGGGATGTCTCTCTTCAGAGTCCAACAGTAATCAGCCATCATGACAATGTCATAAATCGTCATGACATCATGTCATGACAACTTATGACATCATGTCATAAATTGGCGCATGCAAATTCTTCAGAGTTCAAGAAATTTCAAGAAATAAAAAAGAATTTTGCATAAAATAAAGTGAAAATACCCTTACATGTAGACAAAAACGTACAAAACAACATATGGCCATACTTCAAAAAGTTGACCTGATTGAGCAAAGCCAATGTGATTTTTGGATTCAGCACATCAAAATTGTCCTAAATCAGCTAAAAAAAAACTTAGACAATAAATCTGATGTTGACCAGTGTTATTTCCCTCCTCTTCAATTTTTCATTTTTATTTTTTTATTTTTGGCTTTTGAAGATGTGACTGGGCTTCAGTGGGTGGACACAGCAGATTGCTTCTGGATGGCTTGGACATTTCACAAAAAAGTGGAGGTTTTCCTGGTGTTCTTGTGGATTTAAAAAGGAATTTAAGACAGGATGAAAATCTAGAATTAACATGTGTAGCTGCTGACAGTAGGACACCTACCAACTCACAATCAGAGACCAAACAGATTGAGAAAGACACACAAAAAGCTGATGAAAAATCTGTAAACACACACACAGAGAAATACTGTATATATAGAAAGTCTATTCAGAGTGTGGACTATAAATATCTGGTTAGTGAAACCAGTCTGTCCTCACTGGCAGTTCATAAAACAGCTCTGGAGCAGAGGACACGTGTCCCTGAAGTGGCCCGTTTGAGTGTGAGCTTTGACCCACATCCTCTCCCCTCATACTGGGCCACTCACTGCTACTGCACATGCACCATAAACTACGGGAGCATCCAAGCTCTGCTAAGATGTTAATTACAGACCTTGAAGTTGCACATCTGAGAGAAATGTTATCACCTTACCATAGATGCTCTGAGTATTTGAATTACGACATTTAATAAGCACCTTCATCTTAATAATAATGAGTATGTATTGGCACATACAGTAAGAATGTATTGAGAGCACCACGTATTAAGGGGATATACTTTATGTGGAAAAAAAAGAAAATCTAGATTAAAGTCCTATATAGTTTGTCTTTTTTTTTTAAAAGTAGCATTACCGGCTGCTTTTTACACAGATTTTTCAAAACTTACATACAGCAAATTATACTCCAAAAACAGGGCTGTCTGAGAAAAAAGAGCTTATTTTCATCCTGAGATAATACAGAGAATTCATGTTAACGTCACGTCTACCTGCAAAGCACAACAAAAAGCAAAGCATCAACATATCAGAATCCCTAGTTTTCCTGTGTTTTCAAGGCTTCTCCTACACACACAGTAAAGAAGCAACCCTACAAGTGTCTTGATGTTTATCTAGCTTCAGAGAAAAGCTGATTCTAAGGCCATCTGGTTACTGAATCTTTTACAATGCACAAGGCTTAACTTTCCTTGGATTAGCAGACCAAAATCCATATTCCCTATCTTATATTACTACAGTATTTTTTAGCATCACAAATTCTGAGCTAACATAAACCCAGTGAAATCAAGAGCCTTTGCACCAAGGTTGGAAATAGACAGACAATGTTTTTACTCATGTTAAACTCTATTATTGTGCACTGCAGAAAGGAATAAATACAAAATGAAGTTGAACTGCAGTGATAATATTTGTATATAAGAAGTATTTAAAAGTTTGATCAGGTTTTTATGTTCTCAGCAAAAAAACAAAAACAAAAAAACAATACTTTAAGTACATTTCAAATTAGTTGTTTTGAAAGCCACTCAAGTCAACATTTTCCAGTGCAATGCCCCCAGCATCTTAAGCGATACTGGAGTGCACACATTTGTTCTCTTTACTGCCTAGCAACAGAATGTAGTATGTATAATATGCAGTGTTGGGAGTAACATGTTACAAAGTAAGAAACTGGATTTCTGTTCTGTGGACAGAAACCCGGTTGGTTGCACACAAGCCCCGATAACCCCAAAATGGGCAGCGTCTACTGGATCCTTGTTTTAACTTCTTCATGGGGATCCACTGGACTGCTCTTGGTCTGGCCCGTCACTCAGTACCAATTTGCCTTGGGAAATTGGTATTGCTTTGTTGGCAGGGGCAAGTTACTAACTAACTAACTAACTAACCTGCACTTATATAGCGCTTTTCTAGTCACAAAGACCACTCAAAGCGCTTTCATTAATACTAACCCTCTATTCTAAGGGCCTATAGGAAACAGATATCTAGGGACAATTTAGAACAGCCAATTAACCTAACATGCATGTCTTTGGCATGTGGGAGGAAACCGGAGAAATCCCGGAGTAAACCCACGCAACACGGGGAGAACATGCAAACTCCACACAGATCACTGTTGGTCGGGGGCTGGGATCGAACCCACGATCCCACGATCCCCACAATCCCCCGGCCAAGGGTAAACTGTGCTGCCGCAGTGCTAACCACTGTGCCACCGTGCAGTGGTTAGCACTGCACGTGTTAGTCAGTGTTACCCCTGACAACAAAACTCCTGGGATCATTAGAGCACGCAAACCCCTCCAGCAGGATACGATAACATCTTCCCAGAATTCATGAAAAATCTTGGCCCCCGAGCCCTAACCTGGTTGACACAATTCTACACAAGGATCACACAAACAAACTCGATCCCAAAGAAATGGCGGACAGCAAAGGTCATTGCCATCCCAAAACCTGGCAAAGACCACAAACTACCAGCAAGCTACCGCCCAATCTCCCTACTCAGCGTTCCTTACAAAATCATGGAGCGCCTAATACTGCAACGCATTTCCCCAGAAATAGAGGATATTCTAAGTGTGGATCAAGCAGGTTTCCGCAAGGACCGCAGTACAGGAGAACAAGTACTGGCCCTAACCACCTTCATTGAAAATGGCTTCGAGAGCAGACTGAAGACAGGGGCTGTGTTTCTCGATCTTACAGCCGCCTATGATACGGTCTGGCACAAAGGCCTCCTCCTGAAACTTAAAAAGGCGATCCCTGCTTGGGCAACAGCAATTATAAAAACCCTGCTGACCAACCGAAGGTTCAGAGTCCACCTCAGTCAGAACACAAGTGCATGGAGAATGCAGAAAAACGGACTCCCACAAGGCTCAGTTCTAGCTCCAACTCTGTTCAACCTCTACATAAACGACCTGCCTACTACAAAATCCCGCAAATTCATCTATGCAGACGACATCTGTTTGGCATTCCAAGCACCAGACTTTGAACCACTGGAACGGGTGCTCACGGAAGATCTTGCTAAACTGGACCAGTTCTGCAAAATCTGGCGCCTAAAACCAAGCCCAGCAAAAACCGTCTCCAGTGTATTTCATCTCCACAATGCAAAAGCTGCCAGAGAACTAAACATCCACCTGAGCGGACTCAAGCTTAAGCATGCCCCAAATCCAACTTATCTTGGAGTGACCCTTGATAGGACCTTATCCTTCAAGGAACATCTAAAGGGGACGGCTGCTAAGGTGAAAGTACGAAACAACCTGCTCTGCAAGCTCGCTGGTGCAAAATGGGGGGCGGCAGTCTCCACCCTGCGCACCTCAGCACTGGCCCTTTCATACTCTGTAGCAGAATATTGTGCCCCTGTCTGGTCCAGGTCATCTTACACACACCATGTAGACACCCAGCTCAACTCAACCATGAGAACTATAACTGGAACAATCCGCTCAACACCACTTCCCTGGCTGTCTGTACTGTCAAACATAGCCCCTCCACACATCCGGCGAGCAGCATTAACTCAAAGGATGCTCCAAAAAGTTAAAGATTTTCCTCACTTACCAATCCATGCAGATATCTACACCCCACCCACTGCCCGACTTTCATCCAGACGGCCGATTTGGAAAAACCATCCCCCAGCTGACTTTACCATCCAGACAGCTTGGCAAGAGGAATGGGAGACCAAGGAGGTCCCAAACAAACAGCTGGTGATAAACCCCAACCAACAGGTCCCGGGCACCAACCTCCCAAGGAGATAGTGGTCTACACTCAATCGCTTCAGGACTGGACATGGCCCCTGCTTGGCCAGCCTTCACAGATGGGGCAGTAGCCCTAGCCCACTGTGCGCATGTGGAGAGGAGCAAACAATGGAACACATCATAGAGGCTTGCCCGCTCCAAAGACTGGAAGGAGGATTACACACCCTCCATACAGCAAACCAGGAGGCAACTGCTTGGCTTAAGGACTTTGCATTCGCTAAATAAATAAATAAATGGGGATCCACCGGACTGCTCTTGGTCTGGCCCGTCACTCAGTACCAATTTGCCTTGGGAAATTGGTATTGCTTTGTTGGCAGGGGCAAGTTACCCCTGACAACAAAACTCCTGGGATCATTAGAGCACGCAAACCCCTCCATCATGATAAGGTGGCAATCCATGGAGGAGACAGCTAAAATCCCCCTTTGTTAATAAAAGGAGTGTTTTTTGTTTTGTTTTCTAAGGGCCCCTTTACACAGTATCGGGATTGCTAAGAGATTGGGCCAATTTTTGATCTTTGGGATCATTTTGAAGATCCTTGTGGATTTTGGACAGTCAAAACTTTGAGGAGACCGTGACAACTGTAGAAATCACTGAAGAAAATTGGCCAGATCTCTCAACAATCTCTCAATGATCTCCACGTGTAACGGGGGTTACACAGAGGTGGAGCAGTTGTTTATATCAATTTATATGAAGGGTATCTATATTCTGCAGCAGAATGTGGACCTCAGGGCCATACTTTGGCAATTCAATTCAACTTAATTTATATAACACCAAATCACAACAAAAAGTTATCTCAAGGCCCTAGATACATAAGACAAGAATCATAAGTAATTCAGACAAAACCCTAACAATCAAGTAACCCCCTATGAGCAAGCACTAGGCAACTGTGGAAAGGAAAAACTCCCTTATAGGAAGACCTATAGCAGAACCAGGCTCAGGGAGGGGCAGTCAGTCTGCCACAACCGGTTGGGGGGTGAGGGGAGAGAGCAAGAAAAGAAAGAAAAGACATACTATGGAATATGGCAGATCCATATTCTATCCTACACTGGTACTAGTACTTCATAAAATATTGTTTTTCCACTACATACTGTATATTCCCTTTTTCATTTATTCTAATTTTTTACAATAAAGTGCTTCAATACTTCAGAATTTTCAGAATCAGAATCAGAATCAGGTTTATTGCCATTGTTCATGTAGTACACAAACTAGGAATTTGTCTCGGTACAATGCTGCAACATTAAACATGATAAGATAAGAGAAATAAACTATACATGTAATAAAGTGTAGGATAAGATTAAGTGATACTGGTCAACAGTTAAAATATATATTAGCCAGCAGCAGATACTGTGGAGAACTATATAGTGCAGTCGGTAATGCAGGAAGAAAACAGTGATGATTGACATGAGTCTGGTTGAGCTGCTGTACATGGTGCACGAGAGTCATTTAGTGTTCAGCAGTCTGATGGCAGAGGGGAAGAAGCTGTTCATGTGACGGGAGGTTTTAGTCTGGATGGACCGAAGTCTTCTACCAGAGGGGAGGGGGCAAACAGTACGTGACCAGGGTGTGAGGGATCGGCTATGATCCGGCCAGCACGCCTCCGGGTCCTGGAGATGTACAGATCCTGGAGAGATGGGAGCTTGCAGCCGATCACCTTCTCAGCAGTGCGCACGACGCGCTGCAGCCTTAGTCTGTCCCTGGCAGTGGCTCCTGCGTACCACACGGTTATGGAGGTGGTGAGGATGGACTCGATGATGGCTGTGTAGAACTGCACTAACATCTTGGTGGGTAGCTTGAGCTTCCTCAGCTGCCGCAGGAAGAACATCCTCTGCTGGGCTTTTTTGATGAGTGAGCTGATGGTCAGCTCCCATTTGAGGTCCCTGGTGATGGTAGTGCCTAGGAAGCGGAAGGAATCAGCAGTGGTGATGGGAGAGCCTGAGAGGGTGAGGGGGGGCAGAGGAGTAGTGACTTTCCTGAAGTCTACAATCATCTCTACTGTCTTCAGAGCGTTCAGCTGCAGGTTGTTATTGCTGCACCAGGACGCCAGCTGGGCCACCTCTCTCCTGTAGGCGGACTCGTCGCCGTTGGAGATGAGCCCGATGAGGGTGGTGTCGTCCGCAAACTTGATCAACTTGACAGACTGGTGGCTGGAGGTGCAGGAGTTGGTGTAAAGGGAGAAGAGTAGGGGGGAAAGTACACAGCCCTGGGGTGATCCGGTGCTGATGCTAGTATAGTCTGAGACAGTCTTTCCCAGCCGCACATGCTGCCTCCGGTCCGTCAGGAAGTCGATGATCCACCTGCAGAGGGAGTCAGGCACGTTGAGCAGGGACAGCTTGTCCCGGAGCAGAGCGGGGCGGATGGTGTTGAATGCGGAGCTGAAGTCCACAAACAGGATCCTGGCGTAGGTTCCCGGGGAGTCCAGGTGCTGCAGGATGGAGTGGAGGGCCAGGTTGACTGCATCGTCTACAGACCTGTTGGCTCGGTAGGCAAACTGCAGCGGGTCCAGGAGAGGGGTGGTGATGGACTTGAGGTGGGACAGGACCAGGCGCTCAAAGGACTTCATGACTACAGAGGTGAGCGCTACAGGTCTGTAGTCATTAAGTCCAGTGATCCGTGGCTTCTTGGGGACAGGGATGATGGTGGAGGATTTGAGGCAGGATGGCACGTGGCATAACTTAAGGGAGGTGTTAAAAATGTCTGTGAATACAGGAGCCAGCTGTTTCGCACAGAGTCTCAGGGTGGAGGGAGACACGCCGTCTGGGCCGGGGGCCTTGCGCGGGTTCAGTCTGGAGAACTGTTTGAGCACATCCTGCTCACTGATGATAAGGGGAGGGGGGGAGGAGGGGGGGGGGTGCCTTAAATGAAGTAGGGAATGTGGAGGCTGTGGAGCTGGAGGGAGGGGGGGAGTTGGACACAGATGACGAGGTGTCAAAACGGGCATAGTGTTGGGACAGTCTCTGACAAAGGGCTTTGTCATCCTGACCTTTAGGAGCCTTAGGTCGATAGTTGGTGATTTGCCGCAGTCCTCTCCACACGGAAGCCGAATCATTAGCAGTGAACTGCTGCTGGAGTCTCTCTGAGTACACAGATTTAGCTCTCTTCAGCTCTCTGTTAAACCGGTATTTAACCTCCCTGTAGCAGTCCCTGTCTCCACTTTTCAGCGCTGCTTCCTTCTCCTTCCTGATCTGTCTGAGCTTAGCTGTGAACCAGGGTTTGTCATTAGAGTAACTCACCCTGGTGCGTGATGGAAGAATGTTCTCTTCACAAAAGTGGATATATGAGTTCACAGTGTCCGTGTACTCATCCAGATCATGCGTGGCTCCTTTAAGCATGCCCCAGTCAGATATTTCCATGCACGTTTCCAGCTTCTCCTCAGCATCACTGGTCCGTATCTTCGTAGTGCTCACAACAGGTTTAGTGAGCTTCAATCTCTGTCTGTATGTGGGAATGAGGTGAACCATCACGTGATCAGATAATCCCAGCGCAGCTCGAGGGACAGCGCGATATGCGTCTTTCACTGTGGTGTAACAGTGATCCAGTGTGTTTAATCCTCTGGTGGGGCATTTAATAAACTGTTTGTAGCGGGGGAGATCGTGGCTCAGATTGCACTGATTAAAGTCGCCAGCCACAATAATCAGCGAGTCTGGAAAACTCCGCTCTGTGTGTTGAATGTGATCCGCGAGCACGCGCTGAGCTTCGCGCGTGTCCGCGTCGGGAGGGGCGTACACAGCGATCAATATAAAGGAAGCAAACTCCCGCGGGGAATAGAAAGGCTTGCAATTGATAACAAGAAATTCCAAGGCAGGAGAACAGTGTTTGGAAATTACCGTTACATCAGAGCACCAGATGCAGTTGATGTAGAAGCAGACTCCGCCTCCTGTGGTCTTGCCGGAAAGCTCTGTGTCACGATCAGCACGGAAGAGCTGAAAGCCGTCGAGGCGCAGCGCGCTGTCCGGTATATTTTCCCGGAGCCAGGTCTCAGTAAAGCAGAGGACAGCTGAGGAGGCGAGGTCCTTAAAACGCATCAGCAGTCTCAGTTCATCCACCTTGTTAGAGAGAGAGTTGGTATTGGACAGAAATATGCCAGGCAGCGCCGTTCGCGAGCCTCTCCTGCGAAGTCGCACGAGAGCGCCCGCTCGTCTTCCTCTCTTCCGCCGTCTCACTTTCCGAGCCAAACAGTAAACCAGATCGGCGGCAGGGGCTAGAAAAACTGGGAGGAGGTCCGTGGGGGTGAAAGTCCTGATATTTAAAAGTTCTTCACGGGTATAAGTGCAAGCAGACACACAATTGACAAACAAAAACAAACAAAGAGCGCAGCGAAGCACCATGTCGACCGCTGTGGGCGCCATCTTGGATTGGATTCTCCCCCATTTCTCTACTAACCAAGTAAAAAAGAGTAAAATATACTGGTACCAATACCAATGGTTCATTATTATATACTGTAGTGAATGAAGGCAGAAACAGAAACCAGTTTATTATAGCTATCATAAATTTACATCTTAAAATACCCTCTAGTTCAAATGAAGAACTATTTTTAAAAAATACAATTAATAACTTACAGTGCAGTTATTTGTCTGCATCAAATGATGTATCATCATTTCTTGGATATTTGTCATGAATTGTCAAGAATTGCCCCTCGGGGCCAAGAGGAAGACCCACGTGCTGAACTGTGAGTTTGTGAGATTTATTGAAAACAACAAAACATAAAGTCCAAACGGTGCACAAACAGGAAGTACAAACAGAAATCCAAAGCAACTTAGGGTAATACAGCACACCAGAACAAGGGCTGGGTTCTGGTGAAGACGAGAGAGAAGAACCTAAGACTGCGGCAATCGGAAATGAAAATAACCGCCCTTAGGGTCAGAAACAAATCATACAAGTAATGACAGGTGTGGATCACATGAGTGGGCAGAAGGTAACAATGATCAATAATTTGGACCAGCTGGGAGCAATGAGAGGGGAGCGACCGGAGCTGATAGCTGACAGGGTAACGCCCACACGGAGCACAAACCTGCGAACACTACTGACAGCTGTCAACCCGGAGGGAGAACACAACAATAGGGATATAAAGAAGAAAATATCAACAAATGCAGATTGAGATACAAATACAAATTAATACCAAATAAGAGCGTAACAAAACTAAGACATAAACAGGAAAATAGAAAACAGTACGAGAATTGCAGAAACCAGAGTTTTTTTAACCACTTGAACAGAAAGGGTGGTCCAGGAGGCAGCTGCCCAACAGAAAGAACCAGCAGTGAGCCAGATGGAGGAGTTGGGGAACCCTTTGGCAGCGAGTGGGAACCACAACGGCCTCAGACAGAGGAGGGGGAATCACAACGCCCTCGGACTGGCCTGTAGTATCCTCGGTGGTCCCAGACTGGGATATCGTAGCATCTACGGTGGCTCTGGGCTGGAGCGGAGCTGCACCCTCAGTGGGCCTGGACTGGGCCAAAGCTGCAGCCTTGGTGGGCCCAGACTGGGCCAGAGCTGCACCAACGGTGGCCCCTGGGCTGGAGCGTAACGCCCATGGTGGGCCCACACTGCAGCGCAGCACCCAAGTAGGTTTCAGGCTGGGGCGCAGCACCCATGATGGTCCCCAACTGGGACACAGCACCCACGGAGACCCGGACTGAGGAGGAGCTGCACCCACGGAGGTTCCAGGCTGGGACGGAGCACCCATGAAGACCTCATCCGGAGGTGGAGCAGCACCCACGAAGACCTCATCTGGAGGGGGAGCAGCCCCCATGGAGGTCTTGGGCTGGGATGGAGCACCCTCGACGACCTCAGCCAATGGGGAAGCAGCACCCTCGGAGGTCCTGGACTGGGACAGAGCACCCGCGACGACCTTGGCAGGGGGAGCTGGACCCATGGAGATCTCAGGCAGCGAGGCCGGACCCACGGAGACCTCTAGCAAAGCTGGACAATCCCAGCTTACCCTGGGGGAAAGCTCAGGCAAGAGAGACAGAGAAACATGGTCAGGGTCACCGGCGGCAGTGACGCCTGGCGAAGTGAGCTGAGGTGCAGCTGGCAGCTGCACTTGGCTCTCCCCGCCAAGAGCCCTACAAGATCTCTCCATAATTGAAACAATGAAAACAAAGGAGAGCACTTGGCTGAGCTCGAGCTTCACCGCCGTCCAGGACTCCGTCGATCCAGACAGCGACGTCTCAGGCCCGGCCCTCTGGAGGTCCAACTCCGGCTCTGCTGCGGCAGCCCCAGCAGCAGGCATGGTGGTGGATGCAGTACTGGGACCCCCCAGCGATGTGACCAACACAGGTGGCTCACCCGGCATGAACACAGGAGGCCGGCTTCCTGCTGGTGCTGGATCTTGTTCTGCTGAGGCCAGGGGACACTTCATTGTCGGCACAGGCTTCAGCGTGGTTGCAGCACTCTCCCTCTGTCCAAACCATGGCTGCAGGGCTGGAACCAGGTCTTCCAGGGCTGCAGGCTCATCCATAGCTCGGGGCTCAGTCCTGGGGCCGGTGGACACTCAAGGGGGACAGGAGGAGACATGGAGAAAGCAGGTAAACAGTTTATGGCTGCAGCAGATGGTGAGGGCTCAGAGGACTGCCTAATCTCAGCCTCACCGTCAGGAGTCAAGCAAGATAATTTATACTTAATTGAATGAGAGGGAAAAACCACTTGCCTGAACTCTTGGGCTGTGATGTTTTCTGCTGCAGGAGGATGGGAGTCAGCCCTCTTCATGACTTCGTAGAGGAGGACCTCCCAGGGAACCCTTGAGGAGCCGCCCCTGCAGTCACAGCGACGGGCGGAGCCGGGGATGAAACAGCTGACCTCTCAGCAGCGGGAGAGAACTTTGAGGAGGAGCAGGAACCAACAGCTGCAGAGAGGGAAGAAGCTAACGATACAGCCAGAGAGGAAAAACACTGAGGGGCCACTGTTATGGGAGTCTTCTGCCTCAGTGAAGGGGGAGTTGCTGCCTGAGAGGTGGGAGTATTCCTCCGGCAGTCCAGAGCTGGATGGCGGCGTTGTGGAGCGGATGGAGCTGGAGCAGGAATGGGTGAATTGGAGGTGGAGCAGGGCGTCTGCCGAGAAGTGCGCTTCTGCGTCGGCTTCAGGCTCACTGGAGGTGGCCCCCACGCCAGCCCGGGGAAAGACTGCTGCAGGACGGAGAGTGTAGCCAGCAGCTCCGCGAACTAGGGGAAACTCCACAATCCAGGGTTCGCCTCGACTATAGCGGTCGCCGAATCCACCTTTTCCCAGATCTTCTTTGGGCTGTGGGAGGCGAGGGCTTCAGCCACAAAGCCCTGGATGAATTTGGCAGCCCATTCCTTCTCCACACTCGGGGATCCCGCTGCGAATCTCCCTTTGATTGCCGGAGGTCGGCAGGCTAGGGACATAACAATTGCTCCGGTGAAACAGGTGAGTGAAAACAAAACACAAAAACCCACAAATCACAGCAGCTGGGTCTCTTACTAGCCACAGTCTTCTGTCATGAATTGTCAAGAATTGCCCCTCGGGGCCAAGAGGAAGACCCACGCACTGAACTGTGAGTTTGTGAGATTTATTGAAAACAACAAAACATAAAATCCAAACGGTGCACAAACAGGAAGTCCAAACAGAAATCCAAAACAACTTAGGGTAATACAGCACACCAGAACAAGGGCTGGGTTCTGGTGGAGACGAGAGAGAAGGACTTAAGACTGCGGCAATCGGAAATGAAAATAACCGCCCTTAAATAGGGTCAGAAACAAATTATATAAGTAATGACAGGTGTGGGTCACATGAGCGGGCAAAGGGAAACAATGATCAATAATTTGGACCAGCTGGGAGCAATGAGAGGGGAGTGACCGGAGCTGACAGCTGAGAGGACAATGTCCACACGGAGCTCAAACCCGCAAACGCCACTAACAGCTGTCAACCCGGAGGGAGAACACAACAGTACGGGATATAAAGAAGAAAATATCAACAAATGTAGATCGAGATACAAATACAAATTAATACCAAATAAGAGCGTAACAAAACTTAAGACATAAACGGGAAAATAGAAAACAGTACGAGAATTACAGAAACCAAAAAGCTCAAATACAACAAATATATAAATATAGAGAAAAATCCATGAGACTGAGCATGGCGGAAACCTCCAGTGCTCAGCTCATGACAGAGAAGAAGATGGAAAGTACCATTTTTATATGGTCTTTGGTATGCAGTGTTGGGCAAGTTATTAAAAAATAGTAACTAGTTACAGTTACTAGTTACTTCTTTTCAAAAGTAACTGAGTTACTTACCAGTCACTGCATGATTAAAGTAACTAGTTACTTGGAAAAGTAACTTTCATGCTACTTTTAAATGCATACTTAAATCATCTTGCACACATAGCAAGATCAAGGGCCCCTTGTTCTCATCAGAAAAATGAAGAAAAAGAAAACTGATGAGAAAAAAGTCTCAGCTTACAGAGAAAAATGTCTCAGATTTACACAAAGTATTGTAATCAGTAGAAAGTCGGAAATTTACTAGAAATAAAGCTGTAAATTCACAGACAAAATGTTGGACCCCCTGGTGGGCCGTTTTTGGCCTGTGAGCCATATGTTTGACACCCCTGAACCAGCCCATTAAAAATGCACATTTAGAGGACTTACTTCCATGAAATAGTTGCAGATCACAACAGCATGTAAATTAATAAGATAAAATAAAACAGAAAGCAAAGATAAATGAAAGTTCACCTCAAGCTGTTCTCTACTGCAACAAATCACAGTCATTTTTCGCTGTGTGGTAAGAAAACATTTACACAACTGCGGATATTAAATGCAGCTTCTTGCTCTAAAAATACTCATGTTTAACCACAGAGGTAGGAGCTCATGTTGGGGCTACTCACCGCTCGGACAACAGGTGATAAGGGCTTGATATGAGAAGTTGCCACCACCACGGCATTTCTTCCAACCGGGCTGCGGTGTGAGCAGGACAGGAAACCAACCGCGGAACAGACTGTCAGCTGCATCAGCTCAGCTACGTGGGATCAGTTTATATTTATTTGCACTAAAAATATCTATCCATATTAATAAAACAAGTAACGCGAGAAACGCATCTGAATTTTTAAACAGTAATTTAATTACACAGCACATTACTGCAAAAGTATTGGCATTACAGTAACGCTTTACAAAGTAACGCGTTACCCCCAACACTGTTCGTATGACCCAGCTGGGTCCATACCGGAGTAGCGGCCTAGTTGGTAGAGCATCCACCCCACAACCGGGAGGTCCTGAATAGGTGGTAGGTAGGTCTAACAAGTGAGAGAAGTATAATTTGTCACTTATTTTTGTTTATGTGACAATGTTCAATCAGTTCATCATTTGGCCAGTCCCTTGCGCTAATTTTGAAGGTCTGCAAGACTGGATGGGTACTATTTTTGAAAGTTTTCTCACGAAGAGAGCTTGATTTTCATACCTGCAGAGTTCAGACTGGAAATATTTATCGTTATCTGGCTCCCCATTTCGTGTGCTTAAGACAGACCTACTTTTATTCTGTTATTTTGCTTTTTATCTCTGCTTGCAGCAGACTTCTCTGTGGGCAGCTGCATGGTTGGGGGGAGGCAGCTGGAGACAGAGAGATGCTTGACGGAGTGAAGTGTTGGCACATATTAACATGACAAACTATATTCATGACATAGGAATTTTATGTATTGCGGTAGCCAAATACATTGAATATATTCGGTATATTGCGCAGCCCAACTCCAAAGTAAAAAATACATTGTGAACAGTGGTGTCAGCATTATCGCGTTAATCACCCGTTAACACTTCGCCCCCCCTTAACGGCAACAAATTTTGTGATTGTGGTTAACGGCAGAAAGCCCAAACAGTACATTTTGGCCTAGTGGCTCACCATACCGAAGCCGCTTTGGCCATAGACAATGTCCGTGCCATACAGACATTGCAAAGTTAAACAAGCTGGATAACAGCCATGGAAATCTCCAAAGCATTGTCATGTTTAAGTTTACAATGTTATCTGTTGGAGCTTTGACCTGGATAATTGTCACAGCCTCCTCCAAATCTTCGTCTGGATGTTGGGTTGTTTTCTTTCTGTGGAAGCTGGCTAGCTGGCTAGTAGCTACATGCTAGGCTGTAGCTGACCTCCAGCAGCTGACACATACAGAAATTTGCCAGTTTTCATCCTCATAGCTTTGGATCCAACTGTTGGTAGGGGAGTACCAGTCTAAAAAAATTCTCAAGCTGTGTTCGTCATGTCCATTCACTCCCCTGCCATTTTTGCAGCACAGCGGGGTGTCATCCCAGGTGAAATAGTTGTTTGTTTATGTTTACAATTTTTATGCTAAAAGGGAAATTGTGTCTGTTGTGACACACGAAGTCCATGGTTTTGAGTTGATCTGCTTAAAAGTTATGGATGTTTGCTATGGGAGAAAAAGCAAGCTCCATTTGTGGCTGCTGGCTGATTGGATGCTGAGTTGTGTTGCAGTGGCGTTAATGAGCCCTGGCATTCCATTGTTTGCACATGCAGTCTACTTTTGAGAACTTTCTGGAGAATATCCTGGATAGTTGTTGTCATTTTGGATATATTGAGAGCTTAAATAAACCTACAGGTAAAAACAGTAAGCATATTTGTCTGCTCCATGTTTATAACAGTATGAGAAACTTGAAAAATTACCAACTTAAGGTACACTGTATCTTATGGAAAAACACGCGATTATTAATCGCAATTAACTCAACATTCTAAAAGATTAATTGCAATTAAAATTTTCAATCATCCAATGCCACTAATTGTCATGGTCTGCCCTCTGGGCAGACGTGGGTTTGTAGAAAGGAGGACTCAAGACACAGGCAGGCTCAGGTGCAATAATGATTTAATTTAACACAACTTAACTCAAAAGCAAAACAAAGCAGTGCATGGGCTGAGAGCTAGCTAAACTAAACTGAGCAGGGACGATACTAAACTAAACTAGTAAACACAAAACAAGACTTGGCAAAGCACTTACACGGAACTTGGCAGAGACATAGCAGGGTGTGATGATGACATGACCTCTCAGAACACTGAACAGGGACTCACATAAATAGGGGAACTAATAATGAACTTGACGAGAGACAGCTGAGACAAATCAGGGCAGCAGGTGAACACACAGGACGGACGGGGCTGCACACACACACTCACAGCCAGGAAGACACAGACAAAATAATGAACATGCAGGGCACAACGCAAAAATATAATCAAATACAAAAAGACAAACATAAGACACAGACACGAGGCAACAGAGGAAGAAGACATAACATGACAGAGAAGGATCAGGGAACAATGGGCACTTAGCAATAATCAAAGCATAATAATAACACTGTGAAAAGCAAAGGCCAAAATGAACATAAAACATGGGCACGATCCCTAGCCGTGCTCTTGATCATGACACTAATTATGAAATGTTTATATTATTATGAACAACCTGAATTTTTTTTAAAAGAAAAACAAGTACAATTTTACAATATTTAGTTAATCACTTACTGTACATATGTGCATTACAACTTACATAACACAGTTGCTTGACAAAGGCTCAAAACATTAAGTCACAGGATCTGGAACTCAAAAATACAGTATTTCACATTATGAGTCAAGATCTAGAAATTATTTAAATTTTCATAATTGTCCACATCTGTCATCAATTCTGTCCACCTGAACTGACTTAATACACCACACAAACTAAAGTGGGAGCTATTAAGGGAGAAAGTTAAGTTATCCTCTGACTATGTGGGCCAGTTTTGGCCCATGGGCCATATGGTTGACACTCCTGATCTAAACAGACCTACAGTAACCCTAACAGTAGCTTTATATCTATGATTAAAACCCTGCCAGAAATCCTAAGTCTATTGACTTTCACACTGCTTCAGAAGACAGAAGATGCCCTACAGTATATGGCTGCTTTTACCAGCAGACATGATGATTGTTTAGACATAAAGTGATTCTGTTGATTGTGTAAATAATGACGTAAAATGACAGTTACAGTTGGAAGGTGTGTAAACAAGAGGGGTGAATTTTCCCCAACCCAACTCCTGACAATTTCTACTATGTGTCGGGGCCACAGAGATAGAATAGCCTAGAGCAGGGCTATTCAATTACAAAATCAGTTGAGCCACAATTTGAAATCAAGACATGTAACTGTGCCGCACATGTTCAGCGATCTATTGAATATGATAAATTTCAAACCAGCACAGATCAATATGATGAAAAATATGCACTTTTTATTCATTGGCTTGGTTTTAAATGTGCGCTTGGCACATGACAAAGGCACATCAAAAGTGCATAAAAGCATAATAACAGCGCTGGAATTGAGCAGAACGAAGTAGTAGAAATATTTTTCCTCTTGAACAACAATTAAATAAATAGAATGAAAAAAATAAAATTCTGTAATAACCATTTTGGTCACATCTTACTCAGGCATATCTCAAAGTGCATAAAATCTCAATGTGCACTGCTAGTAGCATTAACATTTGTTTCCCTTTTGAAATAAAATATACTGCATCCTGGTCATAACTGACCTTGGCACATCACAAAGTGCATTTAGCTGAATAAAAAATGAACTGTCAAACACTTTAGTGCACAACCCCCCAATAAAAGATTGATAACATTAACAAACATTGCACATCCACTACTGTGGTTTGTTTTGTTTTAAATCACCACATGTGTGAGTAGGAACCTCTTGAATGACTGGAACCTCTACACATTCCATTACACACACATATCAGTACAGGCATGGTTAAACCAACGATTTTCATCATCAATTTTATGCTTCAGAGTTGACAATGACATATTTAAGGCTGCATGTCCACCAAACGCGTTTTTTGTTGCTTGACTGGCCTGAACATTTTTTTTTTCAACACTTGTGCGAGGCGCTGTGGGGAAAAAAAAGTCTGTGCCCTGTATCCCAGCAACAGCTTGTCACTCTCAGCTCAACACTTCCGCATTTCCTACTGTCAGACTTTCTACTGATTTTTTAATAGCAGTCTCTAAATAACAATGGACAGGAAACATTTTCTAGCAGCTCTGGATGTAAAATATGATGACACGGAAAGCAGGAGTCTGAGTACAGACTAGTACCGGCGTCCTATGTCCCGCCCACGTAGCAGTTCTGATTGGCTGCTTGGTCTGACATTGACGAGCTCAGCTGCACTCTCTGAAAAGCTGAACTTTTTTCAGCTCTGAGTGCCCTGAGCGCTGCGACAACAAACAGCCACTGCCGAGAGCATTTTTGTGCCGAGGGCGCTCAGCGCTGTAAACGCTGGACTACATAGAGAATGAACGGAAAACAGTCGACCAGAGCGGACAAAACGCGTTTAGTGGACACACAGCCTTAAGGTGCCTTCACACCAAACTCGAACGGGCAAATTTTTTGTGCGGCACAATTACATTATGATGCAATGTATACAGGTGAAGAGACATGAATTCACCATCTGAGGGAGATGCAGACAGGCAAAGTTGCCTTTATAACTTCTGCAGCTGTGTTCAACCTGCTGTTGAAATCCCCCAAATAACATCATGCTTAGGTTTAAATTATCTAACGGGGGGCTCACCTGAAAAAGTTGTCCCTACCTCCAAAACTTCACAAGATGATAGGCGTTTACTTTACTAGTCTGCTAGCCTTGTTAGCACGTCTGTGGCAGGAGTCCGTGAGTAAATAACATTCCGATTCAGATGAAGAGCTCCCAGTCCTTCTTTCTCCAGGTGAGTGTCAGCCTCATTTTCAAACTAGTTTACTCCCCAGTGTTGATCCCTTTAGTCCGATGATGGCAGAATCTCAAAGCTAGCACTATCCCTTGGACGCAAATGCGCAATTCAGCCTGTGCTTGTCTCTTTCCTTTGACTTTGTATGCACTCACGCCGCCTGTTCGTGTTTGGTGTAGGCTTGGTATCTTGCCACTAGCACCGTTAGCCACAGTCATAGCCCACACTTCAAAACAAATGCGCTGCATTGTGGGTTGATGGCTGCTAGGCTACGCGGAGTGTTGCATTTACGGTATAAGATAAGATAAGCCTTTATTAGTCCCACAATGGGTAAATTCCAGGATTGCAACAGGACAGGGATAGCAACACTCAGAGCAACAATCAGAAGGCAAGAAAAAACAAGAGCAGCTAGTATACATATGTACATATTAATATAAATATAATGTATATATATAGACACACAGTGCGGAGCATTGTGGTTGGTGGATGTGCAGCAGAAAGTCTAAGCTCTCTCTCTGCGGATGGGGCGGGCCAGCTGGATGTCTTTGGGCATGATGGTGACCCTCTTGGCGGGGATGGCGCACAGGTTGGTGTCCTCGAAGAGACCCACCAGGTAGGCCTCGCTGGCCTCCTGCAGAGCCATGACGGCGGAGCTCTGGAAGCGCAGGTCGGTCTTGAAGTCCTGAGCGATCTCCCTCACCAGGTGCTGGAAGGGCAGCTTACGGATGAGCAGCTCCGTGGATTTCTGGTAGCGACGGATCTCTCTCAGAGCCACGGTACCGGGCCTGTAACGGTGAGGCTTCTTCACTCCGCCGGTGGCCGGAGCACTTTTCCGAGCAGCCTTGGTGGCCAGCTGCTTCCTGGGGGCTTTTTCCTCCAGTAGATTTACGGGCGGTCTGCTTGGTTCTTGCCATCGCTCTTTATTATTCTGTCTTATATTTCTTGCACGCCGCCTAAACTCCAGCCCGGCACCCGCGTCGTTTTCGCTTCAGTTCCCCGGTATGTCGAGTTTCTCTGTTAGCACCGGGTGGCGGTTGAGTGCTAGTGCTAGTGCTCTTCCCTGCTGTATCGTCTCCTGCTGTAAACAGAGGCTCCGTCCGCCGACTCGGGAGACCTTTGGGGCGATCTGTGTGTCCGTGATATATATAGAGTGAAAGGTGTGCCGGATCAGAAAGTTATCACCGGATCAGAAAGAAGAAGGAAGATAAAAAGACTCAGAATTGAGCCGCTGTTGCAAAAGGCAGCCAACTCGTGTGGCGCCGGAAGTAAAAAAAAAAAAAAAAAATGTAGTGATTGTATGAGTGTATGTAGTGATTAATGGATTTCTGCAATTCTGTGAAACATATTGGCCTTTGCTTGTATGTGCATATATATATGATAGATAGATAGATATACACAGTCATGTGAAAAAATTAGGACACCCCATTAAATATTCAGTTCTTTATTAAGAAATGTTCACATATCTGTCTGTCTGCTGCGTGTCTTGACACACCTGTCTCATCAGACACTCATCTTTCATTTACAGGGGGTGGGGGTGGCGTTTGTCCATATCCAGACTGGAGATTCACAGCTTTAAAGCTCATTGACAAGGTGTAGTAACTCCGGTTTACTCCGGTGACGGCAGAATCTCGTGAATGCGCAAATGCGTGATTTCGTGTGTGCTCGCCTCTTTCCATTGACTTTGTATGGATTCGTGCCACCCATTTGCGTTTGGTGTGAAGGCACCTTTAGTCACCCTGATAGCCATCCCTGTTGCCACCTGGTTCACTCATGCCCACCTCCAAGTGGTTTCATTGTGATTCCGCAGCGGATCGCCCACCCCAGCACACCGGTCACTTTTATGGCCTGGGACCAGGGCTACTGGCTGCTGTTATGCCAAGAACTCTGGGAGTTCTTGGCATAACAGTGGTACGTGCGATCTGCCAGGGAATCATGATGAAACCACTGAGAGATGGGCTGTAGTGACACGAAGCACACGGTGAGCCAGGTGATAACAGGGATGGCTATTAGAATGACTAAGATTCGAAGAAAATAACAATATAAGCCGCGCTGACAGCCAGCGTCCTGCTACCAGTGCTAGCTCATGGGCTAATACAGAGGTGGGCAATCATGTGCCATGGAGGGCCATTCCACTGCAGGTTTTCTGTTCCACCCAGTCTCTTCAGCAGGTGTTTTCACTGATTAGCAATCCTTGAAGTTGATCAGAGCATACACCTGCAGAAGAGACTGGGCGGAACAGAAAACCCGCAGTGGAATGGCCCTCACTGCCCACTCCTGGGCTAATAGCTCAGGGGCTATTAGCCCATACTAGCTACATTATTAGCTACACAAATTAGCCATTTTTAGCCTTTAGCTGGCCGTGTGAGCCATAAGCCGAAGATATAGGTGATCGACTGTGGAATCACGACAAAGCATTCGGCTCCCTACAATCCCAGGACCAGATGCTGGTCCAGATTACGACCAGATTACGCCCAGCAACCTCACTGTCCTCCATGGATCCTCTCTGCTCTTGTGGGCAACAGCTTTCAGCTGTCTGTGAGAGAAGAGTGGAGTCCCACAGAACCACACTGCCCTTTGAGATCCCTTGGCTTGGTAGCTCACCTCGGGTTGCAGCAATCATCCAGCGTGTGGTGCTAGCAATTTGTTGTGGAATCATGGCAAAATTTATTGGGCGAGAGACCGGACTGACGCGAGATACACCATTGACTGGATCAGTGAACCAAAGCGCTGCTCAGTGCTCAACCGAGGTGGAAGGAGGCGGCTAAAAGCTACTCAGCTAATGGGTAACTGACGTAAGAAGGAGGGTGGAGTTGAACAGTGTTGCCAACTCCTCAGTAAGGAAAGTAGCTATTGGCTGTCCTAAAAGTCGCTAAATGACATCATCGCCTCATTTCCATAATTGGTCATTTGCATGTAATTGTAATGGACACTGTAGGAGAGAAGAA
The DNA here is from genome assembly GCA_020510985.1 of Pholidichthys leucotaenia. Classification (NCBI taxonomy): domain Eukaryota; kingdom Metazoa; phylum Chordata; class Actinopteri; order Cichliformes; family Pholidichthyidae; genus Pholidichthys; species Pholidichthys leucotaenia. Next base: position 306,428,993 of record CM035843.1, read on the forward strand.
TAACGTGGTGGGAGCGACAAAAACTAAGTAAAAAAAACACCCTAAATATGTTTAGAACTTTTTTATTTATCTTTTGTTCTTATTAAAGACAAGACATCTCCTTTCTATTCTTGTCTTTAATAAGAACAAAAGATAAATAATTAAAAGAAGACAAAATGAACCTACTTGAGCTATGTTTAGAACTACAAATTAACTTTCTTCTGTTGATTCTTGGTTTGTTTGTTTATTTTCATTTTTCCATTTAAATAGGCCATCACTTCTCAAAATAACTTCATGACTTTAATGCTTTGTATAGACCCACATTACATAAATCAATTTTGTCCTGCACTGTTAAATGTTAGAATGTCAAATTTAATCAAAAGACTGACTGTTATGTGGGGTGGAATTGCTAGCTCTACGTCCAACCCTCCTCCTTTACCCAGGCTTGGGACACTACAGACAGTATGCTTGTGTATCATCTCCAATAAATGGCTTCCTGTAAAACAGGGCAGGATTGGCGGTGGGGGGGGGGGGGGGCGCTTGTGCACGCACAATTCATTTGCAGTTTGGACACGAGTGGTGTAGGTCTCCTCTCTGACTGCAGCTACCTGCTGCATGAGGCTACTATGAATTGGGCTTCAAAGGTACGTGTCCACCTAGGCGTCTGTTCCCCGCGCTTCCTCTGCCTCAGAATCCATCAGGAGCATGGAGGGGGCATAACCAGGGAAGCGTGAAAACGCATGCCTAGGTGGGCATGTAACAGCAATAGTGCTTTCATGTCAGAGTCTTCAAAACACCAGAAAAGTCTCCAATAACACCAGGGAAAGTCACTAGATTTGTCACTAGTCGCTTTTGACAAAAAAAGTCACCAAGAGGATTTGAAAAGTCACCAGATTCAGCGAGAAAATTGCCAAGTTGGCAACACTGGAGTTGAACAGCTGAAGTCTGTTTCTTAAAGTGACAGGCTTTGAATCGGAGCATTTGAAGAAAGCCAAGAAATATAACAAACCAAATTTGCTTCAATAATTACAAAATTTAGAAAATCTGAACAAAATATGTCACAAGCACTTCATTAAGACATGAGTGAGCTGTTGAAATGTGTATAAAAAGCAGTCAATGACCCCTTTAAGTCTTAATACTAATGTCAGTAATATAAAAACATGACAGTGTGACATACTTCATTCATTCACTTTAAAATGATTCATTCACTAAACAAACAATTTATTAAGCTGAGGAGAAATATGACATATATATATGTATATGTGTGTGTATATATATATATATATATATATATATATATATGTATATGTGTGTGTGTATATATATATATATATATATATATATATATATATATATATATATATATATATATACTGTATATATACAGTATATATATATATATACTGTATATATGAGTGTGTGTGTGTGTTGTGTTTTGCACAGGGCGTGTGATGCGTTAGTGCAGTAGTGTTGGAGTAGTAGTGCTTGTAGTTAGTGCATGCTGCATGCTGCCTCTGCTTGCTACTTTCTGCTTTCAGCTACCGCCGCCGGCTAGCCCTCTGTTTTCAGGGGTGAAAAGAGGAGCCGAGTGCGTAAGTCTCCTCAGCCGGTACATAGCCTCTCCACTGCTAAGACTCGTACACGCCTCCTCGTGGCCACACACGGTAACTGGTACCTTGCGGTTTCCAGGCCAAGTTGTACGGGATCTCGGAGCAGCAGTGGGCCCCAGAGTCGTGGCATGTAGGCCCACTGGTATGTGGATACGCCCTGCTGCCCGTCAACCACTGCCCCGGTTGTGGGTAAACAGCCCCAGTTATGGGCAAATAGCAAAAACCTCAACGGTGGACCAGGCGGAGGATGATGGTTGACCTTTGGGAAACATCACAACGGCTGGGAAGGCGGACGAAGGCTGCAGCAGAAACGGGTCACCAGTCGTCTTGGAGTCCATGCCACTGGATCCTGACCCCGATCTGTCAAGGTCTGTGTGGTGGCTGTACGTGCACCAGCCTCCCCACACTAAACAAATTCACACACAGGCGTCTTCTTCATGGGAATCCACCTAACATCCTGGGTTAAGTCCTGTGGCGACCAGTAAGTGGCGACGGGGGCAGGATTGTGAAGTCTGGAAGCCCCTAGTCACAAACTGGCACATCAGGCGGTGGATGCCAGATGATCGCTGGGCTCTTGAACCGAGGCAGAAAGAGCCCTTCGGTAGCTACATCCACGACTGAGCAGTCCTTTTTAGGATCCACTCTGCTCACCCTTGATAGGGATGGGGCTAGAAAAGGTGCCCTAAAAATACCCTGCCTCAAACCTCCCATCTGGATTACCGCGTTCAGAGGGATCACCAATTTGCGGTCAGAAACACAGAACTATGAATTTTGGAGCCTGGAATGTGCGCACACTGATGGACAGTGCAACCAGTGACAGGCCGGAGAGGAGAATTGCCATCATTGCCAGAGAACTGAGGAGATGCCGGATTGACATAGCTGCTCTCTCAGAAACACGACGGGCAGAGGAAGGCCATCTGAAGGAGGAGAAGGGTGGCTATACTTTCTTCTGGAAAGGAAAAGCAGCAGATGAGCCCAGGATCCATGGGGTTGGGTTTGCCATCAGGAACCAACTGATCAGTCATCTCTCTGAACTCCCTGTGGGAATTGGTGAACGTCTGATGACCCTCCGTCTGGTGCTTGCCAACAACCAGATGGCAACAGTCGTTAGTGCCTACGCACCTACCCTTGTCTCCGAGGAGGAAGTGAAAGAGACCTTCTATGCCTGTCTGGATGAGACACTGTCAAAAATCCCCAAGGAGGATAAGATCATTCTTCTGGGAGATTTCAATGCCAGAGTCGGCCGAGACCACCACCTCTGGAAGGGCACCATTGGCAAGGAAGGCATTGGAAACATCAACTCCAATGGAGTTCTGCTTCTCGGCAAATGTGCTCAGTATGATCTCACCATCACTAATACCATCTTTCGCCAGAAGAACAAATTTAAGGCTTCATGGAGACACCCTCGTTCTAAACAGTGGCATCTTATTGATTATGTCATTGTCAGAACCAGGGATCTGCGTGATGTAAACATCACTAAGGCCATGATCAACTCCGACGATTGCTGGACAGACCACCGCCTTATACGATCCATGATGTCCATCAAACTTAAGAGGAAGAGAAGATTGCAGAAGAAGCAGAACCGGCTGAGACTAAACCTTGAAAGCCTTAATGAAATTACCATCCAGCAGCAGCTTCAGGCTTCTCTTGGAGAAAGTCTCAAACAGGAATATCCAGAGAACATCAAAGAGCACTGGAACCTGCTTAAGGCCACTATCCTCAACACCTGCCAAACCACCCTTGGGTACAAGTCCAGAAAACACCAGGACTGGTTTGATGAAAATGATGCAGAGACAGAACTGCTCATCTCCAAAAAAAGGGAAGCCTTTCATGCCTGGCAAAACGACATTACCTGCAAGGCCAAGAGACTGGCTCACTCTAGAGCCAAGGCTGACGTCCAGAGCTGGGTGAGACAGATTAAGAACTCCTGGTGGACAGAAAGGGCAATGGAAATCCAGCATCTGGCAGACTCTGGAGACACCAGAGGCTTTTTCAGTGCCATTAAGGCTGTCTACGGCCCAAGCCGCCGTGGCTTGAACCCATTACGCTCAAAGGATGGACAGGAGCTGCTGAAGGACAATGAGTCTATTAATAAGCGATGGAAAGAGCACTTTCAGGAACTCCTCAACCGTAACACTGCAATCCAATCAAATTTCATCTGTTACATTCCTCAGAGTCCCATCAGGGAAGACATAGGGGCACCTCCCACCTTATCCGAGGTCCAAGATGCCATCAGGGGCCTGAAGAACAACAAGGCCACCGGTCCAGATGGGATCCCAGCTGAGGTCCTAAAGGAAGGTGGTCCAGAACTCCTGTGCCGTCTCCATGCCCTCCTTCTGAAGGTCTAGGAAAAGGAAGAACTCCCCTCAGAGCTCAGGGATGCTCTGATCGTGACCATATTTAAGAAGGGGGACAAAGCTGATTGTGGAAATTACAGAGGCATCTCACTCCTGTCAACAACTGGCAAGGTACTTGCTCGTGTTCTCGCTAACCGTTTACTGCCACTTTCTGAGGAAATACTCCCAGAATCACAGTGCGGCTTTCGTCAATCTAGAGGCACAGCAGATATGATCTTCACTGCCCGCCAACTTCAGGAGAAATGCCGTGAGCACAAGTTGCCATTGTATATGGCTTTAATAGACCTGACAAAGGCCTTTGACTCAGTAGATCGCCAGGCTCTGTGGAGCATACTGTTGAGGTATGGCTGTCCAGAGAAATACATCAGGATTCTGAGGCTACTGCATGATGGAATGACAGCCACGGTGCTAAGTAACAGCGGCTCCATGTCTGAGCCTTTCACCGTGGAGACAGGGGTCAAACAGGGATGCATCATTGCACCCACCCTGTTTTCTATCTTTATTGCTGCCATACTTCACCTCATTGGCAAAGACCTACCACAGGGAATTCCGATCTGGTACAGAACCGACGGTAGGCTCTTTAACCTTGCTAGGTTCAAAGCCAAAAGCAAGGTTAGAAACACCACCATTATAGAGCTCCAGTATGCAGATGACAACGCCATAGTAGCACACTCCGCAGAAGACCTACAGGGTATCCTGAATGCCTTTGCCAAGGCATATAGAGCCCTGGGTCTAACCTTAAACATCAAGAAGACCCAGGTGCTACATCAACCTCCACCCAATCAGCCATTTATTTCACCTATTATAAAAGTGGACAACACCCCTCTCGAAAATGTTGACCACTTCCCCTACCTCGGCAGTCTTCTCTCCTCCAAAGTGGACATTGACTCTGAGATCAACCATCGTCTGAGCTGTGCCAATGGAGTATATGCCAGACTCAGGATGAAGGTCTTTGAAGATCGAGATCTCAGGATCGATACCAAGCTCTTGGTCTACAAGGCTGTGGTTCTCCCCACCTTGCTGTACGGGGCAGAATCATGGACCATCTACAGCAGGCACCTGAGAGCTCTGGAGCAGCTCCACCAAAGAACTTTGAGAAAGATTCTGAGGATTAAATGGGAGGACCGACGCACAAACATCAGCGTTCTGGAAGAGGCCAAAATGCCCAGCATTTCCACCACAGTAATAAAACACCAACTACGATGGACTGGCCATCTCATTCGCATGTCTGACACCCGTCTCCCAAAACAAATTCTTTATTCTGAACTGGAGAGAGGTTCGCGGGCTCCAGGAGGGCAAAAGAAACGGTTCAAGGACAATATTAAAACAAACCTTAAAAAATTCAATATATCTCCTGACTGGGAGCACATGGCTCTAAACAGGCACCGATGGAAGGAAGCGGTGCAAGAAGGTACTGCACACTATGAGAAGGAAATCCACCGTGTCGCAGAAACAAAACGACAGCTCCACAAGGAAAGACAGAAAAAAGCTCCAGCACGACCACAACCCACCACCATTTTCCCATGCCAACATTGCACCAAAATATGCGGGTCACAGATCGGCCTCTACGCCCACCTGAAGACCCACAAGTAGACGCTCCCACGAGGAATGACTGTCATACTCGCTCCGAGTGACTGCCGATGATGATGATGATGGGGTGTGTGTGTGTGTGTGTGTGTGTGTGTGTGTACACATACATACATATATATGTATTAGTGGTTTGGGATGATTAAAATTTCTAATCGAGATTAATTTTTTGGAACATTGAGTTAATCATGATTAATAACACATTAATCGCGTGTTTTTCCATTCAGATACAGTGTACCTTAAGTTGGTAATTTTTCAAGTTTCTCATACTGTTATAAACATGGGAGTGGACAAATATGCTTGCTTTCTTCACCTGCAGGTTTATTAAAGCTCTCAACATACCCAAAATGACAAAAACTATCCAGTATATTCTCCACACATAACACTAAAGTTAAGAGTATTGCAAGAAGGAAAATAGTTTAATATAAAACACAGCTGTCTTACCTTGAAATGTCCTTTACAAATGAAGAGACTCAAACTGAAGAAAAACGTAATTTGAACCACCAACCCCCTGGTTACTAGACATACATGCCACTTGAAGACACACTCATGAAGCACCATAATATTAAACTTGCAATAATATTTCTAGTGTGCACCATGTCATTATGAGCTACAGGCACGAGAAGTGCATAAATCATAAATCATGACTCTCTTTGTTTGCTAGCGGCAAGTCCTGGGGAAACCCCCATGAGTGTCTGGTATATTGAAAAGCTTAGAAATCATACTTTCTAAAAATATATATGTTTTTGCGGAAGACATAACTCCCGACCGATCGAATGCGAGTTTTCAACCTAGCCAAAAAAATAAACAAATCGTCTTTTTCTGAGCCATTTTGGTGCACTTCCTACACATTAAATACCATTTTGAAGGTTTTTCAATACAGAATATGGAAATAATGTTACATCAGTTTTGAAAATGTCCTCAAAGTGACTCATTTTGCCAGCACGGGTCATTTGTTTACAGTGTTAGCATCTTAGCAGTGGTGCTAACAAATGGAGCTACTATCGCGCTCGTGATGACCCCCCCAAAGTGCTATAAAAACGGCGAGGGAGTGAACAGACATTCTGAACACACAGCTTGAGAATTTTTGTTAGACTGGTACTCACCAACAGTTGGACCTGTGGGGATGAAAACAGGTGAATTTCTGTCCATCTCAGCAGATGGAGATCAGCTATAACCTAGCATGTAGCTAGTAGCTACTAGCTATGAGCTAGCTAGCTTCCACAGAAGAACAACATAACATCCAGGCATAGTTTTGGAGTGTGGGACACATATGTGAGTTGCATAGGCTGCATATGTATGTTACTCTTGCTTCACGTCTCAGAATGAACAATAGGTCTGGGTCTCCTGGGGGATAATAGGAGCATGCGAAATGTGATCTTTAGAGATGGCCTTGAGGGATTTCCTGACCACCAGTGGTTTTAGGTGGAGGGGAGAAGATCTGGGGGACGATGTATTGTGTCTTGGGATTTAAAGACAATGTGACTCTGTACCTTGATGTCCTGGGTATAAAAAGGACAGATGTGGGAGGATGGGTCTCTTTTTCTGTTTGGAGGATGTTGGAGACAAGTGAATAAATCTGACTTGAGAAATAAACTCAGCCTCATCGTTTCACGCTCTCCACACTGGTGACCTTAAGACGTATCATGGGTGAAAGAAATTCCCCCGAGCCGGACTCGTCAGGAACCAGCCAGGCGAACGCAGTCTCAGTCAAGCTACCAGATTTCTGGCAGGACAACCCGGACTCCTGGTTCCTCTTGGCTGAAGCTCAGTTCGCTCTCCGGGGAATAACGGCAGATGACACGAAATTCTACCACGTTATCGCCAAGCTCGACAACCGCACGGCTCGACATGTGCAGAGCCTGGTGCAGCGCCCACCGGCCGAAGACAAATACGGCGGGCTGAAGGCAGCGCTCATCCAGCGCTTCACTCCCTCAGTCCAGGAAAGAGCGGAGAGGCTCATGGCCCTGAACGACTTGGGAGACAGCACACCCGTCGACCTGATGGAAGACATGCTGAGGCTGAGGGGCTCAGATGGCGACGACCTTCTCTTCACCCACATTTTCCTGAGAACCCTACCGTCGGCCACGAGAGCGACCCTGGCCGGTTCACCATTGTTGGCCCAGCGGGACTTCCGCGCGCTGGCCCAGGAGGCACAGCGGATTCTCAACGCCAGCAGACAGCGCGTGGCCACCGCAGCAGTGACAGGACTCGACACGATGGCCGGAGATGGCAGGGGGCAGAGGTGGCAGCAGCAGACCCACCGGCAATGGTGGCGGTGAAGGCCAAACATCGCAGAGGAGATGACCTCTGTTTCTACCATCGCCGCTTTGCAGAGAGGGCACGCAAGTGTATACCACCGTGTAAGTTCAAGAGCTCGGGAAACGCCAGAGCCGGGAGTCGGTAGCAGCCGCGGCCCTCGGTGAACAGAACAAGCTGCTCTACTTGACGGATGCACGTTCGTGGAGGCAATTCCTCGTGGACACAGGCTCCCAAGTGAGTTTCATCACGCCAACCTATGCTGACCAGCTGGCAGGCCCCGGGAGTCACGGAGCATCGGCAGCGAATGGCTCGAGCATTAAGACCTTCGGTGAGAAGACTCTGCTTCTGTCCCTGCAAGGCCGTACATTTGAGTGGACTTTTATTATAGCTGCGGTGAGCTTCAACATGTTAGGGGCTGATTTTCTGTGCTCACATGGGTTGTTGGTTGATCTTCCCAATAGATGCTTGGTTAATGCACTCTCTTTTTACTCTATTCCCTGTGCAGCCCGAGTGACCCCGCCCACAGCACAAGCCAACATCGCTACGGCAAGCGGTAAGTTCCACACACTCCTCACTCAGTTTCCAGCACTCACGGTTCCCACATTTTCAGCAGCCGTCGCTAAACACGGAGTGGAACATTTTATTACTACCGGCGGCCCCCCCGTTTTTGCAAAAGCTCGGCGCTTGGGTGCAGCTAAACTGACCATAGCGCGCGAGGAGTTCGCCAACCTTGAAAAGTTGGGCATCATTCGGCGTTCGAACAGCCCATGGGCTTCCCCGCTTCACATGGTCCCTAAAGCTGACGGCTCGTGGTGACCTTGCGGTGATTTCCGCAGGTTGAACAACGCTACAGCGCACGACCGCTACCCAATTCCGCATATCCAAGATTTTTCCGTTCATCTAGCGGGGGCGCGCATTTTTTCTAAAATAGACTTGGTCCGCGGGTACCATCAAGTCCCAGTACGCGCTGAGGACATACCCAAAACAGCGGTAATAACTCCGTTCGGCCTTTTCAAGTTTTTGCGCATGCCGTTTGGGCTTAAAGGCGCTGCGCAGACGTTCCAACGCATGATGGACGCGGTGTTGCGCGATCTCCCCTTCGTGTTCGTCTACCTGGATGACATCTTGGTAGCCAGCGCGTCCGAAGAGGAACACGGAAACCACCTCACAGCAGTTTTCCGGAGGTTGGGAGAGCACGGGTTAATAATCAACCCAGCGAAGTGTCAGTTTGGGGTGACGCAGATTGATTTTTTGGGGCACCGCGTCTCTCCAGAAGGAGCGGTTCCACTGCCGGACAAAGTGCGCGCAGTAACAAATTTTCCCCAGCCACAAACGGTCAAAGCATTACAGGAGTTTTTGGGAATGGTGAATTTTTATAACCGTTTCCTCCCCCGTGCAGCGCAGCTCATGCAACCACTGTATGCTGCGCTTAAAAAACAAAAACCCACAAATAAAATCGAATGGTCTCCGGAGCGGGCATTCTCGGAGGTCAAAACAGCCTTGGCAAACGCTGCGTTGTTAGCACACCCAGACCCAACGGCCCGCATAGCGCTTACTACTGACGCGTCACATGTGGCCATAGGGGCAGTTGTGGAGCAGCGGGTTGCCGGGGCTTGGCAGCTGCTTGCTTTTTTCAGCAGGACTTTGCGCGATACCGAGCGAAAATACAGCGCGTTCGACAGGGAGTTGTTGGCGCTCCACTTGGCCATTCGCCACTTCCAGTTCTGGCTGGAAGGACGCCGTTTCACTGCGTTTGTCGACCACAAGCAGCTGACTTTTGCGATGGCCAAGGTTTCAGAGCCGTGGTCAGGCTGGCAGCAGAGGCAGCTGGCTGCAATCTCCGAGTTTACTACCGATATTCAACATGTAGTGGGTAAATTAAATGTAGTGGCAGACTGTCTCTCGCGCACCGCGTAGGGGTAGATTATGCAGCCATGGCCGCGGAGCAGGCTAGCGGCGCGGAGGTGCGCGCGGCCCCGGTCCGCGTGGGGATAGATTATGCAGCCATGGCCGCGGACCAGGTTAGCGACGCGGACGTGTGCGCGCTCCAGACTGGACCAACAGGGTTAAGGCTGGAGAACAGGGTGCTGCAAAGTGGTACGCCCCCCTTAATCTGTGATGTCTCCACGGGACGACCACGTCCCGTGGTGCCGGCCGCGTGGCGCCGCCGCGTTTTTGACTTGATTCATTCTCTGGCGCACCCGGGGGTGCGCGCGTCGGTCAAAATGGTAGGAGAGAAATTTGTATGGCCGAGCCTGCGCAAGCATGTTAAGGAGTGGGCAGCAACCTGCATGGCTTGCCAGTGAGCCAAAATACACAAACACACTAAAGCCCCCTTGGAGCCGTTTCACATCCTGGCTAAGAGGTTCGATCATGTGCATGTCGACCTCGTAGGACCCTCCCGCCGTCGCAAGGGTGCACACACCTTTTGACATTGGTGGACCGCACCACGCGTTGGCCCGAAGTGGTCCCACTGGCATCAACCACAGCCGAAGAGGTGGCGCGCGCATTTTTAACAGCTTGGGTAGCGCGTTTTGGAGTTCCGTCGGGTATTACGTCCGACAGAGGTCCTCAATTTGTTTCCGAGCTTTGGTCAGCGATGGCCCGCAGCCTGGGGGTAACGATCCACCGCACTACCGCATACCACCCGCAGGCTAATGGTTTATGCAAACGTTTCCATAGGTCATTGAAAGCAGCCCTCAGGGCGTCGCTTACGGATGCAAATTGGGTGGACAGGCTACCATGGGTTTTATTGGGGTTGCGTTCTGCACCTAAAGAGGATTTAAAAGCCTCCCCAGCGGAATTAGTTTTTGCGCAGCCGCTCCGGCTGCCCGGAGAGTTTCTTCCAGACAATCCTGCGCCAGGGTGCCCCCCTGCTCAGCGGTTACTGAGCGACACGGGAGCGAGCACGCTTCCTGGCCCCGTTCATCACAGTTTTCCGCGCGTTTTTGTGCCTAAGACTTTAAAAAATGCGGAGTTTGTTTTTGTCAGACACGATGCGCATCACCCAACCTTGCGCCCGCCTTATGATGGCCCATTTAGAGTGCTGGAAACAGGTGATAAGCACTTTTTGCTAGATTTGGGGGGCAGAAAGGAAATGATTGGCATAGACAGGCTCAAACCCGCTTTTGTGATGGCTGACGAAGCTGTGCAGTTGGCGAGGGCTCCTCGACGCGGCAGACCTCCTAGGGAGCGTTCCCCAGAGCTCCCACAGGGATTGACTAACAGTTCTCATCCTCAGATAGCAGCTCCACAGCAGGATGGCGCCGCGGGAGTGGTAAAGCCTGCTTACAGCAAGTTCGGAAGAAGATTGAACACACTTGATTGACAGCACTTTGGTGATATCCATGGCTGTAATCAAGCTTGTCTGCATGGCACACACAGTGCCATTGGCCACAACGGCCTTGGTACGGCGAGCGGCTAGGTCAAAAAGTACTGTTTGCACTTTCTGCCATTAACTGCCGTTAACCACGATCACAAAATTTGTCGCCGCTACCGGGGGCAACACATTAATGGGCGATTAACGCAATAACACCAACACCACTAATAATATAAGATAAGATAAGATAAGCCTTTATTAGTCCCAGAATGGGGAAATTCCAGGATTGCAACAGCACAGGGATAGCAACACTCAGAGCAACAATCAGAAGGCAAGAAAAAACAAGAGCAGCGAGTATACATACAGTGGGGCAAAAAAGTATTTAGTCAGCCACCAATTGTGCAAGTTCTCCCACTTAAAAGATGAGAGAGTCTCCAATTTTCATCATAGGTATACCTAAACTATGAGAGACTAAATGAGAAAAAAAAATCCAGAAAATCACATTGTCTGATTTTTAAAGAATTTATTTGCAAATTATGGTGGAAAATAAGTATTTGGTCAATAACAAAAGTTCATCTCAATACTTTGTTATATACCCTTTGTTGGCAATGACAGAGGTCAAACGTTTTCTGTAAGCCTTCACAAGGTTTTCACACACTGTTGCTGGTATTTTGGCCCATTCCTCCATGCAGATCTCCTCTAGAGCAGTGATGTTTTGGGGCTGTCGCTGGGCAACACAGACTTTCAACTCCCTCCAAAGATTTTCTATGGGGTTGAGATCTGGAGACTGGCTAGGCCACTCCAGGACCTTGAAATGCTTCTTACGAAGACACTCCTTCGTTGGCCAGGTGGTGTGTTTGGGATCATTGTCATGCTGAAAGACCCAGCCACGTTTCATCTTCAATGCCCTTGCTGATGGAAGGAGGTTTTCACTCAAAATCTCACAATACATGGCTCCATTCATTCTTTCCTTTACACGGATCAGTCGTCCTGGTCCCTTTGCAGAAAAACAGCCCCAAAGATGATGTTTCCACCCCCATGATTCACAGTAGGTATGGTGTTCTTTGGATGCAACTCAGCATTCTTTCTCCTCCAAACACGACAAGTTGAGTTTTTACCAAAAAGTTCTATTTTGGTTTCATCTGACCATATGACATTCTCTCAATCCTCTTCTGGATCATCCAAATGCTCTCTAGCAAACTTTAGATGGGCCTGGACATGTACTGGCTTAAATGTCTGGCACTGCAGGATTTGAGTCCCTGGCGGCGTAGTGTGTTACTGATGGTAGCCTTTGTTGCTTTGGTCCCAGCTCTCTGCAGGTCATTCACTAGGTCCTCCCATGTGGTTCTGGGATTTTTGCTCACCGTTCTCATGATCATTTTGACCCCACGGGGTGAGATCTTGCATGGAGCCCCAGATCAAGGGAGATTATCAGTGGTCTTGTATGTCTTCCATTTTCTAATAATTGCTCCCACAGTTGATTTCTTTACACCAAGCAGCTTACCTATTGCAGATTCAGTCTTCCCCGCCTGGTGCAGGTCTACAATTTTGTTTCTGGTGTCCTTTGACAGCTCTTTGGTCTTGGCCATAGTGGAGTTTGGAGTCTGACTGTTTAAGGTTGTGGACAGGTGTCTTTTAAACTGATAATGAGTTCAAACAGGTGCCATTAATACAGGTAACAAGTGGAGGACAGAGGAGCCTCTAAAGAAGAAGTTACAGGTCTGTGAGAGCCAGAAATCTTGCTTGTTTGTAGGTGACCAAATACTTATTTTCCACCATAATTTGCAAATAAATTCTTTAAAAATCAGACAATGTGATTTTCTGGATTTTTTTTTTCTCATTTTGTCTCTCATAGTTGAGGTATACCTATGATGAAAATTGGAGACCTCTCTCATCTTTTAAGTGGGAGAACTTGCACAATTGGTGGCTGACTAAATACTTTTTTGCCCCACTGTATGTACATATAAACATAAATATATAGACACACGGTGCGGAGCATTGTAGCTAGATGGAATAAATATGTGAATATATAAACACACACACAGTGTGGAGCGTTGTAGCTATACAGTACAAATACATATATATATATACTGTACATATATATCACATCTGTAACAATAATCACAATTTTTTGCTGTTTTTCTTTCCTCTTTGTCTCTCTGAGGTCCACGGTGGTTAACCTGAGGGTCAGCAATCACAGCAAATGTGAAGATAACAGGCTGGAAGCTAAATAAGAATATTACATGTTTACTATTTATACCAGAAATGACTACTGTATTTCAATACATTAATGTTTGGACAAACTTAGTTTTTTGCAAGATTGTTTAAGAAACTCTCAATATTCATTACAGGTAAGTGTGAAACCTTCCAAAGCATTCTGATTTAATATGCATAATTATGCTTTTACTTTTGGAAATTTTGATATGTTTACCTGCTATTGCACGCCATGGTGTAACTATGCATGCATTCAATTAATAAAATCTGTTACTCCAGCATTTTTCTTTGTGCTCCTAATTTTATTGTTGTGCTTCTGTATTTTTATGCCTCGGCCCAAAGGCAATGTAGACACACAGTAATCACTCCATGTGTCTGTATATGTATCTGTCTGTTACCAGCTTTTCAGCTCACCCGCTCAAAATCAACTGGAACTAAAGGCTTGTATCACTGTATCGCCATATTTTCTCGACTTTTAATTTGCCACAATTTCCAGATAAGGCTTTGTTTTCAAAATAAACACAAATTTAACTCACCTTTACCATCAATGCAGCTGCAAAAAAAGGTATTGTAATAATTATGCCGGGCCACTAGAAGTGGCAGTGTGACTTTTTTACAGCCCCTCCATACTACCATGCCACAGGCACTGAGGCATCAGCACTGCCTTCATTTACAGTGGGGTAAAAAAGTATTTAGTCAACCACCAATTGTGCAAGTTCTCCCACTTAAAAGATGAGAGAGGTGTCCAATTTTCATCATAGGTATACCTCAACTATGAGAGACAAAATAAGAAAAAAAAATCCTTAAAGTCACATTGAAGGATTTTTAATGAATTAATTGGTAAATTCCTCGGTAAAATAAGTATTTGGTCAATAACAAAAGTTCATCTCAACACTTTGTTATATACCCTTTGTTGGCAATGACAGAGGTCAAACGTTTTCTGTAAGTTTTCACATACTGTTGCTGGTATTTTGGCCCATTCCTCCATGCAGATCTCCTCTAGAGCAGTGATGTTTTGGGGCTGTCGCTGGGCAACACAGACTTTCAACTCCCTCCAAAGATTTTCTATGGGGTTGAGATCTGAAGACTGGCTAGGCCACTCCAGGATTTTGAAATGCTTCTTATGAAGCTACTCCTTCGTTGCCCGGGCGGTGTGTTTGGGATCATTGTCATGCTGAAAGACCTAGCCACGTTTCATCTTCAATGTCCTTGCTGGTGGAAGGAGATTTTCACTCAAAATCTCACGATACATGGCCCCATTCATTCTTTTCTTTACACGGATCAGTCGTCCTGGTCCCTTTGCAGAAAAACAGCCCCAAAGTATGATGTTTCCACCCCCATGCTTCACAGTAGGTATGGTGTTCTTTCTCCTCCAAACACAACAAGTTGAGTTTTTACCAAAAAGTTCTATTTTGGTTTTATCTGACCATATGACATTCTCACAATCCTCTTCTGGATCATCCAAATGCTCTCTAGCAAACTTCAGTTGGGCCTGGACATGTACTGGCTTAAGCAGGGGGACACGTCTGGCACTGCAGGATTTGAGTCCCTGGCGGCGTAGTGTGTTTCTGATGTAGCCTTTGTTACTTTGGTCCCAGCTCTCTGCAGGTCATTCACTAGGTCCCCCCATGTGGTTCTGGGATTTTTGCTCACCGTTCTCGTGATAATTTTGACCCCATGGGGTGAGATCTTGCATGGAGCCCCAGATCGAGGGAGATTATCAGTGGTCTTGTATGTCTTCCATTTTCTAATAATTGCTCCCACAGTTGATTTCTTCACACCAAGCTGCTTACCTATTGCAGATTCAGTCTTCCCAGCCTGGTGCAGGTCTACAATTTTGTTTCTGGTGTCCTTTGACAGCTCTTTGGTCTTGGCCATAGTGGAGTTTGGAGTCTGACTGTTTGAGGTTGTGGACAGGTGTCTTTTATACTGATAACGAGTTCAAACAGGTGCCATTAATACAGGTAACGAGTGGAGGACAGAGGAGCCTCTTAAAGAAGAAGTTACAGGTCTGTGAGAGCCAGAAATCTTGCTTGTTTGTAGGTGACCAAATACTTATTTTACTGAGGAATTTACCAATTAATTCATTAAAAATCCTTCAATGTGATTTTCTGGATTTTTTTTTTCTCATTTTGTCTCTCATAGTTGAGGTATACCTATGGTGAAAATTGGAGACCCCTCTCGTCTTTTAAGTGGGAGAACTTGTACAATTGGTGGCTGACTAAATACTTTTTTGCCCCACTGTATGTGGCAGAAACTTTGTCCCCCTACCAACTCAGAGGCCACTTGACCGTGTGCTCTCATCTCTTGCATGGCGATGCCACAATACCTGAAGAACGCATCTCACAGGGTTTCAGTGACTGCTTGACCATAAAAGAGGTCAAAGGTGACTTTTTTAACCAACCTTTACTGGTGGAGGTGTACGCTGGGGGAGGAATCAAGCGCACCTGACACGGTCAGCGGAGTTTAGGATCTGTGGGTCTTTCTCCATGATACACACGTTGTGCACTGATGGGAAGATGGAGGTACAGGTTGCCGCTGGGTGCTGGGACACAGAAACTATATTTGCATTTTTTTTTATAATCCTTTATTAGTCCCGCAGTGGGGAAATTACAGGGCATCCACCTGGATGGATGAGGCAGCTACGGTGCGGCACCAATCCCTTCATATCTCTCTCTCTCTCACTCACTCACTCACTCACTCACACACACACCTAGGGCCACTTTAGAGTCTCCAAATAACCTAATACAGGTAGAACATGCAAACTCCACATAGGAAGGTTACTGATGGTTAGGGTGTGGGATCAAACCCATGACCTTCTTACTGTGCTGCCACAGTGCTAAGCACTGCACTACCGAACTGAACATTTAACTATATTCCCATTTATTTACTTCAATCAACTCATATAACCACCACTGAGGTGTACACTGGTGATAGAATTGAGTGCACCCTAACCGTTTGTTTCGGGGTGTGACAGAGAAACAGAAGCTGGAAGCTTGGAGACTGATCTATATTTAATCCGCTCATTTCAGGTTTCTGCTGTGTCCAGTGATTTGTGCTCAAATTGTGTCTTTTTGTTTATTAAACAGCAATGGACAAGAGCGAAGAACACACGATTGCTACAACAGGGGGGAAAAAGACAAGACGGTATGTACACTCACCGCCACTAAGGATAAGGGCCTGTACTTATATAGCGCTTTTCTAGTCTCAAAGACCACTCAAAGCGCTCCACTAGTACTAACCCTCTATTCTAAGGGCCTATCGGAGACAGATATCTAGGAACAATTTAGAACAAACAATTAACCTAGCATGCATGTCTTTGGATTGTGGGAGGAAACCGGAGCACCCGGAGTAAACCCACGCAGCACAGGGAGAACATGCAAACTCCACACAGAAAGGTTCCTACCCCTGCCAGCCTGGGGATTCAAACCTGGAACCTTCTAGCTGTTAGGCAACAGTGCTAACCACTGCACCACCCTACTACTGTCATCTAACAATAATCCAGTCGCTGGGGTAGGACATGCTCTGTTCTGTCTGCTAACTTCCTCAATACTCTTTCAAAACTGGACTGTTGTTTATCCCACTGGCTTTATAAGTGTGGGAAATGTGAAGGACACAGTTGTCTTCTGTTAAAAATAATGTGTCTAAATAATATTAGCATTCTGATAGAAAGTGTAAATCATTGTGGAATTAAAATGTTTGTAAAAACACCCAGGAAGATGTACTGTTATGAAGATCCATCTATCTATCTACCAAAACCTTTAAAAAGGACCCCTACCCCCACAAAAAAAAAAACTTCCCTTCCAACAAAAACATTAAAAAATAAAATTGGATCATTGTCCAGACCAGCAGAAAGAACAAACCATTACAGGGAACAAAAATATATCCAGCTTCCATATGAACATTGCCAATTCACAAGAAAAAAGCAGAAAATTTGTGAGGATAAAAAATCTTAAGTTTGAGAAAGTTTTTAATTTACAAGAAAAAAGCTAATTTTAGAAAAAAAAATGCAAGTTTATGAGAAAAGTTTCAACTCTATAAGAAAAGTTGCAAATTTAGAAGAAAAAGTCAAATTTGAGATTTTTTTTTTGGGCAAATTTATGAGAGACAAATTTAAGTGGGAAAAAGTCCAATTTTTGAGACAAAAGCAGCAAATTTACAAGAAAGAAGTAGCAAATTTCAGAAAAAAATAATTCCACTTAAGTGAAACAATAGTAAAATGAAAGGACATACAACAGTAAAACAATATATCATCACTTAAGAATAAAGTGGTGCATTAAGTAAATTAGGTAAATAAATATCAATTGTGTGTTTAAAGCCTACATGCTTTTGTCAGCCCGTGGTGCATTTTTTTTTTTCCACAATATCTTTATTGAACCTTTTTTTTTTTTTTTAACAAACATGATACAAACAATCAAACACTAACGCTAAAGTACTACAAAAAAAAAAAAATGCACTAAAAACACCAACAACCACCAACAAAATCAAGTCTTCAACAATGCTCCTCTGTTTAGTCTAGACAATCCAATACATAAGTAAACATATTATGTTCACCAGTTTGGAATTTACAAGGTCCACACACATCATTCACCTTCTTCTTCAAGAGTTATGTTTAAATTTTTTACATAATCAATAAAAGGTCTCCATATATTCTCAAACACAATTTCCTTTGATTTCAGTATATATGTTATTCTTTCTAATGGAAGGTTTGTTAACATCTGTCTTAACCACTGAGTCACATCTGGTCTATGAGTCTTTTTCCATAATAGTGCAATACATTTTTTGGCATTAAGCAAACTGAGGTCTATGAATGTTCTTTCACTTTTATTAAAATTATGCTTTTCTGGGTACAGACCCAACAAAAACAGTTTAGGATTCAGTATGATTTGTTTTGAGATTATTTTTTCAATTGTTACCCTCACCTCTTCCCAAAACATTCTTATTAATCTACATTCCCATAAACAATGAAATAGGGTTCCTTTACTTTCCATGCATTTTGTGCATGTATCTGGTATATTTTTGTTATATCTATTTAACTCCTCCGGTGTAACATACATCCGCATTAACCATTTGAAATGTATCAATTTAAGGCGTGCATTTATTGATTTGGTTTGAGCTTCTGTACAAGCCAATTCCCATTGTTCCTCCGAAATTTCAATTTGCAGATCTTCTTTCCAGTAGTTTAATCTTTTCAGTGAATTTTCACTTGAAGATAGTGTCAATGAGTTATAAAACTCTGAAATAATACCCTTTCTTTTACTATCTTTCATCATCATTTTTTCCAAGGATGAATAAATAGGTCGAGTGAGAGCTTTATTTTGATTTGATCGAATAAAGTTTCTAAGTTGAAGATATTTAAAAAAATGTGTTCTATTGAGATTAAATTTGATCCTCAGCTCTTCAAAAGACATTATGTTGTCTGCACATGGCAAATATAAATCCTGAATCTTTTGTATCCCTTTTAAATTCCATACTTTAAATACAGCGTCCGCTCTCCCTGGTTTAAAATATTGATTACCCCATATTGGACTAAATTGTGACAATAACTGTGGTTCTTTTAAATAGTTCCGTGGTGCATTTTACTCTGTACAATAAAAAACTATTATGAAAAAATAATACATGTTTAATGCTTTACATATCCTTGAGAACATAGGAATACTGGAGCAATAACCCTCCTTGAATGCTACACAAAAACAATGCACCATTAACAGTGCATGGCCCGTAGAACACAAGTATTCCTGTCTGAAACAGGTAGCCCAATTAGGCTTCACAGGCCCAAATGTAGGCTGTGTCCGAAAGTGGAATACAAAGAGGTGTAGCCTATATGTAGGCAATCACACATGTTAGACTTTGACATATATAAAAGGGACTGAATGGCACTAAGATTTATTTGATTGTGTGAATATTAATTACAGAATACCTAAATATTGAAAATGAATGGGACATCCAATATTAGCGACTGTTTCAGATCCCTTGTTTAGTTGTTTGTCAGATCACTTATTTGTCTGATCTTTTATCACTTACAGTATATTCAAGATAATAGTGTATATTGCAATTTAGGGAATGGGAGTTGTTCAGTCACCATTATAATTATTTCATGTATCATATTATTTATAATATGATACATGAGAGATATGTGGAGTTAAGTGTAATATTGAATTTCTTCTGTGTGTCGTCAAACTCATGCAGTACTATAACAGGACACGCTTACAAATGTTTGAGACCCACTGTAGTGCATCATTTTATATTTTAGCAATATTTTGTTATTAAAAGGTTTTTAAAACTAATCAACTGAATTAACTACAAAACACCCAACATTTTTGTACACAGCAGAATGACCCATTTGACTGCAACCGTTGCATCAGTGCTGCCCATTTGTCAGCAAATATTTAACTAAAAATTAATCATGGTGGAGCAGTGGTTAACACTGTGGCAGCACAGCAAGAAGGTCATGGGATCGATTCCACCTCTGACCATCGTGGGTTCAATCCCACCCCTAGACCATCACTGACCCTTCTGTGTGGAGTTTGCATTTTCTCCCTGTGTCTGCGAGGGATTACTCCGAGTAGTCCGGTTTCCTCCCACAGGCCAAAGACATGCAGGTCAGGTTAATTGGCATCAACTGGGGATTCTAAATTGTCCTTAGGTATGAATGTGAGAGTGAATGGTTGTCTGTCTGTGTTGGCACTGCGATGGGCTGGTGATCTGTCCAGGGTGTACCCTGCCTCTCGCCCAAAGATGCTGGACAGGCTCCAGCCCTCCCACGACCCGAAAAGGATTAAGCGGAAGAAGATGGATGATTTATTTCGTTAATTGGGCGTTTTTGTGTCCTGCGTTTGGTCGTTAAGTCATTCCGGTCATTCTGCTCCACAATCATGGTGGTATTATTATTAAGTTTTTAATTTTTAGATACTCACGCAAAGGGGGGACTCGCAGTGTCATAAACCTCCTCGTGCGCTATTACAAAGCACACGGAGGAGTAAAAGGAAGGAGGATTTACGCGCAGGTTACACCACAACACGTTTATTGAACAGAAGGATCACTCACACACAGTTCAAAATAACATTATTACTCCTGGCGCCACACGAGTAAGCTGCCTTTTTGCAACAGCGGATCAATTTCTTCCTATTTCTATTTACTATCTGGCTTCTCTTGCTAATCTTTCTGATCCGGTGACACCTTATACATCGGACGGACACACGGATCGCCCAAATGTCTCCTGAGCCGGCAGACGAAGCCACTGTTTTTAGCAGGATACGTTACAGCAGAGACCAGCTGTTAGCACTTAACTGGACCAAGATGCTAGCGCAAGACCTCGACACACCGGGTGAAATAAGACAGAAACGACGTGGATGCCGTGCTGGAGCAAGACGGCGGGCGAGAAATATGAGATACAGACCCGTCCTTCCATCCGTTATTATGGGGAACGTTCGATCGCTACTCAATAAGACAGATGAGCTAGCGGCTATGGCTTGATATGAGAGGGTCTTCAGAGAGATTAGCTTGATGTTGTTTACTGAGACGTGGCTAACAGAACTAGCAACAGATGCCAACATCAAACTGGAGAGTTTCCACGCAATATGGGCAGGCCAGACACCAGACAGTGGGAAGGCAAGGGGCAGAGAAGTGATAATGTATGTCAATAACAGCTGGTGCAGACCGGGACATATTACGGTTAAACAACATCACTGCAGCAAAGACACTGAGTTGCTAGCTGTTAGCATGCTGCCTACCTATCTCTCGAGGGGATACTCACACGTGATCTGCATTGTTATTTATGCAAATCCAACGGCGAACGCTGGGACAGTGCATGATGTCATTCACTCAGTAACTGGCAGGCTGCTGACAGAACACCCAAATGCTCTTCTCCTCATCTCAGGTGATTTCAACCATATTTCATTGTCCCCCATTCTGCCCACGTTCACCCAGTATGTCACATGCCACACTAGAGACAATAAAACACTGGACTTATTCTATGCAAACACTAAGGAGGCGTACACCTCATCACCACTCCCCCCACTCGGGAGATCGGATCACAACTTGGTTCATCTCCTGCCGGTGTACAAACCCCTAGTACACAGACAGCCTCTGGTCATACGCACGGTGAAGATATGGTCTGAGGAGGCAATGTACGCTTTAAAGGACTGTCTTGAAACCACTGCCTGGGAGCAGCTCTGCGATCCACATGGTGAGGACATCGATGGCCTCACTCACACCATCACGGACTACATCAACTTCTGTGTGGACAACACCGTACCCACCAAGACCATACGGTGTTGCTCGAACAACAAACCCAGGATCAACCCTGAGATAAAAACACTTCTGAGAGAGAAGAAGAGGATCTTCAGGTCAGGGAACAGGGAGATGCTGAAGTCCATACAGAGGGAGCTGAGGAGGAAGATCAGAGAAGGCAAGGACAGCTTCACGAAGAAGATGGAGGACAAGCTGCAACAGAGCAACATCAGCGGGGTCTGGAGAAACCTTAAAACCATCTCTGGGCTCCAAAATACCTCCTCCCAGGCCACGGGGGGCAGGGAGTGGGCAAACAATCTGAACCTGTTTTTTAATAGGTTTGACCAATCGCCCAACCCCCCGCCTGCACACCAACCACTGCTGCCTCTAAAGTCATCGAGACCTGCTGTCCACACCCCACTCCACCAACACCCCCCCACTCCCAGCACACAGCCCCCCCCCAACCTGACCCTCACTAAGACCCAGGTGAGGACGGAGCTGAGGAAGATCAAGACGAGGAAGGCCTCGGGACTGGACGGCATCAGCTCAAAGCTCCACAAGTCCTGCACAGACCAGCTGTGTGGGATTGTGGAGCATATCTTCAACCTGAGCCTGAAGCTGGGGAGGGTACCACAGTTGTGGAAAACATCTTGTGTGGTACCTGTACCAAAGACTTCCCACCCCAAAGACCGGAACAGCTACAGACCAGTGGCCCTGACATCTCACATGATGAAGACCCTGGAGAGACTGCTCCTTGCTCACCTCCGCCCCCTGGTGGGACCAGTGATGGATCCACTCCAGTTTGCCTACCAGCATGGCATTGGGGTGGAGGATGCAGCGATCTTCCTCCTTCACCGTTCCCTGTCCCACCTGGAGAAGCCCGGGAACGCAGTGAGGATCATGTTCTTTGATTTCTCCAGTGCTTTCAACACCATCCAACCGATGATCCTGAAGGACAAGCTGCTGTGCACAGGGGTGGACCAGCACCTGTCATCATGGATCCTGGACTGCCTCACTAACCGGCCACAGTTTGTGAGAACCCGGGATTGTGTGTCCGACACCATCATCGGCAGCACGGGGGCACCCCAGGGAACAGTTTTGGCTCCCTTCCTGTTCACCCTTTATACTGTGGACTTCTCACACAACACAACACACTGCCATCTACAGAAGTTCTCTGACGACTCTGCAATCATCGGCCTCATCTCCAACGGAGATGAAGTTGAGTACAGAGGACTTATCCAGGACTTCGTGGACTGGTGCCATCGGAACTGCCTCCAGATCAACGCGAGGAAAACTAAGGAGCTGGTGGTGGACTGCCGCAGGCAAGGACAACCCCTCACAGCACCAGTAAACATCCAGGGAACAGACATTGAGATGGTGACATCCTACAAGTACCTGGGTGTTCATCTGAACAATAAACTAGACTTGTCACACAATACCGACGCACTCTACAAGAAGGAACAGCGCAGGCTGTTCCTACTGAGGAGGCTCAGGTCTTTTGATGTACAAGGGGTGCTCTTGAAGACATTCTACGACACGGTGGTGGCATCAGCCATCACTTTTGGAGTGGTCTGCTGGGGCAACGGCATTACAGCAGCCGACAGGAAGAGACTAACAAACTAATCAAGAAAGCTAGCTCTGTCCTGGGGCAATGTCTTGACCCAGTGGAGGAGATAGGGGAGAGAAGGATGGTGGCTAAACTGTCATCTCTGCTGGAGTCCGAGTCCCACCCCATGCAGGACATACTGAACGCACTGAGGAGCTCATTTAGCAGTAGACTACATCATCCTAGGTGCACGACCGAGAGGTTTTGCAGGTCCTTCCTACCTACGGCTGTCAGACTGTATAACCTAAGCAGGGCTGCTCGCAGAGATAGCCAAAAAAAACATGATGACCTAATAGTATTGAATGCAAAAGACACAACAGACTTACACAAATGGTCCCCTCCAGTATACAACTAGGACAATATCAGTCGTTATGGAGGGTGACAATATGTATGGGTACATATTCATACCACGAAGGGTAACTAAATAGACGGTCATGCTGTTTAGTCCATCTAGCTACAATGCTCCGCACTATGTATATATATTTATATATCTATGTGTACATATGTTTATTCACTGCTCTTATTTTCTTATCTTCTAAATTATTGCTCTGTGTGTTGCTATCCCTGTGCTGCTGCAATCCTGGAATTTCCCCATTGTGGGACTAATAAAGGCTTATCTTATCTTGTTAGTGCTCAGGGTTACAATGGAGTCCTCCAGGACGCTCTACAGTCATGGTAAAGAAACTGGGCAAAGTTCCGAAGCATGGCAGGAAAATGGCACGGGGGGAAACGCCAACAGTTTGTACTCACAGAACTGGAGAGGTCCTAGAAGTCCAAGTAAGTCCAAAGAGCATTACACACACCGAAGTGAGTGGTGACGGTGTGGCATGAAACACCTTCACAAGACACAAACAATAATCCAGCAATGCTTGACTGGCGAAGCCCTGCTTAAGTACAAGCATTGCTGGAGACACAAATTAGGGACACCTGGACGAAGCGCAGGAAGAGCAATCAGAGACCCAGCTGGCTGTCATGAAAGGGGGCGTGGTCAGACCGGCAAGTGTAAAACAGCATCCACCCGAGTGCGGACCACAAGGGCTGCATCACAGTTGCCGTC
Organism: Pholidichthys leucotaenia; assembly: GCA_020510985.1. Lineage (NCBI taxonomy): Eukaryota > Metazoa > Chordata > Actinopteri > Cichliformes > Pholidichthyidae > Pholidichthys > Pholidichthys leucotaenia. The sequence goes on from CM035843.1 coordinate 306,453,216, forward strand.
CGGAGCACTGTGGCTATGGGTACGGAAAAATAACCAAATGAACAAAAGACTTCAAAAAACCTCAAAAGATAACACAGAACACAAATACACAGATGCACCCGAGCCACAGGAGGTCGGAACCGAGCCCCAAAGAACAACTCGGCTCGGTTCATGACAGCAGTCCTGCAAGGGACAGTGGTAGCACATGGGTGAAGCAGCAGCCGGGACTCCCATCTACCACTGACTGGGCAGGCTGGGCGTGTCTCCCCGCGAAGGACCGTGGTCTGCCCAGTCGGGCCGCTGCTTCTCCCGGCATGTCCTATGTTGGATACACCGGTGTTCTTTATCAGACTCCGGGTTCCCGCTGATGCTCTGCCCAGTCTGCTCACACGCCGTTTACAGACCCTCCCTTCCATCTGTTGTCATGGGAAATGTACGGTCGATACTGGGAAAGTTAGATGAGCTAGCGGCTATCTCCCGTTATGATAGCACATACCGGGAGTGCTCTCTCCTTTTGTTTACTGAGACGTGGCTAACTGAACTAGCAGCAGATGCTAACATTGAGCTGGAGGGTTTTCACATGATACGAGCTGACCGAACACCAGACAGTGGCAAGGCTAGGGGCGGTGGAGTGATAATGTATGTTAACAACAACTGGTGCAGACCGGGACATATCACTGTTAAACAACGACACTGCAGCAAAGACATTGAGTTGCTAGCTGTTAGCATGAGGCCTACATATCTCCCGAGAGAACACTCACATGTGATCTGCATTGTTGTTTATGCAAATCCGACGGCGAACGCTGGGACAGCACGTGACGTCATCCATTCAGTAACCAGCAGGCTGCAGACAGAACACCCAGATGCTCTTCTCCTCATCTCAGGCGATTTCAACCATGTTTCACTGTCTCCCATTCTACCCACGTTCACCCAGTATGTCACATGCCACACTAGAGACAATAAAACACTGGATTTATTCTACGCAAACACTAAGGAGGCGTACACCTCATCACAACTCCCCCCACTCGGGAGATCGGATCACAACTTGGTTCATCTCCGGCCGGTGTACAAACCCCTAGTGCACAGACAACCTCCGGCCATGCACACTGTGGAGTTATGGTCTGAGGAGACAATGGACACCCTAAAGGGCTGTTTTGAAGCCACCGCCTGGAAGCAGCTCTGCGATCCACATGGTGAGGACATCGATGGCCTCATTCACACCTTCACGGGCTACCTCAGCTTCTGTGTGGACAAATCCGTTCCCACCAAGACCATACGGCGTCACTCAAACAACAAACCCTGGATCAACCCTGAGATAAAAACACTTCTGAGAGAGAAGAAGAGGATCTTCAGGTCAGGGAACAGGGAGATGCTGAAGTCCGTACAGAGGGAGCTGAGGAGAAAGATCAGAGAAGGCAAGGACAGCTTCAGGAAGAAGATGGAGGACAAGCTGCAACAGAGCGACATCAGCGGGGTCTGGAGAAACCTCAAAACCATCTCGGGGCTCCAGAATACCTCCCCCCAGGCCACAGGGGGCAGGGAGTGGGCGAACAACCTGAATCTGTTTTTCAATAGATTTGACCAACCGCCCTCCCCCCTGACTGCACAACAACCACTGCTGCCTCTAAAGAAATCAAGTCCTGCTGCCCACTCCCCACTCCACCAACACCCCCCCACTCCCAACACACAGCCCCCCATCCTGACCCTGACCAGGACCCAGGTGAGGACGGAGCTGAGGAAGATCAAGGCGAGGAAGGCGCCGGGACCGGACGGCATCAGCGCAAAGCTCCTCAAGTCCTGTGCAGACCAGCTGTGTGGGATTGTGACGTATATCTTCAACATGAGCCTGAAACTGGGGAGGGTACCACAGCTGTGGAAAACATCTTGTGTGGTACCTGTACCAAAAACTTCCCACCCCAAAGACCTGAACAGCTACAGACCGGTGGCCTTGACGTCCCACTTGATGAAGACCCTGGAGAGACTGCTCCTTGCTCACCTCCGCCCCCTGGTGGAACCAGCGATGGATCCACTCCAGTTCGCCTACCAGCATGGCATTGGGGTGGAGGATGCGGTGATCTTCCTCCTTCACCGTTCTCTGTCCCACCTGGAGAAGCCCGGGAATATGGTGAGGATCATGTTCTTTGATTTCTCCAGTGCTTTCAACACCATCCAACCGATGATCCTGAAGGACAAGCTGCTGCGCGCAGGGGTGGACCAGCACCTGTCATCATGGATCCTGGACTACCTCACGAACCGGCCTCAGTTTGTGAGAACCCGGGACTGTGTGTCCGACACGATCATCAGTAGCACGGGGGCCCCCCAGGGAACGGTGCTGGCTCCCTTCCTGTTCACTCTTTATACTGCGGACTTCTCACACAACACAACACACTGCCATCTACAGAAGTTCTCTGATGACTCTGCGATCGTTGGCCTCATCTCCAATGGAGATGAAGCTGAGTACAGAGGGCTTATCCAGGACTTCCTGGACTGGTGCCATCGGAACTGCCTCCAGATCAACGCGAGGAAAACTAAGGAGCTGGTGGTGGACTGCCGCAGGCATGGGCAGCCCCTCACAGTACCAGTAAATATACAGGGAACAGACATCGAGATGGTGACATCCTATAAGTACCTGGGTATTCATCTGAACAATAAACTAGACTGGTCACACAATACTGATGCACTCTACAAGAAGGGACAGCGCAGGCTGTTCCTGCTGAGGAGACTCAGGTCTTTTGGTGTACAAGGGGCGCTGCTGAAGTCATTCTATGACACGGTGGTGGCATCAGCCATCACTTTTGGAGTGGTCTGCTGGGGCAGTGGCATTACTGCAGCCGATAGGAAGAGACTGAACAAACTGATTAAGAAAGCTAGCTCTGTCCTGGGGCAGCGCCTTGATCCGATGGAGGAGATAGGAGAGAGAAGGACGGTGGCTAAACTGTCATCTCTGCTGGAGTCCGAGTTCCACCCTATGCAGGACATACTGAATGCACTGAGGAGCTCATTTAGCAGCAGACTACATCATCCCAGGTGCACAACCGAGAGGTTTCGTAGGTCCTTCCTACCAACGGCTGTCAGACTGTACAACCTAAGCAGGGCTGCTCGCAGAGATAGCAAAAAGACGTAACAAACTAATAGTTTTTTGAATGCAAAAGATGCAATAGACTTACACAATGGTCCCCTCCGGTATACAACTAGGAACATACCGGTCGCTATGGAGGGTGAGAATATGTATGGGCACATAATCATACCATGTAGGATAACTAAGTAGACGGTTATGCTGTTTCATTCCATCTAGCAACAATGCTCTGCACTGTGTGTGTTTATATATTTGCATATTTATTCCATCTAGCTACAATGCTCTGCACTGGGTGTGTTTATATATTTTTATATCTACATATTATTCCATCTAGCTACATTGCTCCGCACTGTGTGTGTTTATATACTTGCATATTTATTCCACCTAGCTGCAATGCTCCGTACTGTGGGTGTTTATATATTTACATATTTATTCCATCTAGCTACAATGCTCTGCACTGTGTGTTCATATATTCATATATTTATTCCATCCAGCTACAATGCTCTGCACTGTGTGTCTGTGTGTGTGTGTATATATATATATATTTTATAGTAATACGTACATATGTTTATTAGCTGCTCTTGCTTGCTTGTTTTTTTTTCTTGCCTTCTGATTGTTGCTCTGAGTGTTGCTATCCCTGTGCTGTTGCAATCCTGGAATTTCCCCGTTGTGGGACTAATAAAGGCTTATCTTATCTTATCTTATCTTATCTTTCCACTAGTACCTGTTTGGCCCTGTTCAGTTTGGCTCAGCACGCTTTGTAGGCTTTTCCATTAGGAACTGTAACGGTTTTGGTCCCGAAAAATTGTACCTACTCCACACTGGTTCTAAGCGATTCTGTTCCGACCTAAAAATGTGACGTCAAAAGACTGCAGGCCACTGATTGGTCCAGGTGTAACGTCATGAGAGTGCTGTTCTTCTGCTGAATCTACAACCGCCATTTGCAAAAATTCTTCCGTGAGTAATCACTATAAACGGTAGAGATGGCTTCAGCTTCACAGAAATCTACACCATGGTCCAATGAGGAGGTGCAGACTTTTCTGTGCATCGTAGATAGATAGATAGATAGATAGATCTATCTACTTTATTTCGAACAAAAAAGTATAACAGTGGCCGACGATAGAATCCAGAAAGAGTTAGATGTAGCGTATCGCAAAGAGAAAATTTAACACGAGGTCGCGGAGCAGTTGTCCGCCCGCAGATATAACCGGACAGTAAAACAACGTAGGGAGAAGCTGAAGAAAATGAAATGCGATTACCGTGCCATCAAGGACCACAACGGTCGAAGTGGGGTGAACAGAAAGCAGTGGAAGTAATTCAAACAAATGGATGCCATTTACGGTCATCGGCCAGTAATAGGAGGGAGATAGAAGTCGACCCGGCCATGTTATTGTTACAGACCAATGAGTGTTTTGTGATATTATGCATCTTTTTGCTTTTTTAGTCTACTGGTGCCACACTCACTTTTTTGAGCAATAACAATGCCGGTCTCTCCTGGCTGGCGAGTGTTAGCCAGGAGCGCTAACTAGCTAGCCAACAGCTGACTTGCCCTTGCTCTGTTTGAATTATTCACTTGTGAGAGCAAAACAACGAAATATGCTAATCCTGGTTAAAAAGTTTTGTGTACGTGTTGCACTTCCATGCTGTGCATTAAGTTGTGTGCGTATTTTCTTTCTAGAATCTATTTCCACATGCCAGGGGTTCCGGTACCAGCCCTATCACCAGCTCCGGCTCTGTCAACGTGTGGCACGTCACGTTCACGTACTGGTAAAGCGCAATAAACAAAAGATTAACATCCTGTTTTGTTTATGGATACAGGTCAAGTGGACCCCAGGAATGAAAGTCTCAACATATACAAGTGCATTTTCAAACCAGTGATTTATAAAGTGATTCATATAATTCCATAAAGCCTCATAATAGACCCACACACCAGTTCTGTGGATTCTCCAACAATAGTGTTGCCATGCTGTTTCTTTTCCACCATGAATCACTGGCTTGAAAATGTACATGTACAGAGTGGATCCTGGGGTGCTCACTTGTCAAACAAAACAATGAGTAATTGGGCTGCAACTTGTAATAAACCAGTGACTGCATCATGATTGTGTTTTGTCTGTTATTAACAATTTTCTCCAAAGTTTTCCCAAAAAAAGGGTTGGTAGACAATCAACAGTGATCTGTGTGGAGTTTGCATGTTCTCCCCGTGTCTGCGTGGGTTTACTCCGGGATTTCTCCGGTTTCCTCCCACATGCCAAAAACATGCAGGTTAGGTTAATTGGCATCAAACTGTGGATTCTAAATTGTCCTTAGGTATGACTGTGAGAGTGAATGGTTGTCTGTCTCTCTATGTTGGCCCTGCGATGGACTGGCGATCTGTCCAGGGTGTACCCTGCCTCTCGCCAAAAGATGCTGGGATAGGCTCCAGCCCCCCCGCAACCCGAAAAGGATTAAGTGGAAGAAGATGGATATATTATGGAGTCTAATAATTACTGAGACATCCTTTAAAAGTCAATAGATCAAGGTCAAGGTGTACAGTCGTGAAAAAATTAGGACACTATTAACTATTCAGTTCTGTATTAAGAAATGTTCATATCTAAGTCCCTGTCCCTATCCCTGTTTTGTTTTAATTTGCATAAAACATTTATTTTAGCCATTTTAAGTGGGAATGAATGTGGGGGTGTCCTCAAAAAGCTGGGGGGGGGGTCCTAATTTATTCTTCACTATTTATTTAGAATTACATTTTACAGAAAATCTGAAAAAAGTGTATTTCATTTTTAATTGTTTTGTCATGAACCAAGCCGGGCTGTCCTTCGGGCTCGGTTCTGACTTTCTGTGGCTCAGGTTTTTCTGTGTATTTGTGTATTGTGTTATCCTTTGAGTTCCTGTAGTTTCTATGTTCACTGGTTTATTTCTCCCATACTTGTAGCCACTGTTTCTGGCCGGCAGCTGTGAGGCAGCCTCCTTTGGCCTACATTCATGTGGGTGTTGTCAATAGTTTGCCGGTCTGACCACGCCCCCTCTCTTATGACAGCCAGCTGGTTCCACTCCCGGTGATTCCTTTCCCACTCCTCGTCCAAGTGTACCCAGTCTCCCCTTGCCAGCATGGTAGTACTTATGCAGCTCATTGCCAGTCTACCATTGCTGGATTATTGAATTGTCATATGTATGTGTTTGGATCTACACTGTCGCAGCTCCCCTCAGTGTATGTTATCTGCCTCTCATGTCTAGATGCCCTGCCTGGGCTTTGGTACCGCATCACACTGAAAGGCTTGATTATCCGTTTTTGTCGTTTGTGCTTTCCGGACTAACATGGACTTATTCGGACTGCTCCAGTACCGTGAGTACCAACTGTTTGCGTTCCCCCGTTGCAGTCAGGCTGTCACGCTTTGGAACATTTCCCCAGTTTTACTCACCCAAGACTGGAGGGCGTCCTGGAGGGCTCCTAAGGTCTCCTGAGCAGCTATGTTATTTTGTACCGTTTGTTTTGTTTATCTTCCGTTTAATAAATGTGTTTGTGGTGTAACCTGCATGTAAATCCATCTTCCTTCTACTCCTCTGTGCACTGCGTTAAAGCGCACAGGAAGATCGTGACATTGTTTAGTTGGATTATATGAATCTCCCTGTATTTTTTAACATTGATATTAAATATCCATATGTCCAAATATGTTACAAAAAAAACACACAGGCTAATACAGGGTGTCATAATTTTAAACATGACTGTAGGTTGTGGGAGCAGTTTTGCACCAACAAAATCTTGTGATGCAGTGTATCCTGACATTGTAGTTAAAAAATATTTATACACATTGTGGTAATCCAGCCGTGCAATGTTTTCATGTTATCTGTGTGTAATAGTGAATAATGAAAGATCTTTCTTAACCAAAATTCTACTTTTCCACACTGGAAAATTGCCAAGAATGCTAAGGGGTAAGAAAAGGTAAACAAAACATTTAGGTTTTTCAGTATAATGGGATAAGGTTACATGGAATTTAATGTGTTTCAACACATGATTCATAATTCTGTTAACAGACTTGCATCAAACCAAAAGTGATATACGTAACTGCTGGATTACTCATAGATGGCTTCCCCTGTCTTTTAGCAGTTAATCACTCTTACCTTCACAAATAACCCATATAAACAAAAGAGGAGACGTATCTGAAAAGGCTAGAAAAAATTTTATATTCATAATACAAATGCACATAGCCTTCTCTGGCTCTCCTGTTTGGCCTTTACTGTGACAAAAAGCCACAGAGCAAGCAGTAAGTTAATCGTCCTCTCGTAATCCTCCATCTTGTGTTTTGATATTATGTTGCTTGTGTTTCGCGCGTTTTACGTCATGGGAGGGTTGCGCCGCCTTCCTGTAACAAATCCCACCCACATCAAGCAGTACTCTGGTGAAATGGAAACAAAAGCGAGCTGAACTGAATAAAACTGTGCTGTGGTGTACCGGGCTAAACAGGTACTAGTGGAAAAGGGGCTTTTGGTGGTAATGAGGGCCACAAAACCTTTTCCTCACTTCCCGAGGGCCAGATTTACATGTAAACCTTCTGTGGGTGGGTGGGGGGGGTATTATTTCCTGCAAAGTCAAAAGTTTCACAATTAAAACTGAAAACGCAAGTGAAAATAAAAGCTACCCAGTGTTTTATCATATTAGAATTAAAATTACTGATAAAATTATATCTGCCCAGCAATGGACTGGTGATCTGTCCAGCGTGTACCCTGCCTCTCGCCCAAAGATACTGGGATAGGCTCCAGTCCCCCCCCCCCAAAAAAAAAGGATTAAGCAGCAGAAGATGGATGGATGGATAAAATTATATCATGACCTAATTTTTAAAACTCTCTCCATCAAAATGATGACCAAAGAGAAATTCCAGACCATAATTAACAAAAAAAAGCCAAGAAGAATGTCACGCCCTGAACGCTCTTTCTCTGCGTTCAGGTTGTCCAGTGTCGCTCCTGCTCCGGGGTAGTCCGTGCTGGGTCTTCCATGGCCCGCTCTTTGACAGCGCCCAGCTGATTGCCAGCTGTCTGTTCAGCTGCGCTGGGACAGCTGTCTCCCATTCCCAATCATCTCCCCCATTTAAGCGAGCAGCCGAGAGTTACTCGTCGCTGCGACCTCGCTATGGGAAGACGTTCCTTGTGTTTCCCACGACTGTTAGCTCCTACGACTAGCTTCAGTCCGCCGTTAGCTCGGCGCTTCACCCAAAGTAAGTGTTGCGACTCGGCGTGTATTTTTCCCTCGCCGCCTCTCTAGCCTTTCTCCCTGGGTGGTATGTTACCCTTAGTTCTATGTGTGTTTTAGCCCCACGTGGCTCTTTACTTTTCTGTTCGTTATTTAGTGTAGTGTGTGCTTTGTTAATAAATTACGCTAACTCACTGGTCGCCCTCATATCTCCTTTCCGGGCTCGTGAGAGCCAGAGTTATGACAGTAGGTCGCAGCCATAGTGAGACGGCCGCGACCGTGAGTTGGCTGTAAGGACTCGACGCCTTTTTTTCCCCTTCCTCTGGGTGCGGGCGAGCCAGTATCATGTCTCCCTCCAAGAGACTCATGCGGCACCCAGGCCACGATCTCTCGGAGGCTCTGGACCTTGTGGACGGAACGTTGTTCACCACGGACCTCTACGATGCCCCCAGCGAGATACGCTGGCGCCTGGAGCTCGCCGAGGGTATGCTTAACCGCTTTTCTCGCTACTTCCTTCTCCCCGAGGTTAAGGCGAGGAGGGCAGACATCTCTGTGGCCTGGGAGAGGCTCCGTAGGCTGGAGGAGAACTCCAGCAGGAAGCCGAGGACAGGACGCCATCGCTCCTCGCTTCGGAATCCCGCTCCTGCCGCCGATCCAGTCCAGGAGTTCGCCTCACCCAGGGGTGATCCCCAGGATAGAGTGACGTCAACCGGGTTTCCCCCGGAGAAGATGAGAGTGACAGCGATGCGCATTGTGGATCGAGTGGCAGCCGCTTCTTCCGCCGCCGTTCCCCCCGTAGCCATGAAGAACGTGATTGCGGCGGTCAGGCTGGTCGAGAAGAACCCGGAGCTGAACGATTATCCGGAATACGCTGACCTGTTGGCTTCGCTCATCGCACAGGAGCGGCATTTCCCCGACCTCACGTTCAGAAGACGTCGCTCCCAAATTCCCCACTCATCTCAGCGAGAGTCCCGTCCGGATCCCGCTCCAGGAAACCACACGAATTCCGCCTCCCAGCCTGCTGTTGCTCCCGTGTCTCGCCGAAGAAGTGAATCAGCTGCTCCCGCTCCTGGGCCCGCTCTCCCCGCTGTCCCGTCAGCTTTGGGCCCCCAGCTCTCCTCAGCTGTTTCACCCCCCTCTTCGTCATTCACTCCGGCCGCTGGGAGAAGTGCAAATTCATCTCCAGGTGTTCCAGGTCCCGATCCGGTGCGGGTAGCACCGCCTCATCTGTCCGGGGGGTTCCCCACTTCTATCCGGTTGGGAGAAGAGAGACTCAAGTCCCTTGTAGCGGGTTCCACCGGCCCTCCGGGAATCAGGCAAGTGTCCTTTCATTCTCCTCCCATTATGAGTGAATTGCCTTGTTTGATTCCTGGGGGAGGAGTTCAGGGTTCACAGTCCCCTGAGCTCTCTCCTCCCGCTGCAAAAACTGAATATGAACCTGCGTCCTCTGTGTCTCTTCCCCTTGAGTGTGCCCCGGTGCCAGGTGTACACCGCTGCGCGAGGAGGAGGCGGCCTGCGGCCCTGGAGGGTTTTGCCCCAGCCCCGCAGCCACGTTATGGGCAGAGGAGAAGGTCGAACTGCCTGTTGGAGCCAGCGCCGACGGTTAAGCGTCCCCGGGTCTCCACGGAGGAATGGTTCGGCCCAGCAGAGTCCAGATCTCCTGCCTCCACGCCAGGTGGGCTGTCGACGCGGTCTTCGGCGTTTGGAGGTCGTTTGACTGTGGAAACCATCATGCCGGCTGCGGAGCCATTCGCAGTCGAGTTGGAGCCGGAGGACGGAGTCCTGCACGCTGAGCCCGGAGCATCGAAGTCCTGGATGGCGGTAGAACCCGAGATCAGGCAAGTGCTCTATTTTGTTTTTCTCTTCTCTATTCTGGAGCATTATTGCCTGTCTCTCGGGGGGGGGCGGGCCGGGTGCAGCCGTCTGCTGCGCTCGAGCCTGTTCCGCCGGGCTCTGCCGCTGCCGGTGATCCTGATCCCGGTTCCTTTTGTCCCTCTGAGCCTCTCCCCAGGGCCACCGGGAGTGCTGTCTCGGTCCAGCTGGAGTCCACCGGGAGTGTTTCGCCGGCCCGATCGGGGTCCACCGGGGGTGCTGCGCCGGCCCGATCGGGGTCCACCGGGGGTGCTGCACCGGCCCGATCGGGGTCCACCGGGGGTGCTGCGCCGGTCCGGGTAACAGTTAGTGTGGGAGCTGGAGGATTGTGTTCGCCTGACGTCAGGCTGACTTCGTCCCTTGCCTCCATCATTTCTCCTCCTGCCGCTGTTGGGGTTCCTCTCACCCGGGCCAATTTCCCCCTACCCTTGTTGCCATTAGATGGCAGGCTAACTTTGCCCCTGGCCTCCATCTCTTCTCCCCCTACTACTGTGGGGGTTTTTCTCACCTGGGTCAGTTTCCTCCTGCCTTTTCCCTCAGAGAGGAAGCTGCACCAAGACTTCTCCCTCAGCTCTCCATGGTCTGAGGTCACGGGACGACCGCCTGGGAAGCCATCTGGCTGGTTCGGTGGTCTGGGTCGGCCTCCGGAGAAACTGTGTCTCCTAGCCTGGGACTCGGGTAGGCCACCCGAACTGGTGTTGTGGTTCCTGGCCTGGTGGAGTTCAGGCCGCCCGCCGGACAAGCTGTCATCGCCTGCCTCACTCCACCTGCTGTCATTCCTGACAGACTGACTAACTGTTCATAGCCTTGTGTTTTGTATGCCTCCATTATTTAATTTCATTCAGGACATCAAGGAACTTTCTTTGCTAGAGTCCTTATTGTGATGTCATTTCAACGAAGAATTTTTCCTTAGACAATTTTCTATGTTTTACGGTCCCTGTATGGATCCTTATTTTAATCTGTCCTTTAAGTTGCTTCCGCCTCACATTGCCTGGCCTTATTCAGAATAGTTTGTTCTTCTGCATTTATATCCTCCTCCAGACTGTTTGATTTTCTGTGTTGCGTTAATTCATGTTTGAGGAGTTGATTTTTTTTTTTTTGTATCCTTATACCAGTTAGCGGCCTCAGGCTTTGTTTTTAGGTCTTGTGCCCGGTTTGTCCCTTTATACTTTCTGTTTTTGGCCGGGGTTACATGTGTAGTCTTCTGCAACTTTATGTTTACTGAGTTTTGTAGTCTTTTTGGTCACCGGGACATGAGTTTTGCATTGTCCTCGCCCTGAGTTGTTGTGAACCTTTTTTTTCTCCATGATTATGTCGTTGTTTTTCTGCAGGTTGTTCTCCCCACCTCCTGTGGTCACCTGCACAGACCGTCTGGCCTCTGCAGAGGAGGGGGTGATGGTTTTCTTTTGTGTTTGAAATTATTGTGGTATCTGACCCTATACTGTATCTAGGTTTTTTTTTCCTTCCCTGCCTCCTTTGTCTGGTCCCTCCCTTTCTCCCAGATCTGGCCCCCACCGCCCTCCCTGGTCTTCCCTCGGAGGGGGGGGGGGGGTTAGCCCGCTCCAGGAGGCGCGGCTCGGGGGAGGAGTACTGTCACGCCCTGAACGCTCTTTCTCTGCGTTCAGGTTGTCCAGTGTCGCTCCTGCTCCGGGGTAGTCCGTGCCGGGTCTTCCATGGCCCGCTCTTTGACAGCGCCCAGCTGATTGCCAGCTGTCTGTTCAGCTGCGCTGGGACAGCTGTCTCCCATTCCCAATCATCTCCCCCATTTAAGCGAGCAGCCGAGAGTTACTCGTCGCTGCGACCTCGCTATGGGAAGACGTTCCTTGTGTTTCCCACGACTGTTAGCTCCTACGACTAGCTTCAGTCCGCCGTTACCTCGGCGCTTCACCCAAAGTAAGTGTTGCGACTCGGCGTGTATTTTTCCCTCGCCGCCTCTCTAGCCTTTCTCCCTGGGTGGTATGTTACCCTTAGTTCTATGTGTGTTTTAGCCCCACGTGGCTCTTTACTTTTCTGTTCGTTATTTAGTGTAGTGTGTGCTTTGTTAATAAATTACGCTAACTCACTGGTTGCCCTCGTATCTCCTTTCCGGGCTCGTGAGAGCCAGAGTTATGACAAAGAATAGGAAATATGATGAGGGTTAGCTTGCTCTTGGAGTGTGGAGGGGCAGAGAAATAGCTGTGGGTAAGTGGGATTGTTAATGGTTCCTCAAAATGGGGAATATAAAAAGTTTAAGAGCCACTGGTATAAATGAACAAAAAAAATAATCAGCAGATTACAACGACCACAGTCTCTGAACTTTTACTGCTGACATGGAATTGAAACTATCAGTGCTTCAGTCCGCTCTTTAGAATGAAACCTCAAAGCTTTGAATATTTTTCTGCACAATTAGAAGAAAAGCCTCTGAGCTTAATGAGGCTTCACCTGCCAAACAAGAATAAATGCTACAGCTCCTCAGCAGTATTTATTCTTGTTTAAAAGCAGCCAACATTGTACATTCAATGCTGTTTACAGTCTATTAATGCGGTCTTAAGATAAGATAAGATAAGATAAGATAAGCCTTTATTAGTCCCACAATGGGGAAATTCCAGGATTGCAACAGCACAGGGATAGCAACACTCAGAGCAATAATCAGAAGGCAAGAAAAAAAACAAGAGCAGCTAGTATACATATGTACATATTACTATAACTATAAATATATATATATATATATATATATATATATAGAGAGAGAGAGAGAGAGAGAGAGAGAGACACACACAGTGCGGAGCATTGTGGTTGGTGAATGTGCAGCAGAAAGTCTAAGCTCTCTCTCCCTCCTCGGGTGCGGCGGGCCAGCTGGATGTCTTTGGGCATGATGGTGACCCTCTTGGCGTGGATGGCGCACAGGTTGGTGTCCACGAAGAGACCCACCAGGTAGGCCTCGCTGGCCTCCTGCAGAGCCATGACGGCGGAGCTCTGGAAGCGCAGGTCGGTCTTGAAGTCCTGAGCGATCTCCCTCACCAGGCGCTGGAAGGGCAGCCTACGGATGAGCAGCTCCGTGGATTTCTGGTAGCGACGGATCTCTCTCAGAGCCACGGTACCGGGCCTGTAACAGTGAGGCTTCTTCACTCTGCCGGTGGCCGGAGCGCTTTTTCGAGCAGCCTTGGTGGCTAGCTGCTTCCTGGGGGGCTTTTTCCTCCAGTAGATTTACGGGTGGTCTGCTTGGTTCTTGCCATCGCTGTTTATTATTCTGTCTTATATTTCTTGCACGCCGCCTAAACTCCAGCCCGGCACCCGCGTCGTTTTCGCCACAGTTCCTCGGCATGTCGAGCTTCTCCGTTAGCACCGGGTGGCGGTTGGAGCTAGCTAGCCAGCTCTTCCCTGCTGTATCGTCCCCCGCTGCAAACAGTGGCTCCGTCCGCCTACTCGGGAGACCCTTGGGGCGATCTGTGTCTTAGCAGGTAACATACCTTAAAAACATGTTCTCCATTGGTGCACTGCTCCCTCTGGTTCCCTCACTTTAGCTGTCTCCATGACTAACCACTTGCACATAGAGCGACATCTAGGTTTCAATTAGCGCTCCCTCTGCTGACGGACTCTATAATTGCATTTAAGAATGTGGTTCCAAATACGGCAAACGTGATATAAATAACTGATTTTTAGAAATGGACTGGCGGGCTGCAGTGGATGAGGGGGCGGGCCATATGCAGCCCATGGGCTGCCAGTTGCCCATCCCTGCTTTAGACCTATGCAATCATGACAACTTTGTGGTATTATTTTTTTAAGCATTAAATCTTCAGTATTATCTTTTTCTAGACAAATTTGTCACTTTTTGCTTCCTTGTTTTGCCCATGGAGCGCTGTGGTTACTGATGCCATGATGCCGTGTATTATCCAATCAGTACGGAGTCAATCCAAACCCCGCCTACACTTCTAGAAGCCAGAGCATGAGGAGCTAGAGCGGTGGCTAAACTTTAATTGATAAAAAATTACATCTTTTAACTGAACAACTCCATACTTGGGGATGCACACCCTCCTAACCTCAGCAAAGCACTTATAAAATCTGAGGCCAGTGTGACGAACGGTTCGAGAGATACTGTATGTGAGGAACACACACACACACACACACACACACACACACAAAAACACAAACACAAACACAGATTTCACACATTTATAGATAGATTTGGAAACATCACCTTTTTAAGTTGCATTGACACACAACCTTATACTATGTATATAATGCCAACATTGTAGCATGTAGGGTGCTGTCTGGGAAAGGGACCAATTATATGGAAGGTGATCCAACTCAAAAAACTGCAGTTACATTTCTGGAGAGGTGCACATCAGATCACGTCAGGTCACCTCTGCAGCCCAGCTGAGCTCTGGGAGGGGCAGAGGTTGGTCAGTGGTTCCTTGATATTGCTGTTGTAGTATCATCAGGATTAAACACTGCATGCCGTATTCACCGGGTATTGCTGCTAGCATTAAATATGAGTAGAGCTGCTTTTGGAAAAGTACATCTGTTTGGCACAAACAAGGAAAGCAGATATTTGTTCTGCTTGCCAAGCAGCTGAACAGGACAAAAAAAAAAAGAGACAAAATAAACACAAGGATAAGACAGGGGATATATACAAAACCAAACTAAAGTCAAGACAGGGAAGACACAAGGGATACCTAACCTAAACTAAGAAACTAGACAGAATAAAACATTGTAGCAATCATAAAACCAAAACAATCACTAACACAAGGGATACACACCAAAACCCAAGAAACTAGAGAGAATGAAATATTAATAATAAGAAGAAGAAGATAAGATAAGATAAGCCTTTATTAGTCCCACAGTGGGAAAATTCCAGGATTGCAACAGCACAGGGATAGTAACACTCAGAGTAATAATTCCGGAGATAAGATAATAAAAGCAGTGAATATACATATATACACAGAAATATACACAGTGCGGGGAATTGTAGGTAGATGGAATAAACAGCATAATGGTCTATTCAGTTACCCCGCATAGTATGAATATGTACCCATACAGTATATTTCATATTTGAATCAGCCTAGTTGTCACCCTCTGTAATGATTGATGTTGTCCTAATTGTATAATGGAGGGGACCATTATTGTGCAAGTTTGTTACATGTTGTGCATTCAATACGACCTCTACAAGCCGTAGGTAGGAAGGACCTCCAAAACCTCTCGGTCGTGCAACTAGGATGGTACAGCCTATGAGCTCCTCAGTGCGTTCAGCGTGTCCTGCATGGGGTGGGACTCGGACTCCAGCAGAGATGACAGCTTAGACACCATCCTTCTCTCTCCTATCTCCTCCACTGGGTTGAGGCGCCGCCCCAGGACAGATCTAGCTTGCTTGATCAGTCTATTCAGTCTCTTCCTGTCAGCTGCTGTGACACCATTGCCCCAGTAGACCACTCCAAGTGTGATGATGCAACCACTGAATCATAAAAGGTCTTCAGGAGCGCCCCTTGTACACCAAAAGACCTGAACCTCCTCAGGAGGAACAGCTTGTGCTGTCCCTTCTTGTAGAGCGCGTCGGTATTGCGTGACCAGTCCAGTTTATTGTTCAAATGAACACCCAGGTACTTGTAGGATGTCACCATCTCAATGTCTGTTCCCTGGATGTTTACTGGTGCCGTGAGGGGTTGTCCTCACCTGTGGCAGTCCACCACCAGTTCCTTAGTTTTCCTCGTATTGATCTGGAGGTAGTTCCAATGGCACCAGTCCACGAAGTCCTGGATAAGCCCTCTGTACTCCACATCATCTCCATCGGAGATGAGGCCAATGATCGCAGAGTCGTCAGAAAACTTCTGTAGATGGCAGTGTGGTGTGTTGTGTGAAAAGTCTGCAGTATAAAGGGTGAACAGGAAGGGAGCCAGAACTGTTCCCTGGGGAGCCCCCGTATTGCAAATGATAGTGTTGGACATACAATCCTGGGTTCTCACAAATTGTGGCCGGTTTGTGAGGTAGTCCAGGAGCCACAATGACAGGTGCTGGTCCACCCCTGCGCACCATAGCTTGTCCTTCAGGACCACCGGTTAGATGGTGTTGAAAGCACTGGAGAAATCAAAGAACATGATCCTCACAGTGCTCCCAGGCTTCTCCAGGTGGGACAGGGAACGGTGTAGGAGGAAGATCATTGCATCCTCCACCCCAATGCCATGCTGGTAGGTGAAATGGAATGGATCCATCGCTGGTCCCACCAGGGGCGGAGGTGGGCAAGGAGCAGCCTCTCCAGGGTCTTCATCAGGTGTGATGTGAAGGCCACTGGTCTGTAGCTGTTCAAGTCTCTGGGGTGGGAGGTCTTTGGTACCGGTACCACACAGGATGATTTCCACAGCTGTGGTACCCTCCCCAGCTCAGGCTCAGGTTGAAGATGTGCTCCACTATCCCACACAGTTGGTCTGCGCAGGACTTGAGGAGCTTTGAGCTGATGCAGTCCAGACCTGAGGCCTTCCTTGCCTTGATCTTCCTCAGCTCTGCCCTCAACTCGGCCTTTGAGAGGGTCAGGTTGGGGCAGGAGGGCTGTGTGCTGGGAGTAGGGGGTGTTGGTGGGGGAGGGTGGACAACAGGACTACATGATGGTAGAGGCAGCAGTGGTTGGTCAAACCTGTTAAAAAACAGGTTCAGGTTGTTCACCCACTCCCTGCCCCCGTGGCCTGGGAGGAGGTATTCTGGAGCCCAGCAATGGTTTTGAGGATTCTCCAGACCTTGCTGATGTCACTTTGTTGCAGCTTGTCCTCCATCTTCTTCCTGTAGCTGTCCTTACCCTCTCTGATCTTCCTCCTTAGCTCCCTCTGTACGGACTTCAGCTCCTCCCTGTTTCCCGACCTGAAGATCCTTTACTTTTCTTTCAGTAGGGACCTGATCTCATGGTTGATCTAGGATTTGTTGTTTGAGCAACACCGTATGGTCTTGGTGGGTATGGTGTCGTCTACACAGAAGTTGATGTAGTCTGTGATGGTGTGTGTGAGGCTGTCAATATCCTCACCATGTGGATCACAGAGCTGCTCCCATGCAGTGATTTCAAGACAGTCCTTTAGAGCATCCATTGCCTCCTCAGACCATACATTCACTGTGTGGGTAGCCAGAGGTTGTCTGTGTACCAGGGGTTTGTACACACGCAGGAGGTGAACCAAGTTGTGATCCGATCTCCCAAGCGGGGGAAGTGGCAATGAGGTATATGCCTCCTTAGCGTTTGCATAAAATAAGTCCAGTGTTTTTTTGTCTCTGGTGTGGCACGTGACATACTGGGTGAACGTGGGCAGAATGGAGAACAGTGAAGTATGGTTAAAGTCACCCAAGATGAGGAGGAGAGCATTTGGGTGTTGTGTCAGCAACCTGCTAGTGACTGAGTGGATGGAGTCATGTGCTACCCCAGTGTTCGCAGATGGATTTGCATAAATAACAATGCAGATCACGTGTGAGTATTCTCTAGGGAGGTAAACAGGTCACATGCTAACAGCTAGCAACTCAATGGCTTTGCTGCAGTGTTGCTCTTTAACCGTGATGATAATAATAATAATAATAATAATAATAATAATAATAATGTCTGTGTGGGTTTACTCTGGGATTTCTCCGGTTTCCTCCCACATGCCAAAAATATGCAAGTTAGGTTAATTGGCATCAAAACTGGGGATTCTAAATTGTCCTTTGGTATGAATGTGAGAGTGAATGGTTGTCTGTCTCTCTGTGTTGGCCCTGTGATGTACTGGCAATCTGTCCAAGGTGTACCCTGCCTCTCGCCCAAAGATACTGGGATAGGGTCCAGCCCCAACGCGACCCAAAAAGGATTAAGCGGAAGAAGATGGATGGATGGATGGATGGATGAATAATAATAATAATAATAATAATAATAAATCCAAGATAATAACACAAAGGGTGGGGCATGCACACTAACCATGTCCCCATAACAATTTCCCTAACTTTAACTACCAAAACAATGTGCATTCAACACCTAAAGGAAATTATTCACAGTAATGTGAGCAAGGAGTTGAGGGTAAACACAAAAGGCAGTGAAAAAAGGCAAAATGGGGATGCAAACATGGGACTTCTGCATGGTGGGGGGGTGGGGGTACGTTTAATCTTCCTCCTGCATCCATGTAAGGATTTAAATGACTTTCACACTGTCAACCGCCATAAAATGCGGCGAGGTTCTTGGAAGCGGGACGTATGGTCATATTCAGAGGTTGGGATCTTAAAACGAACTTTTAGTCGGAGGACTTGTTTTGTTGGACTTCAATAGGGGACAATGGGTGGTTTCTATGTGCTATGTGAAACCTGTTTCAGAACTTGGAAAAAAAATGTTTCAAGTTGTTGTAACATCTCAGGTTGTTCTGATGCAGTCAAGTGAGACAAAGTATAGTTTGTAGAGTAGGTATGCCCGAGGCAAACCATGCAATAAGCCTCTTGACTTTGTACTTAATGTGAGCTCTTTTCCCCACTGTGTTTAACTTGTATGAATTTCAATTTTTGACACATTTTCAAATGTTCAGACAAACACAGGTTAAAGGGTATATCTATCTTTGCATTCTCTGCAGCTTCTCTCCGTGTTGTCCTGTTCTGACCTCAGTCTGATTCTCTGTTACCTTGGGGAAACGATAACCCGAATACCTCTCCATTTACTCTCATATTACCTCTATGACCCTGTTCATCAGCTCACATCTTTACTTCTATGACATCAGTAGACAGACAGTATCTGCCAATGAAGGCAAAAACTCAATCTACAGTAATTTTTGTATTATTTTTAAAGACAGAACCAACACTAATCCAGGTGGAAAAAAAAAAACCTCCTCCTGACTATTTGACTATTAACAATAGGCGGTGGGCCGGCAGCCCTCTGGTGACATCTGATATCCTCAATCGCCTTCCTGCTGTTGATGGTCTGGTGAGCTTCCACTCATTGTCTAGCACAGACACAGATACAGACACTTGAAGAAGAGACAGTCACATACGAGCCGGTTCAACCAAACATCTGCTGTTTTTAACAACCCCTGCTGGTGGTGAGTGTGAACATGGCAGAACAACTGAAACGAAGCCCAATCATCTAACAGTTTCGCTCAAAAATAAAACTCATTATATGATAAATCAAAGGGAAATATAACAAAATAAAAAAAATTGATATAAAAATAAGCCTTATTACAACCATCCACTCCACTTACAACATATCAAATGGTATTTGCAGCCAATAATGGGTCTTGTTTCCAGAATAAACACTCGCTGTGAGTTGACGGCCAAGTGTGTGTTATGAAAACAGAGGCTAAAAGGTGACGTGAGAAGAAATTATGTGCCCTTCTCAGAGTAGACAGAGCACAGGAGGGGCAGAGAAAGCAAACAGTCACACAGGGAGTTGGCATGCAACTCTCCTGGGCCACTAAGCCAATTACCAGAGCTGCATTGATTGAAGGAGCACTTTAAGGCCTCATCTACACAAGTAGTCCCTTAATACACTGGTCAGACGATGGGAGCGTCTCGACCACAAACTATGGATAGATGGCCATTTGCATCCATTATGGTGTCAGTGGGACAGAGCAAATACTATGACAGCATATTCTCTTCTGTAAGGTTTTCAGAAATAGTTTAAACCTGATTTGATCAACTTTTCTGCCTTCGTGCTTATAAACTGACACAGACTGACAGGTATACTGGACTTGTTTCTTCAGCTCTAAACCAGGAGACTAAGGTGATTCTTACATCCTGAGTGCTATGGCTGTATTCAATCAGCAAGTCAGCATTCCCATTAAAGGGAATGCTGGCCCATAATGATTTATGAAGGAGAACGGGGAGGGAAAATCAATATAGAGGAGGCCCTCAGATTAATGATTAAGCAAATAACGGTCCCTGCCAGGACCCTATCGGGGACAGAATTGCTGCAAAGAGCGTGATACTTTCACGTAGATTAAAAAAAAAAAACTTACTGTGAGGTTAGTGGGGATTCACACTTCACAGATGCAAAATGATGCGCCTCTTCTTTGAAGATTTTCTTCATAGAGAAGCTGTGTTACATTTTTTTTACTAACAAAAACAATAATAGCAATAGACTGGGAATCAATTTGCCAAATGGTGTAATGGAGTTCCATATAAATGCACAATACTACTGGTACCCAACACAACAGGCCATTCTTCTGGCTCGCACCACAACATTTCTCACAGCTGAGTCCAGTAGCTATTCTCCTGTTTGTTTTCCAGGCTCCCAACCTATTTCTACACCTTTCGATATGGAAAGATAAAATGAAGACTGAAGGGGGGCTGAACATGAACAGTGATCTGGCACACAGAATCTGAAATCTTGTAAAATGGCACAGACCCCCCACCCCCCATTTGAAACTGCTGTTTAACTGAGAAAAAAAAGAGATAAAAAGGAGTTTCATTTAAAAGAAAAGGATGGACAACATGGAGCCACAGAAGCCAGCAGCAGGGCCAAATGCCCTCTATTGCAGCGTGTCAACTGATCCAATTTAAATTCAGCCTCTAAACTAACATCTAAGGCAGCGTCAAACATCTCAGACAGACAAACACGCATGTGCGTCCATGTACAGATCCGCCACCATCAAAGAGGCACAGCACATCACATCACCGCTCATCAATATCTCACCCCAAATCCGCAATGCAATGATTCCCACAGCCACAAAAAAACAAAAACGTCCACCTGTCTATAGTTCCGCCTCTTTGTATCCATCTATTCTCCCCACCCACTTCCCTCCCAGTGTAATCACAGAAGACAGGACATCACTCCCAGGAAAAGAAGTAAATATCACAGAATTACCTCTATTCCTCTGCTGCTGCTGCTGCTCCTGTCTCAATATCCTCTACAAGTTATTCCACAGAAAAATCCCACAAAATTAATCTACGTTGGCAAAACCTGCCTCTCTGCAAGCCGTCAACGGATCATTCAGCTGTCTGCTCGCTTTCAGTACGCAAGCTCATTCAGGCAGGTGGCTAGTAGGCAGCTGCTGTTTTTTCTTCAAAGCTCCACAAGCAGAGCAAATTAGAGGTCCGGCCCAGCTTAGAGGCTAAGCCAATGTGAGCTCTTGACACTCCAGTTCCTGTCTGAGGCCAATGGCTGCATCCCGACAGCCCCTCGCTTGGTCCTGCCCACTGGCTCCCTCCCTCTTTCTCTCATTCTCTCTTCCTTTCCTCTGTCTTTTGCTTCCCCCTTTTTCCAGCTATCTTAGTCATAAATATAGACCCCTGGTATTCTAAGGGTTCCCACCCTGGGGTGCCTGAAACGTTCAGGTTTCTGTGGGAAATTTTGTAATTTCACTTTTTAATTGGTCCAAAAAAACTGCAAATAATTTACCGTTGTTGTGCATGGGTGCTTACAGAACACATGCACAACAACAGGAAATTGTTTGCAGCTTCTATTTGGGTTTTCATGGCCACATCCACGAACTGCACCACAATCCCATGTTTGAAAAGTATATTTGATGTGACTACAAGAAAAGTAAATGCACTAATAGTTCTATTGGATGAAAAGCATGTCCATGCGTGTACAACAGACACGTGTAGCCAGCAGATTAGCCTAGTTTTGCTCACTGACTGGACAGAAGAGAGCTTATTGTAAAGACAAAGGACAATGCTAATCTGTATGTTTAAACTGTACAGAAATCAACTTTTTCTTACAGTTTACTAGTGATTTCTGTCATAAACCTTCTCATGTGCTTTTATGCAGCGCATGGAGGATGAGAAGGAAGATTGGGATTTACGCGCAGGATTTCACCACAACACATTTATTAATGAAAACGACAAACAGTCCCAAGGTGAAGATATACAAAAAACACAAAACACACTTACAGTTGGCGTTCGGAGGCCGGCATCGCCCCACGAACGTATGGAGAGAAATATGTTAACCACGATTGCGCCCCAGAGCCGACATCGCTACAAGGGCGCATGAGAACCACGGCAACATGGAGTGGCTAACACGTCGTGAATTTCTGACAGCAAATGGTTCTACTGACAGTTCACTGATGATGTACAGACAATAGACAATACAGTTAATGTCTTTAGCTCGGGAGAACTGGGAGTCCTCTAGGAGGTTCGACTGTCTAAGGAGGACAAAACTGGGCAACAGCCTAAGCGTAGCAGTTGTGCCGCATGGGGAAACGCTACCAGACAAGTGTAGCAGCACAACTGCACAGAGAAATGCAAACAGTTTACTCACAAAGCAGGAACAGTCCTAGAGGTCCAATACTCCAGCGAGCACACACAATCCCTTGTTGACACTGACTGTCACACGGCGATTAACGACCGTGTGATTGCATACAATGGTCCAGCAGTGTTTGACTGGCACGAGCCGCCTAAATACAAACACTGCTGGCATCACAAATTGGACACACCTGGGCAAGGCGCGGAAAGACAATTACCAGGGCAAATCAGCTGGCTGTCAAGGAGAGAGGGGGCGTGGTCGGACCGGCAAATGTTAGACAATGCCCACATGAAAGTGGGTCAAAAAGGCTGCGTAACAACCGCCAGCCAGAGCGGCAGCTACAGGCATGGAAAAGAAAAAGAACACAGACATAAAAACAACAAGAACTCAAAAGATAACAATACATAATAAACTTGATGCCTGAGACACAGAGAACGGTCAGAACCAAGCCTACAGGAAAACACCGGCTCGGTTTGTGACAGATTTCCCTGTATTTTCATATAAAAATTCCATGCAAGTTCACAGATTTCCAAGCAACATTATCATCCTGATTTAAAAATATTTATTATATTTAATAATAGGATGTAAAATACTTTAGGAGCGTTCAGAACAAACACGAAAGCGCAAATTTTTCGTGCAGTGTGAATATGTGTTAACTCAATGTAAAGATGCGAATTGATGAAAATTTGCATCTGAGTGAGTCGCTTCATAACTTCTGCAGCTGCTTTCTACCTATGTGAAAATCCCCCAAAATGCTGTCATGTTTAAGTTTACAAAGTTATCTGATTTCCACCTGGGGAAATGTCACTGCCTCCTCCAAAACTGCACCCGGATGATGGCTGTTTACACTGTTAGCATGCTAGCCCTTGTTAGCACATCCGTAGCAGGAGTATGTGGGTGGATATAAGCAACAGACACTCCGTTTCAGCTCCAGCGCTCCCTGTCATTCTGCCTGTAGGTGAGTGGCATTTTCATTTTTAAACTAGTTTACTCGCCAGTGATGGCAGAATTACTAGCTATCGTTACCAAATCCCCCACATGGGAATGTGTGATTTTGTGTGTTTTCCTTATTTTTTACATTTAACTTTACATGTATTTCCATCACACGAAAAATTTGCTTCGCGTTTGGTGTGAATCCACCTTTAGACCCATTTGCACTGCAGGAATTAGGAACCAATTTTACAGGAACTCTACCTGTGGTGCGTGTTTCCACCACAAGAACTTTTCTGGTAAAGAGAACATTTTCAGGAACTTGTAGGAGGCCAAAACAAGTCCATGCTTGGGGAAGGTACTTCATTACTATTCAACAAAACTCAGCATCATGGCATAAACAAAACAGTAGTATTAGTAATAGTAGTATAGTAATAAAAAAGATCTAATGCTTAAACAAAATGTCACGCTGCTGTGATTCTGAAGAGCAACAGTCAGATCTATGACACAGCATATTCAAACTGCATGGCTATGAACCACAAGCGTCAGGAGGCACAACCATTACAGCAGATGGGCACAAATACCGGACTGACAGCTTGTACTCTCTGTAGCTGGGGTGAGGATCTACACCACCGGTTGGTAGTGGACATGGGCCCCCGCTGGTGCTCATGCAGCTATGCTGTATAATCGATTTGTTCCTCACTGCAATCATTAAACAACAACGGTGGTAATTTGGTCCCATAGACTCCACTCTAGACTCATTTCTGTATGATTTCATTACAGTTTCAACAGGGCAGCTTGTTTGACAGCTACTACCATGACAGAACATGCCACAGTGAATGACTACATCATGAGCGAAACTTCTGGAGATGAGTGGTCCTATCTCCACAACGGACACACCAATGAGTGTGAGAACCAGATACAGGAATGACCCTTACCAAAGTTATTAAATTCGTTTCTAAGACTGCCTTCTATCATTTGCGTAACGTTGCCAAGATTAGGAGCATCTTGTCTGATGCTGAGAAACTGATCCACACTTTTGTTAGCTCCAGATTAGATTATTGTAACTCTTTATTATCAGGTTGTCCTAAAACATCTTTAAAAAGTCTTCAGTTGATCCAAAATGCTGCAGCAAGGGTTTTAAAGGCTACTAGAAAGACAGATCATATCTCTCCGGTTCTGGCCTCCCTTCATTGGCTTCCCATAGAGTTTAGAATTAAGTTTAAAATCCTTCTTCTTACTTACAAAGCTCTAAACAATCAGGCCCCTTTTTATTTAAAAGATCTGATACTACCCTATTATCCTAACAGAGCACTACGCTCCCAAAATGCTGGATTACTTGTAATACCTAGAATCTCCAAAAGTACAATGGGAGGCAGAGCCTTCAGTTATCAAGCTCCTCTCTTGTGGAACCAGCTGCCAATCTGGATTCGGGAGTCAGACTCGATCTCTGTTTTTAAGAATAGGGTTAAAACCTTCCTTTTTGATACAGCCTACAATTAGGGAGGGATCATGTGTCTCTAAACCCTCCCTTAGTTATGCTGCTAATAGGTTTAGACAGCCGGGGGACCTCTAATAATGCACTGGGCTTCACTCCTTTCTTCACTCTCAATGAAATATTTTGTTTTTGCTGGTCATTAACATCTGTTTGTTCTCTCCTATAGATTGAGTCCCCATCGTGCTGTTTGCTCTCTACATGTCTGTTCTTTTCTTCTTCTCTATCCCCTCACCCTCCAGCCAGTCGCAGCAGATGACTGCCCCTCCCTGAGCCTGGTCCTGCTGGAGGTTTCTTCCTGTTAAAAGGGAGTTTTTCCTCTCCACCATCGCCAAGCGCTTGCTCACAGGAGATCACCTGATTGCTGGGGTCTTTCTGCAACTGTGGGGGTTTCCCCTACAGTTGAAAGTGCTATGAGATGACTGTTGTTGTAAAATGGCGCTATATAAATACAGTTGAATTGAACTGAATTTTATTGAATTAATATTGATTCCTAGTTCCTGCAGTGGAAACAGTGCTCATCCTTTATAGAGGTCTCATTCACCAATCAGCAGTATAATACAATCAAGAATGGAGAAAATCCAAACTGCACCAATGCTTTGTCTACATTTCAAATACTACAGATAAATGACTCATGAGAGGAAAAAAATGTTCTGACATATTTAACATAAAATTCATTGAAGAAGCAACTATCCAACTTTAGATTATTTGAGGACTCTCACACTTGTGGCTTTAGGCTAATATGTTGGCTAGTGGGCAACCACAGATCCACATTTAAATGATCACAAGACACTCCCACACAAATGAGTTCTCCTGATAACAGAGAACCTTTGTTCAGCCCACAAATTAACACAGCCTTTCTCCTCAAGTCAAAAACACAACAAACACCAAAGAAATAGTAAGATAGCTACAGCATACGCGTCATTGTTCATCATATTATTGTGAGGAACAAAAGTGGGATGGACCCAAATGCAGGAGATGGGCAGGTGAACTTAGCTTATTTAAACAAAGGAAAATAAAACACAAAACAAAACCACAACATGAGGGCTGAAAAAATACTAAATACTGGAAAACACAAAACAAAAACTGCACAAGACAGGAAATAAAAAAGATGTAACTAAAATGGAACACTGTACATTGATTTCAGTTCAGCATTCAACACCATTATTCCCCAGAGACTGATAGAGAAATTACTCCTTCTCGGTCTGAACACCGCCACATGTCTCTGGATCCTGGATTTCCTGACTGAGAGACCTCAGTCTGTCCGGGTTGGAAACAACATCTCCAACTCTGTCACGCTGAGTACCGGAACCCCTCAAGGCTGTGTACTCAGTCCACTGTTGTTTACACTTCTAACACATGACTGTGTATCCAAACACGAGGGGAACCAGATTATTAAGTTTGCAGATGACACCACGGTGGTGGGACTTATTCAGAGGGATGAGGAATCAATGTACAGGGAAGAAGTGAGAGACCTGGAGGGCTGGTGCAGGGAGAACAATCTGGTGCTCAACGTGGACAAAACAAAGGAGATGATTATCGACTTCCGGCGGTCACAGCCTGAGCACGTCCCCCTCAGCATCAGCGGCCGTTTAGTGGAGAGAGTAGAGAACATCAAGTTCCTCGGAGTGCAGATCTCACAGGACCTGACCTGGAGCAAGAATTCCTTGGAGATCAGGAAGCGAGCTCAGCAGAGACTACACTTCTTGAGGAAACTCAAACAGGCCTCTCTCCCCATCTGCATCCTCAGGACCTTCTACAGAGGTGTGGTGGAGAGTGTTCTGACGTACTGCATTGCTACATGGTACTCCAGCTGCAGTATGTCAGACAAAAAAGCCCTGCAGAGGATAGTCAAGGGGGCGGAGAGGGTAATTGGAGTCTCCCTCCCCTCTGTCCAAGAACTTTTTCAGAACCGTTGTAGGAGCAGGGCACTGAACATTGTCAAGGACCGTTCTCACCCTCTGCATAAACACTTTGAACTTCTTCCATCTGGTAAACGATTCCGGAGCATCAGAGGCAGAACCACCAGACTGATCAACAGCTTCCTCCCACAAGCTGTCAGGATGCTGAACAGCTGACCCAGAATCTCACATACACACTACTGCACCTATGGACATTTTGTATATTATAGTTAGTTATTCTTTTTCCCCAAGTATGTCTCAGGGATGTGTGAATGGATGGGGGGGTGGGAGCTATGTGGGAGTGTGTCTTAATCATGCTGCTTCTTATATGGATGCCGAGAGAAACGCAATTTCATCTTGCCTGCACTACAGTTGTATGTACAGCAATATGACAATAAAGTTTGATTTGATTTGATTTGATTTGAAAACAGACAAGGCAAGGCAAGCTTATTTGTATAGCACATTTCCTGTACAAGACAATTCAAAGTGCTTTACATAGAAACATTAAAGCATTACAGGAAGTTGCAAAAGGAATACATAAGAATTTAAAAGCAAACTAAAAAGTAAATTAAAGAGAAACAAAAATAAGCTAAAATAGAATAAGACAAAAAATGTGCAAGAAATAAAAGTTACAGTACATTGTGGGAAATTAACAACTGTTCTACTGAATGGCTGTGACAAATAAAGTTTTTAACCTGGATTTAAAGCAGCTAAGAGTTTCAGCAGCCCTGATGCTTTCTGGGAGTTTGTTCCATATGTGAAGGGCATAAAGACTAAATGCTGCCTCACCATGTTTGGGTCTAACTCTGGGCACAGATAGTAGGCCTGACCCTGATGATCTGAGGGCTCTGGGTGGTTCATAATGGATCAGCAGATCTGAAACGTATTTTGGCCCTAAACCATTCAGAGCTTTATAAACCAACAGCAGTATTTTGAAATCTTTTCTTTGACAGACAGGAAGCCAATGTAAAGAGCTGAGAACTGGAGTTATATGATCCACTTTCTTGGTCTCAGTGAGGACTCGAGCTGCAGCGTTCTGAACCAACTGCAGCTGTCTGATGGACTTTTTAGGGAGACCTGTAAGGACAGCGTTGCAGTAGTCCAGTTTACTGAAGATAAATGCATGGACAAGTTTTTCTAGATCCTGCTGAGACATCAGACCTTTAATCCTCGCTATGTTCTTTAAGTTATAATAGACTGACTTCACTACTGTCTTAATGTGCCTGTTAAAATTCAGGTCTGAGTCCAGAACCACATCCCGATTTGTGGCTTGGCTGTTGGTTTTTAGCATCATTGACTGAAGCTGAGTACTGACTTTGAGTCTTTCTTCTTTGGCTCCAAAAGATATTATTTTGGTTTTGTCTTCGTTTAACTGAAGAAAATTCTGGCACACCCACGCTTTAATTTGACCAATGCATTTGATCAGGGTTTTAATTGGACCATAGTCTCCTGGTGAGACGGTTATGTAGATTTGTGTATCATCTGCACAGTTATGGTAATATATTTTGTTGTTTTCTATGATTGACCTTGAAGACAACCCAACAAGGAGCACACAGACTGAGTGGAACTAAATACACTGGAGGTTATAAGGAGAGTGGAAACCGCTGGGGCTGAGACGCAGAAGGCACTGATCAAAGTAAAGATGCTAACACATGCAAACAGACACGGAGCCACAGAAACCTAAACCAAGTGAAATCAGAACCAAATACAAAAACACAAGTAAGGGGAAACATAGATCCAAGCAAAGCCTAACAAGAACAAAACATCAACTACAGAACATGATGATACAGTTATACTAAAACATAACCACAACTAAAAGGGAGCAATGCCCAGAGATTAAATCAGAACACACTAATGTACAGAGTATAAAACCCAAACACAATGCCACAAAATAAAGCTAAAAATCAACAAGAAACAATAAAGCCCAACTGAATTATGAATAATTATAAAACAACTATGAAGGAACATCAGCCCCGCTTATATTAGGAGAGATCTACTAAAAATCACTGCAACACAACTACAGTTGATCGAACCAATAGTAGCTTATTAATAACAGACTGACAGCTTTAGCTTGACCTGAATAACTCATCAAAAGATTGCTGCCTTGCCCAAGTTTACCAAGATAAATCCTGCTAACATATTCATGATGACAGTTGGTCGTCGCCAGCCTCCACTAAGGGTGTCATGTGCTCAACACTGCAGGTGCACCCGTAGTGAGGTTGTGCTGTCGTACTGGTGTCGTCTGGATTGTGCACAGTTAGAGGAGGACCTAGCGTAGACTGTCAATACGAAAACATCAGAAACCACAGCCTCCAGGGCCACCCACCTGCCAATCACACAGATGACAAAACAAGAAGCAAGATTTGCAGTTTTTGCGCCCGGTGTGTGACACAAGATTAATTCTGTCAGTAGGAAATTATGGTAGTGTGTATCTGTGAAATATGCTAAATGTGGCACAGACACACACACACACACGGGCTGCACCTGTCTCTGTACATCATTCATCACTGAACAAAACCCCACATTTGCCCCGTTTCCTCAGCGAGCTTAGAAGCCGTGGTTTTTTTTTTTTTTTTTTCTTCCTTCTTTTTTTCAGGAGAGAATCCGTGTTGAAGCAGCAGCGGTTTGGTCACATGAGCAAAATATGAACTCTGTGTATGTGAAAAGCAGGCAAACAGAAGCTGGGGCCCACTCATCCGTTACAAGAATGAATGGCCATCATTAGCATGAGGCTCCCAGCAGCACCCTGCAATGCAGCGACACACACAATGGCGAGTGCCACGCTTCCCCCTGCCGTTCCCCCAGAGAAGCCCTTTTGTTCGAGCAGCATCTGGACCTGACCTCCATGCATTCAAGGCTGATGACCCCCCCCTTCTCTCTTCCCTCTCAGCTCCTTATATCTTCTCTTCTTCTCTGCTGTCCTAGCCTCCTCTTAAAAAAACAGCTCTGCAAACCCCCCCCCCCCCCAAATTCCTCCTTCATCTTCTCTCCTCTCCTTATACCCTGTCCGTTTTCCTACACACAGATACCCCTCCCTTTGCTAGCCAGGGAGAGCAGCCATCTCTTGCTTCTTGAAAAAGGAGGTCTGTGTATTAGTGGGCCTTATACAAAGCCTGCAGGGTGAATTAGAAAACCAAAGAGGAAAAAGCACTAGGGCTACTGGCCATCTGTCCCTCTGGGTTGGACGTGCCTGCTACGAGTGTGCCTGCCCCCCCTCTTTCCCTCAACATAATTCCCACCCCTACCCCCACCTTCCCTTGATTCCCTTAGCCTATATACACAGCATCAACTACATACACACGCACGCACACACACTCTGCCATGCATACATCACAGGCTTTGGATGGCGGATGGTGATGCGAGTGTGTGTGTGTGGGGGGGGGGGGAGAAGAAGGAGAAAACAAGGAGAGAATACGGAGCTGCCACTTGCCTTGGATGCAGAGCGAGCCCGGAGCCAACAAATCAACCCGTAATCCCTTTCTTTGTGTGAGCGGCAAACAGAGAAATTTTGTCTCCCACAATGACTTCCCCGAGATCGGCAGTGGAGTGGAAAACAAGGAAGCCAGGGAGTGAGAGACGGCGAAGAGGGGAGGGCGAAAGAGAGAGAGATGAGAGAGGAGATGGAGGCAGGAAGACAGTGGGAACAGCTAGAGTGTGACAGAGAGAGAGAGAGAGACTGAGGAAGGCAGCAGCCGCGGCCGAGCCACAGGAACGCTGACACTCACAGGAGCGTTTGATGTGAAGAGAGGAGAACGGCGACGGGCGGGGGGGGGGGGGGGATAGATCAGGTGGGGGGGGGGAGTGGTTCGCTCTGTGGCTCAAATGTTGGGATAACGCCGAGATAACCCTCATCCGCAAGCAGCAGCTGTAGACGGGAGCGGGAAATGAATCCCACGAGAGAGCGACTTCTCTATCGCTTGTGACATTTGCTGCATATGATAACAATGGCCATCTGTAGCAGCGGGGCTGTGTGTGTGTGTATGTGTGTGTGGGGGGGGGGGTCACGAGGGACGGAGGGGGTAATCTTCCTATGAACACACATTCAAATGCACACATGCCCAGAAGAGAGAGAGGTGGGGGGGGGGGGGCACCTTGTGTAGCGGTGGAGGGAAGGGCACCTGTTCGAGTCAAGCATGGGGGAGAGGGAGTAACACATGTACTCTGGATGGAAGTGTGTGTGTGTGTGGGGGGGGGGGGTGTGAGGGACACGAGACACAAAGGCAACACAGGGCTGAGAAGTGTGTCCATGTGGCTGCCTTTGTCATCCTGCGTTGTCATGCTTGGAGAACATTTGCATGTGTGTGCGCGTGTTTACTAGGAGGCGGTAGCCATAGCAGGTCACCGGAGAGGGAGGGACAGACAGACGGCAAGCAAGAGAAACCCTTCACAGTGAGTACCGGCCCGCAGTGTGTTGTGACCTTTTTTGGGTTTTTTTCCACGATCAGAACACATGCAAATTACGAATAAAATTAACACAAAACCTCTGTATCGCCTGTCCCACAACCCCCTTATGTTTGATCAATCTCTTGTTACAATTTAACATTTGTTTAGCCATATGACAGGTAAGTGAAAATGTATAGAGGCGGAGTAGCTGGGAAAAACAGTGTGCCATTGCCAGAAATTTTGGAGTATCTGAGTCAGCGTGAGCCTTTGAAGAACACATCAAAAAGAATAAAAAACAAATGCCAGGCCTGCTCATTTCAGATATAGGAACAATTTCCAGAATAAAACTGTTGCAATCATGTTCTGACCTGAAAAGAATAATTCAGGCTTTAATCATCTAATCATGGAGACTCCATTATGTCTGGCATGAGCACACAGCTAGCCAGTTAGCACACACCTTCACATTACCCATAGCTTTCATTTTACCAAAGTTTTAGTAAATATGTTGACAGTAAACGTCTAAGGCGGTATTCAGCACGTCGAGTCGTTCCCAAACTTCTGGGCTCCCACAGTGTTCGGTGTTTTCCGGTTTCCTCTGCATCACGCTGTGAACTTTGAAAGAGCCCAACATGTTCATCACATAATCAGACAGGAATCCATTTTCAATACATCAGAACATCATAATCCCAGAGAGAGCACCAGGGAAGGCTCAGAGAGACGGATTTACGAGTCACATGGCAAAGCACAAGAGAAGGACACCCAGAGACTGAGAGAAATTATAGAATAAAACAAAAGAATAAGACAGAGACAGAGATCCATTAGCCTAGAGAGAACATTTCATTATGATTTTATTAGGCAACACCGCAATGCAAACACATGCAAACCGACACACGGCAGAGAAATGGGAGGGAGCGGCATTCGGTGGGATGGTGATCCCTTTTGTTTGATTGTAAACTGAAGTTTGTTTATAGAGCCGATAATCAAATCGACGTCACAAAACATCATGATCAGCACGAGCCACACCCCAAACTCCATGCGTTGCAACGCAGAAACACGTCAAGCCCCGGGCCTTGTGACAATCACTATTTGAAGCTCTTGCATGAAACGAGTACAGTATGAAAATGAAGTGATAAAAACTGGACTGTGTCACCCAGATCCAACTGTTTTGTGACGTAACCAAGCCCAGCTGTTGAGCCTGGCAAGGGGCTGGGGGTTTGGCTCAAGCTATTCTTTTTTTCCCCCCACAGTTATTCAAGACAGCTGCAAAAACTGTTCTCTGCCGTGGTCAACATGAGTGGCTTTAATGGGCAGTGATAACAGAGAATTTAGGGCTGCTTTTCCTTTTTGCTTATTAGAAGTAGCAGAGCAAAATTTAAAATGATGACAAGGAAATAACAGGGATAATTTATGGATGAGCAAATGGGGAGTATGAGCTTAAATTGAGAAAAAATAAAAACATATTTAAGAAGCAATCAATTATTTCAATTAAAATGAGGAAATTATTTGAAGTACCATTCTTCAGCCAGATGCCCTACTTCAAGCATTAAACATCAGCCAGTAATAAATAATTAAAACTTTTTTTTTAACTTACAAGGCACAGCATGACGATAAAGATTGGCCCGGATGATCTTCTGGAGTTCATGATCAGGGGAAGACTTTTGAAACCTTAAACTCAGGTAGTGTTTCAGGTCTTTCCTGAGCTTGTGACCTAAAGAAGCAAAGAGAAAATTGCATTTATCAGCAGAACATATCATGCTTTAAACTTGGGACTATGCGATTATAAGAGGCAGCTTCATGATGTTGGAGCTCAAGATTTAGATATTAAGCAGGTATGGTATCAAGCTCTACAAATCTACAATTCTTAGCATTTGCAATAAAGTGAAACAAGCTGAAATGTGGTTAGTCTCGTCTGTCCTTAAAGAAATCAGAATATGTACATCTCAAATTTCATGAAAATATATCAGTCATAAAAACTACATAATGAGTTATTAGTAAAGATGGTATTTTTTTCACCCTGGAAGTGGCATTGGGCTGCACGGTGGCGCAGTGGTTAGCACTGCGGCAGCACAGTTTACCCTTGGCCGGGGGATTGTGGGGATCGTGGGATCGTGGGTTCGATCCCAGCCCCCGACCAACAGTGATCTGTGTGGAGTTTGTATGTTCTCCCCGTGTTGCGTGGGTTTACTCCGGGATTTCTCCGGTTTCCTCCCACATGCCAAAAACATGCATGTTAGGTTAATTGGCTGTTCTAAATTGTCCCTAGATATCTGTTTCCTATAGGCCCTTAGAATAGAGGGTTAGTATTAATGAAAGCGCTTTGAGTGGTCTTTGTGACTAGAAAAGCGCTATATAAGTGCAGGTTAGTTAGTTAGTTAGTAATTTAGTGGAGTGCCCCCGTAGCAATTCCCTGTGTACTGGGAAATCGGGGCGAGCCTTTACATGGCCGACTTTAGAATCCAAGATGGCTGCACCCCATGTGCCATCCATAAGCAGTAGTGTAAAATATACTATTTATTTACCAACACTTTATCTGTCTCTTCTAGTCAGCTGTATACATACAGTATATACTGCATTGTTTTCAGGGAGTGTTGCTAGCAATGGCTAATAAAGAATGGCTTGCTAACTGGTCTGGAGCAAGATGATTCCCACACTTAGTAAAACAAAGCAAAATAAAGTAATCTGAAGTACAAGTTACAATTTAAAGTCAAACAGATAATATTCCTTCAAACCTGGGGTTAGATATGCCAAACAGTGACATGGGTCAGGGAAGGCAGGTGAGGCTGAAAATGGCGGTCCCAATGAGACGGGGCATGCTTGAGCACCGTAAGCACAGGTTTTGTTTTTTGTTTTGTTTTTTTAAATAAAGGAAGATAATAATATTTTTCAACAAAGTCATAGTGATTTTTGTCCAGAAGGACAGGAAATTTACTTCATTTTCAAGTAAAGGTAAGACCATGCATGCATAGCAGTTGTAAATACTAATAATAATTTATAATAATGAGTGTAAATTGTGGAGCTTCAACACAGAGAAAGACGCAGCTCTCTGACCAACTATTATTTGCATGATTGCTTGGCCAAAAACAAAGTATTGTGGAGTGTGTAAAATCACAGGCAGATTCATTTCAAATGATTTATTGCACACTCACATCTCACGAGCACTGAACAGAATGACTCGTCACATTAAACATCCTTCTCTCTCTCCATCAAGTTACACTTCACAAGATTCAAGGCACTTCCTAATAACAGCAGGACATCAACACCTCGCTTCATTCAACCCCCACTCCCACTGTTCTCCCATGTGTATTCATTGTCTCTGTCTAAGGTGTGAAATAACCTGAGGCCTGAGGCCCACAGTATAATGAATTTTGTGGCCAAAAAAAAGCTGTGTGTAAACTAACTTAATACGTTATATTTGTGTAACCAATAGGGTCTTTGCATGTTGTCCATACTCAAGAGAGTTCTAAAATGAAAACATGGACTTTTATTACTGCCTTTTCTGTGTATCCCAATAAGAGGTAATTCAATAAAATACCTTACACTTGGTTTGTTAAAATTATTTATAAAACCTGATTTGTAAATCTGACCCTGAAAGCATTATAGCCTCACCAGAAATGAAACTCATCACACGTCACTGCTGCCAAATAGTGATGTATGTCAGTTGAATTTGCTTGAACACACAAAGGACCTTGGTTTTCCAGGTTGCGGTAATAGAAGACATTGTGCTTTTTTTGACAGCTGTTTTTTGTCCTCAGACAGAAAAGAAACATACTATAAAAATCCTATACTTGCACGCAGGTGAATGCCTGCACAAAATTTCATTAGAAACCTGAACCACTGACATTAAAGCCTTGTTTATGCTCCGCCTCCCCTCTGTACATCTATGATGCGTGTACCTATCATGCTTTGGACAAGGCCAGTGCGCACATAACTGTATATATGCTTCATTTTTTGAGTTTATTGATGACTGCGGTGTGACATCACACGCATACAGTAACGCAATGACCATATTGGAGCCGATGAAAACAAACATGATAATAAAACAATGCAGGATTCTATATTCAGATCATTTAGTAAAATTCAGTATAATTTTCTTAAGAAAAAATATGATTAAAGGGAATACATTTATTTAATTTATGCACTAGCCACTTACCCCTTCGCTCAGGCTCTAGATGTCACTTTGGCAGCTCCAAAATGACATTGGTTTGTCTTTCTTCAAACTGTGGTTATGACAGCCTACAGCAATGCAATTTCGTGGCATATTTCATGGCAAAAACATTAATTTCAGTGGAGCTTCCCAGTGTGTTGGCCGCCGCAAACAGGCTCAGACATCGTTGATAGCACAGCACTTAGTTCCACAGGCCACATAAAACACTTAAGAATTACCTTGAAAGTGTAATTTATCTTGTCTCAATATAGCCTGTCTGGATCTTGACAAATGCCATCAACAGAGATGAAAACTATCCTGATAAGTCTCCTCACTAGCAGTTCACAATACAATAATGGCATTGTTTTCATCAGCTCCTTGTTCCTAGGCAACCAGAACAGTGAAAGTCCCAGATGCCCACGGTTATCAATTAGGCAAGTACATAACTCTCATTTGTATTTTCACCCAGTCCTATAGGTAGTGCCAGTGTGCTGATCTGCTAGTTTGTTAACCGTTTTTATAAAAGAAAAGAAAAAACAAGAGCCATGTGTATTTTAGCAACAATAGCAACCA
Organism: Pholidichthys leucotaenia; assembly: GCA_020510985.1. Lineage (NCBI taxonomy): Eukaryota > Metazoa > Chordata > Actinopteri > Cichliformes > Pholidichthyidae > Pholidichthys > Pholidichthys leucotaenia. The sequence goes on from CM035843.1 coordinate 306,488,884, forward strand.
CACAACGGAGAGAAAAGAAGCTCCTCTGTTTTCTACTTTACCGCTATTATTCTTTTCTCTTCCTTAGTCTCGTCTTGTCACATTTCTTTATTTTAATTTGTTGTCTTCTTCTCCCTCGTCATCTTTTTATGCTGTGTTGATGGTGCCACCTCTTGAATGGGAGGTTGGATCTTGCACATGCATAGTCAGCACACACAGGGAATGTGGTCACAAAACTCTGAGCTGCACACGCTCAGCCGTGGAGGGGCCCCATGACTGTAGACAACAACGAAATTTACTTGACTCAACTTTGTGCTTGAGCAGACGTGCAGAGCGGAGGTGGAGCATAAATCCACCTTATCAGTGAAAGGAGTCGGTGGCCCTGTGACACTGTGGGGGGATTTGGGGTCTAGTTGTCCCTTTATGGGGGAGATCCTCTGTAAGTCAGCTAGTGTTTCTGAGTGATGACCTCTGTCCCATAATTACACAATGAATGTGGTCTTTCCAGAATAAGTGTACCCTTAGAATATAAGAGCTTGTTGATTGCTTTTTCAGTGTGAAAATGACATGGGTGACATGACGGTCTCATTTTAATCAACATACACTGACTGAAACCCTATGCCAGAATTTGAAAACAAAACAAAAAAAGACAATACTGTTCACTCCTTGTCGTCACCAAATGTACATTTTTGGAAAAAAATAATCTTCCCTCCATAGAGACTTGTAATTTCAACTTTAAAGCTCACTAAAATAGGTCTACTGACATCTGATTGTCCAAAATTCAGCTGCTTTACACACAAGTCATGGAACAGTTTTCTTTATTTACTCATTATATTCTACAATTTTATAGAAATAACCACACTAAGGAAAAAGATACACAATATCCAACAGTGATGTTGGTTTTCCAGCTCGTGAACTGTGCAATTGCCTGCATGAACTGCTTGAGGCAGGTGCAGGCAGTTCTTTAAAACCAACTCTGATTGGCTGAGACTGTCAGCCATGCTCAGCGTCTGTCCAATCAGGCGTCCTGATGCTGCTGGCTGAGTTTGAACAGAACTCCGCCACTCACAATGGGGCCAGATGGTCAGAGCTCGCTCTCACGCCAGGGTCTCATTTAAGACCATTTAATGATCTCCAAATATATCAGCCATGTCTGGAAGAGCTGGCAAGCGATTTTTTGGACGGAGGTGCCATGGCCTCCTAGAGGCGTCAGATCACAGTAGAGGAGTTTCTCCTGGCTCTCTGTTTCAAAATGTCTGATGAGTAGGTAGAATTTATTATTCATGTGATTTAAAGAAAATGTTTACAGTTAATGAAATTCAAGCAAGAGAATATTTAGCCTCTATGATGTAATGCAATTGCAACATGAAAGAGACTGTGGGATTATGAGAGATTTTCTGAATTATTTTAAAACTTTGAAAGGTGAGTCGGCCTATGATTTTCTTCTACCAACTAAAGTCTCCAAAATAATATTAAGATTTAAACACTGGCACACTCTAATAAAGATGAATATTTTAATTTAAACAGAGATTGAAATTATGGCTACAATAACAACCATCAAATGTTTCTTTGATTCAACCCATGCACCTTCTTAGAACTGTGAAGTGTGGACGGGATACTTTATAAAGTTAATTATGAATAATTAACTTTATGAAGCTGAAAGAAGGAAAGGGGAAATTTCAAGACGAAAAAAGCCATTGATTTTAATAAATCTCACAAGATGTTGTTTAGTCACCAAGGATAACAACATCGTTAACACTAATTTGGTCAGAATATTGATATGAAGAATGGGGGATGTTATGGCTATCATCAGTAGCCCTAAAACTCACTCAGTAAAGCCTTATTCATGCTACATTTCCCCTCTAGTCCGCTTTGGTCCGCGTGTGCTTTGGACGAGCCCGGCACGCACGCGGCACTGCTCATGCTCACTTTTTTCATCTACCCAGGCCAAGCGGTTGACGCATGCGCACAACCATCATTTGTAGTTTCACTCCCGCCCAATAGGTAGCACCAATGCGCTGATGCGCCAGGATGTTCACCAACGAAGAAACGCTGCTTGCGTTCTGCTGCTTGACTTCCCGGTTTTCACTCCTTTTCGACGAAGATGCTGCTGCTGCTGCTGAAGTATTTATGTATGATTCATGTATGTATGTTCAACATACGCAGCGGAGTGAAACAGGGCTGTGTACTTGCGCCAACCCTCTTTGGGATTTTCTTTGCTATGCTCCTGAGGCATGCCTTCAGCACAGCAACAGAGGGAATCTACCTGCACACAAGATCTGACGGCAGGCTTTTCAACCTCGCCCGCCTGAAAGCCAGAACCAAAGTACGTGAGGCTCTAATCAGAGACATGCTGTTCGCAGACGACGCTGCAGTCGCAACCCACACACAGCAGGAGCTTCAGACCCTGATGGACTGCTTCTCCCAGGCATGCAAGGACTTCGGGCTTACCATCAACCTGAAGAAGACTAACATCTTGGCGCAAGGCACGGAAGCACCACCAACCATCACCATCGACGACTACGAGCTGGAGGTTGTGAATCAGTTCACGTACCTGGGGTCCACGATCAGCAACAACCTCTCCCTTGATACAGAGATCAACAAGAGGATTGGAAAATCAGCCTTCACACTCGCTCGCCTCACCACACGAGTGTGGGAGAATCCCAAACTCTCTGTCAAGACGAAGATGGCAGTGTACAACGCCTGCGTCATCAGCACACTGCTCTATGGGAGTGAGACGTGGACAACATACGCCTGGCAGGAAAAGAGACTGAAGTCCTTCCACTTGCGCTGCATTCGCCACATCCTGGACATATCCTGGCAGGACAAAGTGCCCAACACAGAAGTTCTGTCCCGCGCCGGCCTTCCCTCCATGTTCACTCTACTCAGGCAGCGCAGGCTTCGCTGGCTAGGCCACGTTCACCGTATGGAGGATGGCAGAATCCCCAAAGACGTCCTCTACGGAGAGCTGGCAACTGGCAGGAGAGACGTTGGCCGCCCACAGCTGCGCTTTAGAGACGTCTGCAAGAGAGACATGAAGGCCCTGGAGATCAACACAGAGCGCTGGGAGGACCTTGCAACAGACCGCTCCAAATGGAGAGGCACCCTGACCAGACAGCTCAAGGCGGGTGAAGAGAGACTGACTGCTGCAGCAGATGAAAAAAGGACCCGCAGGAAGAACCGCCACAGATCCAGCAGCACGGAGACCACCCACAAGTGCGACCTGTGTGACAGGGACTGCCATTCGCGCATCGGCCTGTTCAGCCACAGGCGGTACTGTTCCAGCAGAGTAGACGTTTAGGATTCTCTTCCATGGTCATCATAGACCGACTGAGGCCGACGACATGTATGTTTATTGTCATCTTTCGCTTCCTCGTTGTCTTCTTCGTCTACTTTGTCTTGGTATGCTGTGCCGATATCGCCACCTCGTGAATGGAACGTTCAGTCTTGTGCATGCGCTTTTCAACGCGTTCAGGTCATGGGCAGACGGCACAGTCACAAAATTTGGGCTGCACGTGGTCGTCCGTGGTTGAGCACTGCGGACACTAGCAGAGTGGAGATGATGACGTAAATTTCGTCACACGAGGTTTCCGGTTACACGTACACGGACAACAGAGGTGCAGCATGAATCCAGCCTAATACATGGTTTGCTTATTAAATACATTCAGCCCCACGGACCAAAAAGGTGTAAATTCAGACGCTGTTGCTGACATCTTGTGGGTTACCAATGGTACTGCAAATTAAAACATCAATTTGACACTGCACCACGACGGTGCGGTGGAGCAGTGGTTAGCACTGTGCCAGCACAGCAACTCACCCTTGGCCATGGGATCCCTGGTTCGATCCCAGCCCCTGACCAACAGTGATCTGTGTGGAGTTTGCATGTTCTCCCCGTGTCTGCGTGGGTTTACTCCGGGATTTCTCCGGTTTCCTCCCACAGGCCAAAAACATGCAGGTTAGGTTAATTGGAGACTCTAAAGTGGCCCTAGGTGTGAATGTGTGTGTGAATGGTTAAGGGATAGCGCCGTACCGTGGCTGCTTCATCCATCCACGTGGATACCCTCAATTTCCCCTCTGGGGATCAATAAAGTACACAAAATTAAAAAAAAAAAAAATTCTTCTATATCTTGTGAGCTTTCCAAAGATGTATGGCATGTCCAGTTTACTTTGTTTACATTTTAATTTATACCTTAAAAAATGTATTCTTCAAATCTATTTTATATAGTAAAAATATACAGAGTCTGTCTGGTCTTTTATCATTAAAAACTGTGCAGAAAGTGTCAGTTCTATATAATTTGCAACAGCTGTAATCAAGAAGTTGCCTAATTGATTCAGTGGCACTTCTGCAAACAGATTAATTGTTGTGATGGTGTTTTAAACATTGAAATTTAAAAAAGAAAAAAAAGAATTATGTGAGGATAAAAATTTCTAATTTCTGTTTTGGTTTATCCCAGTTTCCTCAGTCATAGTAAAATATATAATGCTAATTATGCTAGGGGAAAATTCTGTGAGGTCTTGACTATCTGTAGAGACCAAGGTTATGCATGTAGACCTCAGACATGTACAGTTACAATAGATTTATTTGGGGCATGTCTGTTTAGGCGACAAGCACCTCAAAATACCCTTGAGGCTTAAGGGGTTTACGTAAGGTACATAAAAACAATGACAAATGCATATATTATGTCTGGGTTGCCTGTAGCTGGAACTGTGATTTCTCTGCTCACCCTGCTGTTTCACATTTATTTGAAGACACACTCCAGTGGATATAAATCTCCTATAAAAACAAATCTACATTGTCTAAAATGGTATCTTATGTCCTTTTTTTCTACAAACAAAACTTTTCAATGTCTTACAGTTTGTGTCAAAAATTTTTCACCCCCCCCCCCCCTTTGCCAGAATTGGTGACTAGACCCAACACACATACCACAAGGCTAACAGTGGCTAGCACCAAATTAGACCATAAATACTGTGACAAAGAGACTTTTTACCAGTGCACCGTGGCCTAGGATAATGACTGAAACTGCATCAGTCCTTAAAAACTGTTTAATGGTAAAACCCATCTTCACTTTGAGTCAAGTTTTCAGAGCAGCTGCCCAAAAATGCTAACTGGCCATGGGCGCTAAGTTTGAGAGCCCTGACTGGCTCAACACTACAGACGTGCTGACATGCCAGCACCATGTACAGTATAGTCTTTCGTCACCAGAAAGGCTCTAAAACTCGTCTTTTATCAGGGCGCAAAGCTTAAGTGAAACTTTAAAGCAAAAGAACAAGAGACATGAGATATGAGTGATATAGCTCTTGATATGCCTTGTAAATCCTAAAAAACAAATATGTTACAGACATGTTAACAAGAAAAAAAAAACCCACTTGATTTTTGTCGGAGTGTCACTATAAATAAAACTGCAAATAGCAGAAATATTTTCTAAGCCCAGGAATTAGGACTTGGACACAAGTCAGGATGGAGACAGGAAATGTCCTCAGCTTGAGACAAAGTGATATTAAGGGGCAACTAGTACTTCAGATGCATCAAGCAGCAGCTGAGAAAGTGAAAACTCTTGTTAAAGCAGTGCAGTATCAGTCATCTGCCCCGAGGTGTGGCCCCATGGTGACATCATCATCTGTCAGCGCCGGCTTCACGTCCAGCCACCCCTCTCAACTACTCACCCACCCCCCATAGACACGACTATGAATACTGAGGCAACGTCAAAGTAACGACATTAATGTAAGGCAATAAAGGAAATGTGACATTTTCACCAAACAGGCCATGCACGCATTTGTCAGAAAGGAGAAATTGTACTTACTGGAATTACAGTTAGTTTGTTGGGCAGAAATAAAAAAAAAACTACAAAAACTAGAGTGAAAAAAAAGCTGGCGGTGCTGTGATAACATGATCTGGGCCGTGAGTCTCATTGTAGTTTGTGAAGCTCTCTGTCCAGAATCACAGTCGTAATTTTACCGTTCTCATAAACACACATACACAAAGGATATGCACACAGCCTACAATGTAAGCAAAGCACAGTCAGGTAATTGTTGCCTAGCAACCAGCCTGTGCTGACGACTATCATTACAATCCTCACTAGGCAAGCAGGAGTGAGATTGTAAGAGGAAAACACACACACACACACACACACACACACACACACACACACACACACACACACACACACACACACACACACACACACACACACAGCTTTAGCAAATGTGAACATTTTCTCCCCAATCAGTGCTTCCTCTGCAGTTCCCTTTTCAATTGTTTTAGACGAACAGCACCTCGTCAGAAACAAAATATGTTACACATACTTGAGAGTGTGTGCTGTCACTTTGGCTCAGATGCTACACCTGAGATAAAGACCACTGTCAGGAGCCCCCCTCCCTGTGGGGACTACAGCTAGCAGAGGGTAGGCCGCCCAGGTGCCAAGCTCCATCAACAAGGAAGTCATCAAATATTCAATACTTAATGGATTAATTCTGTAGACATCAGACATCGTGATCACAACACTGTGGCTTGCAAGGCTTGTAAACATAGGCTGAAATCGGGGGGGGGGGGGGCACGTCCAGCGTGGAAAAAACAAAGAATCCCCCCCCCCATCATCATAAACCTTTCTGTATCAGCTGAATAAAATGCATTTAAAGCACCAATGCTAAGCATAGATACAGAAAATATATTTTTTTTTCTTGTAAATTTGCAACTTTTTTGTTATGAATTCTCTACTTTTCTCATTGTAAATTTGCTTCTTTTTTACGTTAATTTACTGTAATTTTGTGACTTTAAATAAATTTGCAGCTGCTTTCTCATAAATTTGCTCCTTTTTTCTTAGAAATTTGCACTTTTTTGCCTCATAAATTCACTACATTTTTCATAAATTTTCAACTTGTTTCTCATTATTAATTAGTGACTTTTTTCTTGTAAATTTGCTTTTTTGGTGTAAATTTGCAATTTTCATATGCATCCTGGTTAAGTTTAATTCTATGTAAAAGTTATTTTTTTCCCCATTCATCTAGACAAGGACCTGAATGTGTTTTCTATGTTTTTGTTGGGAGGGGAAAGACTTATTTATTTCCATTCATTCATTCATCTTCTTCCGCTTAATCCTTTTCGGGTCACGGGGGGGCTGGAGCCTATCCCAGCATCTGTGGGCGAGAGGCAGGGTACACCCTGGACAGATCGCCAGTCCATCGCAGGGCCAACACAGAGAGACAGACAACCATTCACTCTCACAATCATACCTAAGGACAATTTAGAATCCCCAAGTTTTTTTATGCCAATTAACCTAACTTGCATGTTTTTGGCATGTGGGAGGAAACCGGAGAAATCCCGGAGTAAACCCACGCAGACACGGGGAGAACATGCAAACTCCACACAGATCACTGTTGGTTGGGGGCTGGGATCGAACCCAGGATCCCCCGGCCAAGGGTGAGTTCCTGTTCTGCCGCAGTGCTAACCACTCCGCCACTGCGCTGCCCTATTTATTTCCAATAATACCTATATTGCCCCCCCTCAATATTTACTCGAGAAAATATTCTGTCTATTGTGCCCCCCAACAGTAAAATGAAACATCCGGCCATGCTTGTGTGCATGCAAATACCTAGTTTCTATTTTTATTTTTAATGACATTTTAGGTAAACTAAATAAGTAGATGTTAGTCATAGAATTCTACCCGTCAAAATAAAAATGTTTAAAAGTTTATGGTTTGATTTGTTAGATTGTACGTGTCAAATTTACATTAGATTTTGTGTAATATGCATATGCTTGCTGTGTTTTCAGTTTCACAGCATGATCAGCATCAACTTCACAAAGTATTATATTGGATTTGTGGCTTCGAAATATGACAATATAGATGTTTTTTTTTTCTTGACCCATTTTCCCAGCTGTAATAAAAACAAGTCTAAAAGAAAACACCAGATGTGGTGAGAAAACTAGAGATATTATCTTAGCAACAAGAGCAGTGCAGTGTTCCAAAGATTTTAAACAATAAACAGTGAATTGTTCAGTTGATCATGAATGGAGATCTCTGAATGGAGATCCCTGCATTGTGTGGAAAAAGAGCTATCTATTGTTACCAGGAATGTGCTGGACCCTCTGATACAGTGGCCACTAATCCACTGCAGTCTGCCTCTTTTAAATTAAGAATAAAAAGCTCCTGGGTTTACCAAAGGGGGGGGGGAATGTTGGGTTATTAATTGTGTTACAATTGCAAGCTCATGTTTGAAGAGAAGTAGAGGAACAGAAGTCATAAATGTCCAATCTGTATCATCCATATCCTACCATCTTCATTTAAGCTTGTTGGGATGATAGCATTCCACATCACAAAAACCAGTTTAGGAAACCTGGGATCAGACTGCCAAGGTCTCTGCCTTCGACCACCACCTGATCCACATAGCACTGGACCCCCGTGGTCCCTCCTGCAGGTGATGACCCCACTGGAGGGCGGACCCATGTAACTACTTCAGGCTGAGCCCGGCCAGGTTCCATGGGCAGAAACCCGGCCACCAGATGCTAGCCATCGAGCCCCTCCCCCAGGCCTGGCTCCAGGGTGGGGCCCCGGTAGCCCCATACTGGGCGGGGTAGACTGAATCCTTGTTCTAACATTCATCATCAACAGTGAAAACTGGAGGGGGGTAATTGGGAGGAACGGCCTGCCTGATCTGAACCCGAGTGGTGTTCAGTTATTGGACTTCTGTGCTAACCACAGTTTGTCCATAACAAACACCATGTTCAAGCATAAGGGTGTCCATATGTGCACCTGGAACCAGGACACCCTAGGTCACAGGTCGATGGTCGATTTTGTTATCGTGTCATCAGAACTGCGACCGTATGTCTTGGACACTCAGGTAAAGAGAGGTGCAGAGCTGTCAACTGATCACCACCTGGTGGTGAGTTGGATCCAATGGCAGGGGAGTATGCCATTCAGACCTGGTAGACCCAAACATATAGTGAGGGTGTGCTGGGAACGTCTGGCTAAGGCCTCTGTCCGGGAGGTCTTCAACTCCCACCTCCGGAAGAACTTCAACCACATTCTGAGGGAGTCTGGAGACATGGAGTCTGAATGGGCCATGTTCTCCACCTCCACTGTTGAAGCGGCTGCGTAGAGCTGTGGCCGCAAGGTCGTCGGTGCATCTCGTAGTGGCAACCCCCGAACCAAGTGGTGGACACCAGTGGTGCGGAGGGCCATTATGCAGAAAGAGTCATATCAAGCTTGGTTGGCTTGTGGGACTCCAAAAGCAGCTGAGGTGTATCGGCAGGCCAAGCGAAGTGCAGCTCGGGTGGTTGCTGAAGCAAAAACTCGGGTGTGGGAGGAGTTCGGTGAGGCCATGGAACAAGACTTTTGGTCGGCCTCGAACAGATTCTGGCAAACTGTTCGGCGGTTCAGGAGGGGGAAGCAGTTCCCTGTCCACACTGTGTATGGTGCGGATGGGGCGCTGCTGACTTCGACTGGGGATATCGTCGGGCGGTGGAAGGAATACTTCGAGGATCTCCTTAATCCCACTAATACACCTTCCACAGAGGAAGCAGGGCTCGTGGACGAGGGGGACGACTCGCCCATCACAGGGGCTGAGGTTGCCAAGGTGGTTAAAAAGCTCCTTGGTGGCCGAGCCCTGGGAGTGGACAAGAGTTGCCCTGAGTACCTCAAGGCCCTGGATGTTGTAGGGCTGTCATGGTTGTCACGTCTCTGCAACATTGCATGGAGGTCAAGGACAATGTGTTTGGCATGGCAAACCAGGGTGGTGGTTCCTCTCTTCAAGAAAGGGGACCAGAGGGTGTGCTCCAACTCTAGAGGGATCACACTCCTCAGCCTCCCTGGGAAGGTCTATGTCAAGGTACTGGAGAGGATATTCCGGCCGTTGGTCGGACCTCGGATTCAGGATGAGCAATGTGGTTTTCGCCCTGACCATGCCACATCGGACCAACTCTTTACCCTCTCAAGAATCCTCGAGGGTTCATGGGAGTTTGCCCAACCAGTTTACATGTGTTTTGTGGACTTAGAGAAGGCATTCGACCGTGTCCCTTGTTGTTTTTTGTGGGGGTTCTTCGGGAATATGGGGTATCGGGTTTGTTGTTATGAGCTATCCAGTCTCTATACAACCATTGTGAGAGTATGGTTCGTATTGTCAACACTCGGTCAGACTCATTCCCAGTGAGAGTTGGACTCCGTCAGGGCTGCCCTTTGTCATCGATCTTGTTCATAATTTTTATGGACAGGATTTCTAGGCATAGCCAAGGATCGGAGGGTGTCATGCTTGGTGACCACAGGATCTCATCTCTGTTGTTTGCAGATGATGTTGTCCTGTTGGCTTCATTCAGCAATGACCTGCAAGTCTTACTGAGACAGTTTGCTGCTGAGTGTGACGTGGCTGTGATGAGAATCAGCACCTCCAAATCTGAGTCCATGGTCCTCAGCCGGAAAAAGGTGGATTGTCCTCTCTGGGTTGGGGACAAGCTCCTGCCCCAAGTAGAGTAGTTTAAGTATCTCGGGGTCTGTTGTGCTCTAAGTCACTGGACTTTGTGTGTGTGCATGTGTGTGGGTGTATTTTTCCATTCTCATTTTTTTTTCTCTTTGTTTAGTCAAAGGATTTGGGTTTGGATAAGTGATGGTGATTTTTAGGTGGCACTCAGGGGGGCAGTGTTCAGCTGGACAGGTGTGGTAGCAGCTCAATCTCCTGGCAGGCAGGTAGAGAGTGTTGATTAGGAAGCCAGGTGTGAGGGTCTTTGGTTCAGCATGGCTTCTGAGGGTGTGAGCTTCAATGTGTAAATGTCCTTGGAGACGCCATTGGTATGTATAAATGTAGTAGTTTCATTAACTAGGAATAATCAGTTATGTGGGAGTAAATTTTGTTCAATATTGGTGATGTGTTCTGCAGATTTTGTGCCTAATTACTTAATTGACTAATTGTTTGTAGAGAGTTTGTGTTGTGTATTTTTGGTCATTTGACTGGATAATTGTCTGTTTACTTTTCTTAATCTTGATTATAATTTAGAAATGTAGAAATATAATGTGGATGTTATATTAGTGGGTACAGTAGTAAAATTATATGGATGAAGTTGAGTTTAATTTGTCAAAGTAAACTAGGTTGCTATTTTGGTTATGAGTGGTTCATTTCTGATCTAGAAGCATGGGAGATCTTATTTAAAAACAGTATTAAAACCTTTCCTACAATAAATAGGTTAAAGTTGTAATGAATAGGTTAAAATATCATAGTCATGGAAGCCAAAGATGGTCATGTATTTGATTTAGTTCAAAGGTGGTTAAAATAAGAATGAATTATAAGATAAGATAAGATAAGCCTTTATTAGTCCCACAATGGGGAAATTCCAGGATTGCAACAGCACAGGGATAGCAACACTCAGAGCAACAATCAGAAGGCAAAAAAAAACAAGAGCAGCTAGTATACATATGTACATATTACTATATATATATATATATATATATATATATAGATAGACACAGTGCGGAGCATTGTGGTTGGTGGATGTGCAGCAGAAAGTCTATGCTGTCTCTCCGCGGATGCGGCGGGCCAGCTGGATGTCTTTGGGCATGATGGTGACCCTCTTGGCGTGGATGGCGCACTGGTTGGTGTCCTTGAAGAGACCCACCAGGTAGGCCTCGCTGGCCTCCTGCAGAGCCATGACGGCGGAGCTCTGGAAGCGCAGGTCGGTCTTGAAGTCCTGAGCGATCTCCCTCATCAGGCGCTGGAAGGGCAGCTTACGGATGAGCAGCTCCGTGGATTTCTGGTAGCGACGGATCTCTCTCAGAGCCACGGTACCGGGCCTGTAACGGTGAGGCTTCTTCACTCCGCCGGTGGCCGGAGCGCTTTTCCGAGCAGCCTTGGTGGCCAGCTGCTTCCTGGGGGCTTTTCCTCCAGTAGATTTATGGGCGGTCTGCTTGGTTCTTGCCATCGCTCTTTATTATTCTGTCATATATTTCTTGCACGCCGCCTAAACTCCAGCCCGGCACCCGCGTCGTTTTCGCTTCAGTTCTCCCGGTATGTCGAGTTTCTCCGTTAGCACCGGGTGGCGGTTGAGTGCTAGCTAGCTCTTCCCTGCTGTATTGTCTCCTGCTGTAAACAGAGGCTCCGTCCGCTGACTCGGGAGACCTTTGGGGCGATCTGTGTGTCCGTGATATATATAGAGTGAAAGGTGTGCCGGATCAGAAAGTTATCACCGGATCAGAAAGAAGAAGGAAGATAAAAAGACTCAGAATTGAGCCGCTGTTGCAAAAGGCAGCCAACTCGTGTGGCGCCGGAACCGGAAGAGGTTCCGGCCTTATTGAGTGTGAATAAACTGATTTCATTGATATGATTTTGTTTTCTTCCTTTTTTCCTTTTAAAGGTTATCAACCTACTCCCTATTGCCTACTTCCAACCTGATTACAGGCACTAAGTTTGATTAATTTTATTTATAAGGAATAAAATAAAGAAGAAAAAAGAGTGGAGTTGTCCAGCGTCCTCTATTGACACCTAGGCCGAGTCCATTTTAGGCAGACATTGAAGCCAAGACTCAAATAACTTGACAGGGTCTTATTCACGAGTGAGGGGAGAATGGAGCAAGAGATTGACAGACAGATCAGAGCAGCATCTGCAGTGATGCGGCTGTTATACCGGTCCGTTGTGTTGAAGAGGGAGCTGAGCTCTAAGGCAAAGGTGTCAATTTACCGGTCAATCTACGTTCCTACCCTCACCTATGGTCACAAGCTTTGGGTAATGACTGAAAGAATGAGACTGCGGATACAAGTGGCTGAAATGAGCTTTCTTCGTAGGATTGCTGGACTCACCCTCAGAGATAGGGTGAGGAGCTCAGTCATCCGGGAAAGCCTCAGAGTAAAACCGCTGCTCCTCCACAATGAAAGGAACCAGCTGAGGTGGTATGGGCATCTGATAAGAATGCCTCCTGGACACCTCCCACTTGAGGTGTTTTGGGCACGTCCCATTGGGAGGAGACCCGGGGGCAGACCCAGGATTTGCTGGAGAGACTACATCTCCCATTTGGTCTGGGAATGCCTTTGTATCCTCTCTGAAGAGCTGGAGCAGGTGGCTGGGGAGAAGGAAGTCTGGGCTTCTCTGCTTGAACTGCTGCCTCTGCAACCCGGACCTCCAGAAAAGTGGTAGAAGATGGATGGATGGATGGATGGAAGGAAGGAATGATAGTATTTTATATGTAAGACTAAACTCAGCTGAGATTTCTTTGTTAGTTAGATATATGTACTGTATATAGAAAAGTGTACTAAGTATATACAGTGGGGTAAAAAAGTATTTAGTCAGCCACTCATTATGCAAGTTCTCCCACTTAAAAAATGAGAAAGGTCTCCAATTTTCATCATAGGTATACCTCAACTATGAGAGACAAAATAAGAAAAAAAAAAAAATCCAGAAAATCACATCGAATGATTTTTTTTTTGTAACTTTGATTTTTATTCATTTTTCATCATACATATTACATTCAGATCACAGTCTATATTTAGAAAAAGGAGCTAGAGGAAGAAGAAAAAAAAAAGAAAAGGAAGGGGACAAATGTTGGAGTATCAAGTTTTTAGTTTCCATCTCTTAATTCTTCTGGTTTTTCCAGTGTCTTTGGTTATTCTTTCAATTTCTAGTCTCGTTGTTGCACTTTGTAGTGTGTCCATTTCCACCATTTTTTTTCATATTGTCCTTCTTGCATTCTTTGTCAATATGTTAGTTTTTCCATTAAACGTACATCCTCAACAATGTCAGTCCATTGCCCTTGGTCAGGAAGAACTTCTGATCGCCATTTTCTTGTGATTGTTTTTTTACTTGCAATCAGCAAGATTTTAACTAGATATCTGTCCTCAGCCTGTATTACATTGTCTCTTTTAAGATCACATAAATACATCAAGTTACAGTTCATTGGTATATTATATCCTAATATCCTCTGTATTGTCACATGTATAGATTTCCAGAATGATGAGATTTTGCAGCATTTCCAAAACATATGTGAGTGGTTTGCATTTTGAGCCCCCAGCCCCTCCAGCATATAGATTGGGTATTTGTATATTTTCTTTGAATCTGTGGTGTAATGAAATAGCAAATCAGGTTTTTCCATCCAAATTCCCTCCATGTCCTTGAACTTGTTGATGTGTGTTGTGTTTTCCATATTTCTTGCCAGTTTTCTTCTGTTATGTTTAAATTTAGTTCTTTCTCCCATTTCTCCTTTATATAGTTACTTGAATGTTTGTTTGCCGTAAGTTTCTGATATAGCTTTGAAATAATTCTTATTTTATTTCCTGCATATGAGCTTAAAATGAATTGTATAATCTCGCTCACATCTGTGTGGAGGTTATGCCTAATCTTCCTCATATAATAATCTCTCATCTGCAGATATTTGAAGAATTCAGATTTTTCTAGTTTAAATTTTCTTCTCTTGTTTACAAAAAACTCCCGAAATCTTTTTTTCCCATATTGCCCCATGCTGTGATTCCCTTGTTCACCAGATTTTTGTATCCCCTATCTTGCTTTGCTGGTTCAAACTGACTGTCAAATGCTACCCATTTCAATAGTTTTATGTCCTCCTTTATATTATACTTTTGTACTATTTTATACCACAGTTCCAAAGTAAATTTAGTGATTGGGTCTATTTGTTTGATTTGCTTATATGCATCCTTATCTCCTATTATGCTTTGTACTGGGAGTCCCTCAATTTCCTTTTCCATTTCTTTCCATTTTGCCTCATATCCTCCGTTGCACCAACATATGATATATCTTATTTGTGCTGAGTAGTAATATTCCTTTAGACTCGGTAGACCCATGCCTCCTTTCTCTTTTGGTAATTGGAGAGTTTTATATTTCACTCTTGGCTTTTTACCTCCCCAAACAAATTTCGATATCATCCTGTCCCACTTTGAGAACTGGGCACCAGGAATCTCTGTTGGTACAGCTTGGAAGAGGTAGAGCAGTCTAGGCTGTATGCTGATTTTGACTGTCTTAATTTTTGAATTCAGATCCATATTTAAGATTGACCATCTATCAATATCTTTTTTTATTTCTTGTTCTAACCTATCATAGTTTGCTTTATAGATTTTGCTTAAATCTTTAGGTATGTTCACTCCAAGGTATTTTATTTCGTTTTGTTTCCAGTTTAGTTTGATCTTATCAGTTATCTGGTTTAAAGGGTTATAGTGGAATGTCAGTATTTGTGTTTTTGTTATGTTTATCTTGTATCCTGATAATTTTCCAAAATTTTCTATCAAGTCGATCATTTCCATTATTGATTCATCTGGTTGTTCAAGGTAAACTATAATATCGTCTGCAAATAGCCCAATCTTGTGTTCCACTCCCTTTATTGTTACACCTTTTAATTTCTTATTTTGTCGCATCGCTTGAGCCAGTGGCTCTATGAACAGAGCAAACAAGGTGGGCGATAGGCAGCATCCCTGCCTAGTTGATCTTTGTATATTTACTTTGTCTGTTAAGCTACCGTTTATCTTGATTCTTGCCACAGGTTTTTGATACAGTGTCTTTATGCATTGTACTGATTTTTCGTTAAATCCAAAGCGTTCCAGCACATTATATAGGAACATCCAATTAACCCTATCAAATGCTTTTTCTGCGTCTAAACTCATTATTACTGCGCTTTTCTTTTCTTTATGTATTTGATTATGTGTATTGTTCTCCTGATATTATCATGTGTTTGACGTCCCTCTATGAAACCAGTTTGATCATCCTCTATCAATTCCGTCAAGAATGTCTTTATTCGTTTACAGATAATTGTTGTATATATTTTATAATCCACATTTAATAAAGAGATTGGCTTATAGTTTCCGCATTGTTCCCTATCTTTCCCTGGCTTTAAAATAGCTGAAATAATGGCTTCGTTCCATGATGGAGATATTTTGTTGTTGTTTAATGTCCAATTATATGACTTTAGGAGCTGTGGCGTGAGTTCTTCTATAAACAGTTTTTAAAACTCAGAGGGGTATCCATCACTACCTGGTGATTTACCATTTTTTAATGACTTAATCACATCTTTAATCTCTTGTGTTGTTATTTCTGCTGTTAGCTTTTCATTTTGTTGGTTTCCTATTGATGGCAAGTCCAATGTGCATAGAAATTTTTTAATATCCTTAACATTTGTCTCTTCAGGTTGCGAGTATAGTTCTTGATAGAATTTATGGAATATTTCTTCGATGTTTTCTGGGGTAACTGTGGTTTTATTTGTGATGGGGTCCTTAATCTTATATACATTATTCACTGTTGTTTTCTTAACCGTTTTGCCAGCAGTTTTGTGGCCTTTGGCCCCGTTTCATAATATTTTTGTTTTAAATATATATTTTTCCTTTCAATTTCATCTATTTGTATTTCTTTTATCTTTATTTTTTCTTCCTTAATTTCTTGATATATTTTTGGGTCATTTGTGTTTTGATGTTTACGTTCTAATTCCCTCAGTCTCTCACATCTTTGTTCATATGATTCCAGTTTAGACTTTTTAGCTTTTCCTGATTCAACAATTAATTTACCTCTTAACACGGCTTTTAGTGCATCCCATAGTATTGTTGGGTCCACTTCTCCATTATCATTCTCCTCGATATACTCATTTATGTTTACCTTTATTCTTTTTCATTTTCTCATCATTCAATAGTCCTACATTAAGTTTCCATGTTGTTTGTCGTTTTCTATTGTTTAAATATATTTCCATGTATATAGGATTATGATCTGATATTTCTGCCCCTCCAATCCGACAATTTCTCACCCTGTGTCTGTCACCTTCATTCATAAGGAAGTAATCTATTCTAGAGTGTACTTTATAGACTGCTGAATAATGTGTATAGTCTTTTTCGAGTGGGTGCAGGTCCCTCCATATGTTTACCATACCCATTTCTGCCAGTGAGGTTCTTATGAACTTTGTTACATGTTTTTTTTGTCTTCTTAACACTTGTTGTGTCAACTTCATGATCCATGATGGCATTTAAGTCTCCACAAATTAGGACTCCTTCACTGTGTGTTGCTATGAGATCAAACAGTTGTTGAAAAAACCCTTGTCACTTTCTGGTGGGGCATAGATGTTCACTAATGTGATCTGCATACCATCTATTCTTCCCTTTATTATTACATATCTGCCTTCTTTATCCTGGATTTCTTGTTCACATTCAAATTGTATTTTATTTGAAATTAGTATCATAACCCCCCCTTTTAGTTCCTCCCTTAAATGAACTGTAGTAGGAGTTCTTATAGCCAAATCTCTTTAGTTTCTTATGTTCTGTCTTGTTCAAATGTGTCTCTTGCATAAATATAATTTCAGCTTTTTCCTTCTTGAATTTTCTTATTATTCTTTCCCTTTTAACAGGTGAGTTCAGACCATTCACGTTTAATGTCATTATCTTAAAATTTTTAACCATATTCATGTTTTTCCATTTTTTTTTAACTTGTGCTCCTAACCCCTTTAACAACAAAACTAACACATATTTGTACAAAAACACATTAACAAATCTCGACCTCCGTACTTTGGGCCTTTCTTCTGCCCACTGGTCCCTGTTGGTGGATGGAGGGATTGTCCTCACCGAGTGAGGGGCCCTCCCTAGACCTCGAGTTACTATCCAAGTAATAGTCATTAGTCTACAAATGTCCAACAAAAATCACTTTAACCTCTCCTAGCCATTTGTTTCTCTTTTACCTTGTCTTCTTGGCCTTCATTTCTTCTGTGTCCTTCTTAATCTTTGTTATTATCTAGGCTTTCCTTTGAAAGCCTTGCAGTTTTTCTTGGGCCCGGTGCGCCACGTCCGTCTCCCGCCCTCTGCCGCTCACTGGCCTCCATTCCGGCTGTCTCGATGCGTTCCGTGCCGCCGCTGCTCCAGCCGCTTCCTCCGGTACGCTCACCACAAAGCCTCGCTCCGTCATGTCCCGCGCTGCCTCTCTGGCCGTGTTGTAGGTTTTCACGCCGTCCTCCCAATGAATTCTCATCTTCATTAGTGGCGTTTGGAATCTAATTTTTTTCTCTTTCAGCATTTTTTTAATGTTGGCATATTTCTTTCGCTGCTGCATAATTTCTGTCGGGTAGTCAAGGTCAAAGAATATCTGTTTGTCGCCGACTCGTATCTTTTTTTTTCCCACGCTTGTGTCAGGATTCTTTCCTTTACGTCGTATTTTAAAAAGTTTACCACAACTGACCTGGGTGTAGAGTTTGAATTCGGGTTCTGTGCCAAGGCTCTGTGCGCTCGTTGGATCTGCAGGTCTGTTTCATCGGGCAGCTCAAGCTCTTGTTTTAAGAATTGATCTATGAATTTCGTCATCGAGTTGCCTTCAGTGCCCTCCGGAATCCCGAAGATGCGTATATTGCTCCGCCTGGACCTGCTCTCCAGGTCGGTTATTTTTTCCTGCATCCTCTGTGTCTGTGCCGTCAGGGTCTGCAGCCGCTCGCTTGCCTCGGTCTTCCAGTCTTCCAAATCTGATATTCGAGCCTGTGCTTCTGCCATACATGCCCGTTGAGTGCGCAGTTCCTCCATGGTTTCTGCTAGCTTGCGTTCCATTTCTTTTCGGAGACCCATAATTTCCTCCTTCATCTCTTTTTTTCAGTTCTTCCTTAAGAGCCGTTAAATCCTGTTGGAGTTGTCGCTTGAAGTCTTTTATGTCCTTACTTATATTGGCGAAGCCAGTATTCATAACATCGAGGTTGGCGTCCTCCATTTTCTCTGTTGTAGTCACCTCGTTTTTTTGGGCCTTGTATTCAGCGATTTCTCCAGCATTGTTGAAGAGGGATTCTTTAGTTTTACCCCGCTTTTGTCCGTGTGCCCGGGTTCTTCGTGTTTTCATCCCTTGGTTTATTGATCCATTTATGTCGAGTTGGCCATTTACCAAAGATTTTTAATCCGACTAGGGTGAGCTCTCTCTTTAAGCGTTATGCCTCTCCGCCATCTTCCCGGAAGTCCGACACATTGAAGGATTCTTAATGAATTAATTGGTAAATTCCTCGGTAAAATAAGTATTTGGTCAATAACAAAAGTTCATCTAAATACTTTGTCATTGCCAACAAAGGGTATATAACAGAGGTCAAACGTTTTCTGTAAGTTTTCACAAGGTTTTCACACACTGTTGCTGTTATTTTGGCCCATTCCTCCATGCAGATCTCCTCTAGAGCAGTGATGTTTTGGGGCTGTCGCTGGGCAACACAGACTTTCAACTCCCTCCAAAGATTTTCTATGGGGTTGAGATCTGGAGACTGGCTAGGCCACTCCAGGACCTTGAAATGCTTCTTACGAAGCCACTCCTTCGTTGCCCTGGCGGTGTGTTTGGGATCATTGTCATGCTGAAAGACCCAGCCACGTTTCAACTTCAATGCCCTTGCTGGTGGAAGGAGGTTTTCAATCAAAATCTCACGATACATGGCCCCATTCATTCTTTCCTTTACACGGATCAGTCGTCCTGGTCCCTTTGCAGAAAAACAGCCCCAAAGTATGATGTTTCCACTCCCATGCTTTACAGTAGGTATGGTGTTCTTTCTCCTCCAAACACGACAAATTGAGTTTTTACCAAAAAGTTCTATTTTGGTTTCATCTGACCATATGACATTCTCCCAATTCTCTTCTGGATCATCCAAATGCTCTCTAGCAAACTTCAGACGGGCCTGGACATGTACTGGCTTAAGCAGGGGGACACGTCTGGCACTGCAGGATTTGAGTCCCTGGCGGCGTAGTGTGTTTCTGATGTAGCCTTTGTTACTTTGGTCCCAGCTCTCTGCAGGTCATTCACTAGGTCCCCCCATGTGGTTCTGGGATTTTTACTCACCGTTCTCGTGATAATTTTGACCCCACGGGGTGAGATCTTGCGTGGAGCCCCAGATCGAGGGAGATTATCAGTGGTCTTGTATGTCTTCCATTTTCTAATAATTGCTCCCACAGTTGATTTCTTCACACCAAGCTGCTTACCTATTGCAGATTCAGTCTTCCCAGCCTGGTGCAGGTCTACAATTTTGTTTCTGGTGTCCTTTGACAGCTCTTTGGTCTTGGCCATAGTGGAGTTTGGAGTCTGACTGTTTGAGGTTGTGAACAGGTCTTTTATACTGATAACGAGTTCAAACAGGTGCCATTAATACAGGTAACGAGTGGAGGACAGAGGGGCGTCTTAAAGAAGAAGTTACAGGTCTGTGAGAGCCAGAAATCTTGTTTGTAGATGACCAAATACTTATTTTATTGAGGAATTTACCAATTAATTCATTAAAAATCCTTCAATGTGATTTTCTGGATTTTTTTTTTTCTCATTTTGTCTCTCATAGTTGAGGTATACCTATGATGAAAATTGGAGACCTCTCTCATCCTTTAAGTGGGAGAACTTGCACAATTGGTGGCTGACTAAATACTTTTTTGCCCCACTGTAAGTAATGTATGTAAAGAAACAGCAATAAAACAAATATTTCCTAGGCCAGAATAGAAGAAAAATAACTTCAAATCAGATGGGAAGAAACGAGAGAAAAATCCGACTTGCACTCTTTTCACATCATTGAGATCAAAAGGAAGTAAGAGTACAATCAAATATACTGGTTTTAGTTAAAAATGTAGTCGAAGAAAAGAATCCAGCTTTAAAGCTACACTATGTAAGATTTTCACATTAAAATAATGTTTCCAAAATTATTTTGATAGTACATCACCCTTTAGCCAGGTAAATGTCACTTCCCCTGTAGCCTGAGTGGGTTCGCATTGCCTGCAACAGCTTTATTCTTGACAGGAATTGACTCCTAGCAAGTGCAAGTGGAACAAGAAAGATACATAGTGCTGCTTTAAAATGACCCACAAAAAAAATTGTGAAAAAGTTACCTGAGGACATGTATGGGGAGGGGGCTGAAAAGTTCATAGGCTGACTAAGAAGGAGTTATGCTCGTAGGTGCTGAGCCAGTAGTATTTGTGCTTCAGTGTCCAAGGAACAAGAGGGCAGAGCTGAGAGTGAGAGGACTGTCAAGCGTATGGGGACAATAAACCACATTTGGTCAAATCTGACCACTGTATCAGGGTCAGCCTATGAACTTTTCAGCCCCCCCCCCCCCATACTTAAGTAACATGGCAATACTCTGTATTACATCCATCTTTAGATGTAACAGCCTACACTAAATTACTGAATCCCAATAAAATTCAGCTTATCTATTAGTAAGGGTGGGAATCACCAGAGGCTGCACGATACAATATTATCACCATCTTGCAATATGCTGACTATTGCGATATCATATTGCGATTTCCATTCCCAATCTTTGTCTTGTTCAACTCCTGGCTACATCTCAGGAGTCTTTCTTTTGCTGTGATGGCCTAACCAGACAGTGAGCATTTAGCACCATCTAATGGACTGAAAAATCAATTAGTTTTTATTACTCCGGTACCTAAATGAGTAAGTTTGTATTTGCAACATTTATTAATAATTTTTACCTCGGCCAAGGAAGTAATGTAATCGGGTCAGTTTCTTTGTTTGTTAGCAGAATCACGCAAAAACTACTGGACAGATTTTGATGAAATTTTCACCAGAGGTGGCCCTTGAGCTACGGATGAACCCATTAGATTTTGGAGGCAATTCCTGTGCGCATACCTCCACCAAGCCCTTACAACACAATATACGGACAGAGGGAAGGGATGGACGGACAGCAGTATGGAGGGGTTGTCGGACAGACGGAAGTATGTACAGATGGTCAGACAAAGGGAGGGGGGGACAGAGCCTTGGCCGATGTATGCACTCTGAGTTACCAAAGTAGCACAATACTGGTGTCTCTGAATCAATACAGTATCGCCACCACAAAGTATTGCCATGTTACGATGTACTGATTTTTTTTCCCCCACCCTTACCTATTAGCTGACTCATAATAAAGCTTTTATATAATGTGAAGCACCATTGATTGATTGTATTTCATCTAAGAAAAAAAGTCTTCTTAGGCTGAGAAGAAAAAGTAAAAAGAAGAGAATGCTGCACATCCCTGACTTGTACTTCACTGAAAACGGTTTCACTGCAGACTTAAGAACAGGCAGATGACCCTTTCCTAAAGTTATCAACAGTATGCCGTCATTTGAAAAGGTTGGAATCACCGAGTGTCTCAAGATGACAACATGGAGGCTGTCAGAGCATGGAGCATGGTTGTTATGATATTCGACTATCATAACAACAAAATCACCCCATCTGAGAAAATCTGAGGCACCAGAGACATTAGTTTGTTGAGAAATGGCTCCTGAGAGCTGAGCTGTTTGTGAGGCCGACTGTGTGTGACAGAGATCGGTGCTTTTTAAGCCTGATGAGGCAGAGGAGAGGATGTGTGAGGATGTGAGGCCCCTGTCTTCTTACAGATCGACACAGAGGGAGCAGGAGAGATGGATTTAACCCAAATAAGAGTGGATTATACACATCCTCCATGCCTCCAGTCAGCATTACATAACCTTAAATCTAGTTATGCATTCCTGTCTCATTTTAGAAATGGGGTGGGGGTGAACGTGTGAGAGCTCAAACATCTGAAGAGATAAGGAATCACATGTGCTTACATATATTTCATTTAAAGTGGTACACATAAAAATACGTGCATGTCTGAGCCATGTGATCCTAACGCAAGAAGCTATTAGGAGAGCCGTTTTTAGCTCAGCATAAAAGAGTTGGCATTTGAAGAGGATTTAGCAAAAACTCATGCATTAAAACATGCTGGGCAGATAGCAAGAGCACACGAGCATATGGTGGGTAGCTGCCTAAAACATCAGTGAAAGACGGTGCAAAGCAGCTGCAATCTATAGCACCACACCACAACAGCTGTCATCATCACCAGCCACTGCTTGTGCCTGTCAATCATCCCCGTGGAAATAAACATCCCAGGTGGTTAACCTTTCAAAAGTAGAGTGTGTGGCATCCAAACAGCAGCGGTGCTATGAGTGGCTGTGATTATCTTAAATCAACAATTTACACAGATCTGACATTCATGTCAGGAAACGGCCACATCAGTGGGTTTGCTGTGTGCATGTGACGCTCTGCTGCTCAGCTGCTGATTGGGATTCATCTGTGGCCTTAAAGCTCAACACTGCCCTCTGTGTCTCCGAGCCTTTACAGTCAGTAAGTCTGCTTCGCACAGGCCTGTTACCAAGGCAACCCAGAGCCAACCAGCAGCTGACAGGAGCCGTGTGTGGTCAGCGGGCGATGCTGCCTCCCAGTGGTGTGTTTTTTTTAACAAAAACATACCCATGTACTGTCACTTTGAAGATGTACCTCTTAAGTTTGTTTTTTTTTTTTTTGAATATGCTTAGATATTGATTATGATTATTATGCTTAGATATCCTCAGAGATAGGATGAGGAGCTCAGTCATCCGGGAGAGGCTCAGAGTAGAACCGCTGCTCCTCCACATTGAAAGGAGTCAGTTGAGGTGGTATGGGCATCTGATTAGGATGCCTCCTGGACGCCTCCCACTTCAGGTGTTTCAGGCATGTCCCACTGGGAGGAGACCCAGGGGCAGACCCAGGACTCGGTGGAGAGACTATGTCTCCCAGCTGGTCTGGGAACGCCTTGGTATCCCCTCTGAAGAGCTGGAGCAGGTGGCTGGGGAGAGGGAAGTCTGGGCTTCTCTGCTTGAACTGCTGCTTCCGCGACCCGGACCTCCGGAAAAGCGGTAGAAGATGGATGGATGGATGGATAGATATTGATTCAAAGTAAGCTGTTATGTTTCCATGTTTATTTTACTTTTGCTGTATTTCAGAGGGAATTAAATAATGCAAATATAGCTGATTTCTATTAACTCAATTGTTACCCAGTGTTGAGTACGTCTAAGAAAAAAAAAAAAAAGGAATTACATTGAATTATCTAGTTCTTCCTTCATTTTTCATGTAGGTAGTCATAACTCACCCACAGCATTTTCTAAAGCAGGGGTCTCTTAAATATTCCTAACATTTATTATCATGTAAAATTTACAGGACAAAAGATTAAAAGTTATGAGAAAAGCTGTAAATTTCAAATCTAAAAAAAAGCAACTTTATAAGAACAAAGACAAAAGTGATAATTTATGGAAAAAAGCCACAAATTTACAAGAAAAGTTTAAACTGTATGAGTAAAAAGTAGTATATCTGTGAGAAAATAAGGTCATTTCTGAAGGAATGCTGAAAATCTAGGGAACAAAGTGCACAAATTTACATGATTATTAGTAGTAAATATGGGATTAAAAAGTTACAAATTAACAATAAAAAGTCATAAATTCATAAGAAAAACATCTCAAACCCCACAAATGTATAAGAAAACAATACAAATTTACAAAGAAAAAGTCTCAACTTTATGAGGAAACAAATCACAAATTTAAGAAAAATAAGTGTGACATTTTGAGAGAAAATTTGCATATTGAAGACAAAAAAATCTCCCAATGTTGACAGGGTTTTCCAGACTTGTATCTCTGCAGCTCTATCTTCTGTCTTTCTGTCATGCGTCTGAGCAATGTGCTCAGACTCCTAATTTATTTCTGTGTATGTTAAGTCTATTATGATCATTTTGTCAGCTTTTGTAGTGTGGTGTTTTCCTGTGTTTGATTTCTGATGAGTTATCGTTTTGTTTAGCATTATTATTATGCTGTCTATATATGTTGTTTAGGATTATATCTTGTTTTTATGTGACAGGGTCACTATTCCTCCCCTTCCAGACATCCCCACTCTATGTGGTCACTGCCTGCCCTCCTACTCATCTCAGCTGTGAGTGCTGTGTAATTAGGTATGCCCGCTCTTGCTTCCCCGCACCTGCTGCTTATTGTGTCATCACATTCTCCTACTATTTTAAGACTGTCTGTTTGCCCTATCATTGTGGCAGTATTGAATGTTCTAAAGACTGGTTTCTCCCCAGATCTTCTCCGGTGTTCGCAGAGTAATCTCGGCTCTGGAACATCGTCTCTGTAAGTTACTATTTGTTACATTTTTGGGTTCTCTGCACTTTTGGACATTTGTTTTCGTTAATAAATGTCACAAACACAATTCAGCGACTGGGTCTTCTTCTGCCCCGAAGGGGTGTACATGACAGAATATTGCTGCCAGATTAAAGACCCAGCTGTTGTGACTGTACATTTTTTTCCTTTTTGCCCATTTTTCCACTCACCTGCCTCATGTCCTCAGCTCGCCAGCCTTGCACAATTAAAGGAGGATTGGTAAAAGGGTCTCCAACTGTGGAGGAAGAATGGGAAGCGGACTTCATCCAAGACTTTGTGGATGAAACTCTTGCCACCTGTGGACCCAAGAAGACCTGGGAATGTTTGCATGGAGTGGTGGGAATCCTGGAGGCACACCCTGGCCTATGGAATTATCCACAATACGCAGAACTGCTGTCCAAGGTCTGTGTTCTCCAGCGATCATTTCCGGGATTAACGATGGGAACGTTTCCAGCTGAGTCAGGGCCGAGGCACCCTCCACAGCCGACATTCTCCTCCCATTGAGCTTCACCAGTTTCCCCTCCAGCTCCAGCATGTGCGTCGCCAGCTCCATGGCGGCACCATCACCAAGCTCCGGACCGCCAGAGAAACACGTCCACCTTTCAGGCAGCAGTTTCCCAAACATCAAGCCAGACAAACCCCCGCAGCAGTTCCTCCTTCTTGTTCTCCGTCGCCGGCTGTCACGTCAGCATCCCTCTCCTTCTTTCGTGCTGCAACTCCCATCTCCTCAGTGAATCCCTTCGCTGCTGAGGGTCCGGCTGCGTCCTTCCCAGCTCCGTCTGCCTCCGCGACTGAGGAGGCAGACGGATGAATAAGGACCACCTAGTCACCTGGCAGAGAATAAGGACCACCTGGTCCTTATTCTCTGCCAGGCCACCTGACTCCTTCCACCTGGCCGTCCGGCTGGCCTGGGACTTTTGCCGGCTGGCCTGGGACTTTGGCCGGCCACCCAAACTGTCAGGGGGGCCCAAGGCCTTATGTTGCGTGGGTGCGGGTCCTGAGCGGGCCCTGTAGTTTTGCTCCCTCCTTACCTGTTTCTCCCACCTCCCACCCAGGTTTGTGTTTTTCTGTATCTTTTTTTTTGGGGGGGCGGGGGGCTTCTTTTGATGTAACCTTGGAGTGTCTGGAATCTACCCTTTAAAGGGGAGGCTCTGTCATGAGTCTGAGTGCTGTGCTCAGACTCCTAATTTATTTCTGTGTATGTTAAGTCTATTATGATCATTTTGTCAGCTTTTGTAGTGTGGTGTTTTCCTGTGTTTTGATTTCTGATGATTTATTGTTTTGTTTATTTGTGTCCCAGCATTATTATGCTATTTATGTTGTTTAGGATTATATTTTGTTTTTTATGTGACAGGGTCGTTATTCCTCCCCTTCCAGATATCCCCACCCTGTTATGTGCTCACTGCCTGCTCTCCTACTCCTCTCAGCTGTGAGTGTTGTGTAATTAGGTATGCCCGCTCTTGCTTCCCTGCACCTGCTGCTTATTGTGTCATCACATTCTCCTACTATTTAAAGACTGTCTGTTTGCCCTATCATTGTGCCAATACTGAATGTTCTAAGGACTGGTTTCCCCTCAGATCTTCTCTGGTGTTCGCAGAGTAATCTCGGCTGTGGAACATCGTCTCTGTAAGTTACTATTTGTTATATTTTTGGGTTCTCTGCACTTTTGGACGTTTGTTTGTTTTCGTTAATAAATGTCACAAACACAATTCAGCGACTGGGACTATCTTCCTTTGCCCCGAAGGGGCGTACATGACACTTTCCCCTCAAAAAAAAAAAAAAGTCTTTTTCCACAGTTCCCTAAAAAAACTGCTAACCTAGAAGCTGCAGACCACAGTTCTTGGAAAAAAAAAATCTTAAATCAACACTACTGCATGATTTCCAGGCACAGACCCCATATGTAGGTTTATGCTTATTTTTGCTACACTAGAAAAGAATCCCTTAATTCCAGTTGCCCTCTTGCTGCAGGGTTAAAACTTTGCAACCACTAATTATTGGCTGAATCATATAACAGAGCATGTATTATACTCTTGCTTTCCCACTATTTGATATTTATTAAATGGATTAAAAGTAAACATTGCCAAAAGTTGGTCTTTAATACAGTAATTTCTGGAGAAACCTAAGATTTAAAAAAAGCTCTGCAATGATGCCAAGGCTCTATGTACAGTACATGCATGCTGCTAAAGTCATGTTGAGAGGAGTTGGTCTTCTTGAACTTTGTGGACTTGTTTCAAGCTGCAGCTGGCACAGATTTGGTGTTAAATGATAAGCAGGGTGCACGTACTTTGGATAGCAGAGAAAACACACACTGCCTAATGAAAGGCCATCTGTGGTGATGACAGGATTATTATTATTTTTTTTTTTTAAGATGAGATGCTGTTCCAGGCTTGTTCTCCAAACAGTGCCTGTTGGGCTGGGGTGACTGTGTCAAGATGTTAAAAATGCCAGATGTGCTTACCACCATTACAGGGCAACAGGTGGGTCAGACTTTAAAGGGATCATTTAGAGCTTTTGCAGACTTGGTTGGCTTTTTTGTTGGTTTATCAACAGCTATAACAGTACAAGTCACCTTTTGCAATAGGGCTGACCAGCTCCCTTTACACTAGAACATAACACTCAGTTGCACAGACCTCTACCTGATAACATGGGTAAACCTCCAATCCAAGATTCAAAGATTTTATTTGTCAATACTACTATATGTACAGGACATACAGGAGAATTGAAATAGCGTTTTTCTCTCTCTCTCTTCAGTGGTATGCACAATACAAAAAAGAAAAAGGAATAAAGCTGGAAAAACAACAGGAGTCTATGTACAGTAATACTACCCATAGTGCAAATGGTGACAAAAGATAGATCCAGACATCCCATAGTGCAAATAAAGGTAAGCGATGAACGATGAGACCCAGCAATCTTATATACAGAAAGTAGAGCAGTAATACTCATAGTACCAAGTTCAATGTAGTAGTGTAGGTGCAGATAGTAACAGACAGGACTACACATGATCAGTATTGCAATGACAGACAGCAGCAGGTATGGCAT
This sequence comes from Pholidichthys leucotaenia, assembly GCA_020510985.1. Lineage (NCBI taxonomy): Eukaryota > Metazoa > Chordata > Actinopteri > Cichliformes > Pholidichthyidae > Pholidichthys > Pholidichthys leucotaenia. The sequence continues at coordinate 306,516,750 of CM035843.1, forward strand.
TTGTGCAAATGGTTGCAGTAAAGTGCAGAGACATACAGCAGCAAATGTATTACTGTTGGTGTGCCAGTCTTTCTGTGGCAACAGCTGAGGTGGTTATTGTGCGGGTGAGTGTGTTAAGGTCTGGGTGGGGTGGGGGAGTGGACAGAGTTCAGGGTCCTGTAACCTGATGAACAAAGCTGTTTAGCAGTCGTGTGGAGCGGGCCCTGAGGGACTGGTACCTTTTCCCCCAGGGCAGGGGGCTAAAGAGGGAGTGTAAGGGGTGGGAGGTGTCGCCTGCAATGTTGATGGCTCTGCGGGTGAGGTAGATGTCCAAGAGGGGGGCAGGGAGGCACCGATGATCTTGCTGGCTGCTTTTACTGTGCGTTGTAGTGTCTTCCAGCAGGAGGTGGTGCAGCTTCCATACCACACAGTGATGCAGCTGGTGAGGATGCTCTCATTGGTGCCCCGGTAGAATGAGCGCATGATGGGGGTGGGACGTGTGCTCTCCTCAGTTTGCGGAGGAAATGGAGGAGAGTTTGAGCCTTCTTGGCCAGTGATGTGGTGTTGTTGGACCAGGAGAGATCCTCAAATATGTGCACCCCCAGGAGCTTGGTGCTGCTCACCCTCTCCACAGCTGCTGTATTGATGATCAGACGGGGGTGCTGTGTGTGTCCCCTCCTGAAGTCAACCACAATGTCCTTAGTTTTTCCCACATTCAGGAAGAGGTTATTGTCTTTACACCACTGGACCAGTTGGCTGACCTCATTTCTGTAGTTGGCCTCCTCATTGTTGGTAATAATGCCCACCAACATCGTGTCATCCGCAAACTTGATGATGTGGTTGGTGTTGTAGGCTGGTACATAGTCGTGGGCCAGCAGGGTGAAGAGCAGCGTGCTGAGCATGCACCCTTGTGGGGCCCCTGTGCTCAATGTGATGGTCTTGGATGTGCTGCTGCCAACCCGCACATTCTGTGGCCTCCCTGTGAGAAAGTCCAGCACCCAGTTACAGAGGTTTTGAGTCCCAAGTGCACATGGGTGAAAAATGCACTTCTGGTTTACATCTATGACTTGTGTGTGAAACACAGAAACACAGAGCGGGCTGCACGGTGGCGCAGTGGTTAGCACTGTGGCAGCACAGTTTTACCCTCGGCCGGGGGATCGCGGGGACCGTGAGATCGTGGGTTCAATCCCTGCCCCCAGCCAACAGTGATCTGTGTGGAGTTTGCATGTTCCCCCCGTGTTTGCATGGGTTTACTCCGGGATTTCTCTGGTTTCCTCCCACATGCCAAAAACATGCAGGTTAGGGAGTTAAGGGGCGCTTGCGCACGCAGCGACCGGCAGCTGGTGGCTTGTCACCAGACTGCAAAACAAATCTACCTACGGGTACAAAATAAGTAATAAAAAAAAGAGAGGAGAACACAAAGAAATGAAGAGGATGACATTTAATGACCTGACCATGCAGTGGGCGAATAAGGAGTTTTGCATGCTTGGAGTTTCCCCTTTACTTTAGTGTGTTGTTTAGGTTTTTCTGCAACAATATATGGTCTGCAAAGTCAAACAACCCAAAGTCCACCTCCACAGGAGCTCTCCTCTTCCTCAGAATACAGGGTTCCCTAGCTGCCTAAAACACCTCTTTTTTTTTTCCTGCTGTTTAGTTAACGCGTAATAACTTCACAGATATACCGCCTGACTAGTCTGGCACGCCCTCACTAAAACCTAAACTGTGTGTGTGAATGTAAAGAGACAGGTGCCGCACAATGGCTGCCTCATTTAGCTCAGTGGATACCCCTGAATTTCCTTCCGGGACTAATAAAGTACATCAAATACAAAAATACCTAGGAGGACTTAAAGGGGTAAACTCTGCTCGTCGTTTTCACCATGTTGAGGAAATGCTGTTTTTTCTGCTACCAGTCCAGGGAACATTTGTTTGGACTTCCAAGAGTGGAGCTGAGAAAGTGGTGGGAGTTCTTTTTCAACACTCTTCCTTAGCAATAGCCATTAGTGTTTTGTGCCCATGTTTTGTGCTCCCACCTGGTTCATTAGTTGACAATCGCCAATATATACTCCACATCATTCTAGCTAATTTTGTGGTCATGATAGTTTACAGTTAAGTACTGTACACTCTGGCTAGGATGGCTACTCCACCAGTGGCAGTTAGCTGCTTTTGACTGAGTTAACCCTTCACTCATTCAGGGTTGCTTCGAAGCTTTTCATACCCCAGGGACCGGTCATGTTATTGATCGCACAAACCACAAACTCTTCAACGCATCTATTTATTTTATTTTCCTTTTTTGTTTGTTTTTAAACATTTGATGATTACTACTGTAGTTGTATTACTGCTCGGAGTGCTGGAACTCAACATTGCCTCACCTGAGCTTGCATCTGAATACTTTGGCTTATGTTTTATGTCTGCAAACAGCTATTGATACATTAACATGCCACCATGTACACCACTTGAGACTTCACGCGTTCCCCTTTCACATACATGTCTTTACACTTCACATTTCGCCATCTGCATCGCTCAACTAGATATTCACAATATTATAGTGATGGGCAAAGTGCTTAAAAAATAAAATAAGCTCTTGAAAACAGTGTTTGGCTGCTAATTTCACATGCCTGTCTGTTCCCACATCTTGATGAAAGAGGCTCCACTCAGCGTGCATCATTCTGTCTGATGTGGCACAAGCAACGTAAATAAAAACGATAAAATAATAAAAAACAAGGTGAAAAGACACAAAAACCATGCTGAACAGCCATTAAAGTATTCAAAGCCCCTTCTAAATATAATGATCTCTGTGACAGTCTCAGGGATATGTCCCAAAACTAATGACAAAGAAATGTCATTTCTTCTAGAGGACAAAAATACAGTATTTCCTCTGTTTATTCCAAATAATGTCCACAGCAAAGGAACTGGAAATGTTGGTTCTCAAACAATAAATTCCATTGTTTCAGCAGCTTCCTGTGGGTCTCAGGACATCCCGTTAGTCAACACTGGACTCTCCGATTACAGATGAGAGCATTTAACTCCACATTAACCAGAAATACAAGGAGGAGCCGTCTGAAAGAGGTGATCATTAGGAGAAATGCATGATACAAACCTAATCAAATACTTGTGCTCTCAGTGAAGTGCTTCACTCAGCTCTCTTGGTGTGATAAAGTAGCTTCAGTCTCCAGCTATTACACATCCATTATCATGGCTGAGAGAGTTAACAGCAGCTGATACACAGGGTTTGATAAGACATGAAACACGTCGGTCACAGTTTTGTCCTCATGGGAATTTGACACACACATACTCACACAGATAGTAGTGTATTTAGGGTCTTGTTCACCACTAGCAGTCATCCCAACTCTGAGCCCTGCAATCAGAGTGGCTGGGTGGAGGGGAAAAGACAACAATCACAGAGAGGTCCACCAGCTCTGGCCCAGTCATTGGTCGCCTCCTCCTCTATATAATTACCTCCATAACCAGCCCCACCCAAAGCTTATTTTCAAGATTCAAAGGCTTTATTATCATATGCACAGTTAAGAAATGTAACATTTCCTGAGCAATGAAATTTTTACTTTGCTCTCCAAACGAATGCCAAGGTAAATAGGTACACAACAATACTAAGGCAATAAGACACCTAATACTGATGGATACTAATAACACACTAACACATCTTCTCACACTCTGACACACAGTTAGGCAATTAAAACACCCCAAGCACACCTTGATATTAACCCCTTGACGCCTACTGTCGCGAATTCGCATCAATAAAAAAAAACCAAAAAAAAAAAACGATTTTCAATTATGAAAAAAATTTTAAAAAATAATTTAAAAAAAATTGTTAACAAATGGAAATAAATTCAGGAGTCAAGGGGCTAAATACTAATACTAATACATACCACTAATACACATTAGGCAATTTGGACAGTTAAAGTAGTTAAAGCAGTCAAACTGGAGGAAACAAGATGAGTGAAGCCTGACATTCACTGGATGACTATAGTGGACGGTAGTATACTGATATCAGAGATGATGTGAACCTGAGATGGCATAAGCCTATGCACAGTGTGCAAATGAGCAGCATATAAATTACAAGTTAGCAAATGAGCAGTATATAAATTACAAATTAGCATCTGGTGTGAGAATTTCTCTGTAACGATAATACCAGTAGACTGTACATGATAATTAGCATTATTTTATGTTTCTCCCATTGCAAAACCTTCTCTGTGTGACTGGGAACAGTGGAGAAACCAAACAGGAGCTCCATCTGACACCAGATATATCCAACACCTCTTTATTGGGATTTATCTTCATAAATGAAGTTAAAAATACTTCAGTGGAGGTGCTGCTTGCATAATATCACTGCTCACAGGCAAGCATTATATAGTAGCATTGGTTATTTTCCATATAGCAGGATTTTTAGTTGTACTTGGTTAATGACCCAGCAGTGTGTGACTCATGAAAGGCACCTAAATACACGGACTGCTGGTGATGATGTAATTAGGGACACCTGGGCGAGGAGTGAGAAGATGGCACACGGGAATGGGAACAGCTGATGGTAATTAGAGGGGGCGTGGTCGGACCGGCAGACAGTTAGACAGCGCTCACACCAGCGTGAGCCCAAGGGGCTGCCTCACCGCTGCCGGCCAGAAAGCAGTGGCTATGGGTAAGGAAGCACACAGAAATACAAACTAAACATACATACAAAGTGGCACCTTAACCCACAGAGAGATCAGGACTGAGGCGGGGAAAACCAAGCCGGCTTGGCTCCTGACATGTTTAGTGGCAAAAAAAACAACTTCATGGCTTAAAATATTAACATAGCTAATAATCTCATTTATGTTTCTTTATTTTATTGGTTTTGTGAGGAACCATATACAATAAAGTATGGGCACACTATCAATCCATGTACTCTTCATTCTTTCAATATTTCATCTGTGAAACAAAAACAGAACAACTGAAAATAGCCTTTATACTTCAGCATTCAACACAATCATCCCCCAGCACCTAATACAAAAACTCAGCCCACTGAGACTTAAAACCTCTCTCTATAACCGGGTGCTGAACTTTCTCACAGGGAGGCCACAGAACGTGCAGGTCGGCAGCAACACCTCCAAAACCATCACACTGAGCACAGGGGCCCCACAAGGGTGCATGTTCAGCCTGTTGCTCTTCACCCTGCTAATCCATAACTGCATACCAGCCCACAACACCAACCACATCATCAAGTTTGCGGATGACACAACGGTGGTGGGCCTCATCACCAACAATGAAGAGGCCAACTACAGATATGAGGTGAGCCAACTGGTCCAGTGGTGTAAAGACAATTTCTTCCTGAATGTGGGAAAAACCAAGGAGATTGTGGTCGACTTCAGGAGAGGACACACACAGCATCCCCCTGTGATCATCGATGGGACAGCTGTGGAGAGGGTGAGCAGCACCAAGTTCCTGGGGTGTACATCTCTGAGGACCTCTCCTGGTCCAACAACACCACATCACCGGCCAGGAAGGCACAAACTCGCTTTTATTTCCTCCACAAACTGAGGAGAGCACGAGTCCCACCCCCATCATGTGCTCATTCTACTGGGGCACCATTGAGAGCATCCTCACCAGCTGCATCATGGTGTGGTATGGAAGCTGCACCGCCTCCTGCCGGAAGACACTACATCACACAGTGAAAGCAGCCAGCAAGATCATTGGTGCCCCTCTGCCCCAACACTGCAGGCGACACCTCCCACCCCTTACATTCCCTCTTCAGCCCCCTGCCCTCGGGGAAATGGTACCGGAGCCTCCGGACCCACTCCACAAGACTGCTAAACAGTTTTGCTCATTAGGCCATCATGACCGTGAACTCTGCCCACTTCTACCCCCACCCCCGGGATCATATCACACTCACCCACACAATAACTACCTCAGCTGTTTGCACAGAAAGACGGCACACCAACAATAATTACATCTGCTGCTGTATGTCTCTGCATCTTACTGCAACCATTTGCACAAATGCCATACCTGTTGCTGTCTGTCCGTTATTGAAATATTGATCATGTGCAGTCCAATCTGTCACTGTCTGTCTGCACCTACACTACTGCACTGAACTTGCAATTATGGGTACTACAGCTCTACTTTTTCTGTATATGGGATTGCTGGGTTTTATCATTTATTTATGATATAGGATATATATAGGATGCCTCCTGGACACCTCCCACTTGAAGTGTTTCAGGCACGTCCCACTGGGAGGAGACCCCGGGGCAGACCCAGGACTCGATGGAGAGGCTATGTCTCCCAGCTGGTCTGGGAACACCTTGGTATCCTCTCTGAAGAGCTGGAGCAGGTGGCGGGGGAGAGGGAAGTCTGGGCTTCTCTGCTTGAACTGCTGCCTCCGCGACCCGGACCTCCGGAAAAGTGGTAGAAGATGGATGGATGGATTTGCACTATGGGATTGCTGGGTTTTATCTTTTATATTTATTTGCACTACGGATAGCATTACTGTACATAGACTGCTGTTGTTGTTTTTCATCCTTATTCCTTCTTTTCTTATATATTGCGCACACCACTAAGAGAGAGAGAAACGGCATTTCAATTCTCCTGTATGTCCTGTACATATAAAAGTACTGACAAATAAAATTCTTGGAATCTTGAATCTTTGAAGACTCGTATGTTTCTGGCCTTGTGAACAAAATATCAGAATTGACCCAAAATGGGATAACGGATCTGACTTCATTTGGTAGTTTCTTCATTTTGGTCACAGCCAGAAGTAAGAGCTGGTAGTTAGAAAAAAATATGTGCCTTTACAATTTGTATTGTTAATTTATTGACAAATCAATGTGATAATTTCTATAAAACAAACATTACTGTCAAAAGCAACAGCGAAATCTGATACTTTACCAAAACTAGAAAAGCACTCAGAGAGTGCATACCTCCGCCAAGGGCTGTTCCATCCATCATGGATCACCTCCAAAATGTAATGGGTTTGTGTGTAACTTCCGGCTATCAGAGAGAGCAGACGCTTTTTTCTCTCCTCTCCTCTTCTCCTCCCTGATACTATTCCCAGCTTGCGATGTCTGTGTCTTTTGCCCTTCTTCTGGCTGAATCTTAATCCAAACGGAAATTATGGATCTGGAAAAGCGGCTTATATGCTTAAATGCAATTGACACCACTTTAAAATAAGATCGGGCTAGGGGGAGCCCTGGACTCATGGACAATTGGGAATTCATGGGTCTGTGTGATTCGACTGAGATGCGGAAGACATCTCTATTTGTTTGGCTTGATCACAGGATTTCTATTTTGGCTCTGGAGTTCCTGATGTATCAGAAATTAAAGTTAGGAGAGCTGATCAAAGCGGACCCGGCAACGCTCCTTCAACAACAAATTCGACCAGTCAGGGAGTGCACTGATAGCGGCAATGGTGAACTGAATGATGGTTGATTCAGAAAAATGGTATACATCTGGAGTCGCTGGTGCTCTCCATGGAATGATTATGGAAATTATGAAGCACAGGATCGCATGAAGAGAGGAAAATTCTATTCTGAGTGCACTGTGCAGATTTGACCTTGTTTTGGTGCCCTGTTTACATTCTTCCTCAATGAAGATAAGGCTGGAGAAGTGGTAACCCAAACAATCGACATTTGCTATTGTTTCAACAGACCGAGCTCCAAGGACAGCGTTACCATGTGTCTGGACTATAGAACACATGACTGAATAATATCTATCCGTTGCCAGAGGGTGCCCTCTGCTGTTCACTAGCAATGACACACCTACACTACACACTGCATTCAACATACACGACTGATTCATTTACACTGATGTACATATACATTCACTGCCTCTCTCTGCCTTTGTAATGTGTGATCTATTGTCTGCTAATTGTGCATTGAGGTTTTTTTTTCTGTGTGATCATAATCTGGCTCATTTGAGCTTATAAGATAAGATAAGATAAGATAAGCCTTTATTAGTCCCACAACGGGGAAATTCCAGGATTGCAACAGCACAGGGATAGCAACACTCAGAGCAACAATCAGAAGGCAAGAAAAAAAACAAGCAAGCAAGAGCAGCTAATAAACATATGTACGTATTACTATAAAATATATATATATACACACACACACAGACACACAGTGCAGAGCATTGTAGCTGGATGGAATAAATATATGAATATATGAACACAGTGCAGAGCATTGTAGCTAGATGGAATAAATATGTAAATATATAAACACCCACAGTACGGAGCATTGCAGCTAGGTGGAATAAATATGCAAGTATATAAACACACACAGTGCGGAGCAATGTAGCTAGATGGAATAATATGTAGATATATAAATATATAAACACACCCAGTGCTGAGCATTGTAGCTAGATGGAATAAATATGCAAATATATAAACACACACAGTGCAGAGCATTGTTGCTAGATGGAATGAAACAGCATAACTGTCTACTTAGTTATCCTACATGGTATGATTATGTGCCCATACATATTCTCACCCTCCATAGCGACCGGTATGTTCCTAGTTGTATGCCGGAGGGGACCATTGTGTAAGTCTATTGCATCTTTTGCATTCAAAAAACTATTAGTTTGTTTGTTTGTTACGTCTTTTGCTATCTCTGCGAGCAGCCCTGCTTAGGTTGTACAGTCTGACAGCCGTTGGTAGGAAGGACCTACGAAACCTCTCGGTTGTGCACCTGGGATGATGTAGTCTGCTGCTAAATGAGCTCCTCAGTGCATTCAGTATGTCCTGCATAGGGTGGAACTCGGACTCCAGCAGAGATGACAGTTTAGCCACCGTCCTTCTCTCTCCTATCTCCTCCATCGGATCAAGGCGCTGCCCCAGGACAGAGCTAGCTTTCTTAATCAGTTTGTTCAGTCTCTTCCTATCGGCTGCAGTAATGCCACTGCCCCAGCAGACCACTCCAAAAGTGATGGCTGATGCCACCACCGTGTCATAGAATGACTTCAGCAGCGCCCCTTGTACGCCCCTTATATGAGCTATATGAGCTTATGTGAGCTTATACGAGCGTTATTCTGATAACTATGTTTTTTTCTCTCTGCCTATTGTGTTTTCCCTGACCCTGACCCTTGCCCTCTTTACCCTCCTGTTCGACTGGCGCCTTCGGGCTGCCGCGGCTATGGGATGCGCTTACAGAAGCGCGCCCAATGTCAAGTCAAATTTCAATTCTCCTGTATGTATTGCACGTATGGTAGTATTGACAATAAACCTTTTCATTCATTCATTCATTCATTCATCATTCATGTAGGCCATGAGCCACTTCTGGTGAAAATTGCAGCAAAGTCTATCCAGTAGTTTTGGAGTATTCTTGCAAACACACTGTGAGAAGATAAGAGCCTTGGTGGAGGTATGCATTCTGGAATTATCACCAAAATGTTATGGGTTTCTCGCTAGCCCAAGGATCCCCTCTGGTAAAAGTTTCATGCAAATCTACTGTATGTAGTAGTTTTTGTGTAATTCTGATATGCAAACAAGGTCCTTGGTGGAGGTATGCACTCTCAGATCATCACCAAAATTTAATGGGTTCATCCTTGGCCCAAGGACTACCTCAGGTGAGAGTTTCATCAAAATCCATTCAGCAGTTTTTGCGTAATCCTGCTAACAGACGCACAAACAGACAGACAAACCGCCCCGATTACATTACCTCCTTGGCAGAGGTAAAAACAGGATACGTAGGTCTAAATATGAAAAGAGTTAAATGCACTTCTGTGTGTGACCAAAACAATTAAACAAAAAAAATTAATAAAATCAGATTTGTTATCCCGTTATGGCTCAATTCTGATTTTATCTTGACAAGGCCAAACCCACATAGCTGCTATTTCCAGTTGCTCTGATTTCTTTCCAGAAGCAAAATAAAATTGAATTGAAAGAAGGAAGAGTACACAGATTACGCTCACTGGAGCCAGTTGGTCCATGACATGTACAGTCAGAACAATAGCGAACAACAGTGAATACTGTGGCTTATTTTGAGTCTTCTTTTTTTTTTAAGGCACTGGCACACTGCTGCTACTTTTTAAAATTATTATTGGAACAGTCACACCAATTACACATCATTATATAATGTATGTTCATAGCTTAGGCATGTGTATGGGTGTTAATGAGAAACCAAGCTACAGCTGAGGTCCACCCCTCCCACATGGGCCAAATGAAGTTAACCTTGCTTAAGCACGGCGTGAAGCAGTTATACTATTCAAAAGAAGTTGACTTCGGGCTTAGGCTCAGGGCAAAGTTCATAGTATGAGTAGACGCTAGAACAGGGGTCTGCAACCTGCGGCTCTGGAGCCACATGTGGCTCTTTTGCACATAACCAGTGGCTCCTTAAGGCCTTCACAAAAAAATTCAAAACTTTAAATGAAAAGTGGGCACAGATTTGTGAGGAAAAACATAAATTCACTAGAAAAATAACAAATTCATCAGAAAAGTTTAAAATTTTGGCAAAAAATATCACAAATTTAGGGGAAAAAATGAGGAAAATGTCATAAATTTCCAAGAAATACAAAATTTCTTAGGAAAAAACCCACAAATTTACTGGAAAAGTTGCAATTTTTTTAAAAAAAAAAGTAAATGAAAACGGTAACAAATTTACTAGGGAGAATAGAACTAATTTATTTGAAAAGCAGAAAATTTCTGACAGAAACATGACAAATTTAGGGGGAAAAGTTGCAATCTTATGAGAAAAACACACTCGCAAATTACAAGAAAAAAACAACAAAATTTCTGAAAAAAAAAACAAATTTATGTGAAAAGGCTGAAGCTGCAATTTTGATTGAAAGAGTAACAAATTTTCAAAAGGAAATATAACAAATTAATTAGAAAATCAGAAAGTTTATGCCAAAAATCTCAGAAAATTGGGAAAAAGTTGTAATTTTATGAGGAAAAACCTGCTAATATTGATGATGTCATTCCAGTTGGGACTGGTAACATTGCTGTTTTACCTTAGTTTCCAGGCTCAGATATTTTTGTGGCTCCATGTGGATTTTGCTGGTCAAAAATCTCTCAAAATGGCTCTTTAGGTAGTAGAGGTTGCCGACCCCTGCTCTAGAAAAAAAGATCCATTGCACAAGATTACAGATTTTAGCTATTTTCTATCTGCAGTCCCTGTGACAAAGACATGAGAACAATGCACATTAGGAAGGACAAGCAGGCAGAGGAACAAATACACAATACTAACTGATTAACCAAGTGGCTGATAGATGCAACATCATGAGAAAAAGCTAAACACACACACACACACATCATCCCTCTACCTTCCCAGGAAAATGGCACATCATGCACACATCTAGCATCACTTAGAATATTCACCAATAAAAGCATCCATCCAAGGCAAAAAGTCAACAAATTATTTTAATTCTTGTCATTTTGTCATCAAATGTTGATTTTTTTTTTTTTAAAACATGCTGCATCTTATTAGCGCTATACGATTGATGGAGGCACAAAAATATAATCATTTGCATTCAAACTTGAACGTTCCTGAAATTATGGAAGTTTACTAATTCAAAAAGGTTAATTATTTACCACGCAGGAATGTCTGTGTGGTTTACGTGGGGATGTACGGGCAGGTCAGTTCTGACCCAGATCTCCAGTGGTGTGTTGCTGAGTCAGAGTCAGCAGTGCATGATGGGAAAACTGGTTTGAAGGAAGAGCCACAGTCAAAGACACACACACACACACACACACACACACACACACACACACACACACACACACAAAGGCACAGGCGCACATTCTGTGGTGAGGCGAACAGAGGCGGTATATGTTCCACTCCAGCGCACCGCATCTGTTCACCGCTAAATATAACCGGAGGAACCCAGGCCTGCCGCTCTCTCTGCTCTATCTGAGTGGGCCAAATGATGGATGAGGAGAAGAGGAGGGAGGAAGAGAAAACATATGATCTCCACAAGTGTAGAAACTGATAGAAAGTGTAAAACAGTGAAGGATGAGGGTGGGATGAATCTAAAAAAAACAAACAAAAAAAACTGAAGGACTAAACATAGACACATTTTTTGTCAAATATATGTGTACAAGTTCAACACACTCCAGATGGTGGAATTTCTATTTTCATCCCCTGGGTTCATTTGTAAAATAAAAGAAACACTTCTTTGTCCAAGTTTTTTTTTTTTAAAAAAAGCACACAAATCATCTATCTTTATATGCAATTGTGTCTTCCTTCCTCCCATGAGCAACATGTGTAAAAGCACAGAAGCCAGCTGAATCCTCCCTCACGGTGACCGAAAGCACTGGGCCTGGGTTGGTATGCGAGCAGGCCATCAGTTCTAACTGGCTGCCTCTGTTAAATGTCAGTGTCTGCCTGGTCATCACACACAAAGGGCCCCTCTGTCATTTGTGTTTCAGTGGCTGGGGCAATAAGACGGAGAAGTGATACCTAGTTTCTCCCCCTTCCTCCCTTGGCTGCCGCAGCAGTCTGGGGAGCATCACACCAGAGGGACGAGTGTGTCATCACCGCCCAGTTGATATGATGAAACACAATAACACACCAGACAAAAAATTACCGCATTAGGCTTGAATGATAGTTGATATGCATTCTGGTGACGGGAAGGGAAACGGGAAGCTCTTCCAGCGTGTGTCGTAACCACTAATTTGTACCTTGAGGCTTGTAATGGAAAGGGCTGTTTGTGCTGTTAACACACAAACAAACCGGTGAAGTTAAACCGAAGTGGAGGCAGGAAGGTAGGCGATTTCTCCGCTCTGTTAAACGTGATATCAGTTAGCTCAGGGTATCATAAACTATGTTTGGTCTTTCAAACCAAAAGGCCGATTGATCAGATATAGGAGCATGTGTATGGGGAGACGGCTGACAGACAGGGCGCCCCACAGGGATTCATTAAATTAATCCGTCATGTGAATTTGCTCAATGGATACAGCCACCAGCAGTTTGTGCTGATGGGAAGCACAATCTCAGAAATGCCGACTGGGCGTATTTGTCAAAGGATTTAACTAATGTGCTAAAAAAAAAAAAAAAAAAAAGTGAACAAGAAAGTGAGACAACACTGCAAAGAATTGAAGTCTTTTAAGAACAAACGTTTGACGTTTTACTTACAGTGGACTCACTTCCAGTCTCTATCAAAACTGTGTGAGAGTAAAAATAGCACACAGCACTGACTGACAGCTGAGATAAGATTAGATCAAAGCAGCCAGCCTGGTTATTGAGACTAAAAACCTCTGTGGGTGACTCTTTAATCATGCTCAGCACTGAATACAGAATTTCTGACTCCTTAGGAATACATAAGAAGAATGAGACAAATGAAAAAGAACTACGTAAACATTATGTTCAAAGTACAAAGAGTACAAACAACAATGAACAGAACCATTAGTCAAAGTGTGAAGCAGGCTGTAAACAGGGAAAAAAAAATATGTTATGTTGCAACTCTCAAAACTCATACACCAATTCTGGCTTTTTTTGGTGATGCAACATGATTTATTGGATGGGTAAATCCAAGTATCCCCATGGGGAAGGATATAACAGATGGTCCAGAGAACAGAAGAGTCTGTCCCTTTTGTAAAGACCATGTAAGCAAACAAACATGCAAAATGGACAGACTTCAACCTAGCTTTTTAAAAATGCCCTTATTGTTGAAATTTTCTGGAAAATTATTTTGTGCCATCAAACATTTTATTATTAAATGGAGTGTTAACACATCTCAAAGAGTTCAGCTGCTCTACATTAAAGCAGCACAATGTAACTTTCCTACTTAAAATGGACTACAACAACAGCTGAACACATTATTAAAATACTGTCAGAACCAGGCCCAGGCAGTGAATATGAAGAAAACGAATCTCACGATCTTTCAAAAACACCCCGTGTGTCAGAAGAACAACTAGTAGTTCACCAGAAATAATCAAATCACTGAACACATTATGAGTATACCACTCTTGGTATAATCATAGCATCTGGAAATTTCAACATGTCAGTGAAAATACTAAAAGAAAAAAGCCATAAGTGCTCTCAATTTAATCAAGAGAATAACCTGCAAATTTACAATTAAAATCTGGCTTAAAAAATTTGATAGTGTGATGTAGGGTCCATTTGTGACCAGCCAAGGAAAAACCAGGAACAAATCTCCCAGTGGGTATTTTGAGTTATTTAGAGATTATAAAAGTGTGGAATCTAAGCTTTCCAATGATGTCTAACACATGGAAATCCAAAAGGATTTGAAGAAGCTGTGTCCATTTGAATGTTAGTACCTCTCAAACGATTTCTCTGAGCAAATCAGGTTCAAAGTTTCCAAGGATTGTCACCTTCCAGGGGAGCCAGGTGGGGGCGGTAACAAAAGCTTGTCAACAAGAGCTTTGCTTAAATAGCCATGTGCTTCTACTTGAACATGCTGATGATTGGCTGAAAAGAACAACAAAGACATGTGAATAGCCAAGCAAACCGGATATAAGGGATAAGGGCCTATACTTATATAGCGCTTTTCTAGTCTCAAAGACCACTCAGAGCGCTTCACTAGCACTAACGCTCTACTCTAAGGGCCTATAGGAGACAGATATCTAGGGACAATTTAGAACAACCAATTAACCTAACATGCATGTCTTTGGATTGTGGGAGGAAACCGGAGCCCCCGGAGTAAGCCCCCGCAGACATGGGGAGAACATGCAAACTCCACACAGAAAGGTTCCTACCCCTGCCAGCCTGGGAATTCAAACCTGGAACCTTCTAGCTGTAAGGCAACAATGCTAACCACTGCACCACCATGCTGCCCGATATATATATATATATATATGTAAATATATATATCGGCTGTGGTATCCACCCCCCCCCCCCCAAATGTAAATCAGCTGTGGTATCCACACCCCCCAAATGTAAATCAGCTGTGGTATCCACACCCCCCAAAACTAGGAAGCAGTCTCGCTGATATTTCCTTCTGAAACTACTTTATTTCAAATACAAAGTTTACGGTTTTAACACTGTTAAACACTGTTATTTGAAGCATGGAGTAGGTAGCTTCTTCATGATTTCAACTAGCATATTTTGCAAAAAAAACCCAAAAATCACAATTAAAAAAAAAACGTATTTCTGTGTTTTTTAGGAATCACAGGCCACTTGTTGCAGGTTTACTTGTGGCAGGTCACATTTAGTCATCAGAGCTACACCTGCTGGGATAAAAACCCAGCAGTATGGGTGGTAATCACCAGAGGCATCATGATACAATACAATCACAATACTTGGGCCATATCGGGCAGCTCGGTGGGACAGTGGTTAGCACAGTGGCAGCACAGTAAGAAGGTCACGGGATTGATTCCACCCCTAACCATCATGGATTCGATCCCACCCCCTGACCATCGGTGACCCTTCTGTGTGAAGTTTGCATGTTCTCCCCGTGTCTGTGTGGGTTTACCCCGGGTACTCCGGTTTCCTCCCACAGGCCAAAAACATGCAAATTAGGTTAATTGGAGACTCTAAGTGGCCCTAGGTGTGAATATTTGTGTGAATAGTGATGGGATTGGTGCTGCACTGTGGCTGCCTCATCCATGCAGGTGGATGCCCCAAATTTCCGTCTGGGATTACTAAAGTATACTAAAATTTAAAATAAATAATACTACATTATCACAATCTTGCAATAGACTGAGTAATGTGATTTCCCATTCCAAACTTTGGGGCAGATTTACTGAGGCAGTGCAAATTAGCGAGTGCGCAGAATAGACAGAGCACCTAAGGGAGTGGCCAATTTTTGCCAGTGATCTACTAACACCACGCAAAATTATGAACACAGACACAGTCACTTCATTTCAATACTGACCACCCATCCACCAAGAGCAAAATTGCGCATAGGCACACCTGATGAGGAAGCAAGTCATCAACAAAGGCACAGCCAGTTTGGAGGAGCATAATATAGGTTTTTTTTTCTCAGCTTTTTCTCAGCTTTTGTTTAAGTGCAAACCCCAATAAAATAGTTTGTTTCTGTCATATCAATGTTTTGATTTTCATTTCACATGGCAGACTCCTTTGTTTAATATGTAAGGACTACTCATAAATAAACTGATTATTGACCAACGTGTTTATTTGTTAACACAAGAACCATCAAGATGGTCTGATGGAGACCCTGGGGTTTTATTATGTGAATAACTGTTTTTAAAAAATCTACAGGTCTCCCAGTCCATGACTTTTCATAAATACTGTATGTGCGTTTTATCTTTTCTGAAGTCTGGAACATAACGAAATTAAACACACACGATTTCACTTATTCCTCGGACAACCACAGCAGAGACTGCTGTCATTGACTTACTACGATGTTGCAATGTTGGGGGACGTATATGGATCTGTGCTCCTTTTGTCCACTCCAGGTAGGAAGGGCTGTACTATTTTATGGATACAAATCCGTTGTTTAGGAAAGCTTTTTCATTTTATTTATTGTATTTTATTTATTTGACCTTTATTTTACCAGGTAAAATATTTGAGAGTAATTCTCACCAGGGATGTCCTGGTGTGTCATCGTATGTACTTAATGTTTGCTTTTATTCTTGTTCTTAATCCTATTTGTGTAGAGATTTTGCTCCAAGATGTAAAGTGCATTATAAATGAAATAAATTATTATTATTATTATTATTATTATTATTATTAGGCTTTATATAAACAAATGAAATTTTTAAAAATCATCTGCCGGCTGATGTCCAGTTCAGCACAACACTGATCTCTGTGAGATCGTTTCTGTTCATATTAATCAGTTTATTTTTTTCATGTCAAATCAAGTCACGCACAGGGAGAAGCTTCTGTCTCTTTGGCCACGTGCACTTGGTTCTCGTTGGTGTCTCCTGGCACCAGCGAACGCTGTCATCAGGCGCAGATGAATTAAGACAAGCTTTTTTTGGACATTAAATTCTGGCACATATAGCAGGAGATTGACAGCCGCAAACCTTAGTAAATCACCTTGCACCAGTCATTTCAATAATCCCCTTCCTCAAATTTGGGCTTTGACATGACAACTCCCACAAATACAGCCGTGGACAAAATTGTTGGTACCCCTCTGTTAATGAAAGAAAAACCCACAATGGTCACAGAAATAACTTGAATCTGACAAAAGTGGTAATAAATAAAAATTCTATGAAAATTAACCAATGAAAATCAGACAATGCTTTTGAATTGTGGTTCAACAGAATTATTTTAAAAAACAAACTCATGAAACTGGCCTGGACAAAAATGATGGTACCGTTAACTTAATATTTTGTTGCACAACCTTTTGAGGCAATCGCTGCAATCAAACGATTTCTGTAACTGTCAATGAGACTTCTGCACCTCTCAGCAGGTATTTTGGCCCACTCCTCATGAGCAAACTGCTCCAGTTGTCTCAGGTTTGAAGGGTGCCTTCTCCAGACGGTATGTTTCAGCTCCTTCCACAGATGTTCATTAGGATTTAGATCACGGCTCATAGAAGGCCACTTTAGAATAGTCCAATGTTTGGCTCTTAGCCATTCTTGGGTGTTTTTAGCAGTGTGTTTTGGGTCATTATCCTGTTGCAAGACCCATGACCTGCGACTGAGACCAAGCTGTCTGACACTGGGCAGCACATTTCTCTCTAAAATACCTTGATAGTCTTGGATTTCATTGTACCCTGCACAGATTCAAGACACCCTGTGCCAGATGCAGCAAAGCAGCCCCAGAACATAACAGAACCTCCTCCATGTTTCACAGTAGGGACAGTGTTCTTTTCTTGATATGCTTCATTTTGTCATGCGGTGGCCCTCGCGAGCCACCATAAGATGCCAAAAGTCGCCGGTGAGGTTTGCATAGGTGTTTTATTCACGAAAACAAGAACACACAACGTAACAGAAAGTAATGAGCCACGGTGGGCTAAAACACACAACACTAAACACAGGAGATCGTAAGGCTGACACGAAGCTCACTTACAATCCTGACCATGAACAGGGGATGAGCGTTGACGATCTGTTGCCGTGGAATAATAGAGGAATAATGACAAGACTGCTGCATAGTACTGCTCCCAGCGCCCGCTTAAATGCCGGGTTGCTGATGAGCCGTAAATGCAGCACAGCTGTTAGGCTTTGACAGCAGGAAGCCCCTCCAAGCGCTGTCACAATAAGAGCTCGGGGAGCCAGAAGGTAACCACTGCTGTCAAACCTGGCGGGGATGATGTATGGCCCAAGCGCGGACGAAATCGGCGCTCGGACCATGACAGTACCCCCCCCCCCCAAGGGCGGACTCCGAACGCCCAATGACACCCAAGCCCCACCCCCACCCCCTAGGGTGGGCGGATGGGGGAGCAGGCCTGGAGGGAGAGGCTCAGCCACAGACCAAAACTCAAGACGATAACTGGAGCACACAGATAGCCAGAAAAAATATGATACTCTCAAATGCACAAATCATAATTAAGACAGAGGACAAATGAGACTATCACAGGACACAATAACAGACAATACAATACTCTCAAATGCGCAAATCACAACTAAGGCAGAGCGCAAAAGAGACAATCACAGGGCATGATAACAGAAAATACAGTACTCTCAAATGCACAAATCATAACTAAGGCAGAGTGCAAATGAAACAATCACAGGGCATAAATGAAGCAATTACAGAGCATGACTCACGGAAAATACCATACCCCATAATGCACATTACACACAGAAGAAGACTATCACCCCAAATGACCTTTAACCCAGACAGTTCAGGAAAATGACGACAGGCTGAGACCAAAAACCACGGGAATAGTTCCAGCGGCCTCCCTGCGTCCAATGGCCGACGGGTGGTCACGGGGAACAGTACATGATCAGGTGGCCTGCCCCAGTCCCAGGCCTGGAAAGTCCAACCCTCCGGCGTCCGAACCAGGTCGCCCAGCAGCAAACACAGTGTGTCGGGTGGCCGACCCGGGGCGCCGAACCGGCGAAACAGTTCCTCGGGTGGCCGACCCGCATCCTTCAGCCACCAGAACCATGGGAAGATGGCCCCCGGCGATGATGAGCTGGGCTGGTGACTTAGACGAGGGGAATGATGGTGATGACGAGCCCGCACCATGTCAGGCGGCGAAGGGTCTGCAGCTCCTCCACCGACCTTGACCCATACCGATGCTGCGGTCGTGGCTGCACCTGCGTCGGACCCCCACTGGGTCTCGGCGGACCCTGACTGGGTCTCGGATGCACTCGCGTCGGACCCCGATTGGGTCGGTGCAGCACCGGCGACAACCTCCGACCCCAAACCTGGAATCTCCAGCACAGTGACCACGACTGGCTCTGCACCGGTGACTCCGCAACAAGGCTCGGAAGACAAGAAAGGACCGGGATCAGAATCACCGGTAGCGACAGAGCCCAGCAAGATGAGCTCGGGTGCAGCAGGCGGCTGCCCCTGACTCGCCTCCCCGAGAGGCAGGCAGAAATGCTCCAAGACAGAAAAGAGAAACACAAGATAGAGCACTTGCCTGCACTCGGGTTCTGTCACCATCCAGGACTTCGTCGATCCGGGTTCAGGGCGGAGAAGTTCATCCTCAGGCTCCCACTCGGCTACGGCGGGTTCCACAGCCGGCATGATGGTCACCGCAGTCTGTGGATCCTCCGGCGCCGACGTCCACGCCGATAACCCGCACGGCGTGGTGGCAGGGGACCCTCGACCCGCTGGCTCAAACTGTTCCAGCGTGGAGACCCGGGGACGCTTTATCGTCGGCGCAAGCTACAGGATGCAGTACACTCCTCTCCTCTGCCCATGACGTGGCTGCGGGGCTGGAACCAGACTCTCCAGAACTGCAGGCCCCCTCCTCATCCGGTGACGTAGGCCTGGCGTCGTGGATCACTCAGCGGAGGGAGACACAGAGGCAGCAGGTTTAGTAATTAGAGCTACAGCAGGTGGTGGGAGCTCGGGGGACTGCGAACCCCGAACTCCGCCCCCAGGAGTCAGACAAGGCAGATCACAATTATGATGGAAAGAATGAACTTGCACTTGCCTGTCTCCCGGAGGGAGGATGGTGCCTGCTGTAGGGGACGTTGTTCCTCCCTTTCCCCGCTGGATGGTGACAGAGGGCCCCCTGGAAGGACGAGGAGGAGCCGCTTGCGATGGATCAAGGACGGGGCTCGCCGAAGCAGGACTCTTGGCACACACAGCAGCCGGGTAAGACGTCGAGGAGGAGGGAGCGACGTACGAGCCGAACCGGGCACAATGAGCTGACGGGACAGCAGGGAAAGATGACCCGGGGGGGAAAGGCTGCGGGGGTTCCCTCCAGACGAGATGCAGGAGTGGCAGCTGTTCGAGAGGTGGAGTCCTTGCGACGACCCGGAACTGGATCCGGACGGGGTTCTCACTGAGTCTTGTTTGGAGCGTGGCGACGACGTTCACTGACCGATGGCGAGGCGAAGGTGAGATCCGGGAATCGCCGCTCCTGTGTGGAAACAGAAGCGAGCAGATCAGCGTACTCAGGAAAGACACTCAACTCCGGGTTCCTCTCCACCAGTCTGACTGCCACCGTCACATGCTTAATTATCGCTGTGGCGTGAACAGCGGAACGAGCTGCCGCCACTCGGTCCCAGATGGAAGCAGCTGTTCGTTGTAGCTTCTCCGGGGGATTCTCGAATGACGACACACACCAACGGGGATCACCCCTGGGTGGTGCAAACTCCTGGACCGGAACAGAGACAGCAATGGGATCCAGACATGAGGAGCGAGGATGCCTCCTCTTCGGCTTCCTGCCGTAGTCTTCCTCCAGCCCACGGAGTATCTCGCGCTGTGCGGCGATGTCGGCGCTCCTAGCGTTGACTTCAGGATGGTCAGCGTAGCGAGGGAAACGATTCAGGACATCCTCAGTGCAGTCCAGGTACCAGCGTACGTCGCTGTGATAGTCGAGGAGGGAGGCAGCGATGAACGTTTCGTCCACGTACTCCAAAGCCTCCGCCAGCTCGTAGTCCCGACTCCGAGCGTGGCCCCTCTGCGACGGCATTCTCCCAGCACGCAGTTACCCAGACAGGGAAGAACAATTGTCCGATTAAAGCAAACTCACCGGGAACGGCGTTTCAGTTTGGCGTCTCCGTTTAGGTGCCTTGGCAGCAGTCTACTGTCGTGCGGTGGCCCTCGCGAGCCACCATAAAACGCCAAAAGTCGCCGGTGAGGTTTGCATAGGTGTTTTGTTCACGAAAACAAGAACACACAACGTAACAGAAAGTAATGAGCCATGGTGGGCTAAAACACACAACAAGGAGATCGTAAGGCTGACACGAAGCTCACTTACAATCCTGACCACGAACAGGGGATGAGCGTTGACGATCCGCTGCCGTGGAATAATAGAGGGATAATGACAAGACTGCTGCATAGTACTGCTCCCAGTGCCCGCTTAAATGCCGGGTTGCTGATGAGCCGTAAATGCAGCACAGCTGTTAGGCTTTGACAGCAGGAAGCCCCTCCGAGCGCTGTCACAATAAGAGCTCGGAGATCCAGAAGGTAACCACTGCTGTCAAACCTGGCGGGGATGATGTATGGCCCGAGCGCTCGGACCATGACACATTTTTGCGTCTGTGAACATACAGCTGATGTGCCTTGCCAAAAAGTTGCAGTTCTGTCTCGTCTGTCCATAGGACATTCTCCCAGAAGCTTTGTGGCTTGTCAACATGCAGTTTGGCAAATTCCAGTCTGGCTTTTTTATGATTTGTTTTCAACAGAGGTGTCCTCCTTGGTCATCTCCCATGAAGTCCACTTTGGCTCAAACAACGATGGATGGTGCGATCTGACACTGATGTACCTTGACCATGGAGTTCACCATGAATGTGTTTAGAGGTTGTTCTGGGCTCTTTTGTTACCATTCATATTATCTGTCTCCTCCTGCGGCCACGTCCAGGGAGGTTGGCTACAGTCCCGTGGATCTTAAATTTCTGAATAATATGTGCAACTGTAGTCACAGCAACATCAAGCTGCTTGGAGATGGTCTTATAGCCTTTACCGTTAACATGCTTGTCTATAATTTTCTTTCTAATCTCCTGAGACAACTCTCTCCTTTGCTTCCTCTGGTCCATGTTTAGTGTGGTAAACAACATGTCACCAAACAGCACAGTGACTACTTGTCACCCTTTAAATAGGCCGACTGACTGATTACAAGTTTGTAGACACCTGTGATGTTAATTAGAGGACACATCTTGGTTGAACATGTCCCTATGGTCACATTATTTTCAATCTTTTCTAGGGGTACCATCATTTTTGTCCAGGCCTGTTTCATGAGTTTGTTTTTTAAAGTAATTCTGTTGAACCACAATTCAAAAGCACTGTCTGATTTTCATTGGTTAATTTTCATAGAATTTTTATTTATTACCACTTTTGTCAGATTCAAGTTATTTCTGTGACCATTGTGGGTTTTTCTTTTATTAACAGAGGGGTACCAACAATTTTGTCCACGGCTGTACATATGCAATGAGGCCAGGCACAAAATTAAGATAGTCCACACCTTTCCACCGCTAATTTTGCCCTGCGCCCTTTAGTAAATCTTAACAGTAGCTTTTTAATGCCAAAACAGGGTTTTGCGATGACACAGCACGTTAGTAAATCTGCCCCTTTGTCTTTTACAACTCTTGGCTAGACCTCATGAGTCACTCCTTTGCTATCCTGACCTAACCAGACAATGAGCATTTAGCACAAAGCAGTGGATTGAAAAGTCACTTGTTTTTTATTGCTCTGGTACCCCAAAAAAACTAAATTTTATTTGCAGCATTTATTAATACTTTCATTTAAGTATCGCAATACTGGTTTCGCTGAATCGATACAGTACTGTAGACCAAGGGCATAACTTTGTTTCAAACACTGGGGGGTTTGAGATCTCTGCCCGTATAAGGATTTTTTAAAAATCTTTTTTATTATAGGACTGTCAGGGTATCAATACACACAGTTGTCTCCCATATCCTCTTTTTCATTTTTAAAGGCCAAGGATTTTTTTTAAAGCAAAAAATAACAGTATATGTATCCTAGTGTTGAGGGAGAGTGCAAAATCATTAACTCTGCTAAAAGGACAAGGCTAATTTATCTCTTTATTTTGGTATTCCCATATTAGTAAAAGTTGTAAGAATTATTTCCCTGATTTCCCAAATCTATATTCAGCCTTCTAATAGTCTACACCACAATGAAGCAGCAGGCCTACTTAATACCTATTATGTGTTAAGTATTTCAGCGCTGGCAGAAATCAAGTTTTGACTATTGTTACCTGATCATGTGTGCCTCCTGTGTCTCCTCTCTCTCTCTAGTCATCAGTACTGTCTCTCTCTTCCTCTGCACACCTGTGTTGATTCTCTGGTTACCTTTACCTCCTATCCTCCTTCTTGATTCCCCCTGCTGCTGTCACATTCTTGCTCCTGATATAAAAAAAGTTCAGTTAATGTTCAAATGGTTTAAAAGAGGTGCTTTATGGACTGTTTTGGAGGATGTAATTCATTCTAGATTTTCCAATGCCAAAAACTTGGAAAGATGTAAAATATCCTTTGTCCTTTCTTCTCTCTTAATAGTCTCTTAACTGAGCAATCAGTATTAACTGAGGTTAATCTAGCAGCGGAATGAGGCTAATCACCATTATTCTTAACTCATTTTAGTTTGTTATTAATCAGTTGTGGTGATTAACACATTTATTCTGACAGGACTAATGTTTTTTCATTAATTTATGATGTCATCACATGCCACCATGTGGCTATTTCTTACCAAGTAGATGAACTAAGGACACTACTGTGATTTAGTCAGCTAGGCTATGACAAGGGAAACGCTTATAGAGGCATTATGAACACAGCACACCACACGTTTGGTGTGCTGTTTCATTCATGAAATAATAGTAAATCTGTGAATACAGTGGGGAAAAAAAGTATTTAGTCAGCCACCAATTGTGCAAGTTCTCCCACTTAAAAGATGAGAGAGGTCTCCAATTTTTATCATAGGTATACCTCAACTATGAGAGACAAAATGAGAAAAAAAAAAATCCAGAAAATCACATTGAAGGATTTTTAATGAATTAATTGGTAAATTCCTTGGTAAAATAAGTATTTGGTAAATAACAAAAGTTCATCTCAATACTAGGTAATATACCCCTTGTTGGCAATGACAGAGGTCAAACGTTTTCTGTAAGTCTTCACAAGGTTTTCACACACTGTTGCTGGTATTTTGGCCCATTCCTCCATGCAGATCTCCTCTAGAGCAGTGATGTTTTGGGGCTGTCGCTGGGCAACACGGACTTTCAACTTCCTCCAAAGATTTTCTATGGGGTTGAGATCTGGAGACTGGCTAGGCCACTCCAGGACCTTGAAATGCTTCTTATGAAGCCACTCCTTCATTGCCCGAACAGTGTGTTTGGGATCATTGTCATGCTGAAAGACCCAGCCACGTTTCATCTTCAATGCCCTTGCTGATGGAAGGAGGTTTTCACTCAAAATCTCACGATACATGGCCCCATTCATTCTTTCCTTTACACGGATCAGTTGTCTTGGTCCCTTTGCAGAAAAATAGCCCCAAAGTATGATGTTTTCACCCCCATGCTTCACAGTAGGTATAGTGTTCTTTCTCCTCCAAACACGACAAGTTGAGTTTTTACCAAAAAGTTCTATTTTGGTTTCATCTGGCCATATGACATTCTCCCAATCCTCTTCTGGATCATCCAAATGCTCTCTAGCAAACTTCAGACGGGCCTGGACATGTACTGGCTTAAGCAGGTGGACACATCTGGCACTGCAGGATTTGAGTCCCTGGCGGCATAGTGTGTTACTGATGTAGCCTTTGTTACTTTGGTCCCAGCTCTCTGCAGGTCATTCACTAGGTCCCCCCGTGTGGTTCTGGGATTTTTGCTCACCGTTCTCATGATCATTTTGACCTCACGGGGTGAGATCTTGCATGGAGCCCCAGATTCACGGAGATTATCAGTGGTCTTGTATGTCTTCCATTTTCTAATAATTGCTCCCACAGTTGATTTCTTCACACCAAGCTGCTTACCTATTGCAGATTCAGTCTTCCCAGCCTGGTGCAGGTCTACAATTTTGTTTCTGGTGTCCTTTGACAGCTCTTTGGTCTTGGCAATAGTGGAGTTTGGAGTCTGACTGTTTGAGGTTGTGGACAGGGGTCTTTTATACTGATAATGAGTTCAAACAGGTGCCATTAATACAGGTAACAAGTGGAGGACAGAGGAGCCTCTTAAAGAAGAAGTTACAGGTCTGTGAGAGCCAGAAATCTTGCTTGTTTGTAGGTGACCAAATACTTATTTTTTTTTTTCACAATATCTTTATTGAACCTTTTTTTTTTTTTTTTAACAAACATGATACAAACAATCAAACACTAACGCTAAAGTACTACAAAAAAAAAAAAAATGCACTAAAAACACCAACAACCACCAACAAAATCAAGTCTTCAACAATGCTCCTCTGTTTAGTCTAGACAATCCAATACATAAGTATACATATTATGTTCACCAGTTTGGAATTTACAAGGTCCACACACATCATTCACCTTCTTCTTCAAGAGTTATGTTTAAATTTTTTACATAATCAATAAAAGGTCTCCATATATTCTCAAACACAATTTCCTTTGATTTCAGTATATATGTTATTCTTTCTAATGGAAGGTTTGTTAACATCTGTCTTAACCACTGAGTCACATCTGGTCTATGAGTCTTTTTCCATAATAGTGCAATACATTTTTTGGCATTAAGCAAACTGAGGTCTATGAATGTTCTTTCACTTTTATTAAAATTATGCTTTTCTGGGTACAGACCCAACAAAAACAGTTTAGGATTCAGTATGATTTGTTTTGAGATTATTTTTTCAATTGTTACCCTCACCTCTTCCCAAAACATTCTTATTAATCTACATTCCCATAAACAATGAAATAGGGTTCCTTTACTTTCCATGCATTTTGTGCATGTATCTGGTATATTTTTGTTATATCTATTTAACTCCTCCGGTGTAACATACATCCGCATTAACCATTTGAAATGTATCAATTTAAGGCGTGCATTTATTGATTTGGTTTGAGCTTCTGTACAAGCCAATTCCCATTGTTCCTCCGAAATTTCAATTTGCAGATCTTCTTTCCAGTAGTTTAATCTTTTCAGTGAATTTTCACTTGAAGATAGTGTCAATGAGTTATAAAACTCTGAAATAATACCCTTTCTTTTACTATCTTTCATCATCATTTTTTCCAAGGATGAATAAATAGGTCGAGTGAGAGCTTTATTTTGATTTGATCGAATAAAGTTTCTAAGTTGAAGATATTTAAAAAAATGTGTTCTATTGAGATTAAATTTGATCCTCAGCTCTTCAAAAGACATTATGTTGTCTGCACATGGCAAATATAAATCCTGAATCTTTTGTATCCCTTTTAAATTCCATACTTTAAATACAGCGTCCGCTCTCCCTGGTTTAAAATATTGATTACCCCATATTGGACTAAATTGTGACAATAACTGTGGTTCTTTTAAATAGTTTTTAGCTTCACACCATATTTTGATCATATGCTTTACAAATGGATTTTTAACTTGTTTTTGTAATTTTTTTGCCGAATCTGAGTATATGAATATGGGAAGAGGTAAAGGTAAATTGTATGATTCCATTTCAGTCCAGTGAGGGAGATCATTTGATGAAAAATAATATGTCATAGACCTCAGTTGTGCCGACCAATAATACAACATAAAATTTGGACATTTCAGACCTCCACGATCAAATGGTAAATATAATAAAGACAGACGTAATCTAGCCCTCCTGTTGTTCCATATAAATTCCACTAACTTTTTTTTTATTCTTGAGAATAGATCTAAAGGTGGTGATAAGGGAATGTATTGAAATAAATAAAGTATTTTAGGTAAAATATTACTTTTAAGTATATTGATTCTCCCGATCATCGACATTGGTAGTGACATCCATCTCTGAGTTAACTCACTGATATCTGACATTAAGGCTTCATAGTTGACGCTGGCGACTGATTCTAGCTTAGGCATAATTTGGATTCCTAAATATTTAAACTGATTTACAACATTGAATTGATTTGCCTCAGGGGCTGGGTAATTTCTCTGGGTCTCATTTAGCATTAATATTGAAGATTTAGTTTTATTTATTTTATATCCTGATATTTCCCCAAAATTCTTTATTAAATTCAACAAGGTTGGAATTGATTTTTTTAGATTCGACATAAACAAAATTATATCATCGGCGTACAGGGAGATTTTATGTTCTGTTGGTCCAACTTTAATTCCATATATTTGTGAATGTAAACGTATCGCTATCGCTAAAGGTTCAATTGCCATAGTAAACAGTAAAGGTGAAAGTGGACAGCCTTGTCGACATCCTCTATTGATTTTTATTGGTTTTGAAATATTGTTATTTGTTAGGATTTCTGCTGTAGCATTATTGTATATTATTTGAACCCATTTTATGAAATTATTTCCAAGTCCAAACCTTTGTAGGACTTCAAAAAGAAAGGGCCATTCAACTCTATCAAAGGCCTTTTCGGCGTCCAATGATAGGAGAGCTGTATCCGGTGCTTCTTTATTAAAATAAATAATATTAAATAGTCTTCTTACATTATGGAAGCCTTGTCTACCCTTTATAAAGCCATTCTGATCTCGATTAATAATATTTGGTAAAATTTCTTGTATTCGTCTTGCTAAAATTTTACAGATTATCTTAAGGTCGGCGTTTAATAGGCTTATTGGTCTCATATTTTCACATTTATTAGAGGGCTTACCTGGTTTTGGCAGCAGTATAATTAAGGCATTATTTATGTATGATGGTAAATTATTATTTTGAAATGCTTCTAAAACCATTTCCAAAAAAGGTTTTATTAATTTATTCTTAAATTTTTTATAAAGGTCAACTGGAAGACCATCTGGTCCTGCACTTTTTCCTGATTTCATATTATCAATGGCTAGCCCAACTTCTTCTTGACTAATTTTAGACTCCAATATCTCCCTGTTTTCATTTGGTATACAGGGTATAGATAGTTCGTTCAAAAACCCATTTAGTTTTGTTAAATCAGGTTCATTTTTGGTATCATATAATTTTTCATAGTAATCTCTAAAGGCTCTATTAATTTCTAAAGGATCTATAACTACCTGTCCGTTACTTATAATACTGGTAATTGGTGTTTTAATTTCCAATTGTTTAATCTGCCATGCTAATAATTTTCCTGATTTTTCACCTTGTTCATAAAAAGATTGTTTCAATCTTAGAAGACTCGAGGCAGCTCTAGTCGCTGATTTTTTGTCGTATTCAGCTCTCAAAATCAGTAATTCATTCTCCAACCTTGGGTCACTTCCTGCATACACTTTTTCCTGAAGACTTTTTATTTTATGTTCCAATTTAGCTCTCTCCTCTCGAGTCTTCTTAGATTTTGATCCTGTATAACTAATAATATGTCCCCTAATAAAAGCTTTGAAAGCCTCCCACTTTACACATGCTGATGTTTGTGTAGTATTGATGTCAAAGAACTCGTCTATCTGTTTTTCTATATACTTGACAAATTCCTCATCCTGAAGCCATTTATGCTGAAATTGCCATCTACCTGATTCCTTTGTCAATTTTTTATCTACATATATTAGACAACAGGGTGCATGATCAGAGATCACGATGTTATCATAAAAGCAGTTTTGAATCTTGGACCTTAATTCTGTGGAAATCAAAAAATAATCAATACGTGAGAATGTCTTGTAGGTACTGGAGTAACAAGAATAGGCTTTAACTTGTGGTTTCATTTCTCTCCATATATCTAACAATCTCAATTCTTTCATAAAATGATTAATAGTCATCCTACATCCAATGTGCGTACAATCCAGTCCTGTTGATCTATCCACACCTGGATTCAATGTACAATTAAAATCCCCTGCTATTATATGTTGCCCTGTAAGTGATGATAAGATGAGAAATAAATTAGCAAAGAACTTCTGATCATCTATATTGGGACCATATAAGTTCACAAGATTTATATTTTCTAATAGCAAAGAACCTTGAATGATTACATATCTTCCAAATTTGTCTCCAATTACATTTTTCACTTGAAAAGGAACTGATTTATGTATGAGAGTCATAACTCCCCTGGCTCGGGATGAAAATGAAGAGGTGAATACACTTCCCTGCCATCTACTCCTAATTCTTTTAACATCCTCCTCTATCAGATGAGTTTCTTGTAAAAACACAATTCTTGAACCCATGTCCTTTATTTTATTCATAACTTGTTTAAGTTTTTTTAAATTTTGTAGACCTCTGCAATTCCATGAAGTTAAATTAAGATTAACACTTTGGTCCATGATCAATAGAGAGTTTGGGATTACCTTGCAGTGTAAACATGCTCATACAGAGAAGCAAAAACATGAGTGGTTGAACATTCATCCTACAAACTACACACAAACAAATTTCCCCTTCCCACACTTGTGGCAAACCCCCCAAAATCAAAAGAAAAATTCTGTCTCCCGATATAGCCATCGACCGTTCCACACCCACGGGGAACAGCCTAAGCCACTCCTTCTTCATCCTCCCAATCACCCTAACTCTACTGCTTTTAATGACGTAACATTAACTCTCCTCTGTAGTTTTCCAACTTAACTCCTAAATTTTTAACAACTTTGTACATCATAGTTTTTTTTTTTGTTTGTTTTGTTTTTGTTTTGTTTTTTTAATATATAATACAATCTATATTTTGTAAACTTACTACTTACTTCAAGTCAGTCAGATGCCTGTGCAAATGCTTAATTATTCTACCTTATATTTTGTTCATGCTTAGCTCCCACCAGTCTCTTCTTCTTCTTTGATCTTCTTGATGAACTCCTGCGCCTCCTCTGGGGTCTTGAAGATGTGGGTTCTGCCCTCATACGTGGTCAGCAGTCTCGCAGGATAGATTACACCATGACGAATCCCAAGGTTGCGCAGCTCCTTACGTACGGGATCAAACTGCTTCCTCAATTGCTGGATTCCTGTGGCCAAATCTGGGTAGAACCGCACCTGCTGGTCCTGGTGTTTAATCTCTCCTTTTTTAGCTCGTGCAGCGTTGAAGATCTTCATCCTGTCTCTGTTGCTAAGAAACTTCATAATTAAGGTCCTCGGCGGTCCCTTATCTCTCCGTGGGCCAATACGATGTGCTTTTTCCAGAACCACTGCTGATTGCAACTCCTCGCTGCCCAGCACCTCCGGAATCCACTTTTCCAGAAAGGAACATACGTCCCGACCTTCTGATTCCTCTGGAAGACCCACCAGCCTCAAATTATTCTGTCTCGACCGAGATTCCAAATCCAAAATATTATCTTCCAGAGATTTATTTTTTTTTTCCAAAGTGCGCACCTTTAATTGAAGACGGGTGACGTCATCTTCAGCACTAGCGAGACGGAGCTCCATCTGCGCCGTTCGTTCTACACAGTCACCCAATTCCTTTCTTATTCCTTCCAACGCTGTCATAATCCCATCAAATCTAGAGGAAAAGTCCGCTCTCATTGAACTCATGGCAGCCATCAGCGCATCTGCGCCATTCCCCGCAGATATCGCAGCGTTGCCAGCCTCCTCCGCCATATATGGAGTTTTGTTTACTGCGTCACAGACCTGAAAGTCCGTTAATTTGGACTGTTTCGGCGGCTCGCTTTTTCCTTTTCCTGGTTTTCCAGCCTTAGGCTTCGCCGACATATCCTCGCCCAAATGCTGGGATACGTTCTGTCCCAAATGAGAGAGTTATTTGCCGATTTTTTTTTTTTCCAGGAGCAGAGCAGAGCGAGACACGTCCGTCCTACGTGGCAGCCATAACCGGAAGTCCCCCAAATACTTATTTTACCAAGGAATTTACCAATTAATTCATTAAAAATCCTTCAATGTGATTTTCTGGATTTTTTTTTCTCATTTTGTTTCTCATAGTTGAGGTATACCTATGATGAAAATTGGAGACCTCTCTCATCTTTTAAGTGGGAGAACTTGCACAATTGGTGGCTGACTAAATACTTTTTTTCCCCACTGTAGCTGTGTGACTAAATCACCTGGTATTAAAAACTTACTCTGGATTCATTATTTAGACATTTAATTTTTTACAATGGCATTCAGTTTTCAAATTTAGGATTCAGGTATTTGCCCCCCTCCCCAAGGTAAAAGCAAATTTACCTTTACCAAATTTACCAGAAAAAAACATGCAAATTTAGGAGAAAATAGTATAAATTCACAAAAAGAAAGCAGCCACTTGATGAAAGTCAAAATTAAAAAAAAAAATAAAATCAGAAATTTAAATGATTTTGCAATATGTGAGGAAAAAAGAGTTATTTTCCATGACAAAAATTGCAAATTTGAGAAAAATGCTACATTTTTATGAAACTGTGAATTCAGGGGGAAAACAACATAGGGGAAATACTGCATTTTTATACAAACAGTAGGCAAATTTACAAGGAAAAAATGTCTCTGATTTACAAGAAAAGCTGTAAAACTATGACAAAAAAGTTGCACACATGAAAATGAGACATTAGAAACATCACAGTGATACATAAAACACTGATGAAGTTTATTAAGGGAGAAAAAAACATTGGACAGAATATTTGGAGCCCCAAAAGTTGGTAGTGAGGACAGCTGTAACTTTAAATGGGTTTATAATATGCTTTTAGTTGATATATAATCATCATTCAATCATTGATATACAATCATCAAATACATACACACACATACGGTATATTCAGTACTGAAGATTCAAAGGCTTTATTAGCATGTGCACAGTTAAGAAATGCTACATTTCCTGAGCAATGAAATTCTTACTTTGCTCTCCGAACGAATGCCAAGTTAAAAGGTACAGAAACAACAATTCTAATAGGTCATGACACACTAACACAGTAACTCAATCCTAACACTAATGGATGCTAAAACACAGACACCAACACACAGTTAGGCAGTTGAGGAATAAAATTGAAAATTCACTGGATGACTAAAGTGATAATGGTATATTGATATCAGAGATGATGTGAACCTGAGATGGCATAGACTTATGTACAGTGTGCAAATGAGCATTGTGCAACAAGCAGTGTATAATTACAAATTATTTGATAAGTAGCAGCAGAGATGATATGGACATCAGACAGGTGATACTATATCTACTGTACAGGTGAGCAGTGTGCAAATTTAGCAGCCGGTGTGGGAGTTCCTATATGCAAAGCTGTGTTACAGAGTTTTGGGAGCTGTTATCTGTTGTTACCTGAAGTGACCATACAAGAAAAGCAACAGGCTGGAGGAGGTGACAAATGCTGCAAGACAAAAAAATGCTGGAAGAAGCATTGCAACTTCTTATTCATCAATTTATTTATATTTTTAGCACTCCCTTTATTACAAATGGACCCTTAAACACCAATAAATGCAAAAGGTACGGTGTTAAGGTGATGAATCTTGTTATACTAGGAGCTAAATCACTATACAGTGATAATAAGCCATCAATATCTCAGTGTTTAATCACTGCCTAATTTGTGTAAAGCTGTCTCGTGATTAAATAAAATGGGAACGGAAAACCAGAAATGTGATTTTAAGCTCAATAATTAAATTCCAAATAAATCAAAATTTAGAGTGCTGTATTTTCCTTGATGAGATATTTTAAAACGTTTAGGCCGATGAAATACATCTATTCTTTCATTCATTTATTTGGTGTTCATTTCTTACATATTCGTTTAGATACTCTTTTGTGCAGTTGTGGTATTTTAATAGAAGATAGAAGATCTGAAAATGATCTGCAGGGAAAATAATCAATTTCTTTTAACGTGGATATTTAAGGATGCCTTCAAAGTGACTTAGTCTATAATCGAAAGTGGTAAAATTTGCCTTTTAATTGAATTTTTTAATTATCAAAATCATGACATTTTAAAAATACAGAACAGTTTAAGGTTAACTTGAATTTTGTGCGGATTACAAGCAATATTTAAATGCATTTATATTTAAGGACCAGTGGTATAGAGATTTGGTTTGCACTTGATAAATGTTCGGTGCTGCTAACTTTTTGATGAGTACTCAAACATATGTAAATTTCACTCTAACAGTTGACGAACAAATCCATTCTGATCACATTTCATGAATGATTAATACAATGTAAAGTCCAAATTTGCATGAGAAAAACTAATCACTTCTCAGATCAGCTAAATCCTACCAGGCAGCACATTTATTCTGTGGTGTACTCCCATAGCTTTAATTCATATTAGCAAACTAGCAACCAACTAACTTCAGACAATTCACCAGCTAAATCAATAATATGATATTTACCTCCTTTGGACACAGGGGTTTATCCTTTTATTTGACAACCAACAATTTACAATAGTTTGTTGCCCTTGTAAAGCTCTTTTCATTCTGTTTCACTTGTGAGCTGAATGCTTTGTAGATGTAGACTAGCGTCCTCATCTGCCACCAAATGACTAGGGATGGATGTATTGATACTCAAGTATTGGTACTTCGATACCAGCTGGTCGATACTTTGGAGTCGATACATTTTAAAATGTCACGATACCACTATGTTAATACAAAACGTGCAATTTGTTTTCACTTCTGAGAGTTTTAGGCATTAAATCTACGTGTGAAAACTGGTGAAAAACCAGCCCAAGCATATTTTAGAGCTGGTCTGCCATGTCACATGATTATGGCAGCCTATCAGATGTCAGAGCCGAAGACTCACTGCGCAGCCAAGCACTCGCTCCCATGCAGAGTGAGCTCAGCAGCGTCGGGGGCGGCAGAAATGTTACACCATTCATCTAAATTCTATGGTGATACTTTGCTCATTGTTCTATTTTATTATCATTTTATAAGCATTTCTTTCAAGTGTTTATATTCATAAGTTTTATTCATATTTCATATTGACCTTGCAATAAAGTTGTTAATGAAACTGCAATCATGTGATTTTGGGCAAGGGCTGACTAATGTAACACAATCATCCACTACTGGATGACATCAATGGCCTCCCATCTGAAAAGCATCCAAGGTACGTAACTATACCCACTGTAACACCTCTAGCTGTTTGGAATGATGCCAAAGAATGTGCATTATGTAGGGCTGGGCGATATGAAAAAAAAAAAAAATCCAGTCACAATAAATTTTTTTCACATCAGTCAATATCAATATACAGTATATTACAATATAAATCAAATCACTATTTCTCTCAAGCTTAAAGGATCTTTTTTACTCTTAAAGGGCCTATATCATGCAAAATCGACTTTTTTGAGCTTTTAAGCATGTTATAATGTTAATTCCTCACCAAAAACACCCCCAAAGTGGTATTTTGCTCCATTCACGCATCTCTGAGTATTCCTCCTCAACCCTGCTCTCTGAGCTGCTGCTCTGCCCTGTCCCTGATAATGACTGGGTCCCCACCTTCACACGTATGAACGTGGGTGAGCCGCCCACTCCAGGAAGTGCCTGTGCTGCCAGCACTGCCCCCAGGCTAACGCACATACCCACTTTCTCCGCGCAGCTAACGGAGCGGTGATCGGCAAAACTCTTTCACTTCAGCACTGACGCTGTGAAGAAGTAGTTCCTCTCGCACCTAATCTACTGTGGTATCTCGTGCACCTCAAATTCCCGATCGGACTCTGGGTCAAGAGTGTAAGGCTCCACAACATGCTCATCCATCTTTTCTAAAGTTTACTGTAGATGTTGTTTTCGTGGGTGGAACCCAGCGACACGCTGCAGCAGACGGCTCAGGGGTTACGTCATGAAATGGGCGGCAGCCACAAGAAGGAGAGGCGGAGCCTCAGAGATCGAGGCATCTTACTTCCGGGTTGGAAAAGTAGCTCGCGAAAATAACTCAAATTTCATAAGAAATTCATTCTCCAGTGTACCAAAGGTAATATACTATCACATACATGCATATAGTTTACTCTGAAAGGCTTAAAATAGCATGATATAGGCCCTTTAAGTGAGATGTGAAGATATCACAAGATTAATTTTGATTTAAATATTTATTTTCTGTCAGAAGTTGAACATGACAAATGTTCTGTAGAACATTATACAACTGTATTTCAAATAATTATAAAATAGATATAATAAACTAAAATCTTAATTCTGATTCTTAATTCAGTCAAAAGCTTCAAGTGTTACAAGAGAACAACAGTTTCTCTACACTCTGTGTACAGCTGGAGGAAGTGCCGTCTGGGAGAAATATTTACGGCCAGGCAGTTGGAAATGAGGGTCAATTACTTTAATCAGCCTCTTAAATCCGACATTTTCGACCATGCTTAATGACAGCATGTCTTTTGCAATAAAGTAGGCTATTGCGTTTGTAATATCACTGTGCCTCTTTATATTTTTGTCGTAAGGCATGGCGCTGGAGAAACTGGCCACTATGGTCTGGTGTTGTTGCCCAGGTATCACACTGGTAGTTTTAGGAGGATTGGCAGCACTTACTTGGGTCTGGGACTGCCAAGTCTTGCATTCTCTGTGCTCAACAGGACAGTACTGCTTCAGATGGTAAAAAAAAGATTTGTAGTGTTACCTGATTTTGTGGGAATATGCTTGTGACACAGCTAGCAGTGCACGCTAAGCTGCTTCTTGTCAGACTTTAAATGGCCAAAATATCACTACTGAATTCCTCGGACCCTTCTTTTTAACAGTCTCCTCATCTCATTGAGCATTGGGCAACATCTGTTTCAGTGTCTTCTTTGGTAACGCTGTTGCTCGACTTTTCATTAACATTTTCTGTCGTCATTTTCTTTTTAATCACACTCCAACTCCTACACAGCTGCGGTAGCCCAAACATTAGCAGGTGTGCTCCTGCTCTGGCTGCTACTCCTACCTTCCCACACATGTTGCTGTGTGCATCAATCAAAGGTGACTAACTGTATTCCAGCCACATGATTGGTTTGGTGCGGTGTATTCTCATTATCACTGACTTTTTGTGTTGTCTGTCAAAACACAGACTGAATGAGTTCTATCAATGCTCTATCGACCATGTCTTATGTTTGTATTGAGGAAAAGCTATTTTGCGATAATTATCGTTATTGTTTTATCGCCAAGCCCTAGTGTTATGTTATACCTGTTGCCTGGAAATGATGAATAATGGATGGCTAACATTCCTCAGAGCCTTGCCAGACATGAACCTTTAGACTTCTTCTCACTGATATGACTGCTCTAGCAGCTCCTGCTTCTTCCATTTCAGCGGGTATTTCTTCTTCCTCCTCCTCCTCCCACAGCAGATCATCTGCCTTCATCTCACCTTATCCCTTGCATTGTCTTCTCTCACACCAAGCCATGTCCTCCTTCACTACATCCATGAATCTTCTCGGTGGTCTTCCTCTATTCCTCTAGCCTGGCAGCTCCACCTTCAACGTCCTTTGACCAATATATCTACTGTCCCTCCTCTGTACATGTCCAAACCATCTCAACCTCGTCTCTCTTACTTTGTCTCCAAAACGCTCAACCTGAGCTGTCCCTCTGATATACTCATTTCTAATCCTGTCCTTCCTAGTCACTGCCAATAAGGACCTTAGCCTCTTCAACTCTGCCACCTCCAGCTTCGCCTCCTATATACAACCATCTTGTATATCTTCCTTTTCCCCACCGGAGTGGTGGCCTAGTTGTAAAACATCTGCCCCACA
The DNA here is from genome assembly GCA_020510985.1 of Pholidichthys leucotaenia. Classification (NCBI taxonomy): domain Eukaryota; kingdom Metazoa; phylum Chordata; class Actinopteri; order Cichliformes; family Pholidichthyidae; genus Pholidichthys; species Pholidichthys leucotaenia. The sequence continues at coordinate 306,553,176 of CM035843.1, forward strand.
GCCAGGAGGTCGTGGGTTCAAGCCCCGGCCGGGTCATACCAAAGACCATATAAAAATGGTGTTTCCCACCTTCTAGCTTGGTGCACAGCATAATAGAATGGGCGAAGGAAAAGTTGTTTGTGGCGGCACCTTGCATGACAGCGGTCCCTCTGATTCTAGATGTGATTAACGTTGTAGATTGGATAAACGTAATTTCTTTCTACTGTACATACAGTAGCTCACAAAAGTGAGTACACCCCTCACATTTTTGTAAATATTTACCTCCGCCAGGCCGTAGGCCGCAGGAGGTTATGTTTTTGCCAGCGTTTGTCTGTTTGTCTGTCTGTCTGTTTGTCTGTCTGTTGGTTAGCAAGATAACTCAAAAAGTTTTGGACGGATTTCGATGAAACTTTCAGGCGTTGTTGGAAATGGTACAAGGAAGAACTGTTTAAATTTTGGGGATGATCCGGATTACCGTCTGGATACAGGAATTTTTTTAAAGGATTCTTTAACATTGTGAGATACGGCCATTTTCAACATGTGTGCAGGCGCAATGGACGAACACAAACTCTGACGAACACAAACTCCGCGTTCTTCAAAGTTTTAGGCACAAAAGCACGCAAAAAACAGTGGTGACCAGGGCCCGGCAGCGTGCCTGTGTTTGCGCTACGCTGCAAAAGCTGAGACGGGCAGCTGTCCGGCGCCGGATTATTTGGCAGAAATTACCCGGGCAGCCATAGTGGCTGCGCAAAAACAAGCTCTCTGCCGGGGAAGCTTCCAAATCCTCTTTTGCCGCGGAGCGCAACCCCAATATAAAACCCACGGCAACCTGTCTACCCAATTTGCATCCGTCAGTGAAGCCCTGAGTGCTGCTTTCAGTGATCTATGAAAACGCTTGCATAACCCATTGGCCTGTGGGTTGTACGCGGTTGTGCGATGAATTGCAACGCCAGCAGCCTGGGACTTTGCAGATGGAGGAGATGGACACAACACCAACACTTCAGCTTATTACCTCCGCCAAGGACGTAATGCTTTTACTACTGAACCACTAATCCTATCATTGTGAATCCAATTGCTAGTCATATGTTTTCATGGTCAAGGAATCTGAAAACGTACACGCAAACACTGTATGGGGGGGAACTGTGGCGCTTGGCAGAGGTCTGCGCTCTCTGAGTGCTTTTCTAGTTTATTATATCTTTTCATGGGACAACACTGAAGATATGACACTTTGATATAATGTAAAGTAGTCATTGTACAGCTTGTATAACAGTGTAAATTTGTTGTCCCCTCAAAATTAACTCAACACACAGCCATTAATGTCTAAACCACTGGCAACAAAAGTGAGTACACCCGTAAGCGAAAATGTCCAAATTGTGCCCAATTAGCCATTTTCCCTCCCCGGTTTCATGTTACTCATTAGTGTTACAAGGTCTCAGGTGTGAATGGGGAGCAGTTGTGTTAAATTTGTTGTTATCGCTCTCACACTCTCACACTGGTTACTGGAAGTTCAACATGGCACCTCATGGCAAAGAACTCTGAGGATATGAAAAAAGAATTGTTGCTCTACATAAAGATGCCCTAGACTATAAGAAGATTGCCAACACCCTGAAAGTGAGCTGCAGCATGGTGACCAAGACCATACAGCGGTTTAACAGGACAGGTTCCGCTCAGAACAGGCCTCACCATGGTCAACCAAAGAAATTGAGAGTACATGCTCAGCCTCATATCCAGAGGCTGTCTTTTAAAAATAGAGGTATGAGTGCTTCCAGCATTGTTGCAGAGGTTGAAGGGGTGGGGGAGTGGGGGTCAGCCTGTCAGTCCTCAGACCATACGCCGCACACTGCATCAAATTGGTCTGCATGGCTGTTGTCCCAGAAGGAAGCCCCTTTTAAAGATGATGCACAAGAAAGCCCGCAAACAGTTTGCTGAAGACAAGCAGATCAAGGACATGGATTACTGGAACCATGTCCTGTGGTCTGATGGGACAAAAATAAACGTATTTGATTCTGATGGTGTCAAGTGTGTGTGGCAGCAACCAGGTGAGGAGTACAAAGACAAGTATGTCTTGCCTACAGTCAAGCATGGTGATGGGAGTATCATGGTTTGGGCCTGCATGAGTGCTGCCAGCACTGGGGAGCAACAGTTCACTAAGGAAACCATGAATGCCAACATGTACTGTGACATACTGAAGCAGAGCATGATCTCCTCCCTTCGGAAACTGGGCCGCAGAGCAGTATTCCAACATGATAACCACCCCAAACACACCTCCAAGACGACCACTGCCTTGCTAAAGAAACTGAGGGTAAAGGTGATGGACTGGCCAAGCATGTCCCCAGACCTAAACCCTACTGAACATCCTCAAACGGAAGGTGGAGGAGCGCAAGGTCTCCAACATCCACCAGTTCTGTGATGTCATCATGGACGAGTGGAAGAGGATTCCAGTGGCAACCTGTGAAGCTCTAGTGAACTCCATGCCCAAGAGAGTTAAGGCAGTGCTGGAAAATAATGGTGGCCACACAAAATATTAACACTTTGGGCACAATTTGGACATTTTCACTTCGGGGTGTATCCACTTTTGTTGCCAGTGGTTTAGACTTAATGGCTGTGTGTTGAGTTATTTTGAGGGGACAGCAAATTTACACTGTTATACAAGCTGTACACTGACTACTTTACATTGTATCAAAGTGTCATATATTCAGTGTTGTCCCATAAAAAGATATAATAAAATACAAAAATGTGAGGGGTGTACTCACTTTTGTGAGATACTGTAATTGACTGTGTGGACTGTATGATAATAAAGCTGTCTCTCTTCATTCTAGCTATTATCCTTCTGTCATAAATCACCTCTGACACTCGTCTCCACCTATTCTACACTGCCTCCACTCTCTTCTTTACCTCTCTTGTGCAATGACCACTGCTTTGGATGATTGGCCCATGTACAGTGGATATAAAAAGTTTACACATCCCTGTTCAAATGCCAGGTTTTTGTGATGTAAAAAATGAGACCAAGATAAATCAGTTCAAAACTTTTTCCACCATTAATGTGACCTATAACCTGTACAACCCAATTGAAAAACAAACTGAAATCTTTTAAGGGGAAAAACAAAAACTAAAAAACTTAAAATAACCTGGTAACATAAATATGTGCACCCTTAAACTAATACTTTGTTGCAACACCTTTGGCTTTTATTACAGCACTCAGTCTTTTTGGGTAAGAGTCTATAAGTCTGGCACATCTTGATGTGGCAATATTTGCCCACTCTTCTTTGCAAAACGCTCCAAATCTGTCATATTGTGAGGGCATCTCCTGTGCACAGCCCTTTTCAAATCACCCCACAGATGTTCGATTGGATTCAGGTCTGAACTGTGGCTGGGCCATTTCAAAACCTAAATCTTCTGGTGAATCCATTCTTTTGTTGATTTGGATGTGTGCTTTGGGTCATTGTCGTGCTGAAAGCTGAAGTTCCTCTTCGTCTTCAGCTTTCTAGCAGAAGCCTGAAGGTTTTGTGCCAACACTGACTGGCATTTGGAACTGATCATAATTCCCTCCACCTTGACTAAGGCCTCAGTTCCAGCTGAAGAAAAACAGCCCCAAAGCATGATGGTGCGCCACCATGCTTCACTGTAGGTATGGTGTTCTTTTGGTGATGAGCAGTGTTGTGTTTGCACCAAATATTCCTTTTGGAATTATGGCCAAAAAGTTCAACCTTGGTTTCATCGGACCATAATGCATTTTCCCACATGTGTTTGGGAGATTTCAAATGTGTTTTTGAAAAATATAGCCGGGCTTGGGTGTTTTTCTTCGTAAGATAAGGCTTCTGTCTTGCCACCCTGGACAGAAGATTATTGTCACATGTACTAAACAGCAAGCACTTGCCAGAAATTCCTGCAGCTGCTTTAATGTTGCTGTCGGCCTCTTTGCAGCGTCCCTGACCAGTTTTCTTCTTGTCTTTTCATCAATTTTGGAGGGACATCCAGTTCTTGGTAATGTCACTGTTGTGCCATATCTTCTCCACTTGATGATGACTGTCTTTACTGTGTTCCATGGTAATATTTAATGCCTTGGAAATTCTTTTGTACCCTTCTCCTGACTGATACCTTTGAACAATGAGATCCTATGATGCTTTGGAAGTTCTCTGCGGACCATGGCTTGTGCTGTAAGATGTGATTACAAAAATGTCAGGAAAAGCCTACTAGAACAGCTGAACTTTATTTGGGGTTAATCAGAGGCACTTTAAGTGGTGGCAGGTGTGTGCTGACTCCCATTTAACATGAGTTTGAATGTGATTGGTTAATTCTGAACACAGCCACATCCCCAGTTATAACGGGGTGTGCAAACAGTATTTATGCAAACAGGTTAGTGTAGGTTTTTTATTTTTTATTTTTCCCCTTAAAAGATTTCAGTTTGTTTTTCAATTGGGTTGTACAGGTTATAGGTCACATTAATGGTGGAAAAAGTTTTGAAATGATTTATCTTAGTATCATTTTTTTACATCACAAAAACCTGGCATTTGAACAGGGGTGTGTAGACTTTTTATATCCACTGTATTTAAACTCATCTACCTTCACTACCTCTACTGTTAGCATCATCCCCTCTCAATTACACACATATTCTCTTTTGCTTCTATTGACTTTCATTCCTCTTTTCTCCAGTACATATCTCCATCTCTCCAGGTCCTCTTCCACCTGCTCTATACTCGCTCAGTCTTCATATATTTGCAACATTTTTACAGGAAAATATGTATTGAAAAATCAGTTTGAATTGGGCTAGTGTGAGAGAAAATGATGAGGTAAAAGAAAAAACTACATTAAACCACGACTACAATATGAGAGAAAATAACGAAAAACACTACACACCCATTCCAAGCTAAAAACAGAGGAAGGGACAAGTTAGACAGACATCATCATCATCATCAGTCTTCCAGCAGGTTGGTGACTTGAAATGATATCTCCTAGCCTGCCAGTCTAGGATGGTCGCCCTAAGGTTTCCGGCTGGTTTCTCAGTGTCTCTCTCTAGTACCATTTTTAGGGTAGTACGAGGTCTCTCAACTTTACATCTTGCCTCAGGTTCCCAGAGTAATGCTTGGGTAACTGGCTGGTCGTGGTGGAGGACATGACCGCACAACACCATCCGACACTTGGCTATGATGGGCTGCACGGTGGCGCAGTGGTTAGCACTGCGGCAGCACAGTTTACCCTTGGCCGGGGGATCGTGGGGATCGTGGGTTCGATCCCAGCCCCCGACCAACAGTGATCTGTGTGGAGTTTGCATGTTCTCCCCGTGTTTGCGTGGGTTTACCCCGGGATTTTTCCGGTTTCCTCCCACATGCCAAAAACATGCAAGTTAGGTTAATTGGAGACTCTAAAGTGGCCCTAGGTGTGAATGTGTGTGTGAATGGTTAAGGGATAGCGCCGTATCCTGGCTGCTTCATCCATCCAGGTGGTGGATGACCCTCAATTTCCCCTCTGGGGATCAATAAAGTATACTAAATCTAAAAAAAAAAAAAATGTTCAAGAGCCTTGGGAGGGAGCCGTAAAGTAGATCATTTGACCATTGGTCCTGCCAACTGATATTAAGAACCCTTCTTAGCATTCTGGTATACGTGCTGTTCAGGGACTGCATTTGCGTCTTGGTCAGTGACCAAGACTCTGATCCGTAGATAAGGATGGATTCAACAGATTCTTTAAACACTTTTATTTTTTATGTTTCTGGACAGGGGGGGCAGCCCTCATTTTGGAGAGGGCATTAAGAACCTCCCCAGGCCTTAGCCTTTCTGTATTCAATGTCATGTGCAGTATTGGTCCAGCTACCAAGATACTGGAAGTCGTCTACTCTCTCGATAACAGAGCTGTCAAGTGTATGCAGGTCCTGGACAGACGATGGGTTTACATGTATTCATTTTGTTTTGCTTGCATTCAACTGAAGGCTGACGGACTTGGCCACGAGCTTGATGTGATGTAGAAGGGCCTCAGCAGAAGTAACGGTGTCCTCGAAAAGAGCAATATCATCAGCGAAATCGAGATCCGCTAGATGGACAGTGGGATGGTGTGAGCTACGTTGACGCATAAGTGTGAGACCATCGTCTGCATGGAGGGCTATGCAGAGGGCATAGTCTAAGACAATGATGAAGAGTAGGGGTGCTAGTGGGTCTCCTTGGAAGACACCAGAGTTGATAGAAAATTCCTGTTATACCGTTGGGTGTTACAACAATGGTCGTATTATTGGCATACATTGTCTTGATTGCTGCAACCATAGCAGGTAGAATGCCACATGCCCAGAGGATAGACAACATTGTGTCCTGTCTGATAGAATCAGGTTCAGGTTCAGGTTCAGGTTACTTTATTTGTAGGTAGATTTGTTTTGCAGTCAGGTGACATCCATATTTACAAACCACAATTACATTCAACATGAACACAAACACAGGCACACATGAAGCTGACTATAAACATGATAAAAGTACTCAAGGCTCCACCAATCAGGACATATGGCAAAGAGATAAGAGAAAAAACAAAGAGAGAAGAGAGAAGGGTCATATTAAAAAGTTAAAAACTAGTCAAAGAGATTAAAAACTCAAAAAAGTCTAAAAACCCAATAAAAGACTTAGAACCCAAATAAAAAACCTACAAAAATAAGTAAATATAAAATAAAAATTAATAAATACATAACTGAATTATGTGCAATATATTGCTACATCTTGTTCAACTCTTTGACAGCAGCAGGAACAAAGCTGTTTTTGTAGCGCTGGGTTTTACATTTTGGGACAACAAACCTCCGTCTGGAGGGAAGAAGCTGAAAGTGGCAGTGCAAAGGGTAGGAGTCATCATTTAAAATGGAGGTAGCAATCCTCTGTACCTGACTAGTGTACAGGGATGTCAGGCTCAGCTGTGACTCACCAAGAAAATGACTGGACCATCTAACTACCTGATCCAAGGATTTCCTCTGTTTCAGTTTTATCTGACCAAACCATGACACTAAAGAAAAGGATAAAACAGACAACAATCAGTTTGGAAGTGTGCAAGTTTCCTTAAACAATGTTAATGTTGCTGACCCTTTTTGCACACCCTTTCACAGTTCTCTTCAAAGTTTAAATTACTATCAATAATCGTCCCAAGATATCTGTAAGATTGCACACATTCAATGGTCTGGCCTTTTAGTACAGTGACTTCGTGTCTGGGAGTTTTCCTCCTAAAGTCAATAATCATATCTTTAGTTTTTGTCGTATTCAGCTGCAGGTAGGAATCCTCACACCAGTGAACAAAATCATCAACTGCTGGGCCGTCCATCCTGAAGGTGACTGACAACAACTGAATCATCAGCATACTTTATAATGTGTCTGTTGTCATGTCTGCTCCGACACATGTTTGTGTACAGGATGAAGAGTAGTGGTGACAGCACGCACCCCTGAGGAGAGCCAGTAGAAGAGCACTTTTGGTCAGACAATGTACCATTGACCCTTACTCTCTGTGTCCTGTTGGTTAAAAAATCCAGAATCCAACTCACCAGATTATTACTCAAGTCAAATTGTTGCAGGAGCCTTTCAACTGATATATGTGGTTGGACTGTATTAAAAGCAGAAGAAAAGTCCACAAATAAAAGCCTGGCGTGTGTCCCATTAAAATCCAGATGTTTAAAAAGCATGTTAAACCGAGTCACAGTGGCATCCTCCACTCCTCTGTGAGGCCTATAGGCAAACTGCAAAGGATCCAATGCATGCTCAGTCTGCTTTAGGACCTCAAATCTGACCAGTTTTTCAAAAATTTTCATTAGAATTGAAGTCAAAGCAACTGGTCTAAAATCATTTACCGTTTTTGGACAGCTGGATTTTGGAACGGGGACAACCACAGCATCTTTCCAGATCTTAGGCACATGTTGTGTCTGTAAGGACTTATTAAAAATGTAGTGAAACAATGCCTTCTTGTAGTCTATGAAGACTATCACTCCTTCTTTATGATAGTGTATGAGCTCTTCAACGATACGCCAGAGAGCTAGGATCTAGGCGCCAGTAGAGCGGAACTGACAGAAGCCGTTTTGGTTTGGTCGCAGGAACTTATCTATTATAGGTCTCAACCTATTAAGCAGCAATCTGTTGTAGACTTTAGGGGCAACTTGGGATAGACTGATTCCTCTGTAGTTGTTAGTCAGCATCAGGTTTCCTTGGCAGTGACATCTTTTTTCATTGAGTAGTAAGGTGAAAAACTTAAAAATAAGACACAAGAATACAGTCTCCTGATCAAAACTGGTTATGAAAGCACAGTTAAATAGTTGTATGCAATATTTAACTGCTTCTCTAGTCCGTAATGAGACTGATTTATAGTGTTCATGGTCTAATGTGTCAAATATTTATTTGACTTTTCGAGCTCTGTCTTAATGAATGCTTGTTGCAGCTCATACCTGCTGACTATATACAGTATATCATGATTTGGGCTGCCACGATATCAGGTTTTCACCCTGCAATTATTGTGGCTTGGAATATTAATCAGAATAAACAATATTATTGTGATACCAGTGAAAAATGTAAAAAAAAAAAGTAAGGCACTCAGCTGACACATGATATAATCCCTGTGTAATATTAACACAGTATTTATTATCTAAATGTTAAATATTGTCAGTATGGTGATACCCCAATCATGACCTAATACAGCAAACAAAATAATCAAGAGACCTCATAATGTCCTTCTCTAATGTGATTAAACACTGAAGGCCACTGATCATGTTAGCTGGAAAGGTGACGACAGTAGGACTGGATATTGTCCAGAGCTTACCCAGGCATATTCAAGTCTGTGATGAGTTCAAGGATTCACCCAAGGAAGGATGTTAATTAATTGTCTCCAAAAATAGTTAAGACCTTGCACTGTTTTAAAAGCCTTTCCTGGTGGAATCATGCAAGTCAAGCAGAACGCTGCAACTTTTCAACAAGAAAAAGTGAAAGTTTGTGCCATCTTCAACATGAAAACTCATATAGAACTCAAAGACCCTGATTTCTAAGCTCCAAAGAAGCATGTTTTAAACTCCATGTGCTTTCTTGAATATTGCACGTTTCCTAAGTAGGCATATAGCACGCGATTTATTGAGAAAACTGCCTGTCTGCAAATGGGTGGTAGAGGGTGTATTTAAATGAGGATTTTGCATCTTTTATTACGTCTACACCAGGGCCTGACATTAACTTTTTTGCTCACCAGCCACTGTGGCTAGTGATTTTTCAAAGTGACTAGCCACTCAGCCTTTTCACTAGCCACAATTTTGTGGTTGGAAAACTATGTTTAATATGATCAAATTGGACTATGCATGCTAAAATTTACTTGAACTAAATTTACAACCTTTTAAAATATAAATTATCCTTATATATACATACATAAAAATAGCAATAGAAACACTTGAATTATTTACTAACAGCAGTACTGTAAAACAGTAGAGAAAATATTTGCAATGTGAGAGGGAAGTTTAGGTAGATTTGAGTCTGTCCCAGTTCTCATTTGTACCCCTACCTCTTCACCTATCCCTTCGCCTACCTCTATGACGGGGGTGTCCAACCAGGTGCCATGGAGAGCCAAGACCCTGCAGGTTTTCTCTTCTACCCAGTCTCTTCAGCAGGTGTTTTCACTTATCAGCAATCAGTGGGAAGAAGTTCACAGAAATCTGCTGTTGAAGACACTGGTTGGAGGTAAAACCTGCAGGGTCTTGGCTCTCCATGGCACATGGTTGGACACCCCTGCTCTATGAATTGGGACACCCCTTCATGGCTGCACAACATCATTAGCAGTTGTTGATGGATTTAACCTCAATGGACAATACCTGTTTTCACCAGAAAAAAGAAGAGAAAGAAAAAGAAAAATTATTAGAAAAAAACACTACTTATGGGAGTTGTAATTTCGTATTTTGCAAAAGATTTATTAATTTAGATGCCGTTTCAGAAAACTACAACCGGCCAAAGTGGCTAGTGGGTGTGGCTGTCTTACCGGCCACTGCTGAAATCCACCAGCCATTGGCCGGTTGGTTGGTGTTAATGTCAAGCCCTGGTCTTCACAGAGAAAGACCCAAACAAACAAAAAGAGCAAAGGCTTTTGGGGAGGCAAAGACAACTAACAAAATTAAATTAGTTAGAGGCTATAGCAAGACAAAGTGGATAATGAGCAAAAAGTCTTTTAATACCATCTCAATATTTCAAAGTGTTGGGAAGGTGAATAAGCTTCTTCTAATATAAGGGAACATGTGTCAGGCAATGTGACACACAGTGGAGTCTAGCAGAGATTGAATCATTATTTATAGAAAAACAATGGCACTATAACAGTGTCATCTATTGTATTTATCAAATAAAACTGTCATCATCTAGAAATTGCTGCAATAACAAGGAAATCAGTCTGCAGCCCTTAAAGATGGATTATCATTCATTGTGAACAGAGGTAGATCCTGTGCCATCCATGACATGAGTGCTAAGGACACGGGCCAAAGTCACACACTGTGATCTTTATCAGTGACATGATAACAGGCACAGAGGCTCTGTTAGTTAGATACAGTTACAGATGTGGACAAATTTGTTGGTACCATTCCATTAAAGAACAAAAATCCAACAATGGTCACTGAAATAACTTGAAACTGACAAAAGTAATTAAAAAAATTGTTCTGAAAATTAAGTCATGAAAATCAGACATTGCTTTTGAATTTTGGTTGAACAGATTCATTTATAAAAACAAACTAATGAGGTGCACCTCATTAGTTGATGTATCCCCTAGAAGTTAGTTTGTTGAAATCTGTTTCTTCTCATCCAAGATGGTGCCGGGAGTTAGGGGTGGGACAAAAGATTGATTCGGTGATGGATCGCTATACTTGACACTAACGACGATCCATTGATCCCTAAATGCATGGATCGATCTTTTATTAATTACGTATATTCATGTCAACATTGCATACTCCTCTTGGGTATTCAACCATTGCATTTTCAGTCCACTAGATGGTGCAAAGCAAGCACCCAGTCAAGTGAAGTCATAGGTTGTCTCCTGACATTTGCAGCCAGCTTTTAAAGTAAGGGAGCAGTTAGCGCAACATTAGCTCAAATGTCAGACCTTTATTGGATTTTATAACAAAGATAGACAACCTTGGCATGACACACAACCCGCAAGAAGCATTGCACAAAAAAACAAAACAAAAAAACATGCGGGCCAGCACATGCGTCGGAACAGCATTAGCAATAGCTAAGCAAAAAAACACACCAGCATGGAGCTTGCGAGCAGTGCTTGGAGAAAAAGTAATGCTTATTTATGAAGCGCTTTTCAGAGATATATAGTCACAAAGCGCTGTACAATAAAATAGGAAAAAAAGAAATTTGATAGATAAAAATAATTTTAAAAATACACAGACAAGTTAAAACACAAGATTAAAATAATTTAAAAATAGACTTACCATTAAAAAGCAGTTGAATTGAAACTCAACGGAAAGCCTCCCTAAATAAAAACATTTTTAGCTGCTTTTTAAAAGAGTCCACCGCCTTCCGTGTGTGCAGAGATGTGTCACAGTGGAAAATGAAGCCCCAAGAATACTTTATTATATGAAAGAGATGCCAACAGTTTTACTTGGGGAAATGATTTGAGGTTGAATAAGTGAAAAAAATTTGAAAGCTATGGTATCAAGATATTCAAGATTGTGATATCGTGATTATCGTTGAATCGTGATAGGATCGTATCATAACCCAAAGAGGTTCCTCACGATTTCCACTCCTACCGAGGGTTTAAAATGTCCTATATCTTCAAAACTAAACAGTGAAACATGTTTTTTAACAATCAATGCAAGAAAAAAAATGGTGTAGTTGCTAAATATGTGTTTACTTTTCACTAACACCTGCTATTTTAAAAGTTGAGCACACGGTCGATGGTTGACAAGAAGTCATATGTAGTGCTGTAACAACAAGGACCAGGGGGCGGGAGGATATTACACCAGTTTTAGAATTGCTGCATTGACTCCCCGTGCTTTTTAAGATTGATTTTAAGGTTCTCTTAGTAGTTTTTAAATGCCTCAATGGTCTTTGGCTTTCTTATCTATTTGAGCTGCTTTTATCTTATGAGCCCTCGCAGACCCTGAGGTCCTGTGGTACTAACCTTTAAATGGTTCCCAAAGTCAAGACCAAGACCTTTGGTGAAGCCTCCTTTCATTATTATGGTCCTCATCTGCAGAACAGCCTGCCAGAGAGCCTCAGGGCTGCAGAGTCAATAGATGTTTTTAAGAACAGGCTAAAGACCCACCTTTTTAATTTGGCTTTTAACAAACCTGTTTAACTATTACTGAAGTAGTCATTTATGTTCCATTATTTTATATTCTTCTTGGAGCCATTTGTTTTTAGATTTTCTCATCTTTTCTTATTGATGTGTTTTAGTTCAATTTTTAAGTATGGGTTTTTAGTTCCTCTTGTTTTATGTGTTCTTAGTTTCTTTATGTACCTTTTTAAATTTGGCTTTTAACAAATCTGTTTAAGTACTACTTTATGTTCCATCATTTTGCATTCTACTTAGCTCCATTTGCTTTTAGATTCTCTTATTTTGATGTGTTCTTAGCTCAGTTTATAAGTATGGGTTTTTAGTTCCCTTTGTTTTATGTGTTCTTAGTTTTAGCTTGTATTTTATGTGTTTTAGCTCTAGTGTTTCCTCAGTGGAGACCCTCAAACCAGATGCTGCCTGGCCCATCTGCAGAGGTGCTGGTCCCGTGGGTCACTCTAACTTGGGTGGGTGACAGCTTTATGCCACAGCCTATGGCTGTGGTGTAGGCCCCGGCCTGTCCAGGTTGGGGTGGCCTCTGTGGTGCACTCTGTGGTTATGGGTTGTGTGGTCTCCTGGTGTGGGGGGCTCCACAGGATGGTTGTTCTTTCACATGGTGCCTCAGTGCCTAGCGATGTCCCTTTTATTTTATGTGTACAAGAGAAGTAGGGGGTGGTTGTATGTGCCTGTGCCTGTGTGTGTGTGTGTGCGTCTGTGTCTGTGTGTGTGTGTGTTTTGTGGGTATGTTTACGGGAGAGTTGGAAGGGGTGGGGATGTATTGCCTACATATCCATCCATCCATCCATCTTCTACCGCTTTTCCGGAGGTCCGGGTCGCGGAGGCAGCAGTTCAAGCAGAGAAGCCCAGACTTCCCTCTCCCCAGCCACCTGCTCCAGCTCTTCAGAGGGGATACCAAGGCGTTCCCAGACCAGCTGGGAGACATAGATATATGCCTACATATATGTAACTAAATGTGTCTGTTTTTATTTATGTAAAGCACTTTGCGCAGCATCTAATGTTTGAAAAGTGTTATACAAATAAAGTTTGATTGATTGAAAAAAGTAACACTGCCACCTATTGGCCTGGCATAGTTATTACAACTTTTTCCCAGCTTCGGTGAGTATGAACATGTGGTGTTTTTGTGTTTATCTGGCAAATTAAAAGTGGCGAAATCATGGTGATATATTGATACAAACCTGTAGTTCCACTTGATTTTGACCAAACCAGCTGAAATCCTGGTAAAAAACACACACAGACACAATGACATACTACCGTACGCCTAGGTTGCACTTTGCACACCAAGGCATAATAAGAAAAAATACTTATAATTTATAAGAAAGAGACATAAATCTAAGAAAAAAACTCAGAAACTGGTGAGAGTAAAGTCACTACTTAAGTGTTTAGTAGATGCTTTCTTACCATTACTCAAGAAATTTGTTATGACTATCCTCACATAAACTTAGGTAATTTCATAAAGTAATGCTAATTTTACATGAGTACAATTTCTGACTGCTCTACACCCGTCTGCATACTACATGCACACTTACAGCATTTATTACACTTTATTCCTCAGTCATTATACCTGCTTCTTTGTTACCCAAAATAAACTAGCTTTAATTACTGAAGAAATGCCAGAGCTGACCTATATACAGCCTGTTCAGAACAAAGCATTTTGTACACACAAGCCCCCATCACCGTGACTTCACCTCCCAGCACAACCAGATGCTGCCAAGTCATGACGAACAGCTGCAGCCCAAGGTCACTCCCTCGCTTGGACAGACGGAGGCACGCAAACAGTCCAAGGAGGTGTCCATGTATCCGTTTTAACTTTGAGGAAGAGCAGAAATAAATGCTTTCCTTTTATCATGTTTCACATAAAATCTCTGTTTAATGTTTTAAAGATGTTACTCTGTGTCTGCTTAACGTTTTGAAGATAGTTCGGTCAGATTACAGCATTTGCAGTGACATTTTAGTGATTAAACAGACTCAGCTACCATATATAACCTCACACTGTAGCTCTATATTGAGAACAGAGAAAAACATAAAAGAGCACAATATTTTCCTTTTGAGAGCTCAGTGAGATTTCAGTCAGTTTCAGGTCAAGCATACAAGATATGGCTGCGTGTGAGATACACAAGAATTCAAAGTGAGCGTGTAGCTGAGACCTACAACTACAGCAAGTTCCCATCTTGGTTTGTTGAGGAGTCTAATTTTACTCTTAAAAAAATGTATCAGAGTCTCAACTGTAAGGAAAACAGCATGTGATTTGATAGAGGCATGTGTCAGATTGTGGTAGATTTGTACATGAAAGAAGCAACAGGACTGAAGGAAAGATGCTCTTCGGCTTGTGATACATTTACCAACTGCTCGGGAAGAGACTGTCAGGGTCAGCTACTAAGACAATTTGCAAATACAGTTCAAGGCACTGAATATTTGAACACTTTAAAGACCCCATGTTGTGCATTTCCCAGGGGTTAATTTCAAGTTTTAACATCCTCATGGACAAAGGAATGTTAGCTTTAAAGACCAAAACCCACTTCTGTATTGTTTTACAGCTCCTTTAAAAAAAAGCTGTTTTTAAAGCTCTGTCCCAAACAGTCAGTTTTCAGCCTGCTTACTATTTTCAATGCGCTCCTAATCTGATTGACATGACATGTAAATTGAAACTGAATTGAAATTGACATGAAATTTCAATTTCATGTACAGTAAATTTAATTTCATTGAAATTCAATTTCAGTTTCATTGAAATTCAATTGAAATTCAATTTAATTGAAATTGACATGAAATGGAATTGAAATTTACATGTCAATGTCAGGTCAGACACTGACCTGGTCTGACATATCAATGTCAGACACTGACCTGACATTGATATGTCAGACCCATGAAAACCGGTACTACCCATCTCATGAGTCGGGCCGTCGGCGACTCAACCAGCAACCCCGCCCTTCCGAGGGCATGAATGGTAAAACTGGGCATCCTGGCAGAACTAAAAACAATATACGTATGTCACAGGTCTGTGGTGGACCACTCCCAGTTACATGGGGTGAGACTGGACATCCTGGCAGATAAGCACATCTGTCACAAGGTCTGTGGTGGACTTTTGTCAGTCGGTGCATCGTGACATGCACTACACAAAGAGCAGAGATAAATAAACCTATCATCTGGTCAGTCACTGCAACAGAATCTGGAGTCAGTTTGTCTTGGCCTGTCCTTGCCACTGATAATACCTCTATCTGCCAAGAATGTGCTGCTAGTCCAGCAAAAGCTAGCGGTACTCAAATACTTTGCAAGCAGTTTCATGAAGTGGTCAGTCAGAGAGCAACTCATACCGGCTCGGACGTCGACGTTGACCTTAACAAGGTCAGGAGTTCCTGGCAGCAGAAGGCAAAGGACAGAGCTGCGTGGAGGTATCTGATCAGACCTAAATGAAACAGTCATTGTCGCCCCTGACAGACTGCTATGATGATGATGATGAATCTGACTGGATGAAGATTTTTGAGTGGATGAATCACAAGTAAGGAGGCCGTCAGGATGTGTTAGTTTTGTCTAACTTTTGATAACTGAATTCAGGGCTTGTTACAATATGATGCCATAAAACCCAGGAAGAGAAATTAACTTATTTTTTCAATAGTTTACCTGAATAAATGCAGTTTGTATTTTTGTTGGTGTACACTTTAAAATTATTAAGCTATGAACATCTCATACCTCTTGAAAAAGTTGGTTCATGTAATGTTACAGTACTCGAGCTTGGTCTTGGTCTTGAGACCACATTTTCAAGGTCTTGGCCTCATCTCGGAATCAGTCATTTTTACTCGGTCTTGACTCGGCCTGTGACAAAATGGACCCAGGATTTTAAATCAAGATCATTCAAGACCAGGACTTCATTATTTGTCCACATAATTTGTATGACAGCAAAGAAAAATTCCCCTTAAATGTAACAATAAAGTTATTTGCAGGTTTACTTTTATGTCACAGCTCACAGTCATAACCCTGCCCTCTTTACACAACTGGGAGAAGATGAGAGGAAAGAAAGAGGGGAGAGTTTCAACAAAACTCGAGAATATGTGGACATTCCATATTTGCGTTAATTACAGGTGGTTGAGGAGCCATTGGGGGGGATAAAAGTTATTAGAATATAACATAATATTATACCAAAAGCGACTGCATCTTTGGTCATTTAAATTAATTTTATTGTATTAAACATAGTTTTAGTCATAATTTTATTAAAAATCAGAGGTAAACTCACTGCTCTGTGATAACTCTGCAAATCAACATTCAGATATGTGTGGGAAAAGTCACAATTTTACCACAAACTTTTCAGGAAAAACATAATACATTTATTATAAAGTAGAAATAAAATTAGAAGTAAAGCCCACAAATTGATGAGAAAAAAAATATTACATGTCTGAAAGTTTGGAGAAAAACCTCACAAATTTATGAGAATAAAGTCTCAAAAGTATGATAGTCCTAAATTTACAAGAGCAAAAACACAAATAATGAGAAAAAAGTTCAAAATTTAAGTGAAAAAAAACTTTCAAATTTACAAGGGAAAAGTAGTAAATTTAAAAGAAAACTGCCATAAAAAATTAGGAGAAAAACCTCTCAAACTGTCAAGAATAAAATCACATCTCAAGTAACTTTTTTTTTTTTTTTTTTAATTTAAGTTTTTGTAAAGGGTATACAGGTCGTTACAGCAATGCAGTGTTTACATTTTCATCACATGTTCCCTTATTTTCAGATATCTGACAACATTGGAAGATTAATTCTTACAACACCCCCTTTTTTTTTTTTTTTAAAGTGAAAGAAAAAGTGAAATTAAAGAGAAAAAAAAACAAGAAACAAATAACAAAAAAAAACCAAACAAACCAGTAAAAAACAAACAAAAAGAAAAAGTAAGTAAATAAAGATAAAAGAGCATCTGAGTAGTGTTGGAACAAAGAGTGGAACCATTATTGAAATGGTATTTGTCAAAGATTAGATCTAATGGATGACACATATGCGGTCCAGGGTTGCCAAAAGTTCATGAACACATCCATGTCCTGTCTCAGTGCGAATGTCAACTTTTCCATCGAGTAAATGTCTTGGATCACGTTAGTCCAATCTTCAGGTGTAGGACAGTCCTTCAACATCCATTTTTTAGTTAGAGCTTTTTTGCTTGCCAATATTAAAACATTGAATAAGTATTTTTCTCCTCGTCTTTCCAGTGAGTCCGGTAGTAAACCCAAATACAAAGTTACAAAAGAAAAGGGAACTGTAATTTTGAATATTTTCCCCAATATTGTCTGTACCTTGGTCCAATATTGGTGGATAACTGGGCATGACCAAAACACATGAAAATGATTTGCAGTCTTTTCACCACACAAGCGCCAACAGTTCAATCCCTTATGGGTAAATTTGTTTTGTGCAGGTGTTCTGAAAAATCTTGCCAAGTTTTTCCATCCAAATTCTCTCCACTGCAGGGATGAGGTACTTTTCCATTGCTGTTTATTTAGCTTTTCCCATATTTCCAGTTGTAAAGTGAAATTCCCCTCTTTTTCCCATCTCTCTTTTATATAAGATGTGTTGTCTCCTTTTAAGTCTTGAAGACCTTGGTATATTTTAGAAATGTATCTGATCCCTGGGATCCCTTTATATGCCATTAAGAAGACCTTCAGAACACCTGACTGGGCCCTTTCCAAAACCTCCTTTTTAAGTATATTGTTTATGTGGTGTCTAAGCTGGAAGAACCTGTAAAGGTCTTGATTTATTAGGCCTTGTTTTTTCAAATCTTCAAAACTTCTTAAGATTTGCCCTTTAAAAAAATCGTAATATTTTATCAGCCCTTTCTCCTTCCACTTTTTAAATCTGGTGTCTGTTTTATTAGGAGTAAAGTCCTGATCATAGGCGATCCATTGCAGAAGTCGATAGGGCTCTTTAGTTTGATTCTCTCTGACTATCTTAAACCAAATTTTTAGCGGGGTCTCTATCCACGGGTTAGTGTTATTCAAAAGCTTAGGTAAGACATTGTTCCCTATTATCGCCTGTAGGGGGATGTCACTTGTTATTTGGCATTCGATCTCCTTCCATTGTGCAGTGTAGACTGGGTTACATATCTCTACTAAAGTTTTAATTTGTGCGGCTTTAAAGTAGTCCCTGATATTTGGCAGCGCGAGCCCACCTTTGTCTTTGTTTAGCTGTAGGGTTCTATATCTGATTCTAGGTCTCTTGCCCTGCCATATGAATCTTGAGATCCTTCTGTCCAGCTCCTGCCATGTTTTTTTGGGAGGTTCTACCGGTATTGTTTGGAAAAGGTATAGAAGACGTGGAAGTATATTCATTTTGACTGCTTCAATTCTTTGTGCAGTACCCAAGAATGGTATCATATTCCATCTTGCTAGGTCAGATTTTATTTTTGTCACCAGTGGATCATAGTTTAGTGATATAATTTTGTTGAGTTGTTTCGGGATATTGACCCCCAGATATTTCATAGATTCCGACTCCCAGTTAGTTTTGAGTTTGTTTAGTGAATAATGATTTGGGTCATAGTTGAATGTTAAAACTTGGGTTTTATGCATATTTAATTTGTACCCCGATAAATCTCCATACTCTGAAAAAACTGAGGTTAGTTCTGGTAAAGAAGTGTCCGGCTGCCCTAGGTATATAAAAAAGTCATCAGCAAAGAGTGCTATTTTATGTTCCTTCTGACCAAGTGTAATACCTTGAATTTTTTGGTTTTGTCTTATCCATTGGCTCAGAGGTTCTATGAAGATTGCAAAGAGCAGTGGAGACAGGGGGCAGCCCTGACGACATCCTCTTTCCAGTTCAAAAGATGATGATAAATTACTGTTAATCCTTATTTTAGCTGTTGGTTTTTTATATAATGCCTGTATAGTTCTAATGAAGTTGTTATGAAAATTGAAACTGGATAAGATTCTATATAGAAAAGACCAGTCAACCGAATCGAATGCTTTTTCAGCATCTAATCCCAATATGACTGCATTTAAGTTATATTTTTTTATATGATGAATTATGTGTAAAGTGCGTCGAATGTTGTCTTGTGTCTGTCTTTGTCTTATAAAACCTGTTTGGTCTAAATGAATTAGGTCTGTCAGTATATTTTCTAACCTTTTGGCAAGGATAATGGTAAAAAGCTTATAGTCCTGATTTAGTACACTGATCGGTCTGTAGTTGGAGCACTCTAGTTTATCCTTTTCAGGTTTAGGTATAACTGCAATGACCCCTTCTCTCCAGGAGGGGGGATTTCCCCTGTGTGGAGGACATAATTAAATGTTTTCAGGAGGAGAGGAGATAGTTGCTGTTTAAAGGTTTTGTACCACTCTGCTGTATAGCCATCAGCTCCTGGGGATTTGTTAGCTTTAAGTTTCATAATTGCTTTTTCCAATTCTTTAGGATGTATTTCTGACAGTAGTGTTTTATTTTGTGACTCCGTAAGTTGGGGAAGGTTTAATGTGTTTAGGAATGCCTCGGATGCGTTTTTATGTTTTTTGTGGGAGTATAAGTTCTTATAGTAATTCTCGAAGTTTTTAAGAATATCCTGAATTCTGAATTTTATTTCCTTTGATACTGGGTCTCTGATTTTGTAGATTGCTCTTTCTGTTTGATGTTTCCTCAATTTATAGGCTAGCAATTTTGCCGATTTACTGCCTGCTTCATAGTATTTTTGTTTCAGAAATGTAAGTTTCTTCTGGATTTCTATTGTGTAGATCTCATTTATTTGGTTTTTAATTTCCTTAATCTTGAGCGAGTCAGTAGAATGAGTGTTGCCTTTGTGTTCTTTTTCTAGGTTCCTAAGTTCTGACTCTAATGTGGATAGTTTTTCTTGTCTTAGTTTCTTTTGGGTTGCCAGTTTTGCAATAATCTTTCCTCTTATTACAGCTTTACATGCATCCCACAGTATTAAAGGGGATACTTCTCCATTATCGTTATCTTCCAAATATCTGAGAATATCTGATTCCAATTCATCTTTCAATGGTCCTTTCAGGACATTTGAATTTAACCTCCAAGAAAATGTATTATTTGTGTATTTTTGGATATTTAAGTCCATGTAGATCGGACTGTGGTCGGAGAGATCCATCAGTCCTATTTTACATGTTTTTACTCTTCCAATGTCTCTATTAAACATAAAAAAATAGTCAATCCTTGAGTAAGATGAATGTGGAGTTGAGTAAAATGTATAGTCTTTTACACTGGGGTTGAGTTCCCTCCACACGTCACAGATTCCCAATTCTTTTAGTAGCATCCGAGTCTTCCTGTTTTGGGTGTTATTTTGATGTGGGGAATTACCAGAAGCATCCCAGTATGGATTCAGTCTAAGATTGAAGTCCCCACCACATATCACTAAACCTTGAGCTTTAGTTATCATTAGGTCGAATACATTTTTATAAAATTTCCAGTTAGCCCCTGGGGGAGCATACACATTCAGCAGGGTGATATCTTCTCCCTCTAGCCGCCCAGTTACCAAACTGTATCTCCCTTCTTTATCTTTGTGTTCTGATTTTTTTTCAAATGTAATTTTGGTTGATATCAATGTCGCTACTCCCCTCCTCCTCCCTGATTTATATGAAGATGAAGAGATCATTTTAAACCCTTGTCTACTGAGTTTATTGTGTTCCACGTCTGTTAGGTGGGTTTCTTGTAAAAGTATTATTCCTGCTTTGTCTTTTTTCATTTTGCCTAGAATCTTGGATCTTTTAACTGGATTCAGGATTCCTTTTACATTATATGAAATTATTTTGGTTACGCCCTGTTTCTCCATTGTGTTGTTTTGTTTAGTATAACTGTGTGGTGGCCCTCTTTTGTGCTACTCAGAAACTGAAAGAACATTAAAAACAAGAAAAACATTAAGAACATAGTGTAAAAAACTTTAAAACAAAAAGCTGTCATAAGAACTTCCTGAGCTGAGGTCTTTTTAAAGACCCTGTAAGAGCCTTGATGGAGTGAAGGCTCTGAGGGAAATTCCTCAAACTCTGTTACGTGTTGAGGGCCCTCTCTTACCACTGAAAGTAGTCCCATGCTTTTAACGTGAGTTTCAGAACCCAATCCAAACTTGTAATGATTTTTTTTTTTCCTTTTATGCCTAAACCCTGTGAAATTGTGTGCACCCTCCCACCCCCATCACATCAAACATTCACGCAAAAACAGTATTTGTTAGTATGAGGAGAACATGTGGATTATTGTCACATTTCTATTTTAACAAGTTTTTTTTTGTTTTTTTTTTTATTACAAAGACTTATTTGTTTCAAATAATATGATTGTTCCATGAAATGTTTTACCACATGCTGAATATGCATCTCCTTTAATGTTTGTTACCTTGTATGAGGGGGGTTGGATGTGCGGATTGATTCAAGAGAAAAGAAAAAAAAAAAAAAAAAAAAAAAAAAAAAAAAGGTCGCTATTCCAACCTGAAAACGGATAGTTTATCCGCGACGCTCTGGTGCTGGGTTTCCCGCTGCTGGTCCGTGGATTTTGAAGGTCTTTGTGTTGTCCATGTTTGCGCTTTGATCTTCTCACTCGGGTCTGCTGGGGGTTTAAATACCGTTACCGGGAGGCCTCTTTTCGCCATGTCAGCTGTTGCTTCTTCCGCCGAATTATAGAGACACGTTTCATCGCCGTAGAAGACCCTTAACTTCGCAGGAAATGGTGTCTGAAAGCGCAATTTCTTCTCTCTTAACACCTTTTTCGCGTCATTGTATTCCCTGCGCTTTTTAAGGACCTCCGGGGCGTAATCGTGTTTCACGTAGACTTTTCTCTCCTGGTGCATAAATCCTTTTTTCTGCCAGGCCAGTCTTACAACCTCTTGTTTTATTTTGAAATTGGAAAATCTTACCAACACCGAACGTGGGGGCGCTTCCGCCGCCGGCCTAGCGGCTAATGAACGATGTGCCTTTTCTATCTTCAAGTCGGTGGTTTGTGGAATATCCAATTTCTCTCTTAGTAAGGATTCCACGCATTCTGCCATTGAGTTAAAACCATTTTCGGTTCCTTCTATCAGACCATGAATTCTTATGTTGTCTCTTCTTTGTTTTCCTTCTTGGTCGGTTAGCTTAGCCTCTATAGCTGCTTGTCTTTTGCGTAGGTCTAGCACAGAATCTTCGAGCACTTTTATTCGATCCTCTGTTTCCAAGATTCGGTTCTCGGCCTGGTCCACTCTGCTGTTTGTCCTTTTCAATTCTTCTCTGAATTCCCGAAATTCGGCCGTAACATCTCGGCGAAATCGTCGTAGCTCCTCAAATAGTGATTTCAGGCTAACCCTTTTGTTAGCTATCACCAGTTCCTCGTCTTCTGAACGGAGATCTTCCAGTTCGGATTCTCCGGCCGATACGTGTCCTGGCCTGGAGAATTTCAGTTTCTTCTGTTTTCCTTTAGACATGATGATTTTGTCTTTTGATTTTCACTCCTCCAAAAATCCGTTAAGTTTGATTTTCAAGGTGTTATCCTAGATTGGGTCTGAGAACTTCAGTGTTAAGCTGCAGTCGCCATGGCGTCCAGACCGGAAGTCCCCTCAAGTAACTTTTTAAGTTGCTCCAGTACTTTATTACTGTGACTTAAAGGGCTCATTGATTGCACTTTTTCCACATTTTAACAGTTCACACGTCTTAATGAAATGTTTGTGACATATTTTGTTCAAATTTTTTTGATTATTTAATTACTGTAGCAAATTTGTTTTATTTTTTTTAGCTTTTTGTAAAATGCTTTGCTTGAATCCTGCACCTGTGAGAAAACCCTGACTACATTCAGCTCCGCCCTCTCGCCTATGTCTCAGCCATTAGCTGGCTAGCTTCTAGCCTTTAGCTTAGATGTATCTTGAGCTGTGCTGAATACAAGTCAAATCGGCCCCAAAGTCAGTCCTATGATCTCTAAGGGGTAGTATCTCAGAGTGGAGAGGGAGGAATATAGAGCTGTCTACACTTACATCATGCGTCACGTGACCTTTGCCTTAGCAGCAGAGCAAGGTGCAGACAAACCCGAGATCTCAATATGTCTCTATGGAATGAACAGCTATTTTTAGATCAGGAATATGCCAAAACGGTGCAGCACTGGGTATGTAGCCATCACCATCTCATAAAAAAATGATAATGGAAGGCAGAAATATTTTTTTTTCCAAATTCCCATCGGCCAGCAACGATTGCCAAAGGAGGTTGTTATCGGCTAATCTTGTCGAAGCAGAATGCATTTTAGCAATGAGATGTGGAGACAGAAGGATGATATGACCCAAGTCTAGTTTGTTCTGACCGCTTTATAAGAGGTGTGTCTACTTACCAAAACTATAGACTCTTATTTAGAATTTAATGTCATTTGCCTTCATGTAAAGTTAATGCAAACATGCAGAAAACATGCAAATTCACCTTCAAAGGAGTTGGTAGTGATCAGCCTCAGAATAAAAGTATCAAAATTGGAATTAAACTACTTTAAAGATGAGACTGCCACTCACCTACAGACAGATGGACCGGAGCTCTGTAGAGCTCCAATGAAGGGTCAGGAGGCATCCCCCCATATACAGTGGGGCAAAAAAGTTTTAGTCAGCCACCAATTGTGCAAGTTCTCCCACTTAAAAGATGAGAGAGGTCTCCAATTTTCATCATAGGTATACCTCAACAATGAGAGACAAAATGAGAAAAAAAAAAAAATCCAGAAAATCACATTGAAGGATTTTTAATGAATTAATTGGTAAATTCCTCGGTAAAATAAGTATTTGGTCAATAACAAAAGTTCATCTCAATACTTTGTTATATACTCTTTGTTGGCAATGACAGAAGTCAAACGTTTTCTGTAAGTTTTCACAAGGTTTTCACACACTGTTGCTGGTATTTTGGCCCATTCCTCCATGCAGATCTCCTCTAGAGCAGTGATGTTTTGGGGCTGTCGCTGGGCAACACGGACTTTCAACTCCCTCCAAAGATTTCTTATGGGGTTGAGATCTGGAGACTGGCTAGGCCACTCCAGGACCTTGAAATGCTTCTTACAAAGCCACTGCTTCGTTGCCCGGGCGGTGTGTTTGGGATCATTGTCATGCTGAAAGACCCAGCCACATTTCATCTTCAATGCCCTTGCTGATGGAAGGAGGTTTTCACTCAAAATCTCACAATACATGGCCCCATTCATTCTTTCCTTTACACGGATCAGTCATCCTGGACCCTTTGCAGAAAAACAGCCCCAAAGCATGATGTTTCCACCCCCATGATTCACAGTAGGTATGGTGTTCTTTCTCCTCCAAACACGACAAGTTGAGTTTTTTCAATAAAGTTCTATTTTGGTTTCATCTGACCATATGACATTCCCCCAATCCTCTTCTGGATCATCCAAATGCTCTCTAGCAAACTTCAGACAGGCCTGGACATGTACAGGCTTAAGCAGGGGGACACGTCTGGCACTGCAGGATTTGAGTCCCTGGCGGCGTAGTGTGTTACTGATGGTAGCCTTTGTTACTTTGGTCCCAGCTCTCTGCAGGTCATTCACTAGGTCCCCCCGTGTGGTTCTGGGATTTTTGCTCACCGTTCTCGTGATCATTTTGACTTACGTGGAGCCCCAGATCAAGGGAGATTATCAGTGGTCTTGTATGTCTTCCATTTTCTAATAATTGCTCCCACAGTTGATTTCTTCACACCAAGCTGCTTACCTATTGCAGATTCAGTCTTCCCAGCCTGGTGCAGGTCTACAATTTTGTTTCTGGTGTCCTTTGGCAGCTCTTTGGTCTTGGCCATAGTGGAGTTTGGAGTCTGACTGTTTGAGGTTGTGGACAGGTGTCTTTTATACTGATAAAGAGTTCAAACAGGTGCCATTAATACAGGTAATGAGAGGAGGACAGAGGAGCCTCTTAAAGAAGAAGTTACAGGTCTGTGAGAGCCAGAAATCTTGCTTGTTTGTAGGTGACCAAATACTTATTTTACTGAGGAATTTACCAATTACAGTGGTACCTCTACTTACGAACGTCTCTACATACGGAATTTTCAGGTTACGACACGCCTCAACGGGAAAATATTGCCTCTTGTTACGAACGAAATTTCAGGATACAAAAGGCAAAAAAGTACGCGCTCCTCGCAGCTCCCGTAGTTTACCGAACGTAAACATACCTGTAGCTGCTCTGCCATTGGCTATCGCCTAGCATCTTCAGGCAGCATGTTCGGGCAGTTTTACGTGTGTGTACAGTACAGAATTAACATTTATTCGCTATGGGCCCCAAGAAAATGACGGAGATAAGTGGAAAAGGAGAAAAGAAGAAGAGAGTTTTTTTGTCCATACAAACAAAGAAGGAGATAATCGAAAGGTATGAAAAGGGGATGCGTTTGGTTGATCTCGCCAAAGAATATGGCCGTAATACATCAACGATCAGCATGGTATTAAAACAAAAGGAAGCCCTTACAAGCCGACAAAAGCAAACGTCCTTGGATCGTTTCTTCACAAAACGTCAGGCAAAAACCACTGATGAGACGATAGCAGTTAAAAGGTAAATGAACATAATTTTTATTATTCTTTCTCTTTTATTATTCTCTTTTATTATTCTCTCATTTTAAACTCTCATTTTATGTTTATTGTGCAGTAATCTAATTGTAACATGTATTTGTTACATGTTTTGATGCGTTTTTATGATTTATAAAAAATTTATGCCCGAATTTTGGGGGGCTTGGAACGGATTACGGCATTTACATGTAAAACGCGCCTCTACTTACGGAATTTTCACGTTACGAGAATACTTCCGGAACGAATTAATTTTGTAAGTAGAGGTACCACTGTAATTCATTAAAAATCCTTCAATGTGATTTTCTGGATTTTTTTTTTTCTCATTTTGTCTCTCATAGTTGAGGTATACCTATGATGAAAATTGGAGACCTCTCTCATCTTTTAAGTGGGAGAACTTGCACAATTGGTGGCTGACTAAATACTTTTTTTCCCCACTGTACTCTTGCTATGGGTGTGTTAACACTGATAGAAGAGTAAACAACAACAATCATCCGTCTTTGTGGAAGCAAGTATTTTCCCAGCTGTGAGCTCCACCCAATAAATTTGCAAACCTAAACATGATGGCTTTTTTATGATTTCCACAGCAGGTAGAATTTATTTTCTATTATTAGTATGTGCTGCCAATGCAAGGAGAGCTGGCGAATCGATCAGGTAGTTAAAAATATCAATAAATACGTTTCTGGCCATTCTGCTGCATTGTTCATCCACATACTGGCTGGTACAGGGTAGAGACACTTTTCAAGATCACAAATTTGAAGTTTTTGAACATATCTGATCCAATCTTGTGGTGAAAGCTCGTCAAAAAATTGATATGACAAAGTGCCAGTTTTTACCACCTCTAAATGTCGCCAGCCGGAGCACCACCCACCAAGTACCTGGATATGTAGACAGCTCTGTAATGTATTAAATAGGATTAATGTTATATTGTGTGTTATGGGTGATGGCTACACCCTTCTGGTTCCGCCGCCACCCAGAGTATAACAGGCCGACCCGGAAGAGGCACGATCTCTTTTCAACCAGCACCTCTGCCTCGACGGGAGCGCCTTAGAGTTCTGTGAGTCTGTATAATAAAGTTCCGTCCTACTGCATCTTCAGTCTCATTATTGAAGTACTGGTTGTGAACATAACATGTGGCGACGAGGATAAAGTTATGGAAAAAGGAGTTTCTAGTATTTGGCCATTTTTGGAGCTCCCAGGCGAGCTGCCAGTTTCCTGGGCGAGGTGGTTTGCAGCGTTCCAAAATTATTTGGTGGCACTGAACCTCACCGAACTGGAGAAACTGCGTGCACGAGCGATACTGGTCCATAATCTCGGCATGGAAGGGCAACGTATTCTCAGCACATTGGGAGACAGTGATAGTTTTGAGGACGTGGTTGAGCTAATGGCACGCAACTTTCGTGCTCCTGAGAACGTTATCGTTCGGTGGATCCAGTTCCGACAGCGACGCCAGCGGCCAGGAGAGTCGGTGCAGCGGTGTGTTGCGAACCTGTGCCAGCTGGCTGGAGAGTGCCAATTCGGGGCTTTGGAGGAAGAAATGGTCCGCGATCAGTTAGCAGAGCACATGCTATGTTCTGCAGCACGTTCCAGACTCCTCACGCACTCTGGTGAACTGAATGCAGCTGTGGAGATAGCTCAACAGTACAAAGCAGCGGATAAACTATCAAAGGACCTTGGTGAGAGAACAACGTTGAGGCAGCCTGACTCACAATCAGCGGCGCAGGCTGTGGACCCGGGTAGTGATGACAGCACAGAAGATAAAGAAGACTATGCTATCGCTATTAAGATTAGGTCCACCCTGGGATCGCCCAGATGTTTGGGCTGCGGGTCCACCAAGCACCGATACAAGGCAAGAGAGTGTCCGATCAGGGGCAAACGCTGCGGCAAGTGTGGACTCCTACATCATTTTGCCAGGGCCTACAAAAAGTTTGAGCGAGGGGAATGGCGACACAGAATGGATTCCCCTGCCATGACTCGAACGGTTATTCACACTGTCTCCCCGAGCACAGATGGGCGTATTTACTGTGACGTGATGTTGAACAGCGTGGAAGTGCCGTTGTTGGTGGACATGGATGCAGCGGCATCTGTGTTGAACTGGCCCACTGCCCAATCCCACCCAGGGCCATCACGGGAGGGTTCCGGTGCCAGGGCCCAAGTTACCCTCGATGTGGGAAGTGGGCGGCATGGTGGAACGACCGTGACAGCGGGTGAAGCTGTGAGGACAGCTCCTTCTGCTTCTGGAATTCGGCTGGGAGGTACTGAGAAGCAAGTCAGCTGCAATGGCTTTGGCGGTGTTCAAAATGAAAGACAGCGGGGCAGGATCGGCTGGCATGGTGGACAGACGTGCCACACAGGAATACTGGAGGCCGAGTTGGGCTTCTCGTGGGGTCTCTGGAGCAGTTCGACCCAGAGAGGAAGCCCAGTCTAGACGTCGTGGACGTATGAAGTTGAGTCGAGCTCCCCTGCGGGTCGCAGACGTGGTTCAACCCATGGAGGAGGTTCAGCTAAGAGGGATCCACGGCAAGCAAGCGAAAACGACGAGAGGATCAGGGACGGCTGCAGGTGGTGGCCGTCCGGGAGGACGGATATCTTCAAATGTCCGATGGCTCATGGAGACACCCCAATGAGCTGAGACGTGCCGGTGAGAAGGAGGTGTCGGGGCGCCAACGTGGTTAATTTCCGGGGGTGTAGTGAAGAAGAAGCTCTGGTCAGGACCTGCTAGACAGGTGTCTGGGGGGTGATCTCCCATCAAGACTGTATGGTGGCAAGGGGGCAATGTGTTCTGGGGTTGACTATTAACATGTTAATGATTGTAATGTTGATGTGTGCACTACCGGGCTGCGTTGTTGTTGTTTTGTCAACGTGGTAGATGTATAAAAGTGGCTGGGTTAAGAGCTCACGTTTAAAAAAAAGAAAAGAAGAGTGAGTGCCGTTTTTGTCAAGGGGATTTGTGCAGTAGTGTTAACCCTCTGACTGTCCACATTGCATGGATGGATCACACGCCCCCAGTGGCACAGGGTAGCAACTGCACCTATCAACTTATTGACGTCCCCCGGCTATACTGAGAATTTGTACTGATCTGTATTGATCTGACAGTTCAGAAGGTGGCAACACACGTCGGAGGAATCATGGCTGACATGGAATACAGCAAAGAAGAAGAAATCCTCATTATTATTCTTCCTTTTTCCACTTTGAGTTCACAACACCAATGTGGCCGCCGCCATGATCGGTCATGGCGATTCTGACTGAAACTGCATCATACAAGAAAAATAGCCGCGTAATACAAACAAAATTCATGTGGGATAATCATAAGAGTTTGTAGATGTGGTAGAGGGTGTAAATAACCAACCAAACATGAAACAACGACCACGATGGGCGAAAAACTGAGCTCACAACACCAAGATGGCGGCGTCCACGTCGTCATGGATGCTCATAGGAATAATGCATCAAAAAGGAAAAACAGCCGCGTAATACAAACGAAATTCACGTGGGATAATCATAAGAGTTTGTAGCTGTGGTAGAGAGTGTAAATGACCGAGCAAATGCAAAACAACAACCGTGATGGACGAAAACGGACCAGTCACGTGAGCGAGCCCCCCCCCCCACCCCGCAACAGGTAAGAGACAAATGTTTTTTTATTTACATTGCATTGATTTTCTAGTTCATATACTTTGAAGATTAGATAAAAACATACCCCGTAGACAAAACGGTGTCAAAAAAACCTCAACCATTCTTTTTGTAAATGTGTCCAAAGTCCACTTTTGACTGAGTTATGTAATTTATTTAGCTGCCACGACATTATGCAAATTAAATGCATAAATTTATTCCTATCTGAAACTTTGGATCATATTCTACATCTTTCTAATTGACAGTAAGCCATTATTGCTTGCAACTTTCAAGTTATAGCCTTGGAAATCTGAACTATTTTATTGACAAATATTTTTTACCACTAGGGGCCTTGACCACCCTTTAACCATTCCAGTTGCCATAGGGTTAATATGTGTGAATTGCCCAAGCCATTTTGTTGATATGCTTCATGCTTACTCACCATGTGATTGCCTAGTTTGTGAAAAACAAACAAACAAAAAAACAAAACAGCCCAACACTGTTTGTATTACTGCATGCTTGATGTGTGATCTGTCTGGGTTATGGGGTGAGGGTGTTGGGGTGGGGGGCTGGTGCAGCGGGGTGTGGATGTACATATTAACTGTTTATTGAGTGAAATGAAAGATTTGGTTGTACATACAGTATGTTTTGGGATTATTTTAGGTATTTTATTTGGACCATGGCAGTTTTCTTTGTCCCATGATACTGGATGATAATAGAGACAGCAGAATAACCCGTCTGGCCGTGTGGGGGTGGGACAGTAGTCCACCTGTACCCCTCTAGTTTTAGTTAATTGTGTGCATGGAATTGCCCTGTTATTGTACTTATTGTTAGTGTGTGATTCGGGTTATAAATTTGGGTGGGCCTAAATGGTCTGTATGTTTTGGACTTTTCTACAGGTGTTTTTTTTGTGTGTGTGTGTGTGTGTGTGTGTGTGTAATGCATTAAATATGATTAATGTTATATTGTGTGTTATGGGTGACGGCCACACCTTTCCAGTTCCGCCACCACCCTGAGTATAAAAGGCAGACCCGAAAGAGGCACGGTCTCGTTTCGACCAGCACCTCTGCCTCGACAGGAGCGCCTTGGAGTTCTGTGACTCTGTATAATAAAGTTCTGTTCTACTGCATCTTCAGCCTCATTATTGAAGTATTGGTTGTGGACATAACAAGCTCTACTGTATGAAATTCTATGCTCAAGCCAGCAAAGATCTCAGATATGACGTGGGGAGCTAACCGGGCCAGTGGCCGACCTGACCACCCCTGAGCATGTGCTGTGAATTTTTGTCTCAAGAATGAATGAATAATATGCATGACTAGTTGACACAGGTGTGTGGTTTTAGTGGTCGATAGGCTGTATTAGGGTGACTGTAATCTGAAGAAAATAAAAATATAAACCGCTCTTGGTACGAGCATCCAAGGCTAAGGCTAGTATCACTGTTAGCTCAGAAGCTAATTTCTTTAGCTCCCTGCCCATCTACATGAGAGACAGCTATGCTGGCCAATAATAGAGGAGCTGGAAGGTATCAAGACTAGTGACGTTTACCTTTTAGTGATGTTTCCCATTTCTTGAGGTACAAGAAAATCCCCAGAAGAGTCAAAATTATTGGGCCACTAAGAAAAACGAGATAAAGGCTGTGTTTTTGAAGAGAAGTGTTTTGAGATTTTTTTCAATAATCACATGACCAATGAACCTGTGAAACTCACCAAAACAGATGTCCAAGTCCTAGCTGTTACAAGGCTTGTTTTAATATTAGTGTATGCAGAATCCCTCAGTTATTGCTGTTACCATTACTGTTATTGATATTAGCCTAGTTAGCTTCCAGTTGTTAGTGTGTCATTTATTCTTGCAATAAACTTCGACTCACTCCTAATAACATTGTATGGACTCAAATGAATGTGAATGAGCTCTTGCAAACACTTTGCACAATACATGTCCATTATAGCCCATGCAGTGGTATTTGGAATGTAAGAGACATAAGCTGCGTTCCGATCACTCAATAGTATACTCTGAAGTGGACTGCACAGGGTATCCGCCATATAACTGAGATTCCAAATCGAAGGAAGTGAACGGTCTTCATTTCAAAGGGAACTGAGAACTGTGCAGGGAAGAAGTAAACAATGGTACATCACTTCACCGGAAGTTGACAAGAAGATTACCCATAAGCCATTGCACCTCAAATACGAGTACAACAAACTATTGTTGCTAATGTTATTAACAAGCTAAACTGATGTTGGTTATTGTTTATATCAACTGACAGTAATAAAAATATATTTGTATTAATATTTTATTTCAGAAATATAAATTATCCACCGTAGTATCAATATATGTCCATGGTTACTGTGGTAACGCACGGAGGAGGGACCCGACGGTTACAGGGTGTTTCAAATGGAGAAATTTTATGAGGGGCAGCTAACTTCACTGATATTCCCTGTGAACGGATCAGGGAGTAGGGAATACAGTTGAAGTACACTGTGGATAGGAACGTAGCTTCAAAGAACACAATAGCTGTGCTATGCTAAGCTAACTGGGCGAACTATTAAATGGCACAGTATGGTTAGAAAAACAATCCAAAAGTGAAAGACAAACTTTACAAAAAAAAAAAAAATCAATCTGCCCGTATGCTATTTCCAATATGTACAATGATAAGTGAAAGTGATGAAATTGATTTATTGACAAGAAAGCACCAGGAAATGGGTAAATACAATGGAAGCGGAAATGGAGCTGCTCTGTGTCTGGAAAGATGTCCATAGACACATTTCAGCCAGTTAAAACCTACAAAGACAGCATTTTTCAGTCAATGAGCCCTTTAACTAATTTATGGGGTCACAACTTGGGCTGCACGGTGGCGCAGTGGTTAGCACTGTGGCAGCACAGTTTACCCTTGGCCGGGGGATCGTGGGGTCGTGGGTTCGATCCCAGCCCCCGACCAACAGTGATCTGTGTGGAGTTTGCATGTTCTCCCCGTGTTGCGTGGGTTTACTCCGGGATTTCTCCGGTTTCCTCCCACATGCCAAAAACATGCATGTTAGGTTAATTGGCTGTTCTAAATTGTCCCTAGATATCTGTTTCCTATAGGCCCTTAGAATAGAGGGTTAGTATTAATGAAAGCGCTTTGAGTGGTCTTTGTGACTAGAAAAGCGCTATATAAGTGCAGGTTAGTTAGTTAGTTATATTTGAAAGGTTCAGGTTACTTTATTTGTACCCGTAGGTAGATTTGTTTTGCAGTCTGGTGACATCCATATATACAAGCCACTAATTACATTCAGCATAGACACAAACACAGGCACACATGAAGCTGACTATAAACATGATAAAAATACTCAAGGCGCCATCAATCAGGGTATAAAAAGACAAAGAGATGAGGGAGAAACCAGAAGTAAGAGGTATCATAAAGGTAACACTACTTTTACTTGGCTACAATTTCTGACTAAACAGCTATGATTGCATAATTTGAGTGAGAGAGAGAGAGAGAGAGAGAGAGAGAGAGAGATTTTGATTGATTTTTAAAGGATCTTTAATAAACACACTTGTCCATCAGTCAATACAATTTCTATATCATGCTATGTTACACAGAAAATTAATCCCCCAAAAAACGCCCAAAAAAAAGCTGTCCATCATGAACTGAACAGAGGACATTCTCCAGGGACCAGAGGGTCCTGAAACCTTCCACATCCCCATTCCCCATAAAAAACTGAAAGTCCAGCCTGATTCTGGCTTTAAGTAGCCTCACAAATAAAATTTTGACATCAACATCATTCTCAACATTTTCAAGTTTTCTTCTCCGGCTTACATAGATAGCCAACTTTGCCTGCCCTAAAACAAAGTTCAGTAGTTGACACTTCTGCTTAAAACGACGATTGTACATAAAACCACAAATGAAAACCTGCTTAGAGAAAACTTCCTTAAAAATATGAAAAAGTTTTGTGAGAAGTTCAAAGAGGCCACTCAGGCGCTGACATTCAATAAAACAATGAAAAACTGTCTCCCTAGAGGAACAAAAAACACACTGATCACTGACACTGCTGTTAATCACAGAAACAAAAGCATTGACAGCTATAATACCATGCAGGACCCTCCACTGTAAGTCTCCATGCCTCTTAGGGAGAGGGGCTTTGTAAAGAGCCCTCCAGGCAGGCCGATGCCCTTTTCCTAGTTTAAAATAGGCTCTCCAAGGAGTGTCCACACAGGTGTTCAATCGGTCCTTGTTGAGTGCCATCACCACCAGTCTGTAGAGTGCCTTACCACTGGCTCCTCCAAAGTCCACACCAGTGGGAGCACAGAATGCCAGTAAGGAGCAAGGAGCGACGTCAAAGTCCATATAGAGCGTGAGAGAGGGAAAGGGGTCAGTGCTTTCTGGCTGCAGCGTGCCATTGCAAAAGTCCAAGAGTAGGGAGTGCTCAAGTCCATGAAGCTCCTGTTTCCAGTGTGCAAGAAGACCATCGATGAAACGATTCGACCTGACACCAAGATGAGCTGCTAAAGCTGAGGCGTTGTTGAGGCCAGGACCAGCCAGTTCCACCACTTGCTTCAGAGTGAGAATGTTCCTGGAACACAGCCTATCAAGGAAGGTCCTTCCAACTCCCGGCAGGACACCAAGGCGACCACCAAAAACCAGCGGCTCCTTCAACAACCAGTAGAGGGAATCGCATGGCCCTCTTTGTTTTTTAAAAAGAGTCCACACTGAAAAGAGACTGCGGTAAAAACTGGGTAAAGACAGTGCATTAGAGTTCTTAAAATCCATTAAAAACACAGGGAGGTCTAGCCCAAGCCCAAGGACTCTCTGTAAAATAACACAGGCCAAAGGCCTCCATACCAGGTCCTGGGGGCCCGTCAGCAGTCTCTGTATGAAAGTCAGTCTAAAAGCAGCACCTCTACTAGCTAAATGAATCACTCCTTGCCCCCCCTCCTCTTTGGGAAGAAATAACAGGGCTTGAGGAACCCAGTGGAGTCCACCCCCCCAAAAAAAGTCCACCAAAACAGACTGAATTTTGGACAACAAACCAGCAGGGGGGTCCATGCACATGAGGCGGTGCCACAGGGATGAGGAAACAAGATTATTTAAAATGAGCACTCTTCCTCTAAAAGATATTCTTGGCATTAGCCACTTCCACTTGTTTAGTCTCCCGTTAATTTTCTCTATGACCCCATCCCAATTTTTTTGCTCAAACTGCTGATTTCCAATAAAGACACCAAGATACTTAAAACCTCCTTTTTTCCAAATCAACCCACCCGGCAGCGTAAGCTGATTTTCTAGTTTCTCCCCCACCATCAGAGCCTCGCTTTTTCCCCAGTTTATCTTTGCAGAGGAAAGTTGGCCAAAAAGATTGACACTCTTAACCAGAACGTCAATGTCACTCTGCTTGTTTAGCAGAATGACTACATCATCTGCATAGGCCGACAGCTTGAACGTGGTGTCACAGCCAGGAAAAGTAACTCCTGATAGATCCCTTCTCAGGCAGTGAAGCAAAGGCTCTATGGCGAGGGAGTACAGCATCCCTGAGAGAGGGCAGCCCTGCCGAACCCCCCTCTGGACTTTTAAAGGGGCAGACAGGCCCCCATTTATC
Source organism: Pholidichthys leucotaenia (assembly GCA_020510985.1). Taxonomy (NCBI): domain Eukaryota; kingdom Metazoa; phylum Chordata; class Actinopteri; order Cichliformes; family Pholidichthyidae; genus Pholidichthys; species Pholidichthys leucotaenia. Next base: position 306,588,026 of record CM035843.1, read on the forward strand.
TTCAGCACACTCTCAATGTCACTGTACAAGACCCGTATCCTGGCTATGAAGCCTGGGCTGAACCCAAAACCTGTTAAAACTGTCCATAAATATTGGTGTTCAACCCGATCAAACGCCTTTTCCTGGTCAATTGAAATCAAACCAGTTTCTACCGCCAATGAACCAGAGACCTCCAAAATATCCCGAATTAAAGTGACGTTGTCACTAATCAGCCTGCCAGGCACACAGTAAGTCTGGTCTACATGAATGAGCTCGCTCATCACCTTTCTCAGTCTTCGGGCCAGAGCTTTTGAGAGAATCTTGTAGTCTGTGCAGAGCAGAGAGACTGGCCTCCAGTTCTTTAGGCTCTGGAGGTCCCCCTTTTTCGGCAACAGTGTGATGATGGCCCTCCTGCAGGTCGTGGGTAGGGTCCCCCTTTCCAAGCTATCTTGGAGAACCTCCAGCAGGTCTGGACCAAGCAGGGGCCAGAATTCCTTAAAAAAGTCCACAGAGAGACCATCTATGCCTGGTGATTTTCCATTCTGGAGGCTCATTAGCGCCGTATGCAGCTCAGACAGAGACAGTGGAGCATCCAAGCCGGCAACAAGGTCCTCTGAGAGCACTGGAAGACCATCAAGGAAAACCTGGCCCAGTGACGTGTCCTCCCTCCACTCTGCTCTAAACAATTCACTGTAAAAGCTAGCAGCGTGTTTCCTGATCTCTGCTGCTGTGGAGATTGTTCTCCCGTCATCGCCCAACAAGGAGTGAATGAGCTTTCTCTGTCCATTTTTCCCCTCCAGTCCAAAAAAGTACTGGGAGGGCGAGTCCATCAGAGCTACATCCATGTAGCGTGAGCGGACCAGAGCACCCTGTGCGGTGACCCCTAGCAAGCTAGCCAAGGCTGACCTTTTTGACTTGAGAGCCTCTAAGTGCTCCTGTTTTCCTGTAGAACTGAGCAACTCCTCTAGTTCTACCACCTCAGTCTCCAGAACTTTCAAGGATTGGGTCAAGCTACGAGTGACATTTTGAGTGTACTGTTGGCAGAGTTGTTTTATCTGGGCCTTACCAAAATCCCACCACAATTGGAGAGAACTAAAAGAGGGTTTTTGTTCCCTGTGTGACTTCCATACATCATGAAAAACTCCCTTAAAAAACACATCATTTAAAAGTGTATTATTAAAATGCCAAAAAGCACTCTTACACTTTACATTTTCAATGAAAACAGAACAAATCAGCAGGCAGTGATCAGTGAAACCAACAGGACAGATACAACTATTTTTAAAAACACTCATTTGGTGTTTAAAACCATAGAAACGGCCTAACCTAGCCATAGATAAGAGGTTATCTTTAGCATGGCTCCAGGTGTACTGCCTCTGGTCCCCATGATGTGATCTCCACACATCGGCCATTTCATGCGCCTTCACTAGTTCCCTCAGCCTATTGGCAGAAGCAGGGTGAGGTTCCTGATGGTTCCTGTCCAGTCTGTGGTTTAATGTACAGTTAAAATCACCCCCCAGAAATAAAAAACTATTTGGATTACAGGATCTAACCGTATCTGATAGCATATTAAAGACCCTGATCCTTTCTGCTCTCTGGGTTGGCACATACACGTTTATAAGAACCAAGTTTACATTTTCAAGCTGTACCTTTAGCAAGAGTACATGTCCTTTCACCACCTCTTCTACCTCATAAGAGACAGGCACACAACCCCGAGAGAAAAGTACAGCCACCCCTCCACTATTATTGGATTTGTGGCTAAAAAAAATGCAGCCATCCCACTCTTTTCTCCACTGGCACTCAATGTCTACAGTACTGTGAGTCTCCTGGACCATCAGCACGTCAAGTGCCTTTAAATTAAAAAGCTTGTATAAAGAGGCCCTTTTTACATCATCCCTGGCCCCGTTTATATTAAGAGTGCCAATTCTAAGGTGGGGCATTAAAAAGGATAAAAATAAGGTACAGTAAAAAAACACACACATAGCATAAAAGGGAAGAAACAAACTAAGAGTCAACATGACTGTTAGTAATTTGTGATTTCAGTTTGACAACCAGTTTCTTTAAACGAAAAATTTCCTGATCAGTAAAAGTCTCATTCCCATCATTCGGTTTCATCAGCTTGCGAGCTGATGCCACAAATAACTCCAGATCTGGAAAGTAATTTTCCACTTTCACAGCTCTGCTCCCCTTAGTCACCTGGAGAAATTGTCTAATTTTAGCAAAACAATAGGAGCTTTGCTCCTCCTGCGTCTGCGTCTGCATCAGTTCAGACTCATCTCCACTTTCGTCAGAAGCGCTCTCATTCAGTAAATCTAAATTCCCAACCCTACTAGATTTAGCAGAGCTCTGCAAGTTTTCCGCACTTTTCCTTTTTTGTGCAGCTTTAAAAGGATCCTCTTCAACAAAACTACATTCCTGCATTTCTTCATGAAACGCAACGTTTGTCATGCAGTGTTTGCTCTGTGTGTCCGCTACAGCCTCAAACCGCTCCTCCCCCGCCTGCAAAGTCTGTTCATTCAGGTTCCTTCGTTTAACTGCACTTTTACTTACACCCTCCACCTGTCTACCCCGGGCGACAGGCTCGTCACAATGATCAGAGCTGCCGCCAGACAGAAATTCCCCACCATCACTGTTTGGGGGGACAACTACCGCGCCCGCCGCGGCTACCCCAGCAGAGGCGGCCGCGGCCGCCCCAGCACAAGCGGACGCGGACGCGGACGCGGACGCCCCCGCAGAAGTAGAAGCGGACGCGGACGCGGACGCCCCCGCAGAAGTAGAAGCGGACGCGGCTGCGGACGCGGATGCGGCCGCAGTCGCGGCCACGACCGCCCCAGCAGAAGCGGGCGCCGCAGCGGCATCCGCCGCACCACATGTAGCGCTACCCTCCGGACCACCAGAAACAGCGGCGTCACCTTTCTTACCGCCAGTGCTCTTTGTGTTCGCCTTTTCAGGACATGACCTAATAAGATGGCCTTCTGCGCCACACGCAAAACACTTCATGGTTTCAGATGTTGCAAACACCAAGTAGCTAAAGCCATCAATCCTGAAATTAAAAGACGCGTTCAGTTCAGCAGAGCTGTCTTTCAACACCATGAAACACTGCCTCCTATGACATACAACATGCTTCAGCAGGGGTGATTTACTACCCAGAGAGACCATTCTGATAGGGGACACAACCTGGCCAAAACGGGACAACTCTCTAATCAGCTGATCATTTTTAACGAAAGGAGGAGCGTTTGAGATGGTGATCCTCCTAGACGGATTCGCCAGCGGTAAAACGGGAGTAAAAGTGTCACCTATGACCACTCCCTGTGCCACCACCTGATCAGCTTTCTCAGTCGAATCCAGAAAGATCACAATTGCGCTGTTCATCCTCGATGCTGATTTTATGCTGCCATGCCCAACCACCTGTCCTACAGCGAGGCTGGCCTCCTCCACAGAACAGGGAACTGTCGGGAGGATTCTCACACCATGACGCCGGGTTAAGCGCTCAAACTCCACACCACCATCAATCACCGGCATGATGCCGGCCGGGAAAAACCGGCAGCAGAAGCTACCGTTCCCCAACACACTCACTCCAACACTCACACCCCAGCACACACACACTCAACCCACTATATTAAACACACACACCTCAAACACACAAGATAGAGAAAAAGTTAGAAAATACAAAGTTTAAAGTACTCACTCGACACCACTCCACACCCCTGCTCCCACAAACGCCCACGCATGCGCACGAGAGAGAGAGAGAGAGAGAGAGAGAGAGAGAGAGAGAGAGAGAGAGATTTTTTTTGATTTTTAAAAGATAAGATAAGATAAGCCTTTATTAGTCCCACAACGGGGAAATTCCAGGATTGCAACAGCACAGGGATAGCAACACTCAGAGCAACAATCAGAAGGCAAGAAAAAACAAGCAAGCAAGAGCAGCTAATATACATATGTACATATTACTATAAAATATATATACACACACACACACACACAGACACACAGTGCAGAGCATTGTAGCTGGATGGAATAAATATATGAATATATGAACACACAGTGCAGAGCATTGTAGCTAGATGGAATAAATATGTAAATATATAAACACCCACAGTATGGAGCATTGCAGCTAGGTGGAATAAATATGCAAGTATATAAACACACACAGTGCGGAGCAATGTAGCTAGATGGAATAATATGTAGATATATAAAAACACAGTGCGGAGCATTGTAGCTAGATGGAATAAATATATAGATATATAAATATAAACACACCCAGTGCAGAGCATTGTAGCTAGATGGAATAAATATGTAAATATATAAACACACACAGTGCAGAGCATTGTTGCTAGGTGGGATGAAACAGCATAACCGTCTATTTAGTTATCCTACATGGTATGATTATGTGCCCATACATATTCTCACCCTCCATAGCGACCGGTATTTTCCTAGTTGTATGCCGGAGAGGACCATTGTGTAAGTCTATTGCATCTTTTGCATTCAAAAAAAAACAAAAAACTATTAGTTTGTTACGTCTTTTTGCTATCTCTGCGAGCAGCCCTGCTTAGGTTGTACAGTCTGACAGCCGTTGGTAGGAAGGACCTACGAAACCTCTCGGTTGTGCACCTGGGATGATGTAGTCTGCTGCTAAATGAGCTCCTCAGTGCATCCAGTATGTCCTGCATAGGGTGGAACTCGGACTCCAGCAGAGATGACAGTTTAGCCACCGTCCTTCTCTCTCCTATCTCCTCCATCGGATCAAGGCGTTGCCCCAGGACAGAGCTAGCTTTCTTAATCAGTTTGTTCAGTCTCTTCCTATCGGCTGCAGTAATGCCACTGCCCCAGCAGACCACTCCAAAAGTGATGGCTGATGCCACCACCGTGTCATAGAATGACTTCAGCAGCGCCCCTTGTACACCAAAAGACCTGAGTCTCCTCAGCAGGAACAGCCTGCGCTGTCCCTTCTTGTAGAGTGCGTCAGTATTGTGTGACCAGTCTAGTTTATTGTTCAGATGAATACCCAGGTACTTGTAGGATGTCACCATCTCGATGTCTGTTCCCTGTATATTTACTGGTGCTGTGAGGGGCTGCCCATGCCTGCGGCAGTCCACCACCAGCTCCTTAGTTTTCCTCGCGTTGATCTGGAGGCAGTTCCGATGGCACCAGTCCACGAAGTCCTGGATAAGCCCTCTGTACTCAGCTTCATCTCCGCTGGAGATGAGACCAACGATCGCAGAGTCATCAGAGAACTTCTGTAGATGGCAATGTGTTGTGTTGTGTGAGAAGTCCGCAGTATAAAGAGTGAACAAGAAGGGAGCCAGCACCGTTCCCTGGGGGGCCCCCG